>CALYLW010000028.1:1094355-2314692 GCA_944989445.1 Ampullaceana balthica
TCTGATTCCTTCCATTTGCAAAAAACTTTGGTAATGTTGAATACTTATTGAGTACTTATCTTGGCTTTTCTTTTCTTTTATTAAAATTTATTTTCACGTTTTAACAATTAGCTAATTAACAACGATGAATTTGCCGCCCCCCACCCCGCCCCATATTTTACAACAGGGGCGGCTGTCAAATTTTAAGAATCAATGAATTTATCACCAAATCAGTGTCGCGTTCTCATACTAATTTAGCCTCTGGTTTTTTTTTATTACAATAGTATTAGTATCAGAAGAATTTATATCCAATAAAGAGTTTGAAGTTTTGGCAGTTAAAACGTTCACATGCTTTTGGATAGTTCCTTTATTTCTTTGATTAAATTAATTTCTTATTTGGCTTCTCTTTAATTTCGATTTTTAAAAACTCCTCTTTCTTTTAAAATTTTCATTTTAAGAAACTAATTAACGACTAGGAATTTTGCGCCCCTGGCAAAGTGCCGCCCGGGGCATTTGCTCCCCCCGCCCCCCCCCTCGCCACGCCACTGCTCCTACTATCAAGTACATGTACCTATTATCTCTATTTTTGAATAACTTTAAATAACGCGAAACCGTGGCTTCCACATTGATTACAAGGGCCAACCATAAATGACGTCACGCACCTCGAGAAATAGGGAGTCACGTATTTGTGACGATGTGTGACGAGGGAGAATGGGGTGTTTAAGAAATGTGACGTCACATCAAAAACGCGAAACTTTAAATAGAAGTTTCCACTTAAATATTTGATTGCTTGCAATTTTTTTTAATGTTTTCAATGGCTTTACGCGTGTTAATTTATTAGAGTTAGAGTGCAGTCTTACACTAAATACATATTTTTAATGACAAAAAAAGTAATTTTCAACATGTAATTTTCAATTAGAACATACGGCTTTTCTTTTATGGAGGGGGGGGGGTGTCAAAGTTTTGTGACGTCATATTGGAGGGAGGTCTACGATTTTTTATCGAAGTGTGACGAGTGGGGAGGGGGGTAAAAAGGGCCAAAATCACGTGACGTCATTTATGGACGGTCCCTTATGAACGATATTGAGTTTTTGAGTGACAACATTATCTAACTCATTTTACTGAAGGAATGTGTTTTTTTTTAATGTTGTGCAAATGCGCTTGAGGCCCGACGATTGTTTAGTCGCTATAGGGGGCCGTTAATAAAGTAAGTCACGCTCCGAGGGGGGGGGGAGTGGGTGTAAGAAAGTGTGGCACTTTGTGACAGGGGGGGAGAGGGGGGGTCAGGCCATGTGTGATGTCACACATTTATTTTTTAAATTATTTTTTAAATAATTTATTTATATTTTCTAGTAGTAGTATTTAAATAGCTTTAAAAATGATTTTCAATTTTTTTTAAACATTAGAATTAGTTTTATGTCAAAATAGCATGAAATGCTTACCTCCTGAATGTGTTCATAAATCTGAAGTATGAAGCTCATATTTCAATGTTTTACCTTCAAGATTCTCCCCCCCCCTCCAATCCCAATCAACCAAACAGTTGATGGACTCAAAGCTTCAGAAGGAGCAGATGCAGATTCTCATGCATTTTCTTACTTGTTTGTAGCACAAACTTTAAAATTTGATGACATCATGCCAAGATCAACAGGAGTTTTCAAAGTACAACCATACGATTACCAGCTTATTTGATCGACTTTGCAAAGTATGTCACTTATACTTTGCCTCACAAACAATGTTGAAGAAACATACAGGACAACACAGAGCTCGGGCTCAGGAGAATGTGCCCACCCAAACTGTTCAAGAATCAACTCAGATCAAAAGCATCCGTCCTTTCAGAATCGCTTCTAGACGGCAAAGAGAACCCATGGAAGTTATTGACAGAAGAGAAAACGCACATACTGTTGAGTGGCTAGATGAGGATGAGTTGATCTGTCTGCAATTATCCTTCCAGGAAACGATGATGGTGAAAGATTGATGTCAGTCGTAACTATGGATGAACACTTCACTTCACCGTTGTAAGATGATGTCCAGTGTATATTTTTGAATTAAACATAATTCATAGGACCATAATAAACAGATTCAATATAGCACAAGAGTTGGTAACATAATTTGTCAATCTAGTCTTTTTTAAAGTCAAATTGTTTTGTTTCCTTTTTATAATTTAATCACTGGGTGAGGTCAAGTTTCGCTAATATACTTCTTATCCTGTGTCAATAGAATGCAAAGTCAAAAGATTATCTAAAATTGACCTCACCCATTGTAAATGAAAAGGTAGTAGATAAATGATGTGTATTATAAAATTGTCAAGTCTAATTTTTGCAATTTATTTTTCAAATTTGATCTAGATTGAGATACTGTTTCATTGAATAACTGTGACAACTGTTGACAATTAACTATTCTACTAATAAAGTCATTTTAATAATCTGATAGTTCTTTTAAGTAGGGGTGTACGGGATTTCGGCTCCAGCTCCGGCAAATCCAGAATCCGGCTATTTTTAAAAATTCGGCTCCGGCAGGTTTCACTTCATAAATCCGACTTGCCGGTAGATCCCTAATTTATATATATTCATAATGGCTCCAGCAAATCCAGAATCCGGCCATTTTAACAAATCTGATTCCGGCTCCAGCCGGATTTCACTTCATAAATCCGGCCAAATTCAGCTCCGGCCAGATTTCAAAATTTTGAATCCAGTACATCCCTACTTTTAAGTGTAAATTTTATATTTTAATACAGTTTAATAGTGAAGTGTAATTTAAGTATTAAATTTAATATTTTAATTAGGTGTTAATTTTTTTTTAAAAATTCGAAAGTGTGACGTAATTTAGGGGGGGGGGTATCCAGAGATTTGTGACAGGGGGGAAGGGGGGGTCAAAAATAGCGTGACGTACTTTATGGACGGCGGCCCCTAAAAGCGGATTCTGGTGGCTTCTGTGTCACCCAGTCTTGACTTGATGACATAGTGATACCATTTTTGTAACCCCGAGTTACGTCACTTGAAGTGGGCAATATTCAAACAGACATTGGGTCGATACACTGGCTCTTAATACGGTACTACACAGGTATCATTACGGCACTACACAGAACTCACATGCACTGGCAGCCCTTTTCTGTCACCAAACACTGGCCAGGTTGGACATTGCGCACAAAGGAAATTGTGTTATACATGGCCAGGAGTTCGCCGTAGAACAAGAGCCCCGTGGGAAGGAGGGAGTAAAAACACAAGAAAGCTGTGAAGGCGAACTGGGGAGAGAATGGTATCGGTATACAATCAAATTTTTGTAAATTTCCTGATATTAAATTTGTAACTTAAATAAATTAAAAACAACATAAAAAATAAATTGCGTGTGTTGGACGTGAAATAAAACTTTGTTTATATAAGTAAATGTGAATGACGCAAGAGAGGTCAGTGGTCGAACCGGAAGTGAAGCTATTTATACTTTGACGACATTATAATCCATATGTACGTATGTATGTCATCTTTCCGTCTGCGAAAGACGATGGATCTATCTTCTTAGATTGCAGCGCTTCGTGTGGCTGGAGAGACGAATCCAAAAGTGACAGTCTCTTTTACATGTCCTACACACGAACGTGGTTTAGCAGTGTTTCCTGGCCTTCCTCTTTGCTCTTTTCCCACCAGTTGCCGCCCTGGACGTGGCGTCACAACCGACCTTTTCCCTGTCGCCAGCTCGCTGTCTAGCACGTCCTTGGGTATGCGACAAGTTTGCGTTCTCTTGGCGTGCCCAAGCCATCGGAGGCGTCTTTGACTTAATATGGCTGGGACACGGCACATGTTTGTTTGAGACAAGGCCTCCACGTTGTGGACTTTTTCTCACCATTTGATGTCTAGGATGCGGCGCAGGCGTCTGAGGTGGAACCCATTGAGCCTACTTCCGTGTCTGGTGTATTTGGTCGAAGACTCGCATCCTTCAGGATCAGCAAACATCCTCAGTGCTTTAACTTCAACCATTTCCTCCAGCTCAGAAGTGAAAGACCACAAATAATCCATTTAAGATATTAAATTCCATCATCAAGTTTAATAGTGGGTAGATTTTTCAGGAAAAGGGCCGCACTTAAAGAGAAGCTTTCCCCCCTGTTCATTCATTTAACATGTTGACTTTAACACCATTTTATTGATTTCTGTCAAATTTGATGCAGTCTTCCATGGGCCGCACAGAAGCTTGAAGCGGGCCGCAGTTTGCTCACCCATGATAAAGACATGCTGGTTGAGTCATGTCATAAGTCTTACTTACCACCCAGTATGCTGGTTGAGTCATGTCATAAGTCTTACTTACCATCGCAGTATGCTGGTTGAGTCATGTCATAAGTCTTACTTACCATCGCAGTATGCTGGTTGAATGCTGTTATAACGCCCAGAATGCCAGGAATAAGAAACTGAAAATGTCCAAATATCCAGCTGATTACAAAAGTGTATTTTAATATTTTTTTACACTTTTCCATTCCTAATATTCATTTTAACAGATTAACTTTTAAATATCACCTCAGCCATACACACCCTTACCCCAGCTATACACACCATCCCACAGCTATACAAACCATCACCCCAGCTATACATAACATAACTCCAGCTATACACACCATCCCACAGCTATACAAACCATCACCTGAGCTATACATACCGTAACTCCAACTATACATACCATCACCCAAGCTATACACACCATCATCCCAGCTATACACACCATCACCCCATCTATACAAACCATCACCCGAGCTATACCCACCATCACCCCAGCTATACATGCCATCACTCCACCTATACATACCATCACCTCAGCTATACATACCATCACCCCAGCTATACACACCACCTCCTCAGCCATACACACATATCTACCCCTCAGCTATACATACCATCACCTCGGCTATACACCCCCACTCCAGCTATACACACCATCACCCGAGCTATACCCACCATCATCCCAGCTATATCCACCATCATCCCAGCTATACAAACCATCACCCGAGCTATAACCCACCATCATCCCAGCTATAACACCACATCACCCAGCTATAACACCACATCATCCCAGCTATACACACATCACCCAGCTATAACCACATCATCCCAGCTATAACACCACATCATCCCAGCTATAACACCACATCATCCCAGCTATAACACCACATCATCCCAGCTATAACACCACATCATCCCCAGCTATAACACCACATCATCCCAGCTATAACACCACATCAATCCCAGCTATAACACCACATCATCCCAGCTATAACACCACATCAATCCCAGCTATACACACCATCATCCCAGCTATACACACCATCATCCCAGCTATACCCACCATCATCCCAGCTATACACACCATCACCCCAGCGATACAAACCATCACCCGAGCTATACACACCATCACCCCAGCTATACAAACCATCACCCGAGCTATACACACCATCACCCCAGCTATACACACCATCACCCCAGCTATACATACCATCATTCCGAACTCCCAGATGTGCTCCGTCAATGTTAGGAATATTGTCTCAAAATCATCACTGACAGGATTTCCGGTTATATTGAGCAGCCTTCTTCTGTCTACGTCACTGATCGGGGGTCCTGCGATGATTACAGTGGACTGTATGTCTACAGACAAGATGTGCAGAGTTAGGATCAGTATCAACCCTGCGGAGCGAGACGATAACAAGGGGATAACATGCGGATAACCTAAAAATAAATTGGGGTTAGCATGATAAAAAGATAAGAAAAGGGACGCGGTGGTCGAGTGGCAGCGCGCTCGACTGGCGTACCGATGGTCACGGGTTCGAATCCATGTCAAGGCAAGGATTTGTTCCCGGGGCCTAGGGCGTCCTTGAGTCACCCAGGTCCGAATGGGTACCTAACACTAGTTAGGCGGCTGGGTAATGCGTGGAACCCACAAAGCCGTGGCCTGTGAACGCTGCATCACTTACCAACAGATCATCTGTCATGGTCTGTGGACGCAATTGTCTTTTGCATAGAAGGAGCGTCTGTATTAATAAGATAAGATAAGATAAGAAGTATTTATTATAAGTAAATGGGAAAAAAAATATTTTTAAAAAGTTGGAGAATGAAGATGAATTTACTCGCTGATCTCCCTTTATAAAAAATATGGCATTATTCTCTCCCTTGAAAGTTCTTTCTCTAAAAATACCTTTAAAAAAAACTTCAATTATTCATTTAAATGGCAAGATTTTCAGTTACCTTCGAAGGTCTCTCTCTCATAAGCTGGTGAAAAACAACTATGTTCCACAACCCAGACGGTACTTACAGTAACTAGGCCAGTGAGTAGTTACTCCCTGCACTGTTGTTTATAAATATATTTTGATGTTGATGTCTAAGTATATTAAATGATTAAACATTTTACCCGGTCACAGACACACACAAATATGTTATTAACAATTTTTACTATTAGGTTTGTGTTCTCTGTCGCATTAAGACTGTCTTGTGGAACAGTTCCCTGTAAATGAACTGATCCTTTGTATGAACTGATCCCTGTTTATCACTCCATTATTACATTATTACATTTTTACCTACCCCCTAAGATGACAAATCCTGAAGTTGTCCCCAAAGAAATCGTTCGACTCGTGGGCCGATCCATTGTATCAGAGTCAAGACATCCTAGGAAACAGTAGTGGCACTGAACGCCGGTTGCTCTTAGCTATCTTTTATTGAATTATTATTTTTTTTAAATTTGTGAACACAAAATAAAAGAACGAAGGCGTAAAGTCGGAAATGCCATCGTATTCTCTCAAGATACTTTAAAAAATTTGCAAGGAAGACAAAACAATTAAAAGTAATTAATTTTTTTTGCTTTAATTGTTAATAATGTAAATGAAATATCAAATCAGTTCACTTCCTAATTAATAATGTACCAATCGAACAAAGCTGATTTTTAAAACAATGACTTATGTTTATAATTTTATTGAAATTCCCTCGATTGTATTAGATGTTAAATCATATTTAAAAAATATTTTTGTCAAATTATTATTTCCTTAACCCACAACAGTGACAACAGTGTTTCTCAACCGGTGTGCCCCAGCACAATAGTTACCTGCAGGCCTCTGCCAAGTGTGCGGCAACGCTTGTAAAATATAATTAAAAGCATTAACAATATATTACGTTATGAACTTGATACTTAACAATTTTATTATTATTTTTAAAAACTCTACGATTTTTATCGGTTTTGAAGTCTTTTACTTTTATATACACGTTCGCGCATAGTTCTGCGTTTGACCAAACTTACGGATCAATTAAATTAAATATTAAATTATTTTAATTTTTTTAAAAACAATTTAACTATTAGCCCATCTGTGACTTTAAAATTTGTGTTTTCCATCATTGTTTTCTAAAACGATTTATTTTGTGATTGAGGAATGATGATTCTACATATAATGACAAAGGACAGCTACTGGGTTTTATTTGTTAAGAAAGCGAAAAAATATAGAGCAATTTTTATTTTGCAAGGAACTTCAAGGAACAAGATGTGTTTGCTATATTTACATAAAATCTGGAACTTTTGCTATCGTGGAATTCTCGTCAGGGGACAGCTTCATATCTATGTTGCCAGGGGCGGCCTTGTATGTTACCCCCTAGATGACTGGGTCAGTCAGGGTATTTGTGACAATTTCAAAATAGAAAAAAATCCCGATATGATGACCACACATTGTTTCATTTTTAGAGAAGCTTTTGTAGCTAAAACATTCAAAGATGACCTGAAGCTAGCACTAGATCAGGCTGGTAACATATGTACTAGTAATTACATCAAGTCAAGCCTAGTGAATGCTCGCTTTTACTTATTTAAACTTAAACCATTGTGCATTGTTAGGTAATCCAAGATCTTGTAATCAATTTTGCTTACTGCACTTAGACGGTTCCAATGGGTTAATAAGTTTCATCTCGAGTGTACAATCAGAGAGCGGAGATTTTGGCATTTTTCACTTTAAATGAAAAACGTGTTCTTATCTTAGGGGCCGTCCATAAATGACGTCATGCGATTTTTGCCTATTTTTGACCCCCTCCCCCCCCCTCGTCACGCGACGTCACAAAAACTTAGACCCCCCCTTCTAAAAATACGTCACAAATCTTTGACCCCCCCCCACAATTTTATTTTCTATTTGAAAATAAGTATGTTTCAAATCACTTTTATTGTCATTTAAGTATTTATTATTTATTTAGTGAAGATCTAAATTGTAATATCGTAACCCGCGTGAATCATTTTAAAAAAATGTTTAACCGGCCTTCAGAAAACGAAGTGTGTTAACATCCTTAGCTTATATTTTATTTTAATGAATACAAATTAAACATTGACTATTGATCATCACGGTTAACGTCTTTGTTTAGAAAAAAAAATTATTTAAAAATAACATTTTTAAAATGTATTTTTTTTAAATCCCTCAAATGACTGACGGGCATCCCGTAAGACAGAGGTCGGCGAAAAGAGGTAAATAACCTGAACTGGGGTCAAAAAGGGAATTCTTGGGGGTAATGCAGACTCATTTGGGACATATAACATCCACTACAATCCGCTAAATATATTAAAATACGTCATGTGTACGTGTACGCTTGGAACATATGCCCATTATTAAACAGGTTCCTTCCAGAAAATGCATTTTTTAAAAATTTGACAACTATGTAGATTTCTTACCTACGCACTATATGAAGACACCTAAATCTACCCTACTTTCATTTATATTGACACGATTGACAATAATCTTAATCCACATGACTTGTCTTTATCACGTATCATTTCTGTGATATTTAAAATTAATGCCTTAAAACTGAGCTAAGAAGAAAAGTTGTTTTGTTCTCCTCTCGAATTGCAATGTCAAGAATTTGATGCATTCAATAAAGTTAATGAATACTTGACTAATTTTAAATGAGCTCATTTACAATTATATCTAGAACAGTGCTTCTCATACTTTTTAGTATTGCGGACCAGCAGGAATTTTTTCCATTGTACCAGGGACCGGTGCACTATTTTCCCTGCACTGACAATTTTTTCTGTCCTTTTTTGAGAACATCTGCGGACCGGCAGCGGATGGCCCACGGACTGGCATCGGTCCGCGGACCCCCACTTTGATAAGCACTGATCTAGAAGGCTAGAATGGCCAGGAGCGTTTTATCAAAAACCATCGAACAATTATATCAAACTTAAAACGTTTTTAATTCTATCAAATAGATTCCCTCCCCCCCCTCCCCTTTAAAGAAAAAGGATATTCCGTGTCGTTTTGACTTAAAATATCTACACATAATCCTATTCAAATCATTTTTAGACACTTGTCATGCTTGTAAAACTCACCAGTAGCATTTTCAGGGGGGGAGGGGTGGGGGTGCTAAAGACGCTCCATCAAATCCCCGAGTCACATGTACAGGACCTAGAGTCTGGGGGGGGGGTAACGCATACATAAACTTGTATATTTTGTGGTAATGGGCATGAGAGAACCAAACGGAGCTGCGGTTAGATCACAAATGCTTTGATGTCAACATCAAACGACGCAGTGTAACAATTTCATATGTTATCTTGTGGATTCTCAAACTTAAGGATTATAATTAGATTTAATTTTCGTGTCTTGATAGCTTACGCCAACCAGCGTCTGATGGCCTACCGACCAGCACATTGAGAAGCACTGATTTTTTTGTTTTAAAAAGAAAAAAAAAGTCATTAAATAAATTGTAAGCGACCAAATATTTCAGTGGAAGTTTTATTTAAAGTTACCCTTTTGATGTGACGTCACATTTCTTCAACCCCCACTCCCTCCCCCTCGTCACGCAACGTCACAAAAGTGTGACCCCCTCCCCCCCCTAGGTGCGTGACGTCATTTATGGACGGCCCCCTATCTTTATCTTTTCTTATCTGTTTACAGACGCTCCTTCTATACAGAAGAATATTGCGTCCTACGCTTATCTATGGTTTGTGTTTAGTCCTGCATGCTTATTAGAGATTTAAATGTTGATAAAGTGTTGGTTTTCCTGGATTCTTCAGGCAACCCATTCCACGCCCGAATTCCCGACGGGAAGAATGAACATTTGAATGTGTTTGTTCTTGCATACGGAATAAGAAAGGTGTTTTTATATCCTTATGTCTATCTGAGGGTTGTATTAAGTTATCTTTGTGTTGTATTTCTAAATTAGAATTAATTGCTTTATGTATGATTACTACTTTGCTCTTGGTTCTTCTATCCTCTAGTGCAGTGGTCCCCAACCTTTTTAACGCCACGGACCACTAAAAGTTGTATAATTTTACCGCGGCCCACTAACCTGGGGGAGGGGGGTATGGGTGGGTGGGGGATGTGGGGGGGTTGCGGCTGCGTTGATTGTTTATACAGGTTTTAAGATTGTTTTGATTTTATAGTTTTAATTTAATTGTACTTAAACATGCATTCAAAATAAAATACAGTTACACAAAAAATGAATTAAACATTATTTAATATTTTAATTTACTAGAATGTTAAATGAATGAGAACCCTGAGTTTGTTTCTCTGCAACGAGACGGTTCCATCTGGGTGTAATGGGAGACAATGACACCCGAAGTGTGCTGCTTATGTCCATTTTATTCCGTTGTTTTGTCTTCGTTGCTGTCACTGCAGAAAACCCCGCTTCACACAGATAGGATGTCGGAGATGGCAATAGGGATTTAATTGTTTTGGTGGCAATCTCAGGATATTCCGCCATGACTTTAATCCAGAAGACTTGAAGAGTTGTTTTCTCGAACGTAGTTTTAAGGCCACCGTCATTTGCAATCTCGAGCAATTGAACTTCTTGCACAGTCATACTAGATTCACCTGGTTTGATGACAAATGGGTCACGAATCCATTCCCTACCAGTTCTTGGGTCTTTTGGGGTTTGGAAGTAGCGCTCAAACTCTTTGAAAAGCTGAGAAAGGTGATCGTTCACCAACTGTGACAAAGAGTGTTCAGGCTCAGTCTCGCCTAGAATCCCCGCTAATGTTTGAAACATATCAAAAATTCCTTTGTTCACTCGCCGTTTCCACAACTCCAGTTTGACTATAAATACAGCTACTTTGTCAGCCAACTTGAAAACAGTTGTCATTTTCCCCTGAAGAGACAGATTGAGTTCATTGATCTGGCTGAATATGTCACTCAGGTAAGCAAGTTGTGTGACCCATACCTTGTCACTGAAATGTGCTGCCAGCGTCGACTTCTTTTCTGAGAGAAATCTTTGCAATGGCTCTCGTAATTCATATACTCTGTTTAGCGATTTTCCTCTGGACAACCATCTTATTTCTGTGTACAAAAGCAGGCATCTGTGCCCTGCTACCATTTCCTCACAAAGCTGCACAAAGAGGCGTGAGTTAATGGCGTGTGCCTTGATGAGGTTAATAACATTAACGAAATCAATCAATGCACTGTTAAATTCTTGTGACATGTTTCGTCTTGCCATTATTTCCCTGTGAATGATACAATGCGTAAATTTACACTCAGGTGCAACCTCCTTAATCCAAGCTGTTAAACCAGACAGTCGTCTGTTCATGGCAGCAGCTCCATCTGTGCAGATGCCGACACAAAGGACCATTTTAGGTGTCCTGACATATCCAATGATTTGAACAGTTCAGCTCCCGTGGTGTTGGTTGACAAAGATAGAGCACATAACAAATCCTCATGTACATCCTCATGATAAAAATATCTCACATAAACAAGTAATATTGCCTTGTTGTCGATGTCTGTAGATTCGTCAACCTGGAGATCATTTGCCAACATGGTTGACCCAACAAAATCGCGCAGAATAAAATAGAGCCTACATAAAAGCGCCATGATAAGAATGCCGACATAAGAGCGCCGACACAGAGCGCAAAGATTGATTGTAGGCGGTTGTCCGCTCTGCCCTATGTGTCATTGGTGTTATTTAGACGTGATGCCGCCAAAATGGGTAACAAGCTTTCCCATCTTGTGTACGGAAAGACGCACAATCCCTAGAGAAATACACCACAGTAAAAGAAAATGTAAACAATTTAATGTTCCTTTGCTCGCGGACCACCAGGCACATCTCCGCGGACCACTAGTGGTCCGCGGACCCCAGGTTGGGGACCACTGCTCTAGTGTTTCAAGGTTTAATGATTTAACTAATGGTGTTATTCCTTTCAGTTTCGAATATTCTCCAGTAATGAATCTGGCAGCTCTTTTTTGAATTTGTTCTAGTTTATCAATGCTTACTTTGGTCGATGGGTCCCATACAGAAGATGCATATTCTAGTGCAGGTCTCACCAAAGTGAGGTAGCATTTTAGTTTTATATCTCTATTACATTTGTTAAAGTTTCTTTTTATCAAGCCTAAGGTTTTATTTGATTTTTTAATAACTTCATTGACATGGGGATTCCATGATAGTTTCTCATTTATTAAGACTCCTAAGTAGTTTGCATCTTTAGTTTGGGTCAGTTCTTTTCCATGAATGTAATATTTTGAATTTATTTGTTTCTTTTTCTTTGTTACTCTTAATATTAGTTGACACATTTCTGGGTGGAAACTCATACTCCAGTTAGTTTCCCATTTTATCAATTCATATAAGTCTTTTTGTAAAATTTTGCTATCTTGTTCTGATTTAATTGTTCTATAGATTATACAATCATCAGTAAATAACCTAACTTTTGTACCTGTTGAGATGTTGTTGGGTAAATCATTTATATAAATCAAAAATAGTAAGGGACCTAGCACAGTTTCTTGTGGAACTCCTGAGTTAACCTTTATTGGTGCAGATTTAGATGTTGATTTTTGTTAAAGCCTTTATAGTAATATATTAGTAATGAATTGTGGGTGTCAAGTTTGCCCCAAACGTAGCAGATATATTTTAAAATTTGAATATTGTCAACACTGGTCATCAAGACTTTTAATTTTAATGAAAATATTGAAAACCTCATAACTCTATAGAAAAACGTGTATCTTTGAATTAGAAAGGAAAAAGGAAGTTATGGAAATGTCGAATTACTAGCGACAATATTGAAATGTGTTCACTTGTTCTAGCATCATAAGTGAGAATATATGATATAAGAACACATCGCCACTCTTGGAATTGGGGGCGGTCCATAAAGTACGTCACGCTATTTTTGACTATTTTAACCCCAATCACAAATCTTGGACCCCCCCCCCAAAGTCACACTTAAGAAAAAATAAATTTTATTAACAAAATAATTAAAATTTAATATAAAACACCATGACGTCACACATGGCCGGACAGCCCCCCTCCCCTTGTCACAAACAGTCACACTTTCTTACACCCCCCCTGGAGCGTGACGTACTTTATGGATGTCAATGGCCACTTAGAGGAAGAAATATGATTATTTTCTTACACTGTTAATCACTGTTATCTTTACAGAATGGTTGCGTGCGAAACTCGTTTGCTCAAATTTCAGACAACACAAAATTATTAAATCAAAAAAGAGGAAGAAAAATTTTCTGAATTCAACTCAAATAGAACGTTAAAACTGAAGTATACTGAAATGTTATTATATTAGATGCCTTCTGGGTAATGAATGATTTGTGTCAATTGGATTTGTCAACATTCACAAGTATGAAATACAAAAAGAGGGAGGATTTGAAATCAATTTAAAACCAACGACAGAAAATTATAAATAAACTCTTAAATGTTATCTCAACTCTCGATGGCAGCACTTGGAAACCTGTTGATATTTTGTATTTTTTCTTTATTCATATTTTTAATGAAGTTTTCATATCTCGTCCCAGTCATGACTGTGGTCAGAACTGCCCTTTCCCGCCTGACTTGTTATTACAGATTTGACATACGACAAGATCTCTGCCAGCTGGGTTTGGCGGTCAAACATATCAGTTAAGACCTGAGAGAGAAACGTTTAGCGCGCGCTCCAGTCTCTCAGAAGCCTTGGACTGGACTTTTTGACTCAACTACCAGAGAGGAGGAGAGTTCTGCGCAGACAACCACGCCAGTTCGATCCCACATCTTCGCCCGGCGCTGATGAGGCATTTAGTTCCAGGAATCTGGTGTTGCAGCCTTCGATGGATCTTCTCGCTCCGCTCCGTTTAAAGTACATTTTCTTTGCTCACCTTTTCCCCAACCATTGTGAAACTGTCGCCCTGCTTCAAAGCGTTTCCAAAAATCATTATAAGGTATGAGCATAACCTCGTCTGGATTACCAGTCGCGAGCTACGGCTTCCTTACACGGGTGCCACATGTTTACTCAACATAAAAAAACCCGCAGCGACTTAAAAAACAAATCAAAAGTTTATAGAGAAATAATTTAATCAATCGCTAGTTGTGTTATTTTTGAAACCGGTCTGTGCGTGACTTATGTGGACTTTGCGGGAGACCTGGTGCACAGAGTAGAGTGGTCTTCGTCGATCACACGGAGGAAAAACCAACGAAATATAAGTTGTTCCCGTTGAAGGCGTACTTAAGGTTAAAGCCAACAAGAACAGGTTCATTTACGCACCTTACCTTCAAAGAAATTTGACTTGAATGCAAATTCTTTAAATTAATGCAGTGGCGTAGTAGGGGGGGGGCGGTCCTCACCGAGCGGCACACATTAAAGTGGCGGCATTTGCGAGCATTTGAAAAGTACAGCCATTTGCCACAACCACCCTTTTTCTTTTGAAAAAAAAGGGGGGGGGCCCGGAATTTCGAGTCCTAATTAACGGATTCGCACATTTGTTTGATTGCATAGTGGTTGTTATAACAAACGCATAACCGTTCAAAAATTTAAAATCGCTCACAAAAGGTATCGATTTGTTTGGAAAATTAAGCGGTATACATGTACGTCACAGATGGCGCTTTTATAAGAGAACTGAACACAAAACAACATCACCACTGGGCCGAGTAATATGCAGTTTTTGCGTGGAATTTCGACATGCGCAGAATAATGTGTGAACAAGTACCTACATGGTATGGTGTTTCAAATATTGTGTTTAACTTGCAAGTAGTAATTTATATTACTGTTTCAGTTGTCAGAAAATTATTGTAAGGTATGTTGTTGAAAATTAAATTTATTTTTTATTGCATTAAACTATCACAAAGAATTTGTGTTTTTCATTAAAATACGGTTATTCATAATTTAAAAAATTACGGTTTACACCTATCCAATTAAAGTAATGAATGTGTAAATAATTTGAAATTTGGAAAATTATTAAGATTTATGAAAAGAATATGACACATTTCAAATTTCTCCGTTAATAAACACCACAATAAGAATAAATAATATCGTAAAAGACATACTTTAAAATTTCAAGCGTCTTGGAAAAATGACAAGAAGTAACTGAAGAAGTAACTAGTAATATGAGATCAGATGCTGGAATTTTTACTCAATTCAATGCAATCTTTTTCTTTTCTATGTTCTCTCAATTTATGGGAACCTGTCTTTTTAAAAAATAATAATGCAAACCCATTTCATGGAACAAAGAGATGTTATAATACAAAAACGATGTTATATCAGCCCAAACAATTTGTTGGAGATATCAACTGAACGCCAAGTTAGAAGGAGAAAAAATATGAGTTGGGGAAAATTCAAAAGTCGTGGTTCTATTTTTAGAACAAGAAGCACGATAAATGTTTTTATCCATGGATGGACTTATTAAGAGCATAAGTAGGGCTGGTAACTATTAATTTTAATTTAATCGTTAACTTTTGAAAAAATTAACGATTAATTTCATGAATTAATCGTTCATTTCGATTAGACCCAAAAATTAAAACTTTATGACGTCATTAAACTGAACTTCTCAAGGGAAGTAACAAAAACAAGTAATTGACATTTTTTGTTTTATTGAGTTATTTCACCTGTCTAATATGTTTGTGCTGAAGGTGGTACCTCAGCGATGTATTTTATCCCATAAAAGGTAATTGTTTACGGCAGTGAACACAGTAAACATTTTCACCTTCTTCGACTTTGTCATCCGCAGTTAGCTTATAAAGAAAATTTTGGCTCAACTTTTTGTTTATATTCTTAAATTTAACTATGCTGAAGCTATTGCCATGTTTTGTTTGCATCTGCACGTCTACATAAATTAATAAGTTATAATAATACGCGGGAGAAGTTTGTACGTTAAAAAATATAATAAATTATTATAAAATATTAATAATTTTTTAATAACTTGAAGAAAAAAAACAATATAAATATTTTCTTAAATTTTAATAGAATTTTTATCAATTAAAATTATTTTAATCGATATTTAATCAATAAATTTTTAATGATTAATCGAGAAATTAATCGTTAATTTACGCAGCCCTAAAAATAAGAGAATGCTTTGATGAGTTTCATATTCTTAAAAGAAAATATTCGAGTATAATACCATGTAACCTACTAAATGAAAAAAAAATTAACATCAAATAAATTACTTTATTAACATTGACAAAAACAGTTCAATATTGAAAGAAAAAGGATCCAGGTTTTTATGGCTCTACCTACACTACAAGAAGTGACAATACGTGAGAAAAACTGGGGAAAAGGCCCCCTTGAACTATTTAATTTTTTTCAACAGTGTAGATTAGAAAATTCTGTACCCAACATTGTAATTTTGCTAAGAATTTTTTCAACCATTGCTATCAGTGTCGCCAGTTGTGAAAAGAGCTTCTCCAAACTGAAGTTCATAAAAAAAAATTCGTTCAACAATGAGTGATTTAAGACAACAAAATCATCATATATATATATATTATCCCTCAATTATGTATGACTGACTCACTTTGGTCTAACGCTAAGGGACATCACTCTGCTTTTTTAAAATTGAAAATATAGACTTAAAAATCATAAATATCTTGGTTTCCAGATTAACATTAATCACACTCCACACTGTTGTTGTTTGTCCGTCGTGGTCGACGATGACCACTCTCATCATATTTGCTGGGCCGTCACATGTGTCCTCTGGTGGCTTGTTAACTCTATTCTGTCCGCATGTCGGACAAGAGATGGATGCGGTCCCTTCAGGAGGGTTTTGGATACGGTTCTGTGTGGCTTGACGTTTTAACTTGGCAGCCTGTTGTCTATTAGCCTCACAGACAACTGCGCCATTTCATATCGTAGAGCGCAAGTGGGCTCGGTTACTGGCTGCTGCTGCCCAGGAGTCATGTCCGATGTCGAAGACCTTCAGAGCAGTTTTAAGTGCATCCTTGTAGCGCTTACGTGGACCTCCGCGTGCTCTATGCTTCTGTAAGCTCACCATAGAAGAGCCTCTTGGGGAGGCGATGGTCGGGCATCCGCACTACATGCCCCGCCCAGCGTAGTTGGCTTTGCATGAGGCTAGTGTGGATGCTGGGGAGTCCTGACCTGGCTAATATTTCGGTGTCTGGAACTTTTTCCTGCCATTTTATATTGATAATTTTTCTAAGGCTTTTGGTGTGGAAGTGGTTCAGCAACCTCGCATGGCGTTGGTATACAGTCCAAGTTTCACATGCATATAATAAGGTGGGGAGCACTACAGCTCTGTATACTTTCAGTTTTTTTTGGGTGCTGATTCCCCTTCTGTTCCAGACACTGTCATGCAATTAGTTTACCTCGTCATCAATATTGGCCTTCTGAGACAGTGTGCTGCCAAGGTAAGTAAAGCGACTCACTGCGTTGATTTTGTTGCCGTTGATGAATATGTTAGGCTCAGCATAGGATTTGCCTGGGGCCGGCTGGTATAACACTTCTGTCTTTTTTTTGCTGATGGTGAGCCAAAAGTTAGAGCACGCACTGGAAAATTTATCAGCACTTAGCTGCATTTGTGCTTCAGAGCCCGCGTTAAGGGCACAATCATCAGCAAAAAGAAGGTCCAGGATGCTGTCTGATTTGACCTTTGTCTTAGCTTTAAGCCTCCTGAGGTTGAACAGACGACCATCAGTACACTCCACACTATTATTAATGGAACAATTTCATGCGGACGCTCGAAAAGAGTTATTTTTGGTGCAGTAATTTAGTGCGCAGCTTTCTAAAATTTCTCGCCGTAAAAAGATATTATATGGCGTCATTGTTTTAGCTCATATTTTAATTTTGAAAAAGGGAACGATTTAAAAAGAGGATTTGAGGATTGTTAATAATAAAATACTTTGTGTACATTTCAGGATGTTTAATATTTCGTATTTATCAAACAAGGATAAGTTACTTAGGCTTTTGACAACAAAAAAAGTGGGCGCCGTAGGCGCCCTACAGCCCCTATTATAAAATACTTTGTGTACATTTCAGGAAGTTTAATATTACGTATTTATCATACAAGGACAAGTTAGTTGGGATTTTGAAAAAGGTGAGCGCCGTAGGCACCCCAAAAAAAAAGCGGGCGCCGCAGGCGCCACGGCACAACCTAGTCTTGCAATATTGTCCATAGAACAAGATATTACAAATAATTTAAATTTTGATAGCACAATACACGATTTTTCTACTATGAAAGTTAGGAAAGTAAAAGTATAAAAAAGTTTACGTACTAATGAATGCAATTTATTTGTAAAAATAAATCAGTTATTTATAAATACAAAAAAGCATATTAATTGTTAATGTTTTTTGGGTGTAAATTAGAAAATGTTTTGTCTCATGGAAAAAAAAAGGGGGGGGGGACCTGCGACCTCAGTAACTTTCTTGTGTCCTTTAAAAAAGGTATCTTGTATTTTTATAAATGTGTATTTATAGGTATATCATCTTATGGGGCCTCTTTTATTACAGCTTATATAAATACTAGTAACAAAGCCCGCCCAAGGACGGTATGTTTTGGTAGTTGTTATGCTGAAGCGTTTGCAGGACATTGTCGTCGCAGGGCAAGGGATGTGGACAACAACAACAACAACAGTAACAACAAAAACAACAAAACAAAAGCAACAAAACAACAGCAACAAAAACAAAACAAAAACAACAACTACAACAACAAAGCAACAATAACAACCACCACAAAAACAACAAAAAACAACAACAACAAAAACAATAACAGCAACAAAAAACACTTAAAACTCTTGCCACTACACCCCAGGACCATCAAGGAAAAACCAGAATTGTCATTGGAATAAGCGGCAGGCATCACTTCAAGATGGGAACAACATAATGAATTATGACAAATAAACTGCAAAAAAATAAATAAAAAATAACTCGTTTTGAAACTCCGCGTAATATGTAAATTTTTCTCCACTAGTGATTGGCTGTAGGAGTCATATGTGTTTGAGGGACCAATCGCTATAGATGACGGGACAGAAAGGACAGAAACTTGCCTTTTATATAGGATGGCATGCAATGATACAAATGTTCCCCATCTTTACTTCGTTTCAATTACTATAATGTATTTATTTTTTAATTAATTTATAAAAACCATCATATGAATGACTTAAGGGGTGGTTCATAAATGACGTCACGCGATTTTGGCTGATTTCCCCCCCCCTCCCCCCTCGTCACAAAAACTTAGAACCCTTTGTCAAATCAATATGAAGTCTCAAAGCTCCCCCCCCCTCTAAAAGCCGTATTTCTATTTGAAAATGAGCATGTTTCAAATCAATTTTTTGTCATTTAAGTATGTATTTAGTGCGAGTAATATCGTAACACGCCTGAAGCCACGTAAAACGTCATTGAATAAATTGTAAGCAATCAAAGATTTAGGTTGAACTTTTGTTTAAAGTTGCGTGCTTTGAAGTGATGTCACATTTGTTTAAAACAACAACCCCTCCCCCCCCTCGTCACAGAAGTGTGACTTCCCTCTCCCCAGGTGCGTGACGTCATTTATGGAGGGCCCCTAAAAAGGGTGGCAACTAGGAGACCGCTCAGGGCGGCAAAAGTTCTAGCTACGCCACTGGATTAATGCAACGAGTGCAAGGCCGTACACACCTCTAAAGCACAGGAATTGGTACAATCTCATCAGTAGTTCAGGGCAGTGATGTATCAGCAGCGTACAGAAGTACAGTAACAATGTTTAAATCTAAACAAAACTGGCTGACGCAGAGTACTTTGGCTTAAAAATATATAAGATTTTTTTTTCTCCATTTTAAAACTTTCCCCAGACTTGTAGGAGACAGGGGTCACAAAAGTGACATTGGATTATAACAAATATACAGAGGTTAAAGCAGTGGCACGCGGGTTGCAATCTGTATCAATGATTAGAGCAATCCCACGTATAATAGCAGTACCCTGTACCACGTATTATGGCCGTACACTACCAGGGATTATAGCAGTACCTTGCACCAAGGTCCCATGTGTTAGAGCAGTACCGGGCCCCATGGATGAAGGCTGTACCAGGGATTATAGCAGTCCCTACGAATGTACCAGGGTTGCCTACTTTTCATTTATGACACAAAATACATTCATTCATCTTGGGGCCTGATCATATTTTTTTGCGATAGTTTATTCAATTTATTCACAATCAAGGTCGGAATGTAGAGCATCAAAAGTTATATACAAGCATAAGCCTAGGGGCAGACGACTCACTGGTCGCCCAAGACTGAGGTGGATCGATGATGTGGAGATGGATATACACCAGCTGGGGGTTCGGAACGCCATGGATTGCACCGAATGGCTTCGTAAAGAGGGGCTTCTTTGACCGTTACGCAGAGGTGTACTTATAACAATTTTATAGACAAATGATACTATTTACATTCGCGCGGTGGGGGGGGGGTGCAAAATTTTTTCTTTCTTCCTGGCATGACAGAAAATAATTTAGAAATACTGGGGTAAAGTAAAGGAATGTTCTGGAAATAGAACTTGACATTTTTAAAAAAAATTTGATTGACTTCAAGAGTGATTGTTACTTCAAGCACACACACATATATGAAAAAATTGCTCAACATCAGGTTTTTAATCTTTTTTTAATGTTGTATTAATTTAAATATTTTGTTTAAAAACAGCTATATTGATTAATATATATTTAAATAATAAATGATCTGAATATTATGATATAGGTTTAGGGATAGAGTTGAAATTTAAAATTAAAGTCCATGATAAACTTTCTTACTCTGTTCCTAAGTTTTGAGTTTGATTCATTTTATTTTTAAACACCAAAAATGACAACTTTTTATAAAATTTAGACAAAGTTTAAGTAAAATAAATTGTTACCTATCTATTGAGTACTTACAAACAATTTCCTCAATTTTCCACATCTGCAACTAGTTACAAACTAGCTAGCTATCACTATAACTTTACTGAGTGATGTCTAAAGTATTAAATGCAATGCAAATTCAATAAAAACAGAGTGTAAGAGTAACAATTTCACTGTAGTAATAGAGCTGTTGTTACAAAATAATATTCTAGTACATTACTTTTTCCACCACCAAATTCCTATTTAAAAAATTGACTTCATCATCATGGCCCACAAAGAGAAGCAATCTGTCCCACCGTCACCTTCTGTCACTGTGAAATGTCAGATGGCCAGGTTGTTAACTGGTGAATGATTAGGCTCCTGTGTCTTTTGATGATGCTCTTTTCGAATCATTCAGATTGCTAGAGCCCGATTTGACCAGCATGGGCAAGTTACTGGACACTGGATTCAGCAGTTTGGCTTGGTCACTAGCAAAGATTGTTTCCACAGACTCGTGCGTCTCTGGACTATTAGTCACACTGCTTGCTGACGTTTTGGCACCCAGGAGAGAAGGAGTTACAGTTATTGGGTCCTCATAGCTTCCACGGTGAGACTTGACCACTTTGATGTTGTAAGGTCGCAGGTCCTCATGCACTGAAGGGAACACCACACTTCTGGATGGAATCTGTTGGCAGGGGAGTATTCATTAAAAGAATTGAATTTATTGCAATTGAGATCTCTGCAGCTAATATTTAAAGTCATAGGTGCTGCTCCCTCTTGCTGTCCTCTGGTTGACACTGAGGGTTCGGATTAACCACATGGCAATAGGTTATGTGTTTGGGACCCCTTGTCCCTAGCTCAATAGACATGAAGTAATTGTATATCATTGGATGTATAAAATAAAGAAATAATTATTTCTAGGTGTTAAATCTCACCTGGCTTTTGTGGACAAAATAGCTGCTCAATATCACCTCAATCAGAAGAAACACTAGGCAAAAGACAGTGGCAAACGTAGCTACCACTAAATAGTGATAAAAGTTTGTTACACTGGTACATGATACAAATGGCGTTTCCACGTAATGTCCGATGTTAACATCTCTGTAATAAAGAAAATAAAATGTACATGGAATTTTTGTAACCTGATCATTTGTTACTATAATATTCCTTTAAAAAAAAATTAAAATACGTACATTTACCAATTAAAATCCCCCCCCCCAACGCACAAAATCAAATTGATGTCATTTAATGTATTGTTAAAAAGTAATTATTAATTTAAGCTTTTAAAGCTTAAGATAACTTTTTTGTTCCCAACAACTAAATTCTCCACTGTAAGATGGTTTCATACACAGTGGCGTAGTTAAAGGGGGGGGGGCAAATGCCCCGGGCGGCACTTTGCCAGGGGCGGCAAATTCCTAGTCGTTAATTAGTTTCTTCTTAAAATGAAAATTTTAAAAGAAAGATGAGTTTTAAAAAAATCGAAATTAAAGAAAAGCCAAATGAGAAATTAATAAAAGAAATAAAGGGACTATCCAAAAGCATTTGAACATTTTAAGTGCCAAAACTTAAAACTCCTTATTGGATATAAATTCTTCTGATACTAATAATACTGTAATTAAAAACATATAGGCTAAATTAGTATAAAAACATCTTCTTCTTCTTCTTATCTATACAGACGCTCCTTTTATGCAGAAGATAGTTGCGTCCAAAGACCATGACAGATGATCTGTTGGCAAGTGATGCAGCTTTCACAGGCCACGGCTTTGTGGGTTCCACGCATTACCCAGCCGCCTAACTACATGTAGTGTTAGGTACCCATTCGGAGCTGGGTGACTCAGGGACGCCCTAGGCCCCAGGAACAAACCCTTGCCTTCACACGGATTCGAACCCGTGACCATCGGTACGACAGTGATGTGGTGATAAATTTATTGATTCTTAAAATTTGACAGCCGCCCCTGTATTAAAATTTGGGGGGTGGGGGGGGCAAATTCCTCGTTGTTAATTATTAGATAATTGTTAAGACATGAAAATAAATTTTAATAGAATAAAAGAAAAGTGAAGATAAAAAAAAATAAACAAAATGAAGAACTATATTAAAATACGAGAGCGCTTCTAATGCCAAAACTTCAAACTACATCATAAATCTAAAAAGTCTTGTGATACTAATGTTACTGAGCTGGAAAACATAGGGGCTGACAGTATGACAATAATGTGCTGGTATATATAATTTATAATTGATTCAAGTTTGATTTTAACGTAAGTGAACTACTGGAAAAAATTGTTGGCGTATTTTTGTGGCTTATTTTAATGTCTTTTGTTTTGTGGCATAAACAAAAATAATTGAAACAATTGCTTATCTAGTGGAATTAAAACTTGGCACAAATAAATACAAAATTAAAGGGGGGGGCAGCAAATTCCTCATTGTTAATTAGTAATTAGCTTATTGTTAAAACGTGAAAATAAATATTAATAAAAGAAAGGAAAAGCCAAGATAAGTACTCAATAAGTACTCAACATTACCAATGTGAATGTGTTTTTGGATATGGAAAGAATCACAAATTGGATAAAAAAGAATAGACATGAAGACTGACAATTAGTTGTAAAAGAGAAAACAAAGTGGCAAGAAATTCTTGTTAGAATATTTGAACTTATTAATTTTAAATCCTGGCGAAATTGAATGTAACTTTTTAAAGTCACAGAGAGGGCAATACTGTTGCGAATAAAGACAATATTCTGGAACTAATGCATTAGCTTGCAAAGTACGTTCGAGCACTCCGAGAACATAGTGGGAAAAGGGGTAAAAAACTTGTCATCTAAAATTCAAAATGAGCTCATAGCAATTTTAGGAGATACAGTTCACAGAAAATCATCTTTCTTCAATAACAAGATACCAAATATTGTTCCATTGTATTTGATAGCTTTTCATATATTTGACATAAGGATCAAACAAGTCCAGTTATGAGATATGTAAAGATTTAAAATAAAAAAGTAGAAGCTGTAGAATCTTTCAAAGATTTCATTCAAGTAAAAGTGAATCTGCTTACGACATTTCTGAAATGATTTTGAATAAATGATGATCTTAAAATAATGGACTGCACAGGCCCAACGTGTGTTAATACTTCTCAATGGCTGGAAAGTATACAAGAGTTCAACAAAGGCACAAAAACATAAAATCTCATATCAAACTTGTTCAAACAGTGAAACCTAATTTGTTAACATGATACTCCAACTGAAACGAATTCTCCAACACACAAACAGACGCAGGAACTTTCTAGTCACAATGAAATCTTTTTATTTTCAAAGTTATATACAAAAAAAATGCACAAAATTCTTTACAAACATATAGTGCTCAACAATAAAATTTCTTAGCAGTGGCTACTCACAGAGAATGGAATACTTAAGGGGAGCTTTGACAATTGATAACATTTTATGTGGAGACCTCATCATTTTAATCGAACCTTCCAATCAAAGAACAAGAGAGCAAATTTTTGGGTGATCGAAGCAAATATGTGTGTATCCATACTATGTAGAATAACAGTTAAGAAGAAATTCGGTTTCTTCATAAGATGAGATTAGTGTATAAATTCGTGTGAGGATTTGAGCAGTTATATAGAATTTAGAAAACAGACATGATTTTCGTAAACCAGCTAATCTACTGGACTTTGAAATTTTGCCTTCAAATGACATAGTCAGGGAAGATATATTTTAAACCCCATCAACAGAAAAAAATTAAGGAATTGGGGACTAGGTGGTTTATTTAAGTTTATAAAGATATTTAGGCTCGAAGTTATCCTGCCTCAAATAATATAATTAATTCGAACATTGCTTTCAACTGTCTTAAGTAATGCAAGGTGTTAAAAAGGCTTCTCTAAAATTATTTTAATGAAAAATTAATGATAATCAATTTCGAATACTCCAAAATTCTCTTATCTATTGCTATTTTGGCTATTGAGCATGCCATGTCTGAAAACATTGATACATGAAAGATTGAGCCATGAGGACAAACATAAAACTATAATTTCATTAAAGAAATGAAGCCTTTCTTTTTAACATAAAAATATATAGTGTTCTTATTATTACTTTCTAATTAATTTGTTTTACTTTATAGTGTTAACATATTTTTCGGGGGGGGGCGATTTGGTTTCTGGCCCGGGCGGCACATACCCACGCTACGCCGCTGTTCATGCAAATTTAGTTTTAATTTTGTTCTTCTGGAACCCCAACATAAAATCTTTTTTGCGATGTCTAAGTCTAAGTTTCTTCCTTTCCATTATGATTTTTCATTTGTTACAATTACTCATGATCTATTGAAAATTTAAGGTGAAAAAACAACATAAACTGAAAAATGATCTGGTAAAATTTTATAAACATAATAAACATGAAATAATACTTAATTTGAAATTAAAAAGAAATTACTAACTAGATACCAACCTAAGTATTGAGTAAGAGATCACAAAATTTTGGGTCATGAGCCACATGATGGCATTCAAGCAATCCCTTGGAGTTCACATAGACATTTGTCTTACATATTATTATAATCAATGTTCTCTCTAAGGTTTTTTGGTCGCTGCACAAAGTGAAAAAACTGGTGTGCAAGCTGCACAGCATCCAGTTTTTGTGCAATAATTAACCAAATTAGCTGCACTGTAATTCTAAACTGGTGCATGGCGTCTGTCAGATATCTGAGCGGCCGAGCAGCTTAAAAGGAACATTGGTTATAATATATAATATATGTATTTAGTAAATCTCTGGCCAATTTATTACCTTATGCTGCATTTTGAGTGGTCTGGGGCTCAAACCCTTGCTATAAATACTAAACACAATGAAAGCAAATAGCAAAATATTTAATTTTGCTCTGAAAGAACAAAAAAGTAACCCAAGTTAACATGGCTTACTTGCACTGACAGTCAGTGACGGTGTCATTGCAAGCTTGCGGATAAAGGCTGAAGACATTGGTGAGAACAGGGTGGGCCACAAGAGATGTGCCGATGATGACTCCTGTGATAACAAGCATGAGGCCAGAGATAATGCCACAGGCCATGTACTGGGAAACAATGATCCAAATGTTACTGGTCTGAGTTTGGAGGCCATCAATTTTCCAAAAACATGGATGATATAAATTCTTATCTCACTTATAATTCTTTAATAAATATACACATTTTATGCTAATCATTTCTCATATATATATATATATCACTTTGTTTTCTCCTTTAATATATATTTGTTTATTTGTTCATAATTGTTATGATTTGACATTTTAAAAAAAAATGAAATAGGATGTATATGCTCGAGCAACATCATTAGAATAAGAAGTTAAAAAAATGAAATGTTAGTGTTCAATCAATTTAGATCTTGAGATAATGTGATCTTACCAAGGTTGCATTCTGAAGAATAGCAGTAACGAATGACAAGGCTCCACAAATAAAAAACTGAAATTGATTAAGTGAAAAGAATTATCAAGTAATTTTTCCACGGAATTAAAAAAAACATAGCTATAAAAAATATTTCAAAGACTTCTTGATCTCATATCGTAACTATGATAAAGAAGACAATTTACTTATTTCAAAGAAATGATTGGTAGGTTTAAATGAAATATTCTGAGATTAAAAGAATGCAAGACTTTCATTAAAAAACTTTTACTTACCCCTAAGCCAATAATCCAGAGCGGACCACCAAAATAGTTGCCAAGTTCAATCCAATTTATGCTTTCGGATTCCGAATGATTATGAAATTTTGGAAACGTAATGTATTTCTCCTGATGTGTTTTCACTTGAAGTTTGTGCAAAGAATAGGAAATTATCATAGCTGTTGATCAGAATGATTCAATAATTAGATCGCCGTGACATTGTCTAACCAAATTTTATATTTTGAAACATTTTTTTGTGTATTAATATAAAAAAGCTTTAAATCTCAATGCTTTTTAAGGAATGGAAGTGGTTATGGTGAGCAATGTTCACAATTTCTGAATCTGAAGATAGATAAGATCAGTTACTACAGCCTTTTGTGATTTTCTGGGAATTAAGATCGGAAAACAAAATAATAAAAATCTACAAACAAGTTGACAAAATATCACATGAAATAAATATTTATAATACCAATACTAATAAAAATATACGAATACTAAATGATCATGATGACTGCTTTATTCTATAAATTATAGTTTTAGTCTATAGCACTAACTGTCCAAGTCCATGCTAGTCCAGTATGATATTTGCACTATGATCTTCAAAGGAAAAAATCAGTGCTACACACACTCTCTCACACAGATAATAAATGCTAATAATAAATTAATCAAAAATATATCTAGAGTTTAGTAAAGGCTGGCTCACAGTAAAGTGGTAAAGTACTAGATACGCCCTGCGGCATAGCATACACCGCAGACATGCTCATGGATAGTACAAAGAAAGAGGGAACGGACACAAACTAAAGTACGAAGAAATCAAAACAAAGCATTGTTGCTACCTGCCCACCACCCTAGCTTGCAAACCATAAACTGTGATTGGCCGACCCTTGCGAGGATCAGTCATGTTCGCAAAAAAGTGGTAAAAGAACGGGCACAAACACACATTTTTAAAAATTAAAAATTATGTTTTCGCTGGGGCTTGAACCCAGGACCTTCCAGGTGTAAGGCGGATGTGATAACCACTACACTACAAATCACATGTAATTCTAAGTAGGAATAACACAAGTGAACTCAAGAAGCTTTGTAGGTCTCGAAACATGCCCATCCACCCACCTTTTTTTAACCCCTTTGCTTGATTGGTCGACCCCAGCGAGGGTCATTCATCATGCTTGTTACTTGTTTGCACATACTAGCTTTGGTGATTGGTGAATTATATATATAGTATATAGATAATATCTCATACATTATTTTTAAAAAATAGGAAGAGAGCCTTCAAGTGTAAAGCAGAAGCAATTCATTCTTATCCTCACCTCATTCATGTTTTAAACTGTTTATTTTAATTTCAATTATTAATAGCTAAGTGAGTGAAACTGTGAAACTATGAAAATGAATGAGAATGATCAGAACGGGGATGTGAACTCAATCAAGTCTAAAGAGTAAAGTTGAATGTTAAAGTTGTCATGGTCAAATTAAGTGTGTAATAGTAGTAATAGTAATATAAATAGTAACCGTAAAAGAATAGTAATTGTACTAATAACTAATGTCTAACAACTTACTACCATTGTAGTACTAATATTAATACATGTAATGTAGTAGTAATAAATAAATAATGAAATGTGATTTTTAGTTTTTAGTTGTTCTAATTTGACAAAATAAAAAACTTACTGATACTGACACTGTCTGTCGATTTTGTGATCAAAGAACAAATGACAAATAGTAATGGTTGAAATAGACAAGGTAAAATAAGCTAATAAATCATAAAATAATTGCAAGCGTAAAAAATAAAATAAGTGAAAATAAAATAACTTCACAAATCACAGTGATTAACAGAAGTGACAGAACAGCAAAAAAAGAAAGTAAAAATTTAGATGACAAATATTTCCAATCAATGATTTCAATGAGATGCCAAATGGCGGATGAATTAACTTACCCAAAATAATAACTATAGCAGCAGGGATTCCGAACGAAACAGTTTTGACTTTATTCATTTGTAATTTATTTACAAACAATGACTAGCATACTCATACTGGGTTTTCATAATAATAATGGTTAAGTGTCACTTGTTTAAATTAACGGCGACGACATAACTTGTCCAGTCTTAGTTTTTGATAAGACTCGAAACAATTATTAGGCTAATAAATTCTTATCTTATCTTATCTGTTTACAGACGCTCCTTCTATACAGAAGATTATTGCGTCCTACGCTTATCTATGGTTTGTGTTTAGTCCTGCATTTTTATTAGAGATTTAAATGTTGATAAAGTGTTGGTTTTCCTGGATTCTTCAGGCAACCCATTCCACGCCCGAATTCCGGACGGGAAGAAGGAAAACTTGTATGTGTTTGTTCTTGCATACGGAATAAGAAAGGTGTTTTTATCCTTATGTCTATCTGAGTAGACCTGCCAGCCGAATTTTTTTTTAAATTTCGGCCTGCTGACATAATTTTTCGGCTGATATCCGGATTAGCCGGATTTTAACATTTCGGCTGGCTGAAATTATTTTTCGGCTGATATCCGGATTAGCCGGATTTCTCTGTAAATTGACATTTGCAGCTGATTTTCGGCTGATTACGAAATATTCGTAAACTACGGTAAACATCATCCAGGGATGTTCCAGCAAGTGCAACAGGTGCTTGTATTTTGAGAGATGGGCAATTAATTTTGAAGAAGTCAACAAAACCATCTTTAGCCACATTTTCAAAGGCGAGCAAGTCTCTACAGAACCAGATAACGATATCCCTTGTCAGTTCATGACTTGCTGTTGCCTGACATTGACTGTTGCCTTCTCCATACTTACGGAGATATCCCAAAATTTTATTTGACTTTTATTGACTTTGTACTGACACATTGTGCTTGATACTTAAGTGAAGATTCATATTGCCACTTGATGTAATTGCTGCAAAATTAGTTACTTTTGAAATGTGACCCTTGTCAAACAATGACTTCTGAGCAGGGAGACACAGCTGACAATAAACTCGATCTTCGTCTACATTTCTCCCATTAGCAGAGAACAGACCAACAAAATATTTCCAGCATTGTTCTTTAGAATTTCCATGTAGGATAGCCGGTTTAGGTTTTACTTGTAGGTTTTAATGAACTGCCTCTCCTCCCGGTTTAGATGACATTTGCTGACATTTGAGTTCTCCTAAAATCATCATATTGTCATAAAGAATTGTTACATTAGAAATGGTGTAACGTAAAAAGGTATTCCTGCAGTCTTAGCACTGCGAATTTTAATTTTCTCCTGAGAACTTTCGTTTTTAATTTATTAAATGCATTTATATATGTTATATTTTAGCTATTATAGCTCTAATTTGTAAGGCTTTTTAATTTATAAGGCTGTTTTAGGCCCTTGACGCTACATAATCAGAGTAGAGTAGGATAAATCCATTTTTTTTTATCTAGCACCCTACTTGCTGGGTTGTCGCAGCAAGAGGCAACATAAAATTTTCTCGCTTAAAAACAAACCAAAAAGAATCAAAGATCTATAGTAAGGAAATAAAAAAATGAAATTTTCATTAAAATATTTATTGATCTTCTAAGAATCCTAAAATAGATGAATGAAACTTTTTTTAAAAACATCTTCAGTCAGTAAATTTATTTTAGCATGGCTCGTTCCAGGTAAAAAAAAATCTAGCTAGCAGCGTACTAGATAAACAAACATGATGTATCCTAATCCAATTATGTAGCGTCAATGGCCGAAAAAGCCTTATAAATTAAAAAGCCTTAAAAATTAGCGCTGTAATCACTAAAATATAACATATAAATGCATTTGATAAACTAAAAATGAAAGTTCTCATGAGAAAATTAAAATTCGCAGCGAAACAAATTACGTGCTAAAACTTCAGGATCACCCTTAAAAATCACCAGTTATTGACTTAACTAGTATCTAGTTAATTGAAACAATTAATTTAGGCTTATCTTTCTGCTAGTAGAAGATCGTTGAGCCATAATTGAGTAATAATAAATTGCCTATTAACGACAAAGCTTAACGATAACTTAAATTAATTAATTTATTTATTTGTATTTTAATTAGCATTTTATAAATTAAGATTGTAAGAAAAAGGTAACTAGCAAGAACTGTATGAATGATTATTTAGGTTTAAAAAGCTGTACAAATAACTCATTTTTGTCACACTTTCGACGACGGTTATTCTAAAAATGCAATCGATCTTAAAAAGGAACGCAATGAAACTTAAGAAAACAAAAACATTACTTTACGGCGGCTCGTTCATTTTTCGGCGGATTTACGGCGGACCAAATACGGCGGCTAATGCGGCGCGCCGTATATTTTCCGGCGGATTTTCGGCTGACGAAAATTTTGCGGCGTATTCGGCGCGCGGCGCCGGCTGAGGGGTCTATATCTGAGGGTTGTATATGAGACAAATATTTACAGACTGAATCTGTCTCAACTCAACTTTGCTTTTAACCCGAGGGGAAAGGTCTTGTCACCGCGTCGGACGAACGACAGACGGACGAACGACAGAGAGAGACGGTTCCAAACATTTACAGACTGAAACCAAATTATCTCCCTTGGCTTTAAAACTAGGTCAAAACTCTAGCAGACGACGACTTTTGTTTTTCTAAATAGTGATTTATATAGTAGGTATAGATAAACTAAAAATGCATTAATTTAATTACGGTACGTTCGATCGATCTGAAATTTTGATACGATGCATTGTTAGGTGAGACGGGTCCGTGTGCCAAATTTCAGCTCGATGGCTTCACAGGAAGTGGGTCATTTTCGACTTTTGTTTTACCGCGGGAGGACGGGCGTCGCGGGACGAACGAACGACGAACGAGTGACGACGAATGAGACGGTGGTGAAGTTGAGGGATTTAAAAATATCAATGATCAATTATTAATAAATTGGAAAAAAAAAGAAAAATTTTCTGACATTTTAATCGATCAAATTATTTTTAAATAGGGCTGTTAACGATTAATTTAAATTTAATCGTTAACTTTTGAAAAATTAACGATTAATCGTTAATTTCGATTAAAGTGCAAATTGAAATTTATGGTGTAATAAGTAACATGATTTATTAAAATACTTGTCAAAAATCGAAATAACACTGGATCGTCTATTGTCTTCTTCATATGATAATATGACATTTTTTAACCAACAACGCAAACAGACCAGTTATTTGGTTCAAGTGATGAGCTGGTCTAATTGACAATATAACCAGCTGAGCTCAACAATCGTTCACATAGCTTTATACTTTAGATTGTCTCAGCTGAAGTTTCTGATACTGTTGTGTATGTTTGGTTTGCAGGTGGTATGTAAGCGAAGTGTTAGAGTTAGAACCATGATAGCAATGTTCCCTTTAAGCAGCGCGGCTGCGCAGATATTTGACCGACGCCACGCTGGAGTTTAGAATCACCGCACAGCAAATTTTGTAAAATATTGCACACAAAAATGGACGTTGTGCAACTTTGCACACGAGTTTTTAAAAAACTTTGCACACGAACCAACGACGAAGCTTAGACTTAAAGGGAACATTGCATGGTAGGCAAACGATTTATCTAAATGGACACAATAACCTTTATCAACATTTTGAACATTCCCGTCAGTCAATAGTTTAAAACCAAAATGTTCGTGTAATCGTCCGGAAATTAGTTTGTATTTATATTTATTGGCCGAAATATTTTACTTTTGACTTCCAGTACATTTATAAGTGGTGGATTAATCGAGAAATTAATCGTTAATTTCCGCAGCACTTATTTTAACAGATTACAATTTTAACGATCAATTAATCGTTCATTTCCGCAACCCTAGAAACAATATATAAAAGTTTGTTGGTGAAGATGTCTATACATGTACTATAGCTATTCATTGAATACAGCACGGATCGTGATCCCCAAGGGCCCCGCTTGGGTTTTCTGTGGGGTCTCAAACTTATACAGTTAACTAAAAAATATTCCCTTTAATGCAGTTTTTATTTTTGATGGTGTCTTGATGTGTAAAACGTGAATCCTGTCTTTTAAACATAACCTTTAGCCTTTAGTTTAGGCATTAGGTATATTTTAACGGCAATCCTGGTTGAAGAAAAGAGTAGCCTATCTGTCAGGTATATTACAGCAAACTAGGCTTAACATAAACTTCGTTGAAATGAAACGAATATCATTGCATTTCACTTTCACGATGATTAGTTTGTGTCATATTTATCCAAGCTGAAAAATTTTCAAAGATAAATAACTATTGGAAAGTTTGCCATGTTTGAGAAACTATGCAGTGTGGTAGATTAATCTAAAATTGAACTTAATAAACATAAACATTTGAAAGAGGAGCTTATTGATATTGGGCATCTCAATTCCCATGAAGACGAACCCCAGCGTTACTTCCATGAGCTGAATAAAGAAGAAACTACAATGACACGAAATCCATTCTCCGCGCCCCTTGATATAGCCAGGCCCGGACTTAACAGACTTGGGGCCCCTAGGCACTTGACATTCTGGCCCCCCCCCACAAACCATCTCGAGGCTATTTTGGAAAGTTTGCAATGTAAATTCACTAGTACATAACATACAATTTTAATTGACTTTAATTAATAACTTTAATAAACATCAGAATAATACAGTCTAAGCTACTATACTTACGTTATTGAATAAAATTTATAGAATCCTACGACGAACTTTCTTTTGTGCAAAAGAACGAATGACGTCACCATTCGTAAATTGAGCCTCTTTTCTCCTATGTTTGATCTTAAGTAATTCTTTACTCTCTTTAACGCTGAGAACGACCGTTCTGCTGAGCAGTTTGACGCTGGTGTGCACAACAGTATTCGGAGCGCAATTCCTACGTTTGAATAAATGTCCTAAAAAGCCTGGGGCGCAATGAGCCAATGTCGAGGTCGTGTTTCACCATTGCTTAATGTTCGGCTAAAAAGTGACAGCGATAGATACCTGATTTTATCTGCGTACTGACGCCTTGAAGAAGAAAAGTCGGCATCAATATTTTGTTTCACGCCTTTTTTTAACTAGGTACTCCAAGGTAACTTCGTCTAGCATCCACTCAGCAGGATCGTCACTTAAAGAATTAGATTCAGGATTCTCTAAAGAATACTTTTTTGTAGCTGTTACAAAGTTTTCAGAAATAATGTTTTCAGTAGCTCGTTGCAGTCAGACACCTTTTTTTGCAGTTGCCTGTTGACGGTCATCGGCAGCATCGCTGCAACTGCTACTGGCTAATGGACAATTACTGCTAGGATTAGAGCCAGAACTAGGTCTAGACGAAGACGAGACGAAAAATGTGTTTAACTTAGGAACTTTGCGAAGAAGCTCTTTTTCTTTTTCAATTTTTTCTTCATTCCGTTTTCTTTTCTGGAACCCGCTTAGATATTTATTGAAGTCAGACATCGTGCGTGACATCGGTTATTTCTATAAAGAATATAAAAACGAGTGTCATTAAACAATAGAACTTTGTTTAATTATTTGGGATAATGTTTTTTATGTTTCAATTTGTTGTTTCTCTGTTAATTTGTTCAAAGTTCAAGACAATTTCGGTTTTCCTCAAATTTTCTTAATTCAAGAATTTCTCTTGGTTCAAGTAAATCTTTTTTTCTGTACCTAATTACATATAAACATACAATCATACGATTAATTTAATAAAGCACAACAATATGAAAAGAAAAGTGTTACCTGGTCCAGAGTGAAGCGTCTCTGTTCCGTACTGCGTCCCTCGACACACTGTCTCCCTATTCGGTGGCTCCCCGGCTTCGACTCGTGGCACCCTGTCTTCTCTCTTGCCTCCCTTGGCTTCCTATTTCCCGATCTAACATTTTCCCTGTCACTATATTGCTGACCAAAGGTATGCAGGTGAAATTGTAGAAGGCCATCTAGTTAAAGGCATTAAAACGAACTTCATTGAAACCTTTGGCAGGTCCCCATAAACTACCTGTGACATCTCCCTGGCCTCTGGTCAAGTCTTTCGACTTTAAAAAAAATGTTCTCCCGGTCCCTATCAATTATCTGTAATCTGAAACCCAAATCTCGGCTCGGGCGGTGTCTTGTCCTGCGTGTGGTATGGGGGAGGGGGAAAGTCAGGGTCATGTAGTTTTTTTACTGGTGGTGCAATCTGTCACACCCCCCCCTACGCCTTCTCCACAATATCGCAACAGCAGCTCAGAACGCGGCTTACAATGACAAACCAACACAAATGAACCCCGTGCACTTGACTACTGGGCAGTGTATCCAAAATGTAGTAAAAATATTTATTATACTATTATTTTCGATAAAGCTTTTTGATAATGAAGCCAGGCTTTTGGGCTTATGTAAAGATGCCACTACCGGGGCCCCTTGGCTGGCTGGGGCCCTAGGCCCGGGCCTTGTGTGCCTAGGCGGAAATCCGGCCCTGGATATAGCCTGTATATCCAATAAATAAAAATTCTTGGATTTGCGGATTGATTGGTCGGCACTCGGCACATAACTAGTTTAATAATGAATAATTGCTTTAAAAATTATGGTGTGTTATGTATCATTCATACCCCAATGTGATGATGCTTAGGGGCCGTCCATTAAATACGCCACGCTATTTTTGACCATTTTTACCCCCCCCCCTTTCCTCCCTGTCACAAATCTCGGACCCCCCCCCCTCCTTAAAGTACGTCACACTTTCGAACAAAATTTTTGTTTTTTATTAACAAAATAATCAAAATTTAATATAAAACAGCGTGACGTCACACATGGCCGGACTCCACCTCCCCCTGTCACACTTTCTTATACCCCCTCCCCCCTCTGGAGCGTGACGTACTTTATGGACGGCCCTTACCTAACTTTCGAGTTTTAGTCCCATTGGGTGTTCTCAGGAATTTACTAATCTCAAACGTTCAAACACAAACTTTCAGCAACTTGTTAAATTCTGCCATACAGTACTGCTTTTTTTTTCCCCAATAGCCTATTTTAAATTTTTTACTTATTTCTTTCAATTAAAAAAATGAATTGGTTGTGTTCAGCACTGCATTTGTGGTTCGCTACTTTTATATTTATATTTCGCCAGTTATGCACTGTAAATCCATTAGTTTAGCAAGAAGCGATTATTCATCCGTTGTGTTCATGAAACAAAACATATGTTTTAAGAAAGAAAGAAATTAATACAAATACAACTGTGTGTTAGCATCAATATTTTTGTATAATATATAGTTTAGCGTAGGCGTAAGTTTGCATCAAAATTTTGTATATAGTATAACTTAGGCTAAATCCAGCTGCAAACGTTTTCCATTTTTATGCAGCATAGACTATCTTATCTATTACAGACGCTCCTTCTATACAGAAGATGATTGAATCCTACGCTTATCCACGGTTTATGTGTAGTCTTGCATTGACTAGCCATAAAAAATATATATAACTGCAAATAATATGCAAAAAGAGCAGAATAAAAATAATATCCGACACTATATGAGTCAGAAAACCAACTACGACGGCAATATTTTCTCGCTTATAGAACAATTCTCTTGTTGGCTGGTGCATATCTCCTTTACAAAATTGTTGATTGCATTGTGTCCTTGTTCTAAAACTCCCTATGTATATGAATTTGATAAAATACTGTAATTTTTACACGCTTTTATTTAAGTCACACTGTTTGTATTTTGTATCCATCCATCCTTCCTTCAAATCTTGAAACGTAAAATTAAACCACTTCTGATGGTTCTATAGATCTCAAAATGTTACCACAGATAGATCTTGGATGACAATGCACTGTATCAAAATTTCAGATCGATCGAATGTACCGTAATTAAATTAATCAAATTTATTTTAGTTTATCTCTATTTATCACTATTTAGAATGTATAGTCGTCTGCTAGAGTTGACATCCACGGCTCACTGGTTTCACTCCAGCCCTCGTTTACCAAATTCCCGTGTTTACATCAAGGGCAGGGGAGATCAGCGCGTTTCAGTCTGTAAATGTTTGTAAATAAAAGCGTGTCCTTTAAAAAAATTTATTTTTTTACATTTTGTTGAGCCTTCTCGTCCATGAGGGGCATCCACCGATCATCATCGGCGTCTACGATTCCTCCAAGGGCATAGGCCACCTACGAGAGACCTCCAGGGATCTCTATCCTGGGCCAGCTTCTCCAGGATCTTTCATTCATGGCCAATTCTCTTGATGTCTGCCTCCAATTCTCGGCGCCAAGTGTTTCTTGGACGGCCTCTTTTCCGCTTACCCTGTGGGTTTCATTTCAGGGCTTGCTTTGTTGTGTTAGAAGCAGGTTTTCTTAGTGTATGACCAATCCACCTCCACCGCGCATGGAGAATCTCTTCCTCAATGGACTTCTGTTTTGTCCGCTGCCACAGTTCCTGGTTGCTGATTTTGTCTGGCCAGTGAATTCTGAGAATCCTTCTTAGACAGTTGTTGATGAAGGACTGGATTCTGGTCAGGTTTACGGCCGTTGTTCTCCATGTCTCGGCTCCATATAGCAGCACAGGTTTAACCATAGCGTTAAAAATCCTTACTTTTAACTTGCTGCCTAAGAGACCCAAACATTCTTGAGTTGCTGGAAGCCTGCTCTTGCTTTTCCGATCCATATTTTGACGTCCGCATCTGTACCACCTTGTTTATCAACCACGCTGCCAAGGTAAACAAAACTGTCCACCTCCTCAAGGGCTTCTCCTTCAAGCATAATGGGTGATGTACTGGTGGCATTAACCTTGAGGATTTTACTATTCCCTTTGTGAATGTTGAGACCCATGCTAGCAGAAGTGGCTGTGATAATGTTTGTTTTCTCCTGCATCTGTTGTTGGGTATGTGCAAGAAGGGCAAGATCATCAGCAAAGTCAAGATCATCCAGTTGATCCCACAAGGTCCATTGGATGACATTCCTTTTCTGCTGTGTAGATGTTTTCATCACCCAGTCAATGGCTAACAGGAAGAGGAATGGTGACAGCAAGCAACCTTGTCTCACACCAGTCTTCGCCTGGAAAGCATCTGTCACCTGCTGTCCATGGATAACTCGGCAGTTTATCCCTTCGTACATGTTTCTGATTATATCAGTAATCTTCTGTGGCACCCCGTAATGCCTTAGCAATCTCCACAGGGTTTGCCTGTCAACACTGTCGAAGGCTTCTTGAAATTATTAACCAACTCCTGGAAATTCCTTTTTTCTTTCTTCGTTCCTCGAATTGTGCCCGAAATCCAAATGTTTTGTTTGGTGGTGTCTATTTAAGTTGTACTCCTTAAAGACGCTCACAGCACAGCAAGCAGAATTCTTTGCTGCCAACGCCCGTGAAGCAATATTTAGCGGTCCTTTCGTCATTAAAAACAAGACATTCGTCTTCAATCTTTCTTTTTTTGGAAGCACACAAGGTTAAATACACCGTCTATTCGCTTTTAAATTTCAATTTAAAAAAAAACAACTGCCAATATGTAAATCGTAAACAAAATCCACTTCCAGTTGAGCTGAAATGCAGTTTTGAATAAGGATGTTAACAATCAATGACTAATGATCACTAATCAATTCTGGAGTGATAAAACCGATTGAATATCCCTAGATTCGAAACAAATACACGGAATAAAATTTAAAAAATACAGTTGAAATTCTAAACAAAGAAAATTAACATCGACATAAGATCGCAAACATGTACATGCCTACGGGCCGCATAATATACTCTGGGGAGCCGGATGCGGCCCGTGGGCCGTAGTTTGCCCACCCCTGTTCTTAATAGACAAACATTATTAAAAAAAAATTATGAAGAAATTACTGCAGAAGTCAACTAGAAAGTTAATCACTCAGCCGTCAATGTGATAGATTCAGTTAAAGAAATATGGTGTAAGACACACACAAAAAAACAACAAAAACAATAAAATCTTTAACAACAAAATTTATTATGAGTGTGTTAGAAAAGAGAGGGTATAACTGTCAATAATAAAAATGCATTACCAGGAAAACCCAGAATAGATGCCTGATTATATTTAGAGTATAATGCACTTGGTCAGAGATGACAAATGCTTGAAAAATGTTGCAGAGAAAATGTTTCTATTTAATTGCTCTCACTCAGTGTATATATTTTCACAAAGGGAAAAAAACAACAAAAAACAAATCATTAATTATAGTAATAGTCTGTACTGATTAAAATAATGAGTTATTATACATCAGTTAAGTCTATTTGAGCAATTTAAAATGCGTATATGTTCAAATTTCTTTAATATCACATGACAAACAAATCTGGTTTACTACTTGAGCATTTTGTTTTTATTTTAAGATGAAAAGGTTTTTTTAGTAGAAAAATAAATGTAATGAATTATTTAACTGGAAATTTTTAACACTCTAAAACTAGTTTGCATAAAACTTTTCTGTCCAAATTTCACCATTCAACTTGCTTCTGAATCTGAAAGCTTCATAAGTAGAAGTATTGTTTAACTGAGGCGATGAAGACACTGATATGGTACATTATCCAAAAAATGCAGGTTGAGCAGAGGATTTAAGCTTTAGAGAATAATTGGCTTTAATTATATCATTTTAATTAAACATTTTTAAGAACTTTTGTCGTCATGTGAGCAATTGTCTTGTTTTGATATGACATGATATGGCTTATTTCTTGTGTACAATGTAATTGATTTATTTTGTTTCCTAAAAATAAAGATTTGTACAAGAGCTTCATTAACCGCATGCAACCATCTTAATGATTAGTGCCATATGATATTGGCATAAAAATAGAGGAAAACATGCATCATTGGCAGAAAAAATACTTCCCCCTTATTTATACTGGGGTAGTTAAAAAGTTAAAATTGATAACTGCTGACAATAACAACAATCAAAGCACCAAACACTGAGATTATCTTTGTGTACATTCAGAATATGGATAAGTACATTTTTAAAAAAATGGCCGAATACTTTTTAAAAACAATATTGCTTACTCAAAAGAAAATAATAGCTTATTCTAAAAGAAAATAATAGCTTATTCTCAATCATTCAAATCCATGCTGACATTTAGATGATTTGTGATTAAATCTGATTAATATTTTTAAAATGAATATTGTAAGTGCTTTTATTTTGATAAATAAGTTGGTATATTATGACACACAAGAAAATTAATTATGTAATAATCTCACACCTTAAAAAAATCTTTTAAAAAATTAAGTTTTAGAAAGGCTCCCAAAAGATAAATGGGACAATGTGTGGTATCTTCAATCCAAAATATCCTATACATGTCCATGAAGTTTAAATAATTTTTTAGGCCTAAAGATAATTATTCCCATTCAGTAAAACATGCTAGTTAACAAAATAGAAAAAAAATAAGATAAAAAGCAATAACATTTTTGACTAGAAAAAAAGTTTAAAATTTTTTGTTTAAGTATTTACATATCTACAAATAAATGAATAAAATCACAAGATTATTGCCATAGTAACAACAAAGGGTAAGAGTAATGAAATTGCTTGCTTAACATCTGTGAATAGTTATAAAGAAGTTGAGAATGGTTATACAATGTTTTAATCATATAATTAGTTCACAGGCATTAAAAAATATTTTCTATATGTTAAAAATAAAAGATTTTCTATAAATAGAAACTTCTCAGTTGATATTAAAAAAAAATAAAATAAATCAACACATAATTTAATGAAAACGTGGTGTTTAAAAATAGCTAAGGTAAAAGCCTTTTTAATAATATCTCATTAAGTCAAGTACAAGCTCACCAATGATGTAACATGAAGACTAATAGACTAAACAATTATTACAGCAATAAAATTATTGTATATTTGTAATTGATTTAGATTCTATAACGTTAACATTTATTGAAGTTATTAAATTGAAGAAAAGAAAAACTGGAGAAATCTAAAATGTCAGGGAAAAATTATAGAAATACCACCACATGCGGCAAAAGTAAAAAGGATGTGGACAATTTTAACATTCCAAAATTAACATTGTCATAAACTACAATAAAATTTAAAGAATATAATAGGGAATAATTACTTTTAAAAATAAATAAGAGTATGTTTTCCCCAACAAAAATCTACAAAATGTTAATTTTGAACAATACACACAAGTTAATCCGTTTGTCCCAGAGAATGTAGATGACTGAACTGCCTTTAAAAAAGAAGGCACACTGCTGAACAGAAACAAAGAATAATTTTTTTAAAAAAATTCTTCGAAAAAGTTGTAAGCATTTGATAGACAATTTAAGAAAAAAAATAAATTGTTTGCACTTAGAATTTGGTAATAAAAAAATAAAAGGGATTTGGTCATTAGGTTTATATAAAAGACTAGTGTTTATTTATGTGAGTAGTAATAACAGTAAATTATCTAAAAATCAAGTAAGAATAAGTTATGTACACAGTATATGTTGTATGGTATAAACCATCTATAAAAATAAAGATCCAAAGGGATTCATAAAATAAATAGAATTGAAGGGCATCGTGTTACTCTTCAAGAAAATATACAATTTTTCAAAAACCAAAATTATTAATTTAAGTAAAAGAAAACTGTATGGTATTTAAGTGTAATTAATAAGCTAATGTCCTTTACACAACATGCAATTAATATGAGATTCATTTTAAAAAGAGTAATCATTAGCATGAAGAAAAGTTTTTTGGTGTGAAAAAGCTTAATTTTTCAACTGTTGGAGAAAAATCACTTTATATGAAAGCTTTCAATTTTGATTAAGTGAATTAGACCCTCTTAAGACCGAGCCTTTGAGGACAATCTGTGCCAATATAACAGTGTGCCAATATAACAGAGTCCTAACTTGCAAAAATTGAAACGATTTATAATATTTCTTTAAAAATGTACATTCTTGAAGGAAATCTTTAAAAAAGTATTATGATCTTTGCATAGTTCATGAACAAAATTTATTAGATTAAACTCAGAATAAACATGTCTTACTTGCAGAATTTCAATTCCAAACAGATATTTAAATGAGATTCTCTGTGAAAAATAACATATAATATTGGACTCTGATGTTAAGCGTTTGCAAAAATTTAAGAACCAATATTTTTAAAGCCTTAATGAATGGGTGTCTAAAAATGTGCTTTAAATTGACAGAAATCTGTAAACTATCAATTTAAACCACTATTACATTGACTAGATAGTAAGAAATGAGAGAAGTAATCTGATTGACTAGATAGTAAGAAATGAGAGAAGTAATCTGATTGACTAGATAGTAAGAAATGAGAGAAGCAATCTGATTGACTAGATAGTAAGAAATGAGAGAAGCAATCTAATTGACTAGACATTAAGAAATGAGAGAAGCAATATGATTGACTAGATGAGTAAGAAATGAGAGAAGCAATCTGATTGACTAGACATTAAGAAATGAGAGAAGCAATCTGATTGACTAGATGAGTAAGAAATGAGAGAAGCAATCTGATTGACTAGATGAGTAAGAAATGAGAGAAGCAATCTGATTGACTAGATGAGTAAGAAATAGAGAAACTAGCTGATTAACTCATAGACCAGCCACCCAAAATACTTTCAAAAGTGGGCTGATAGATTGGTCAGTCGTCTTTGTTATTTAGCTTAGTGATGATAGATCTCAAAAAAGGCTATTTAAGTGTTATAAAAAGTGCTTTGTTGTGTGAAAAAAACACAACCAAATATGCTTGGTTGTAAAATCATATAAAAAATAAGATTACATAAAAGTATAGAATACTTCTGAAGAAACCAGGAAAACCAACACTTTATCAACATTTAAAACTCTAATAAGAATGCAGGACTAAACACAAACCATAGATAAGCGTATGACGCAATAATCTTCTGTATAGAAGGAGCGTCTATCTGATAAGATAAGATTTCATAGATTTTTAAAAAAAATTAACATTTTGATAAACTTATTAGAAGAAGCCCATTGTGGAACATGGAACTGATATTTCAAATTAAAAAAAATGTTAAGTAATGACTGATTTTAGGTTCATCATTGAAATCAGGTTTCATGAATAAACACTACTTTGTACAGCAAAATTTCAAATAGTGAAATGATTGTGAAAAATCAGTTTCCATGATGTCAAACTAATTTTGCTTGTATAATGGTCTTGAATCATTATCAACCACTTCATTCAAAAATAATTGGATGACAGTTTAAATCATATGAATTCCAGGAAAGTGAAAGTTATAGAGAAATAAAATAATTAACATCCAATAACGCTTATATGTTTGAGTAAATAAGTTCCAAAGACAATGAGTTACAACTTACATATACAACAATAAACATGAGAACTGACTAATGTTGACTTCAGTAATAAAGATGAATAACGACTTTTGTCCATTAGTTGCAACTCCAAGAGGGTGCTTAATTTCTAAACACAAATTTCTTGGCAACTTTTAGTTGTTAAAAAGTCAGTTTAAAGCAATATTTTATAAGCTGAGCATGTAGTTATTCGTAGATGAACAGAAGAAAAAATTAAGCAAATAAGACATCCATAAATTTACTTTAAAAAAAAATAGTGAAGATGAACCAAGTTCATCAGTCAAGTGGCACACATTAGGCTTTACTCTGTGCAGACTCGTCATAGTACTGCTGGGGTGGTGGGTAGACATATCCAGGGGGAGCTTGGTTTGGATCCCCAGGGGGCAGCATGGGCTGTTGGGCTTGAACTAGGACCACACCCCCCGTGGTGCCACTCTGACATGACAAAGTTATGGGTTTATCAGACACAGGGCAATGGAGATTTCAAAACTATTTCTTAACTATAGTAATCATGTAGAGCATACAAAAATTATCAAAACATGAAAAGGAAGCAAATGATTGGTGTTCATGTAACAAGTTTACAAACATTTAGATGAACACAACATTTCCTAATTATTTCTTTGAATAAGATATAGTATCATTATCTATCTACAGGGAGCCCTGGGGTTACGCCGGTCCTGACTTACGCTGTTTCATGGTTACGAATGCGCCCCCATAAAAATATAAAAAATAATATTACGGGCCATTCCATCTTTTTTTTTGTGGTAAGAAATTGTTTTCTCTTTTTTAAATATTTTATTTTATGTCATTAACTGTTACATTTTTTATAGCAATGTAAGTACAGTACTTTACAGTTTATTTTATTATTTTTGTTTATGTTTTGGGCGCGCGGCGGCGGAACTGTACATTTTGTTGTGGTTGTAGGACGGGAAGACGGGGTTGCTCCCTACGCTCAGTCTCAGTTGATACGCTGTTTGGTTGTTTACACCGTCTCTCTCTCTCTCTCGTTTTATCTCTTTTTAAAAACCTTTTTTTTTCATGTGGTAAGGAATTGTTTTCTCTTTTTTAAAATACTTTTTTTTATAATGTTATTAACTGTTACATCTTTTCATAGCACTGTACGTACATTACTTTATAGTATTTATATATTTTGTTTGTTGTATGTTCCAACTTACACTGAAATTCGGGATACAACACGTATATAGGATCAACGTTGTAACCCGAGGACCCCCTCTTAAAATAACTATAACAACAATTTTCCATACTGCAATTTAAAGATTAAAAGTAATTCTAAATATTCTAATGTAACAGTTTTTAAAAAGAGCATGAAGAAGAATTTTTTTAATACTGTACATACTTGCTTTTTTAAAATCGAAATCTGAATGATACATACCTTAGCACAGCAGCCATAGTAGCAACACATAATAAACTGGACTCCAAGAACTGTCCCACTCACAAGGGTGACAACAATGAATGCTATACTCAGGGCTATAAATGATGAGCGGTAGGCACAAGTTTTGAACATCCTTACACTGTCATTCTCAGTGTTACCATACCTGTGGGATTGTGCAGTAATGGATGAAATTAAAAGAGAGTCTTGATATGTTCACTTGTACACTACAGCTGTGCACATTCTGTTGTGCACAAATATTGGTATTGGCATGAAATTGCCTTTTTTTAATTTACACGATCAAATAATCACTTAAAAATAGTATTACATTTTTTAAGAAAGCTGATAAAAAATAGCTAAAGAAAATGTTAACTAACTCATAAAATTATACACACCCAAAATAAAAAAATAAAAAGATTGCATGTCAAATTATTGTACTTGTAAACAGGGCCGGTCTTAGCAATTGCGGCTTAGTTTATAAAACGGATTGCCAGGGCCCAGTTTGGGTAGGGATAAGGAATTAATAAGGATAATAAGTGAAAATTAAGATAGGCGGGGCCCACTGCGGCCGGATAGGTTGTAGTAGCCTAAGACCAGCCCTGCTTGTAAAGGAACACTTGAATATATGATGGAATTGCAATGTTTAAATAGTTTTGGGGTGTGCTATAGGTAGATTTAATGTTAAATTAGTAACATAAGCTGGTAAATAGATCAAGTTCCTTTTCTCTCAGTTAATTATGTACTGTAACCATAACATATTCTAATCTAACCTGCATTCACAGCTGTCATTGACATCACGACAATCCTTCGCGCCAAACAATAAAGCTACCAGAGCAACAAAAAGCACCATCACCATAACAAATGTTACAATGGCTATGATAATGAGGCACAGAATGGAGAAGATGCTTGAAATCACATACTGTTAAAAAAAGAGTTTTTATATTGGAGTTGGCTTTAAATTAAATGTAAGTAGATTCATTGAAAATTACAATAGTGAGAGTGGTTACCTGTAATTAAATAATGGAAGGATAAAAGAATAGGATCATTGCCTTCATCAGTTAATAAAAAAAATAAAACTAAGATATTAGACACTTTGAAGCTAACTATAATTTACATTGTACTATAAAGAACAAAGAGAGAGAAAGAAATTACATTAATGAAATATATTTCCTATCTTGGGGAATCCTTGTGTTGCAAATAAAATAAATTAAGATAGTACAGTGGTACCTCGGTATACGTCTGCTTTGGAATAAGTCCAACTTGGAAAACAACCTTTGCTTGGGAAATGACCTGTGTGCTGATTCCCCCCCCCCTCCCTCGTCACATGTTGTCACAAACAGTTAGACCCCCCCCTAAACATGATGTCACAAAACGCCCCCCCCCCACAATAAAAGCCATATTTCCTATTTGAAATGATACGTACCTTAGCACCATCAGAGGATTCTACTGGATGCGACCATTTTTTATGGCCTTTTGTGTGTAGGAAAGTTGTAGATGAAAGGGGCCAGGGATGTTACTGTTTAGGAAAGTTGTAGATGAAAGGGGCCAGGGATGTTACTGTTTAGGAAAGTTGTAGATGAAAGGGGCCAGGGATGTTACTGTTTAGGGTCTCATATGACAGGTCAGAATCCACGCCAGTTTTATAGATTTTATGTTGGCTTGACATTTTATGTCTCACCTGATAGGCGGTGTAGGATTGCAATGACACTTTTGGGGAGCTATAAAAGGGGAAAATTATTTGGGACTGGACATTCGGGAGGGCACAGAGACACACTCACCCTATCTACCAGGGTAGAGTTGACAGAGGCTGGAGTGCCGTAGTGGACAGAAGATTTATAGAGCGAGTGTAGCAGCCAGATGTAATGATTAATAAAGAGAAAGAATTAGTTGAATGATACAAGTCTTTGTTGATGATGTTGGTTCCTGACAAAATATACAAAATATAAAACAAATCTATTGTTCTATTTTCGCAAAATAATGAATCGCTACTTAACTTAACGGGATCTATATATGTTTTATATATGTGTTTTATTACTTAATTAGAATCAATTGTTTTATGTATTATTACTATTACTACTTTACTCTTGGTTCTTCTATCCTCCAGTGTTTCAAGGTTTGATGATTTAACTAATGGTGTTATTTCTTGTAAGTTCTGAATATTCTACGGTAATGAATCTGGCAGCTCTTTTTTGAATTTGTTCTAGTTCATCAAATCAATGTTTTCTTTTGTGGATGGGTCCCATACAGAAGATGCATATTCTAGTACATGTCTCACCAAAGTGAGGTAGCATTTTAGTTTTATATTTTTTTTTATTACATCTGTAAAAGTTTCTTTTTATAAAGCCTAAGGTTTTGTTTGATTTTTAAATAACTTCATTGTCATGGGGATTCCATGATAGTTTCTCAATAATTATTACTCCTAAGTATTTTGCATCTTTAGTTTGGGTCAGTTCTTTTTCATGAATTAAATATTTAAACTTATTTGTTTCTTTTTCTTTGTTACGCTTAACAGTTCACACATCTCTGGGTGGAAAGACATACTCCAGGTAGTTTCCCATTTTATCAATTCATCTAAGTCTTTTTGTAAGATTTTGCTATCTTGTTCTGATTTAATAGTTCTATAGATTATACAATCATCAGCAAATAATCTAACTTTTGTTCTTTTTCAAAATATGAGTATAGTTATTTTCAAGCCAAAGAGAAAACATAAAATTCTGGACACAGACTAAAGATGTATTTGTTACGGTATTTATTCATGTAAAAATAAAGCAAGAAATTTTAGCCGTAAACTCCATTTCAAACATGAAGTACTTATCCACAGGTCAGTTCTAGTGTCGATAGAATTTTGTGTGCTGAATGCAGGACATTGTTTAGTAGCTGTAGTGCTAGTGTACTTAGCTATACGTTGACCCAGGGATACATGCACTCGCACAAAAAACAGCTGTCTGTTGATGCTAAGGTTGATAAAGGTTATCCGCTCCTATGATTAGGACTCTAGAACCAGTCCTGTCAATTTTGGACTGGTTAACCATAACTTCAATTAGTCCAAATAGCTTATTTTTGCGTGGTCTTATAAGCTGGTATAAAGGTAGGTTGTTAAGAGTTAAGATGCAGGCCACCATACAAGAGCAAGCACTGGCGCAACTTTTAATATTCTGATTTATAATATAATATTTAATAATAATTTATTTATTTTAAAATGACAGTTAGTCAAGTTTGGCTACTGAATGATTTTTTTAAATGCGCTGAGGCATAGAGCTAACTCACAGTGCACGGTGACGTCAAAACAACTTTGATATTAACAACCCCCAGTACAGCGGGTGTTTCTATTACTTTTACAAAAGAGTCGTTTGATAAACCTATGAGAGGTACCTTGCTACCGTTAACTGGTCATCAGATTGGCGATCAGTGCAGTAAGTGTTACTTTTCCTGCTAACTACATGCACGTCTAATACAGTTAACTTAAAATCACCAGCTTAATATCAAATTTTTAAAAATAAGTAAGAATCATAACTGTTTAATTGTTCCAGGATCTCTACCTTGGTAAAATCTGAAAAATTGATAAAAATCACAGAATTTCAAGCCCAAGTTATGCCCTTGACTTATATACGGGTCATAGCATATTTCATAAGTGTTGGTTAAAAAGCTACCCTCGACTTAGCACGAGATTGACTTATACAGTACTTCTATTGGTGTCATACAACTGGGTAAAGATTAAACATTTATTTAGTTTTTCCAGGAAAAGAAGTACATAAATACTTACTAAACATCTTTTTTGGACAAAAGCTGCAATTAAGCCCAACACACCTGGAGCAACAAACTGTTAAAAAATATGAAATTTTTAAAATAAAAGGAATAATCATTTAAGAAGAATATTATCACTCGATCTCTGAATTTCAAATCCTGTAAGTTCTCAAACAATTACTTTTGAATTCAACTTTCACAAAAGGAAGGCAACAACACACACACACACATATATATATAATATATATTGATGTAAAAATATGAGCATTTAGAAACATTGGAAAGGTGAAGGGGGCAAAAGAGAGTGGGCATGTAATTAGCATAATTAAATATTAATATTCAGGCATAGCTAACATAAAAATGATTTTAAATTACACATTTATTATTAATCTTTATTTGCCTTAAAAGTTAAATGTCCAGCAAAATTTAGTTACACAAGAATACACCATTTGCATGTCAGTGTTGATAGTTCACACCTAAGGAAGGTCATGCACTTTTACATATTTTAACCTTCCTTAGCACCCTACCTTAATAGAAAACGGACCTCCCCCCCCCCGACCATAGCTCCCCAGATGAAAAAAAATACTGAAAACTTACAACAAGCCCAATGGCCCAGAATGGATATGAAAATATGGCATTTGAAATCTTTTTAGAATCATCTTCATCAGAATTCCATTTAATTTTAACATCCTTCAACAAATTAGAGGTGGCCGTTTCTCTTGTTTTGAAACGAATACCATCAACTGCACTTTCCACAAATTTCACCATTACGATGCTTAATATGATACCTGTTAATGAAAAAATAAAACAATAAAATCTTTTTTTCACTTAAATTTTTTATTAATATCTAAATAGGCTGAGAGCATTTAAGGTACATGTATGTAGAAAAATTTTGAGCATAAAAATCAACATATATTTCTTGCATTTTAAAATATGGCACATTAAAAGTAAAAATGCACTTAATACATGTAACATATTTTTTGAAGCCCACTAAAAACATGATTTTAATGTTTTGAATAGAACCTTATAAAAATTTCGTTGAGAACAATCTTTTGGTTTGCTTGCTTTTAACTAATCCATTTAAACATATTAATGCTATACAGTGGAACCTCTCATAATGAGCATAATTTGTTCCAGAATCTTACTCGTCAAGTGAAACACTCGTTAAACAAAACAATTTTTCCCACACAAATCAATGTGAAATATGATAACGGTTCCATGTTGAAAAAATACTAATTTTCCAAAGATTTTTTATTAACATTCATTTTTAAAAAATTACTTATGAATTGTTAAGGAGCGTAACAACTTGGAATACAATTTAGATTTTTTAAAACAAAAAATGTAAATAAAAATATGAATTGATGACAAATAATTAATCCTTTTTAACTAGAAAACTATCTAAAGACATTTGTTTTTGCAGATGCTTCAAAATTTGACGAAAATGTGTCACAGCATTATCATTGAATAAATTTTTAGCACGAATAGCCACCTCCTAATTAGGGTGATGCTTCTCAATGTACGATGCAACAGTTTGTATGTGCGCTTGATTAGCCACAGTCACACCTTGTTCTCGCTTTTCAATGATTTTACATTTCATTTCAACAGTTATTTTTCTCTCTTATGATGGTCTTCTTGTGGCTTTTGCTTCAAAGACATAAATTTTAGCACAGGTTATTACACTTTGCACATAAAAAAATTACGAATACTGTCTGAATACAAATTCATAATTACTATTCATAATTATTTCAACAAAAGTTTATTGTTACCTTTCATAATAACTATGAAGAAGTAGGAACGTAATGTACATACAAGCTGACTATAGATTACAATTATAATTAATGAGAAGTATGTAACTGTTCGCAATTTTGAATAATATTCATGAACTGTGGAACAAGCTTAATGGTTGCGATTCGCATGACTGCATTCAAATTGCAGTAAATCAACATAAACCTGTTCCTTGACTTGTTTATTTTCATACAAGAAAAAGCTTGCTCACATGTGGACCTGTGGACCCAAATAGTGACAAAAGTTTGACAGCAAAGCTTTAAAAGTGTGGAAATGCCGCTGCTGGCAAACATCCATAACACTCCAGCAGAAGAACTGGCTTGAACTTCTCCTTCGGGTCATAATCTGCTTGTAGGTCAAGCAACTCTGACTGTATATCCTCCGTGGCTGAAGCAGCCTCTGCACTAAATTGTGAACTGAGGATATTGAAGAGTGGTTTTACGGTCTTGAAGTCTTGGAACCTCCTTTCAAATCCCACAACCAATGCATCCATCTGAGCCTTGTACTTGTCAGCCATTTCACCAGAAATGGTTTTCTGTTTCAGAAAGGGAAATGGCAAAACCCGTTTTCACCTGCTTGCCTAGAGAACAGGGAGAGCTTTGCCTGAAATGATTTAACATGCACATACATTTCATGTGCAAAAAAGCTATTGCCCTGAAGTTTGACATTCATTTCATTAAACTTTTCCATAATGTCAATGGAAAACATGAAGTCTGACTTCCACTCTTCATTAACAATGGTAGTAAAAAAATCACAAACAAAACCCTTCATCTCCAGGAACATAACCATTTCTTCCTTGAGATCCCACAGTTGCCTCAATATCTTGCCCTTATCTTATCTTATCTGTTTACAGACGCTCCTTCTATACAGAAGATTATTGCGTCCTACGCCTATCTATGGTCCGTGTTTAGTCCTGCATTTTTATTAGAGATTTAAATGTTGATAAAGTGTTGGTTTTCCTGGATTCTTCAGGCAACCCATTCCACGCCCGAATTCCGGACGGGAAGAAGGAAAACTTGTATGTGTTTGTTCTTGCATACGGAATAAGAAAGGTGTTTTTATCCTTATGTCTATCTGAGGGTTGTATTAAGTTATCCTTGTGTTGTATTTCCAAATTAGAACTAATTGCTTTATGTATGATTACTACTTTGCTCTTGGTTCTTCTATCCTCTAGTGTTTCAAGGTTTAATGATTTAACTAATGGTGTTACTCTTGTCAGTTTCGAATATTCTCCAGTAATGAATCTGGCAGCTCTTTTTTGAATTTGTTCTAGTTTATCAATGTTTTCTTTGGTGGATGGGTCCCATACAGAAGATGCATATTCTAGTGCAGGTCTCACCAAAGTGAGGTAGCATTTTAGTTTTATATCTCTATTACATTTGTTAAAGTTCCTTTTTATAAAGCCTAAGGTTTTGTTTGATTTTTTAATAACTTCATTGACATGGGGATTCCATGATAGTTTCTCATTTATTAAGACTCCTAAGTATTTTGCATCTTTAGTTTGGGTCAGTTCTTTTCCATGAATGTAATATTTTGAATTTATTTGTTTCTTTTTCCCTGGCTCAGAAAGGGGACACTGCTGTGGTAGATAATATCATAATATTCAGTTTCTAAATATTCAAGCAGTGCCGTGAACTGCCTGTGGTTGAGTGCCCTGGCTCAGATGAGGTTCATCACACTGACCACTTGGTCAAAAACATGCTTGATATTCAACGCAGCTTTACACATGGCAGACTTTCCTGATGGATGACACAGTGGAGAGGTAAGAGTGTATGGTCAGGATGTTCTTCTTTAATTTTATTTTTCATCAACTTCACCAGACCTACGTTCTTTCCAGTCAAGGCACGCACTCCATCGGATGTTACACTAGCTATCTTGTTTCACACACACCTAGTTCTTTTAACACAATTCTCAACAGCATTGAATAAATACTGGCCTGTAATTGTGTCTTTGAGTGGCTCAACACTAAGTAATTCTTCAGTAGGCTCAAAACGTGTTTATTCCCCATATAAACACCAACAATTGCGCTGTGTCCTGTACATTGGTGCTTTCATCCAACGCAAGAGAGAACCACAAAAAGTCTTTGCTTGCATCTCAAAGATGGTGCATCAAATTGTTTCAACAGGCCTGACTACCGTTGGTCTCCTTGATAAAGAAATGCATCAACCAGGGGTGCCACTCACTTGGAGCTGTGAACCCTGAAATCCTTTTTTTTACAAATTTCTTGAATCCTGAAAATTCTTTTATAAATTTGTCTAAACCTGAAAAATTTAAACGTAACGAAATGCCACTGTAATTTTCATTTTCCAACCACTTAATAAATCCATCATCAAGTTTAAAGGAAAAAGTATATATGTACATCTATATATAAAACTATATGAAATAATATAGCCAAGATTCCTAGTGAACAGAATATCCGAACTGGCTACGTGAATTGACTTCGGAAGAGACAAAGTACTGCGTGATTTATTGTTGCAAAATAGAAGTGCTTCAGTCTTGTCATCATTCAGCTTGAGTTTGCTTAACGTCATCCAAGACTTTACTTCACCAATGCACTCCTGCAACAATTTGACAGCGGAGTCCATATTAGAGGGATCAGTGTGAGTATATAGTTGAGTATCATCTGCAAATGATTGGCTTTTAACTGAATGCTTTTCGAGCAGTAGAAGTAGTGGTCTTGTATACAGTACAAAAAGTACCGGACCCAAAACAGAGCCCTGAGGCACACCATAAAGCAAGTCAGCTTTGTGAGAGATACAGCCATGTGATACTATATCAATGTTGGCTACTTTCATGTCACTCTTGCATATGTCCACGTATCTGAGACATGGCCGACCAACCGACCTTTTCCCTGTCGCCAGCTCGCTGTAAAGCACATCCTTGGGTATGCGACCAGTTTGCATCCTCTTGACGTGTCCAAGCCAACGGAGGGGTCTTTGGCTTAATATTGCTGTGATACTACTCATGCTTGCTTGAGCCAGGACCTCTGTGTTGGGGACTTTCTCTTGCCATTTGATGTCCAAGATGCGGCGCAGGCATCTGAGGTGGAAGCTATTGAGCCTTCTTTCATGCCTGGTATAGGTGGTCCAAGACTCGCATCCATAGAGGAGTGTGCTCAGTACGCAGGCCTGGTATACCTGCAGCTTAGTCCTTGCTGTGAGTTTGGCATTGGACCAGACTTTTTTGTACAGTCTAGCCATAACAGTTGCCTTCCCTATCCTACTACTTATCTCATCTTCCAGTGAGAGGGTGCTCGAGATGTTTGATCCCAGGTAAGTAAAACTGACAACAGCATCCAGGTTGCAGTCGTCAATATATATATATATAAATGATAGTTTATAATAGGTTCATAATTTAATAATTATTATTTTCTATAGACTACAGGCCTTAATCTCGTACTTATACTAATTATACTATTTAACTTGTAAGTTAAGAGTAGAGGCCTAATGAAAATGAATAGTATAACTATAATTTAGGTTTGGTTAGAATTACAATTACTACTACTATTGCAACTATTGGATTATTACTTAAATTTAAATTACTTAAAGAGAAGTAGCCGTGAAAATTATTATTTATTAGTAGGGCTGTTATCGATTAATTTAAATTTAATCGTTAACTTTTGAAAAATTAACGATTAATTAATCGATAATTTCGATTAAAAGCAAAAAATAGAAATTTATGATGTCATTAAACTGAATATTTCAAGGGAAGTAACTAAAACAGGTAATTTTACTTTTATTATTGAGTTATTTCCCCTGTCTAACGGACATTGAAAATTAAGAATATTTTGAACTAAATTTTATGACAATGTGTTGATACTTGATCAGATGTTTGTGCTGAAGGTGGTACGTCAGCGATTTATTTTATCCTTTAAAATAGAATTGTTTATCGCAGTGAACACAGTAAACTTTTTCACCATATTCGACTTTGCCATCCGCAGTTAGCTTAAAAACAAAATTTTTGCTCAACTTTCTAGTTATATGTTTAAATTTAACTGCGCTGATGCTGTCAGCCATTTTTTAGTTGACGTCTGCCGTTCCACATAAAGTAATAAAATAAATTATAATAATACGCGGGAAAAGTTTGTACGTAAGAAAATGTATAAATTATTATCAATTATTAATAATTAATTACAATGGGGCCCGCTTAAGTCGGCGGCCTCTGGGTATGAAAAATGGCGCCGAGATAACCGATCACGGAGTTAAACGAAAACCAATATGGCGGCAAAATATTAACATGCGCTTGAAATTTCATTATAATTATATACATGATGTGCGTTAATTAGTGATGGGACGATTAATCGGAATCGTATCGGAATATCGGGACCATATTTCTTCACTCTTTCCTAAGGTTGTTAAGACCGTTAGTTTTTTAGGAACGTTTAAGTTTAAATATAACCCTTTATTGCTTTAGTGCAGTTTTTTTTCCCTAGTACACAACTGCATGTATAAGGAATTCATCTAGTCCTGCCCAATACACCTCGTGCGCGCGCAGGGTCCGCTTGTGACTTTCCTTGCAAGCTACACAAATACATAACCCACCCCGTCCCCCCAGCTTACAATGGACTCAGAATTCCTTTGGTAACTTGAGTGCTAATCGGTAACTTGAGTGCTAATCGGACTAACCAACAACAATGGTGTGGGATATTGAGATTGGGGGTGGGTAAACTGTCTGTAGTCTGTTATATTATATATTTTAAAATCTGTGGAGCCTTGTTTACAGTCAGCACCCTATGATTTTTTTTTCGTCCCATCACTAGCGTTAATAAATGAGAATGTACATACACATGATTTATTGAGTTTTTTTTTACACAAATGCGTTGTTTATCATGACCTATATATGACTCATAACAAAGCGAACTCTTCTCTATAAAAGTGTTAACAGTGTACAAAAATAAATTAGGAACTCCTTTTGAACCTTCAACTTTGATACATTTTAATTAATTCTAACCAATAGCTAAATGGCTTTTGCACACGGCCACTTCTTATGAATGAAACAATGAGAACAAAGCAGTAGTAATAGAGTCAAAATGAGGTTGAAGGATAAATTGTTGCCAATAACAACAAGTCTGCACACGGTACATTTTGTTATTCCATACGAAACTAAATGTTTTAGACATGCGATTCTGCGTGCATCTTTGCTATTGGAGCAATTACGTAATACTCAGCATCACTTACGCGGCCGATTGCAGAGTATCTCCGAGTAGACCAAATTCGGCCGATGCCGAGTAGCCGAACTGATCGGTTCAGCCCTATAGATAAGAACATGTTCAAAAGCTGACTATTGGTCATGGGGCTCGAGATAACCAACACTAAGTGGCAAATTTGACCCTCTTTTGTGCTCGAGGTATTAGGGTTCGGCGACTTAAAATAATCGAATTAACGATTAGAAAATGCAAAGACAAAGAGAGAATTTGGCGGTTCCAAAAAAAACAAAAACGTCGACTTAATAGAGCTGGCGAGTTAACCAGGGCTCGAGTTAAGTGGGCCCCACTGTATATATATATATATTTTTATATATATATATATATATAGAGAGAGAGAGAGATCTATAGATAGGATAGACATAGATAATTGATTATAGACAGTTAGCGGCTCAAGTTTAAATCTAGATAGTCTTAGACTTATGACTATGCCTTTAACGTTAATTATAAATTATAATTACATCATTAGTATTAGTAGTAAATGTAAATAGTATGAATAAAACAAATTCACGGATGAACGAGCGAATGATCTAGAGTAGAGTTACTGATACTAATACATTTACATAATTCATACTCGCAAGAAGTTATATTTTCATATAATATATCACATAATATAACCTTATACAGTGGTACCTCGGTATACGTCTGCTTTGGTATAAGTCCAACTTCGTATACGACAAGTTTCCATGTGAGACATTTTGCCTGGTATACGACTTTTGTTTGGAAAACAACCTGCCTGCTTCACTCAATTTTGGCAGATTTCCCCACTCGTCACAAAAAGTTAGATCCACCTCAAACATGATGTAACAAAGCTGCGTCCCACACCCCACCACCACCCCCCCAAATAAAAGCTGTATTCCCTTTTTGAAAATGAGCATGATTCAAATCACTTTAATATCATTTAAGTTTGTATTTAATGTGAGGCTGCACTCAAATATCATAATACTAATATGTGTGATGTGTGAAGCCTTGACAGTTTTTGCGTAAATTTTCCACTGGTCCATATGCACAGAATGATGCGCGAACGAGTATTGAAGTGCCTAAGCCTAATTTATTATATTTTCAAGAATTCATGCAAACATTTGTCAACCTTTATTATAAATATACTAAATTTGGGGGCCCCTAAATCATCGGGGGCCCAATTCCTCATGGCTTTAGCCTTTTCACCCCCCCCCCAATCCGCCATAGGATAGGCTAAGGCACATGGTTCAATCGGTTGTAATCCCCTCTCTTGCACTATAAATAATAAAAACGAAGTGTCTACGGACACCGCGGCGGTGTACCCAGCTAAACCATCGTCCTTGTCCTGCTTACACCGCCGCGGTGTACCTAGCTAAGCCATTGGCTTTGGCCTAGGTACACCGCGGCTAAAAATTGAGGCGATTTCACTATATTTAGGCTAAAAGTGTGTAATCCCTATGCTAATAAACAGTAGACCTTAAATAATCAATGTATTTATGCAATTTTTAATGATTACTGAATGTTTTAAAAAAAACTATTTTGGTCACCATTCCAGGATAATCTATATATATAAAAATCAAAGTATGTATGTATGCATGTCTGTTATAGCTGACTAAACCATTCATCCGATCGCCATGAAACTTTTGGAGACTTTTGAGTACGCTCCAGGGATGGAAATAGGCTACTTTTTTTTCAAAATTTAACACTCATGGGGTGCCGGGGGCCCATAATGAGAATTTTTTCTTATATGAGCTATATAAAAATTAGTTTAGGGCTTAGCTGCTTGGAAAATGAATGGATCTTGACCAAACTTGGTACATAACAACTTGATAACCTATATTAAAGTATCATATGGCATTGAACTCCTAATGTCCGTTCCTTCGGGGCCGGGGGCCCAAAGTCTTTTTTTTGGTAAGCGTTAAATACTTTATTCCCGTTAGCTGACTATACCATTCATCCGATCGCCATGAAACTTTTGGAGACTTTTGAGTACGCTCCCGGGATGGAAATAGGCTACTTTTTTTCAAAATTTAACACTCATGGGGCGCCGGGGGCCCATAATGAGAATTTATTCTTATATGAGCTATATAAAAATTAGTTTAGGGCTTAGCTGCTTGGAAAATGAATGGATCTTGACCAAACTTGGTACATAACAACTTGATAACCTATATTAAAGTATCATATGGCATTGAACTCCTAATGTCTGTTCCTTCGGGGCCGGGGGCCCAAAGTCTTTTTTTTGGTAAGCGTTAAATACTTTATTCCCGTTAGCTGACTATACCATTCATCCGATCGCCATGAAACTTTTGGAGACTTTTGAGTACGCTCCCGGGATGGAAATAGGCTACTTTTTTTCAAAATTTAACACTCATGGGGCGCCGGGGGCCCATAATGAGAATTTTTTCTTATATGAGCTATATAAAAATTAGTTTAGGGCTTAGCTGCTTGGAAAATGAATGGATCTTGACCAAACTTGGTACATAACAACTTGATAGCCTATATTAAAGTATCATATGGCATTGAACTCCTAATGTCCGTTCCTTCGGGGCCGGGGGCCCAAAATCTTTAATTTTGTAAGCGTTAAATACTTTATTCCCGTTAGCTGACTAAACCATTCATCCGATCGCCATGAAACTTTTGGAGACTTTTGAGTACGCTCACGGGATGGAAATAGTCTACTTTTTTTTCAAAATTTAACACTCATGGGGCGCCGGGGGCCAAATAATGATAATTTTTTCTTATATGAGCTATATAAAAATTAGTTTAAGGCTTAGCTGCTTGGAAAATGAATGGATCTTGACCAAACTTGGTACATAACAACTTGATAGCCTATATTAAAGTACCATATGGCATTGAACTCCTAATGTCCGTTCCTTCGGGGCCGGGGGCCCAAATTCCTTTTTTTTTGTAAGCGTTAAATACTTTATTCCCGTTATGATTTACACGATCTTGAAAAGCATTGACTAATATATCTATCATGATCCAGATTGAAATGAACAGGTATTTTAAAGTTATTCTCTTGCACCGATTTGGCCCGGGGGCCCTTAATGTCGTTTTTGTTAATCTATATATATAAAAATCAATGTATGTCTGTGTGCATGTCCTTTATAGCTGACTAAACCATTCATCCGATCATCATGAAACTTTTGGAGACTGGCAACTTTTTTTCTAAATTTATCACTCATGGGGCGCCGGGGACCCATAATGTCATTTTTTGCTTATATGAGCTATATAAAATTTAGTTTCAGCGCTAGCTACTGTGTAAATTGATGGATCTTAACCAAATTTTGTATATAAAAATTTGATAGCCAATATTAAAACACTAAAGGGAACTGAACTCCTAATAGTCATTCCTTCGGGGCTGGGGGCCCAAAAAATTCTTTTTCTTAAACGTTTAAGATTTTATTCACCATTCAATTATTAACAATATTGACAACTAATGACACATGTATCCATTATTATACACATTGAAATGAACAGGTATTTTGAACTTTATATCTTGCATTGGGGCCCTTAATGTCGTTTTTTGCTTATGTGAGCTATATAAAAATTAGTTTTTGCGTTAGCTACTGAGTAAATGAATGCATCTTAACCAAAATTTGCATACAAAAGTTTAGTAGCCCATATTGACATAATTAAGGTTTCTAAACTTCTAATGTCAATATATTCGGTGCCGGGGGCCCCAAATGTCTTTTCTTCGTATATGTTTAAGATATTTTTCCCCATTCAATTTTTCACGATCTTGAGGAATATATCTATGAGGAAACTGAATTAAATGAACAGGTTTTTGAAATTGACACCTTTCACTAAAGGGGCCCCTAAATGTCGTTTTTTCCTTATATTAGCTGTATAAAAATTAGTATTCGCGTTAAATACTGAGAAAATTAATGGATCTTGACCCATCTTAATATATAAAAACTTAAGGGTCTATATTTTATTACTAAAGGGCACTGAACTCCTAATTTTCATTCCCTTGGGGCAGGGGGCCCAAAATTTCATTTTTAGTAAATGTTCAATATTTTATCGTTCATTCAATATTGAGACATATAAATAAATGTATGTATTTTGAAATTTATTCAAATTAAAATGTCTTTCGCACTTTATTTCTTGCGATAATTAGGCCCTGGGGCCCATAATGTAGTTTTTTGCTTATATGAGGTATATAAAAATAAGTTTATGCGTTAGCTACCGAGTAAATGAATGGACCTTAACCAAAATTTGTATACAAAAACTTGGCAGCCGATATTAAAATACAATAGGGCACAGAAATTCAAATTTCCATTCCTTCGGGGCCTGGGGCCCAAAATGTCTTTTCTTCGTATATGTTTGAGATAGTTTTCCCCATTTAATTTTTCACGATCTTAAGGAATATATCTATGAGGAAACTGAATTAAAATGAACAGCATTTTTTAAAATGGAAATCTTTCACCGAATGGGCCCAGGGGCCCCTAAATTTCATTTTTTATATCAGTATATAGCTATAATATATTACTAAAGGGCACTGAACTCCTAATCTCCATTCCCTCGGAGCTGGGGGCCCCAAATGTCATTTTTACTGCACGGTAACAATTTAATTCCCCATTCAATTTTACACGATACTGAGAAATTTAGCTTGAGTACAATGGCAATAAAAAAATTAAATTATCACTCATTTTTTGGCTGGGCCTCTTAATATCGTTTTTCCTTTTGTAAGTTTTTAATTATTAATTTATGTAACAGATTGCTATTAAACTTGGACTTTTTTTTTCTCACTTCCCCGAAGGTTTATGGCATAATTCTTTTAAAACATACCAATCTTTGGTTTCTTTCAATTTATTCATTTTTAAAGAGATCGTTGCAACGCACGACGGGTCTGCTAGTTAGTTATAAGTTTTGAAAACCAACATATTTCATGAGCAGTTCCAGACGAATGGTAAAGCGCAGTGAATTAGCAGTTACGTTGTTGGTGTCGGGTTCGAATCTCGGTGATGTAATTTTTTTTAAATTAAATTTTTTTATTATTTTAAAACCACAATGAGGGTGCTCCCAAAAATTGTTTTATACTACGTCCAAATCCAAGTATCAATGAAGCATTCACAAAAAAGGCCTGTCTTATCTTTTGTGTTACAGACTCTCATTCTATTTCTACACAGTCTTACGCCTATGCGTGATTTAATGATTAATGGATTTATGTTAAGTATTTCATTTTTGTTAGAGTTTTAAATTTAAAAAATTGATTGTATGTTGGATTTCGTATATAGTTTAGGCGACCCATTCCATACCCAAATTCGAGACGGGAACTAAAATCGTTATGAGTTTGTTCTTGCATACTGCTACGGAAAGGTGTTTCTATCACCATCACCAAAATAAAAGACAAATTAATTTCAATTTTTATTTTTAAAATGTGTATTCATTCAAAGATATTAATAATTACAAAATATTCAAATGTTAACCTTATACTTTATACCTAAGGGGCGAAGAAAGTGATTTTAATTTGTTTCATTTACAAATAGAAAATACGTTTTTTTTTGTTTGTTTGTTTGTTGTGTTTTTGGGGGGGGGGCAACAGATCTGTGACGTCATATTGAAAAAAAATGCAAAGTTTGTATGACGACATGTGACGAGGGGGTGAAAAATCGTGTGATGTTATTTTAAGACACTTTTTCACTGGACTGACAAATAAGATAGCCTACACGCACAGGTTATAATTTGTCATGTAGACTAGAATTTAATTTTAAATTTAAAATGTATTTGTTAAAATTATACTTGATAATTATGTCAGTTTCCACAGCCTGAAAGAGAAATAGTGGAGTTCCTCGTTGCCGTTGAATGAAGAAAGATATGAAGAGTCGAAGATGGTAGAGTATCATTTTGTAGAACAATAAATTTTTCGTTGAATGGAAATTTTATAATCCCCTTTTAAATCTAAATAGTTTTGAAATTTGAGTATTTGCAAGCAATAACAGGGGCTGTCCATTAATTATGTTAACAAATTATTGGCGATTTTTACCTCCCCTTCGTCAACAACTTGTCAAACTTCCATAGTCATAGACACCCCTAAAAAAATTACGTCAACATTTGATTACCTCCACAACACCACCACCAAAAACTATAATTTCAGACTTCTAATAAGTGAATAAGTTAATAAGAAACTGAAACAAAACTCCACTCAATCGTGTCACTGTCAGACCTCTAGAGTGAGTGGCTGCAGGTGCACTACCCGGCCTGTGGCACACTTAAAAGAATTGTGCAATAATAATAATAGCTTGCACAACATACAAGTTTAAGTTGCCATTGTCAAGTCATTTTTATTAGGCCGGCACTATAACTATACTATAAACTATGTCTACACGCACACCGCGGCGGTGGACCTAGCTATAGGCATAGGCTATAGGTCTGCGTACACCGCGGCGGTGAACTTAGCCAACGCATTGTGTCAGGGCTAGGTACACCGCGGTTAAAAATAGATATATAAAAGTTAATAGAAAATGATACCTTACCCATAATTAAGCATAGATGTTTAGATGTGAATAAATTATGCATTACCATTAGCTCAAAGTTGTAAACTAGTCTATTTGAAATATCTATATATATATATTGTTACGTTTTATTTTTATTTATTTTATTATAGTAGGCACTTCGATACCTCATTCGCGATACTCATTCGCGCATCGTTCTGCGCATGTCGAAAAATCACGGAAAAACTTTTAAAACAAATTTGACGGTTCGCTATTCGGTACTCTACGGGTGCCTCAGAATTGTTGTGTTTACGTCACAGTTTTCTAAAAATAATTCAATTTTGTATTCGAATACGTCAGATAAGTGGTTTCCGGTGACTCTCTCACTTTTTTGAGCGGTTGTAAACATTGAGATTTTTATTTTACTTCACTTTTACGACTCGGTTGGCTACAAATGTCTTAACCATACTGGTGTTAGTAAAAAATACACTAATGAAACCTAAAAATACATGATCCGCATCCAATTTTTGTTGTAAAAAACATCAACAACGTCAGCTTACACTTTTTACAAGACCTTTTAAAATTTTTACAAAGCCATCACCCCCTCAACATCGTTTAAAAAATATTTTAAAAATGGCGCGTATCATATATTCTTCATTGAGCCGATGGGGTTCCCGATATGATTCTCAATCATTTTTCAATCTCTAAACATCTAAATAATTAAAAATAAATTACTAATAATATACACTGCTACTTCTAGTATTGTTTAATTAGTATTAATAATAGTATTAGTAAATTTAATTCTAAACGAAACTTAATACTTAACTATAGTTAACAGTAATAATAGTAATATTACTATTACTAATATCTGTTGCAGCAGGGCTACGTACATTTCAACTTTAAATAAATAAATAAAACTCATAATCAATAATTACAGTTAAATTATCATCATATAAATATTTTTAAATAAGCCTATTAGTGTCAGTGATCATATATATTAAATATGAGATACTTAAAACTTCAAATACTAATTTAATTTTAATTTGAAATTTCAGTAATCAGGCATAGGCATAGAGGGTGTGGGATATTTCCAAAAATAATTTATTATAAATTGCAATCAGTTGTATTTTAAAAGTCAAATACTTACCCTTCAAACATTTAAATATAGCTATTTATTTAAATTTACCATATAATTAATTAAAATACATTTGGCATGCAACTGTTTGTTCTGATTTGTATATATATATATATATATATTATATATATATAAATTAATAATTTTCGCTATGATTTTTTTCAATAAGCCTTTAAATATATTTTTACAAAATTCAAGGTCTTGATAGAGTTTTAACATTTCTTGTTCATTGTTTTGTAAATTGGATTGTGAATGTCTCCTGAAAATTTGATACTTCATCTCTAAAATTTAAAAAGTTGTGAGGGAAAGAGTACAGAATTTTGAAATTTGGGTCACAAGTTTTTTAATAAATAATATAGGTTATATTAGGGGCAAAAAAAATCATAACTCCACTTCTACTTCTATAAAAGACAAAACAAGTGGTTTTGAAAAGGTCTTAGCAAGCCCTTTTAAATGATATATTATTTAAGCCTATTGGACTACATTTAAAATTTCTGTTAAAGTACCTACTACTACTAGGTCCACCGCCGCGGTGTACGTGTAGACATAGTTTATAATTTATAGTATCGTAATGTTAACTTGCACGGTATCATACCGTGTAAGTTATTTTTTTTCTAACTTGCACGGTATCATACCGTGTAAGTTATTTTTTTCCTAAGTTACACGGTATTTGCGCATGCGCAGAGACGGTTTTGTAGTCACTTATTTATAAGTTTTTAAACTTTACAAAAAGTACCGTACTTCCGTGGTCTCATGATTGAGAGTTGGACTAGAGAACGTAATGTAGAAGAACAGGCATGGGTTCGATTTTCGGTTGAGACTAATATCTTTTCTTTTTTTTACAATTCTTAAAATTACGATTAAATTAGATCTTTTACTTTTAGGGTCAGGGTTAGAGTTAGTTGTCTATTTTTTACACTAAAATAGAAAAACAAAAATATGGAAATCAATTAAAAATTCTTATTATAATTACTATTAAATTAGATCTTTTAGTTTTAGGGTCAAAAATGCAGGACTAAACACAAACCATAGATAAGCGTAGGGCGCAATAATCTTCTGTATAGAAGGAGCGTCTGTAAACAGATAAGATAAGATACGGTTAGGCTAGGGTTAGTTGTCTATTTTTTACATTAAAATAGAAAAACAAATACAGTAATACAGGGACTAAAACTAATTAAATCAATTTAACATTCTTATAATAACAATTATATTGTAATTATTAGTTTTAGGGTCAGGGTTAGGTTTAGTTGTCTATTTTTTACATTAAAACATTACCGTACTGTGCAAGTTATTTTTTTACTAACTTACACGGTATCATACCGTGCAAGTTATTTTTTTACTAACTTACACGGTATCATACCTCGCAACTTGCAAGTTAACGGCACCTTGGGCCTTATAGTATAGTTATAGTGCCGGCCTAATAAAAATGACTTGACAATGGCAACTTAAACTTGTATGCTGTGCAAGCTATTATTATTATTGCACAATCCTTTTAAGTGTGCCACAGGCCGGCGTAGTGCACCTGCAGCCACTCACTCTAGAGGTCTGACAGTGACACGATTGAGTGGAGTTTTGTTTCAGTTTCTTATTAACTTATTTATATTAGAAGTCTGAAGTCACAAAATATTTCGAAAAAACATAGATTTAGATGTAAATTGTAAACTCACCTCCTACGATCACTATTCCTGCAACCACGCCCAATGCAATAGCTCTATTTTTCATCATTTTTCAACCGAAAGTTTTGCAAATAGTATGTTACAATGCCTGTTAGATGTTACAGTTGGATCTAGTCGAGCTTATTGCTGGTGATTCTATTATGATAATGAATGATGGGGCGGGGGGAAATTAGCGGTAACTCTAAAATATTACTAACAAACTAACAATTCGTAACTGATGCTTTTTCTCACATTCAAAAACGTAATATTAAAATAAAAAACATTTAACTAATTTTTTTAAAGAGCTTTATTTTAATTTTATTTTTAGTAAAATGCTAAATGTTTTTGATTGATAACGTATTTTTTTGTACTATAGAAAACTCTAAAATTGGATGTGCCATTTTTTCATAGGTATAGGAAATGTGAAGGGTAATTAATTCCCTTTACGTGACGTCACAGCAATGGCCGCAGCCTGTGGAATCTGAAGTACATTACAAACTAAGACTAAGAAGTGCATGAGATTGAATTATTTTCGAAATAATTAATTCTTAAAGATATTTATAACAAATTCTCAGGTTTGTAGAAATCTCCATCAGTCCATTCTTAAAATCTAATTTTGATTGTATAAAGAATGCAATAAACTTAACTTTAAATTTTAAATATTTTAATTTATTAAATACTGAAAATTGAAAATAGTATTTAAATTTTTAATTTATTTATCATAAAATTAACTTTAACATACCATTCTTAATCATTCTAATTCGTATATGCCTAAGAGTAAGACTAGGGTAAGAGTATCCTAACTTAACTTACTCAGACTCTAGACTAGACGCCTAAGACTAATTCTAAGACTAAGAGTACTGAACAAGTATAATTAGTATTAGTATAGTATAGTATAGACCAGTGGTTCTTAACCGGTGCTCCGCGGAGCACTGGTGCTCCGCGAGGTAGTTACAAGTGCTCCGCGAAATTATGAAACTCAAAATTTAATGTTCACTCACTTACTCTATCTGATTGAGCTGAACAAATGCTTATAATAGGTAGTCCATACGGGGAAAAATCGGCCTTTTTGCCTATTTTTACTGTTTTTTTATATCAATTGAAAGCTTGGCTTTTAACCTAATTTTTGTTGTAAAATCAAATCGGTGTGTAAATTTCACTCGGAGCGCCGCCGTTGAGAACAACGCTACCCACAATTAAATTTGACTAACACAACATGGCAGCGTAAAGCTTGCTCGCCCGGCGAAAGTAGGTCAGTGAAGCTTTAATCGGAGCTGTCAAATGTTCAAGTAAGTAGTAAAATAAACATCTTCTTTTAAATATATGAAGATTATATTTGATGAATAATTAAAAGTTGAAATTCTAAAAATAAACCCCAAAAAATCAAACAAATATTTATGTAAGTAAAAGAAAAAGTTTAAAATTGTAATTATTTACGGATTAAGGCCTAGAACCTAAGACCTAAGCCTACCTACCTATTGGGATGGATTTCGGTCGTTAAGTTCAGATCATAATGTTAAAAAAGTATTATTAATTCCCAATTCATTTTTGGTTTTTACAGTAATACCCCATAATGGACAAATTTCTTATCAAACGAAAAGCGAATGATTCGGAAGAACAAAATACTAAAAATGGACTGAGTACAAGTGGAAGCGGTAGTAATGCTCTTGCTGCACATATTGTGTTTGATACAAACGGTAGAATTAAAAGAAGAAAAATTAATCGACAGTATTCTGAAGAATATTTAAGTTTTGGATTTACATACATTTGTGAGGAAGAATATCACATTCCACAATGTATTGTATGTGGAGAAAAAATATCCAACAACGCGATGGTTCCTACCAAGTTGAAACGTCACTTTTCTACAAATCACGCCGACCTTGCTACAAAAACTAAAGATTATTTCAAACGATTGTTAGTATTAAGATACGCAAGCTAAACAAGTAAAATATATTGAAAAAACTGTGAAAATTTCCGATAAGGCCCAATTGGCGTCATATAAGGTTGCTGAAATGATTGCTGTTCAGTTAAAACCACATGCTATAGCAGAGTCTTTAATTATACCTGCATGTTGTGAAATGGTTAAAATAATGTTTGGCGATGAAGCAACAAAGGAAATAATAAAAATTGCTCGTTCAAATGATAAAATAAAAAATAGAATTAAAAATATGTCGGATGATATCGAGAAAACAGTTGCCGATAAGCTTTCCAAACGGCATTTTGCTCTACAAATTGACGAGTCCACTGACATAAGTGGAAAATCTCATATACTAGGGTTCGTTCGTCTCATTCATGAAAACGAAATAGTGAATCAATTTCTATGCTGTCTTGAGCTTACCGAACGTTCGACAGGACAAGATGTCTTTGATTCTATTTCTTCCTATTTCGAACAATTCAAAATATGGTAGTTGTGTGTGGGAATTTGTACGGACGGTGCTCCATCAATGGTAGGCTCATTAAAAGGGTTTGTGACTCTCGCCAAGAAAAGAAACGCCAATATTATATCTACTCACTGTTTTTTGCACAGAGAATCTCTGGTGTCCAAAACATTACCAGTAGCATTAAAACCTGTGCTAGACAAAGTTGTAAATATGGTAAACTTCATAAAATCGAGACCTTTGAAAATACGCGTCTTTAAAAATCTTTGCATCTCTATGGAAGCCAAGTACGAATCTTTGCTTTTGCATTCTGAAGTGAGATGGTTATCCAGAGGAAAAGTGTTACGTCGTTTCTTAGAACTGAAGGATGAATTGATGACCTTTTTCCAAAATGAAAATATGGATGATTTTGTGGAATATCTTCAAAATGACATTTGGTGTGCTAAATTGGCATATTTAGCTGATATTTTTGATTATTTAAATTGTGTTAATACCAGCCTTCGAGGAAGAAAAGAAATTTTTTTTAACATCAACCGACAAATTGACAGCCTTTCGGAAAAAAGTTATTTTTTTGAAAAATCGTTTGTTGGAGAAAAAAAAAGTAGATATCTTTCTTTCTCTTTATGATAAATCTACCGACGAAATTATGTCAGCAGTAACAGAGCATTTAACTTTATTAGAAGAAAATATGGAATTTTATTTTCCATCAATAAACTTAGAAACATATGACTGGATACGTAATCCCGTTGCCACGGTTGATACATCAAATAGTAAGTTGTCATACAAAGAAGAAGAAGAATTAATCAACCTATCATCGGATCATACACTTAAAATAACATTTTCCGAAATAGTTCGGGAGGAATTTTGGATCTTTGTGCAAGAAGAATACTCAGCTCTCTCCATGAAGGCACTTAAAATCTTGTTGCAATTTTCAACCTAATATCCTTGTGAACTCTGTTTCTCGATAGTCACCAACATAAAAACTAAAAAAACGAGCAACACTTACTAATTGGGATGAAGAATTGAGGGTAGCTATTTCTAAAATTAGGCCTAATATCACTGAAATTTGTAAAAACCGTCAAGCTCAGGTTTCACATTAAATCTTTTTATTTTTCTGAATTATCGATGTTATTTTTTAATTATTAAATTTATGTTCATTAAAAATTTGTTTGTCATGTTATATTTTTAAACTCTTATGTTATAATGTTTTATTTTCAATAAAAGTCGTTATTATGTGTATTTCTTGGTTTTTTTTACTCCTTGATTTTGGTGCTCCCCAAATTTTTGTCATGATCAAAAGTGCTCCCCGACTTCAAAAGGTTAAGAACCACTGGTATAGACTATAGACTATAGTCTAGTCTATAGTCATAGTATTCTTGATTCTTAGACTTATGGCTATACTATGCGGTAATCCTGCAGTTTCTACATGTATATTATTAATATTATTGTATATTAATAGTATTAGTATATTATTTCACAGCAAAATTTAATTTTCTCGTGAGAACTTACGCTTTTGATTTATTAAATGCATTAATAGGTTTATGTTATATTTGTTATATTTTAGCTATTGTGGCACTAATTTTTAAGTTTTATTAATTTCTAAGGCTTTTTTCAGCCCTTAAAGCTACATAATCGGAGTGGGGTACATCCATTTTGTTTATGTAGTATTCTACGTGCCGAGTTGTCACAGTAAGATGCCAAATGACAAATGGAAATTTCTCACTTACAAACAAAATAAGAATCAAACATCTAGTAACAAAATAAAAAATGAAATTGTCTTTAAAATATTTATTTATCTCCTAAGAAAATTAAAATACAATGTAGATGAAAAATGCCTTTTAAAAAGCATTTTCAGTAAGTAAATTTATTTTAGCATGGATCGAGCCAGGTAAAAAAACATCTGGCTAGGTAAACAAAATGGACGTATCGTGACCAGACTATGTATTATATAGAGCCGAAAAAATGCCTTGGAAATTAAACAGACTTACAAATTAGCGCTGTAATAGCTGAAATACAACATATAATAATCCATTTAATAAATTAAAAACGTAAGTTCTCACAAAAAATTAAAATTCGCTTTGAAATAATTTACGTGTAGAAACTGCAGGATTACCGGCTATGCTATGATAGTCTTATGACTTATTTATGTGAATCATTGTGAAGGCGAAGGGGTAATTAATAATTTAAGCCAGAATAGCCCTGGCCCTGACCCAGTCAAAACGGCCCCATATAAATTGTTTACATTTTTTAACAAATTGTTTACATCATTTTTTAACATTTTAAGCTTTTGTTAACTTTTTAACCCTTAAAAAGTGGTAAAATTATTTCTTGTGATGATATTTTATCATTTCTTGACTTGTTAACATTACAAGTGTATTACAAGTAAGTTACAACCACGGCTTGGTACCATATCAAGTAAAATTTTAAAAGTTAAGGCAAAGGCTATTAAATTCTTTCTTGTGATGTCATTATAATTTTTTATTATTATTGTTTCTTGTGAACTAAATCTGACACTGAATCAGTGAGTAAAAATACTAATGTAATATTTGAATGTATTTTTGACTATTAGTCCATGGCGGTTTTGTCGGTGAACCCTGAATAGCATTAGGTACTTAGATAGTTGTTCGCGCATCGTTCTGCGCATGTCGAAAAAAAAACGCAAATACCGGTTCAGTTTTTCTGTACGGGCGTAAGCGATGACGGTGGCTTTCTGCAGGCAGGTTAAGTGACTGAACTATGGAATATGGAGCAAGTGATAGGTACTGAATGACCATAGATTATTTCACACTTTGATTGGCGCTATCCGGCACAGTGATCACATGATAGCCCATCGGATAATTTATTAGCTTACAGTCAGTGCATCTATCCTGGTCGACATGTTGAATAGTTAGTTCAGTAATTTGGCTGGTATTATTGTTATTCTTTTTCCAATTTTTTTATATCCACTAAGTTGATGTGCATCACGCAAGAGAGGTAAACACCATGTCACCAATGGACAAGGCGTGGTTAAATGTTTTACATGGTCTTGTGGGGTTTAAAAACTATGGAAAAATACCTCATTACCGCTATCACCACTATTGGACAGTTTAACCTGTCCTTGACTGCCTTTACAACTGTTACCATTTTAATACATACCAATTAAAAATAAACTGACTATTATTCATCACTGTTAACTTTGTTTGCACGATTTAAAAAAAAATTAGGTGAGTTGACGGACATTGTGCAAGAGAGCTGAAAATGAGCAGTGCAAACATCACAGGCGCTATGATGTCTCTTTCAGACGACGCGAGGCAAAAAAGTTGGTTCTCAAAACTAAAGACAAAAATATGGACCTGGCGGTTAAAAAATTAAATTTAAAAAAAAGGTCCTCAAAAACAAGCAGTCCTAGAAATATTAGTATACGTTTCAGAAAAAAAAGAAATAAGAGTTGAGGTCTTAAATAGATGAGTCATATGACCACAGGTCCATGCGCTTAGAGCAGTGGTTCTTAACCTTTTGAAGTCGGGGAGCACTTTTGATCATGACAAAAATTTGGGGAGCACCAAAATCAAGGAGTAAAAAAAACCAAGAAATACACATAATAACGACTTTTATTGAAAATAAAACATTATAACATAAGAGTTTAAAAATATAACATGACAAACAAATTTTTAATGAACATAAATTTAATAATTAAAAAATAACATCGATAATTCAGAAAAATAAAAAGATTTAATGTGAAACCTGAGCTTGACGGTTTTTACAAATTTCAGTGATATTAGGCCTAATTTTAGAAATAGCTACCCTCAATTCTTCATCCCAATTAGTAAGTGTTGCTCGTTTTTTTAGTTTTTATGTTGGTGACTATCGAGAAACAGAGTTCACAAGGATATTAGGTTGAAAATTGCAACAAGATTTTAAGTGCCTTCATGGAGAGAGCTGAGTATTCTTCTTGCACAAAGATCCAAAATTCCTCCCGAACTATTTCGGAAAATGTTATTTTAAGTGTATGATCCGATGATAGGTTGATTAATTCTTCTTCTTCTTTGTATGACAACTTACTATTTGATGTATCAACCGTGGCAACGGGATTACGTATCCAGTCATATGTTTCTAAGTTTATTGATGGAAAATAAAATTCCATATTTTCTTCTAATAAAGTTAAATGCTCTGTTACTGCTGACATAATTTCGTCGGTAGATTTATCATAAAGAGAAAGAAAGATATCTACTTTTTTTTTCTCCAACAAACGATTTTTCAAAAAAATAACTTTTTTCCGAAAGGCTGTCAATTTGTCGGTTGATGTTAAAAAAAATTTCTTTTCTTCCTCGAAGGCTGGTATTAACACAATTTAAATAATCAAAAATATCAGCTAAATATGCCAATTTAGCACACCAAATGTCATTTTGAAGATATTCCACAAAATCATCCATATTTTCATTTTGGAAAAAGGTCATCAATTCATCCTTCAGTTCTAAGAAACGACGTAACACTTTTCCTCTGGATAACCATCTCACTTCAGAATGCAAAAGCAAAGATTCGTACTTGGCTTCCATAGAGATGCAAAGATTTTTAAAGACGCGTATTTTCAAAGGTCTCGATTTTATGAAGTTTACCATATTTACAACTTTGTCTAGCACAGGTTTTAATGCTACTGGTAATGTTTTGGACACCAGAGATTCTCTGTGCAAAAAACAGTGAGTAGATATAATATTGGCGTTTCTTTTCTTGGCGAGAGTCACAAACCCTTTTAATGAGCCTACCATTGATGGAGCACCGTCCGTACAAATTCCCACACACAACTACCATATTTTGAATTGTTCGAAATAGGAAGAAATAGAATCAAAGACATCTTGTCCTGTCGAACGTTCGGTAAGCTCAAGACAGCATAGAAATTGATTCACTATTTCGTTTTCATGAATGAGACGAACGAACCCTAGTATATGAGATTTTCCACTTATGTCAGTGGACTCGTCAATTTGTAGAGCAAAATGCCGTTTGGAAAGCTTATCGGCAACTGTTTTCTCGATATCATCCGACATATTTTTAATTCTATTTTTTATTTTATCATTTGAACGAGCAATTTTTATTATTTCCTTTGTTGCTTCATCGCCAAACATTATTTTAACCATTTCACAACATGCAGGTATAATTAAAGACTCTGCTATAGCATGTGGTTTTAACTGAACAGCAATCATTTCAGCAACCTTATATGACGCCAATTGGGCCTTATCGGAAATTTTCACAGTTTTTTCAATATATTTTACTTGTTTAGCTTGCGTATCTTAATACTAACAATCGTTTGAAATAATCTTTAGTTTTTGTAGCAAGGTCGGCGTGATTTGTAGAAAAGTGACGTTTCAACTTGGTAGGAACCATCGCGTTGTTGGATATTTTTTCTCCACATACAATACATTGTGGAATGTGATATTCTTCCTCACAAATGTATGTAAATCCAAAACTTAAATATTCTTCAGAATACTGTCGATTAATTTTTCTTCTTTTAATTCTACCGTTTGTATCAAACACAATATGTGCAGCAAGAGCATTACTACCGCTTCCACTTGTACTCAGTCCATTTTTAGTATTTTGTTCTTCCGAATCATTCGCTTTTCGTTTGATAAGAAATTTGTCCATTATGGGGTATTACTGTAAAAACCAAAAATGAATTGGGAATTAATAATACTTTTTTAACATTATGATCTGAACTTAACGACCGAAATCCATCCCAATAGGTAGGTAGGCTTAGGTCTTAGGTTCTAGGCCTTAATCCGTAAATAATTACAATTTTAAACTTTTTCTTTTACTTACATAAATATTTGTTTGATTTTTTGGGGTTTATTTTTAGAATTTCAACTTTTAATTATTCATCAAATATAATCTTCATATATTTAAAAGAAGATGTTTATTTTACTACTTACTTGAACATTTGACAGCTCCGATTAAAGCTTCACTGACCTACTTTCGCCGGGCGAGCAAGCTTTACGCTGCCATGTTGTGTTAGTCAAATTTAATTGTGGGTAGCGTTGTTCTCAACGGCGGCGCTCCGAGTGAAATTTACACACCGATTTGATTTTACAACAAAAATTAGGTTAAAAGCCAAGCTTTCAATTGATATAAAAAAACAGTAAAAATAGGCAAAAAGGCCGATTTTTCCCCGTATGGACTACCTATTATAAGCATTTGTTCAGCTCAATCAGATAGAGTAAGTGAGTGAACATTAAATTTTGAGTTTCATAATTTCGCGGAGCACTTGTAACTACCTCGCGGAGCACCAGTGCTCCGCGGAGCACCGGTTAAGAACCACTGGCTTAGAGGGATCCTCTCACCCACCTCCTATTCGTCACGGGGCCGGAAAGATAATCATAGTTCTATTCGTCCAGTTGCCAGACATATAGCCACTGGCTTACTCACTTATTAAGTCCTCACTGAAATTTTAATATTCAAAAACCTTTAAGATGATAATTTTATAAATTTCTTTAAATTAAAAAAAAAGGAATTTTTTAAAAAATAATTTCAATTATTTTTAGGTATTTCAGTATAAGTAGTAAAATTTTAAAAATTGGGCAGATTTTGATGTAGTTTTGTTCTTTGAATGTTCAAAGCCTAAGTTATTATATTTTTGTAAACTCAAATATTAATTAGCTTGTTGATTGTATACCAAATTCTGTAATTTATCCTCTGCGCCTTTACCAATTTCCCATAACATTTTTATTATAGTTACCCTTACTTTTCACCTACCACCTAGTTTACAACATAAGTAATAAAAATGAATTGCTTTTGATGTATGATAATAAAAAGAATTACACTTATATATGGAGTCACTGTTGCAAGTTCATCAAACTTCTTAAATTTTAAAAAAGTAAATATTTTGTCTTGGTCAACTCTTTTCCTGCCAATCGCCAATACATTGTCTATCTGACTAGTCACTTACATGTACAATGTATATAGAAGAGAATCGTCTTATCAGACTTTTTAAGTTTACAAATGAGAGATAACTCTATCTGCTTTCTTTCTGTTAAAATTAAAGTGTGTTAACATTCAGTATCTTAAACATTTTCAACTATTTTCAATTTATCTTGTAAACAAAATATGGTCATGCCTACTCCATTCACATCAGTATATCCTAGACTAGACAATGTTTGCAAGCTCTAGAACATTTAATGCAAATTATTGATGAGAGTTGCAGGGTTCACGTTTGTGTTAAGGCAGGCTGGTTTTTTATTTTTTATCTGAGTAACCAGCTTTGATGAGTATCTGACATTAGTCAGGGTTAAGTTAAAAGGGGTTGGGCATTTTGCTATCAACACATTCCCCTCATATACACGCATAGGTTTTAATAAGTCTTATTTATATTTAAAATGATGTCTCACCTGTATTAATTATCTTGACAACTGCAAGGCTGTTTTATGTTTGTACTTGCCCATGGCTTCACTAGCAGTGGGCATTTTCTATACTCTATGGTTTTAGGCCTCAATGCCACCACTTAAATACTTAATGACCTACAAATTATGTCACATGACCACTTTTTTGGGTGGGGGGGGTTGCGGGGTAATGTGGACAATTGATACATTTGTGATAATTTCATTGTCAATAAATTGTAGTGATCTCGACAGGGGAAAATGACTGCTGGCAAATAATCTCTATATATTACTAGGGGCAAGTACCCGGCTTCGCCCGGGTTTAACAACAGCAACAACAACAGCAACAACGACAAAAACAACAACAGAAACAGCAACAGCAACAAAAACAACAAAATCAACAACAAAACAACTACAACAGCAACAACAACAACAAAGCAACAACAACAAATACAACAGCAACAACAACAAAGCAACAACAACATGAAGGACATTGTCGTCGCAGGGCAAGGGATGTGGACAACAACAGCAACAGCAAAAACAACACAAAAGCAACAACAACAGCAACAACAACAAAAACAACAGCAACAACAACAAAAACAAAACAACAACAAAAACATCAACAGCAAAACAACAACAACAAAACAACAACAACAAAACAACAACAAAAGCAACAACAACAAAAAAATTATTTTATGGCGATAATCGCCTTCTTGTTAATCTCGACACCAAAATGTTTATTAATTTGCGTCATTATTTTACGTCTTAATTTTCAATAATTTTTATTTTATATAGCTCATATAGGGAAAAACTACATTTTGGGCCCCCGGGCCCCAGTATCTTTTATATAAGGAACGAAACCTGTTTAATAACCTTTCCGGTATAATTTTGTGTACGTGTACCAAATTTCACGTTATTTGGTTGTCTGGATCTTGAGTTATTAGGGAACAGACAGACAGACATCCAGACAACAAATGCGGCTTATATATAGAGAGATTAATTATATAAGGCGCATTTGTTATCTGTCTGTCTGTTCCCTTATAACTCAAGATTCAGACAACCAAATAACGTGAAATTTGGTGCACGTACACAAAATTACATGGGGAAGGTTCTTAAACAGGTTTTGTTCCATATATATAAGATAATGGGGGCCGGGAGCCCAAATGTAGTTTTTTTCTTCTTATATTTAAAACTGACTCAACACTAATTCTCCAACTTCCCTTGAAGGTAGAAGCATGAAACTTTGGGAACTTGCTGAATACACTCTTATGACGATAATTGGCAAAAATTATTTTTTTAAATTTCCACTCATGGGTGGCAGAGGGCCCAAAACCGTTTTTTTTCCTTATATGGGCTATATAAAACTGAATCAACACTAATTCCTCATCTTCCCGTGTAGGTAGAACCATGAAACTTTGGAAAGTTGTTGAGTATCCTCCCGCAATGGTAGCAGTAAAAAAAAATAGCACTTACGTCAAACATAGTTTTTTTTCTTAAATGATCTATATAAATCAGGCTCATCATTAAATCTCCAATTTCCTGTGTAGGTAGAAGCATGAAACTTTAAGAAGTTGTTATGCACCCTCCCAAAATGGTAACTGACGAGAAAAAAAAATTAAATTATCACTCACTGGGTGGCCAGGGGCCTGAATGTAGAATTTTTTTCATATATAAAACTGACTCATTACTAATTCTCCAACTTACAGTGTAAGTAGAAGCATGAAACTTTGGGAAGTTTTTTAGGGGGGCTATGGTAACTTGCGAAGAAAAAAAATTATAACTCACTAGGGGGCCTTGGGCCCAAATGTAGGTCTTTTCCTAATATGAGCTATATAAAACAGACTCATCATTAAATATCCAATTTCCCGTGTACGTAGGGGCATGAAACTTTGGGAAGTTGTTGAGTACTCTCCCGCAATGATAACATATGAAAAAAAAATTGTCAGCTCGATAGGATGCAAATAAACAGTTTTGTACGCTTCTACAGAAAACCTTTTATTAAAGCTGGGTACTTGCACCTAGTTAAATATAAATGGCTATACAGAAGGGATCACAGAAATGGTGATAACCAATGCATCAAAATAAATATAACCTATTATATACCAGTATTCACTAACAAGGTCTCTCATTATTCTCAGTGACGATCAAAGTTGAATTACGTGTAAGCTTACCAGTTCCCTCATATCATATGATAAAGAACCAACCACAAACACATCTGTTATGTGCCTGGGGAGAAATTATTTGGTCCACTCCTTGCTGGGTTAACTTTGGACACAGCTTTCAAACAAAAAATGACTTGGTCCACTCCTTGCTGGGTTAACTTTGGACACAGCTTTCAAACAAGAAATGACTTGGTCCACTCCTTGCTGGGTTAACTTTGGACACAGCTTTCAAACAAGAAATGACTTGGTCCACTCCTTGCTGGGTTAACTTTGGACACAGCTTTCAAACAAGAAATGACTTGGTCCACTCCTTGCTGGGTTAACTTTGGACACAGCTTTCAAACAAGAAATGACTTGGTCCACTCCTTGCTGGGTTAACTTTGGACACAGCTTTCAATCTGCTTAATATCAAGATAATATTGTGGTATGCCATAAAATAGTGTTGTATAACCTCCAGCTAAGTCTCTGGTTGACCACCTGGTATCAAATTACCTATGTGCTCATTGTTTGCCAGGTCTGCTCATTACAAGGACATATCAATAATAGGTGGCAGTCTGATATTGGGGAAAATCTGTTGTAGTTATACACTGGGTGGTAAAAAAAAACTATCACCTTTTATATATTAATTTGTTTAATTGGACATTTTGGGTTTCCACTTGATAACCTGTGTTTGTCTCTAGGCACAGATTTTCAGTCCCCCAGTCCGCCCCCCACTTTATCTTTCTACATATACTTGTCTGTTGTCCTTTATTATCAGGAAGGTTACCATCAAGTACTCAAAACAGTTACTCACTCAAAACCTGAGCACACAAATCCACACCATCACAATTCCACCTTTCCACCTTTGTGCTGATGTCAGGGAATTCACCCATCTCTTCACCCCCCCCCCTTACACCCTCCTCCTATTCCCCATCCTCCCTCACTCACTACCTGTTCAGGAGCAGGCAGCTGCCAGCACACGTGTGTTCTCAAATAAATTCTCTTAGCTTTACTCTGTGTGAGCACATGGGCTCATTGTAAAGGCTTCACAGTTTTGTTGTTGAAAAATGTAGTTTTTTTCTCCCCTACATTTTTTATGATCATTAATTTCTTTAGATGGTTAAAATTCAGTTTTTTTTAATTTTCATTTCTTGAAATGACATTAGTCAGTGGAAGATCTCTAGTGATGTAAAATAAGAGGAAACTACATGTATTCCATATAGATTAGTTAACGAGTTTCAGTTGAGGGGCAAAACAGAACTCATGTCAGAAACCAGGGTATAGAAACTCATGTCTGAGACAACCTACATAAAGTATTTTCTGTGTTGTTTTGATGAAGATCACGTAAGTGCATTGCTGAATATTTTTCCTATTTGAAAAAAAAATATAGCTGTACTGTTATCAATCGGCATGAATTTTTCAGTGAGAAAACACACTTCGCCCCACCTCATTCTCTATATCGTATTAGTTTCCAAGTTTAAGTCACTTAAACAATTAAGCTCCTGCTTATCCAATTGCATTAATTTATGTTAAAAGATGATAATTTATGTTATTTCTTTTGCGTTTATTGAAGTGTTTTTCTTCTCTGTGTGTTTTTTTTTAGCCTAACGACTTCATATTTTTAAAGTAAGCTCAGTAAATAAATATCAGATTTTAAAAAACCTTTTAACTCCCTTTTTTTAATATTATCTAAACATTACTAGTCACTCAAATCTAAAACTTAAAAAATGTGTATTCCAAATATATTCTCAACTGTGAATTTTAATTCATGCATAAAGACTTGTATAAAAGCCTGAGATCAAACACTGACAGGATCTCTGAGGTACCGGGATGGAATGAAGATAAAATAAATGGTGTCAAATTGATGGCAGAAGGAGAAAAAAATTTAAATGTAGACAGGACAACTTGAGATCAAATGGAGTCACGCCCCCAAAAACAAAATATACTTGGCGGTTTTAAGGGGAAAAGATGACTTGGAGCAGATATGAGTAGCTAGAAGGTTGTAGACCAGTAGCAATTCAAGGAAAGCTATCTTATTTGAAGTTATTTTTCTTTATACTCAGCCCAGTGAGGAAACAGTTGCCTGTGAAGCGAAACAACAGGAAGTTAAAATGTCTGCACCAGTCCCCCAAACTGTCATAGAGGAGCAACCAACTGTGCCCACAGCTACACCTGTGGCTTCAGATTCGAATACTGTTGAGCAACAAGTCTCTTCATTGCCCTCGTCTTCTGAAGAACGTTTACAGGATACTCGTAAAGATGAACCTGAAGCGCATGCTCAAAGCAGGTTGGGAGTTTAATTGAAATTTTTAAAATGTTATAATTAAAAGATAAACACTGGCCAAATTTATTATTTGTTTTTTTATTATTAAAAAAATATGTATTTAAAAAAAATAAAAGTTTACTTTCAAATCCGTTTATTCATTGTTACTTTAAAACAAGTAAGGATCATGTGACCGGATCAGCATTTTTTAAACATTTCAGTAATGCTGATGTGAAGAATGAGATTGCAGATGCCAGTAAAAGTGAGGATCATTTCAAACAAAACAACATTGTACCTCACAATACACCGGTAGCTGCAGACTCTGGTCAAGTCTCCCCTATAAGGAAGGTCTGAGAACATGTCTACATGTTTCTTTTAGGTTTTTTAGCCCCTGCTTTCTTATGTTCATCTCTTCATGTATTTCAATATGTATGCAGTTGAAACCGCTTAAGTCGACGGCGTTGGGGTATGAAAAATGGCGTCGACATAACCGATGATCGAGTTAAAACGAAAACCAATATGGCGGCAAAATATTAACATGTGCTTGAAATTTCTTTATGTACATGATTAATTAGTTAGCGTTAATTAGTATTAGTGATGGGATGATTTATCGGAATCATATCGGAACCCTAATATTTCTTCACTCTTTCTTAAGTCTAAGGTTTTAATGACCGTTCGTTTTTAAGGACCGTTTAAAATTTAAATATAACCATGGTTCCCACTCAGGAAAACGGGAAAAAGTCGGGAATTCTTAATAATAAATTCTCGGCCTTGAAAGTCGGGAAAAGTTATGACTAATCGGGAATTTATATATATATATATATACATATATATACACATGTATATATATTTATGCCGAAGTAATGGACTTTGATTACGTCTCCGTCATGTTTCGATTCCATTTATTTAATGAAAAATAAGTTACCAGTTTATAATTGTCTGCGCATGAGCTAAAAGGTCAAAGTTTACGCTTCGCCGTGTCACAGTCGCATCAGCGAATTTAAAATACAAATAAACAAATCAATATGGTTATTTTAAGTTTAATGCTTTTGATGTATATATATTTATGCCGAAGTAAAGGACTTTGATTACGTCTCTGTCATGTTTCGATTCCATTTATTTAATGAAAAATAAGTTACCAGTTTATAATTGTCTGCGCATGCGCTAAAAGGTCAAAGTTTACGCTTCGCCGTGTCACAGTCGCGTTTGCCTTCGTATCAGCGAATTTAAAATACAAATAAAAAAATCAATATGGTTATTTTAAGTTTAATGATTTTGACGTGCAGGATATCTGTTACTTAACTATCAGAACGTTCTCGAATTTCCTCAGTCAATCAAACTTGTAATATAAATAAAACTATTGGGGCCTTGACCCTTGATCACAGCACGCTGTGGGCTGTGTGTACTGTGTTAATCAGAAATGATTTCATTTCATCGTCACGCGCGTGTTAGTGTCACAGTCACGTATCTTACTGGTAACAACAACAAACTTTGAAAAGAATAATAATTTATTAATTTTTTTATTTAATTATATAAAAACCACCGTCGATTCTCGATACAAACCTTTATTTTCAACCGACGAAAATCGAGCTAACCAAGTTAAGTTGCAAATTTGGCCATCTTTTGTGCTCGAGGTACTAGGTTTCTGCGACTTAGAAAAATCGAATAAGCCGATTAAAAAATGCTAAGACAAAGAGAGAATTTGGCGGTTCCAATAAAAAACGTCGACATAATAGGGTGGTCGAGCTAACCGAGCTCGAGGTAAGTGGGTTCGACTGTATATATATGTTAGGGCTGTGGAAATTAACGATTAATTTCTCGATTAATCGTAAAAAAATTTTTAACTATTAAATTATTTTTTAACGATTAATCGACCCATCAATTACAAATTATTGTAAGCCACCAAAAAAAAAGCGGCCAATAATTAATAAAAAATTTCCTGACGATTACACGGACATTTTGGTTTTGAACTATTGAATGACTGACTGTCATTCCTTGCCAAGACCGTTATATATATATATATATATTAGAGCTGTTAACGATTAATTAAAATTTAATCGTTAACTTTTGAAAAATTAACGATTAATTAATAGTTAATTTCGATTAAAGCCAAAAATTAAAATTTATGATGTCATAAGTAACACTTATTAAAGGTTCTTGTTGAAAATCTAAATGACACTGGAATGTCTCCTTTATCTGTCATCTTTTAACCAACTACGCAAAAAGACAAGTGTGTTAACATTATTTGGTTCAAGTGATGAGCCGGTCTAATTGACAATGTAACCAGCCGAGCTGAACAATCATTCACATGGAACTGAGGTAACTGGTATGCACAAAACGGTCTTGGCAAGGAATGACCATATCGAATATCAGTGTTCATTAAGTTTCCACCTTTGTAGAGGGTTAATGGATTCAGGAACTTTCATCTCCATTTTGTAACGCAGTAATTCATCAGAAGAGTTGTCGTCTTTTTCTGTCTCTGAGTCAGACTCCATTACTGCCATTAGCTTAATACGCTTTTTATTTGGTTTGATAGGTAGGCTAAGTGTTAGAACCATGGTAGGCAATATTTATCAACATTTTGAACATTCCCGTCAGTCAATAGTTTAAAACCAAAATGTTCATGTAATCGTCAGGAAATTTATTATTTGTCAGCCGCTATTTTTTATTATTTTTTAAAACCATTTTTTTATTTCAAATAATTTGTAAGTGATGGGTCGATTAATCGTTCAGAAATAATTTAACCGCTAAAAAAATTTAACGATTAATCGAGATATTAATCGTTAATTTCCGCAGCCCTAATATATATATATATATATTGAAGATGTTGTCAATGAGATTTTTGTTAAACAAGAGCCTTGTCTGAATATGTTATTGTTTTTTGGTTGGGTCAACAGAGCAGCACAGAAAGTCTAAGTGATGAGGCAGCCCCAAAGGTGGAAGCTGACTCTTGTTTACCAGATGCATCCCACCCCAACATCAACTCTAACTCTTCCAATAAAGCTGAGTCTGATATCAAACAAACTGCACCTGCAGCAGCTAAGCCATTGAAGGAGTTGAAGAAAGAAGAGAAAAAGGAAGAAAAAAAGAAAAGCAAGAAAAAAGAAGACAAAAGCATTGGTAAGTTTGAAAGTAATTTTTTAGAATAAAATGTCATTGTTAGCCGTAAATGAAAGGAAACAGATCAAAAGTATTTTCATTCACCTCTTCAAAATTTTGTTTTATCCCATATTTTTTGAGATGCCAACAATATTAATTTGAGGAAAATGTTTTGCTCTGTCCCATGTGAAAATAATACATCTCACTATTGCCAGAAAATGACAATTAATTTATAAATAATTTTTGAAAGCGATATTGGATGTTTATGAAAGATAATAATTAAATGCACGCGAGAAGAATGACTTAGATTTTCAGTCTCACCTACAAAAATACCCTCCAAAGTTCTTCGCAAGTAGCTTATTAGCAAGTTATGGTTCTCATTAATATTTTCTTAAAATAATATTAATCACGAGCAACCAAGCCCGTCCAAGGACGTTCCGCCACCGTTCGGTGGCATGTTGTAACTCACTCCCTTCCACTGGCCGCCTCGACCATCGTACACATGCATCACGTCAAAAATATTATTAATTATAGTTAAAATAAATAACTCGTAAAAACAGAGCTTTTGACTATAAATCCCAAATCGCATAACTCAAAATAAAGTCTTGGAAGAAATACTGCACCAAAAATAACTCGTTTTGAACGTCCGCGTAAATGTGTTCAATATGATTGGCTGTAGGAGTCATATGTGTTTGAGAGACCAATCGCTATCGATGACCGCACGGAACATAGCCTTTTATTATATAGGATAGCATATTTAAATATGCCTCATGCAATGTTCTCTCTAAGGTTTGTTGGTCCATGTGCAAAGTAAAAAAAACTTAGTGCAAAGTTGCACAGCATCCATTTTGTATGAAATATTATACAAAATTTGCTGCACAGTAATTCAAAACTGCTGCGCGGCGCCTGTCAGATATCTGCTCAGCCCCGCAGCTTGAAAGGAACATTGGCCACATGTACTCACCCTCAACCCGACCTCCTCATTGAATAAAGTTCTATATATTTGGCCCCACTCCTAGACCACATGAAATGTTTCATCTTCACATGTGTATTGGCAAACTCTCAACATTCACAGGTGTATTAGCAAACTCTCAACATTCACAGGTGTATTGGCAAACTCTCAACATTCACAGGTGTATTAGCAAACTCTCAACATTCACATGTGTATTGACAAACTCTCAACATTCACAGGTGTATTGGCAAACTCTCAACATTCACAGGTGTATTGGCAAACTAAACTCTCAACATTCACATGTGTATTGGCAAACTAAACTCTCAACATTCACATGTGTATTGGCAAACTCTCAACATTCACAGGTGTATTGGCAAACTCTCAACATTCACAGGTGTATTGGCAAACTAAACTCTCAACATTCACATGTGTATTGGCAAACTCTCAACATTCACAGGTGTATTGGCAAACTCTCAACATTCACAGGTGTATTGGCAAACTAAACTCTCAACATTCACATGTGTATTGGCAAACTCTCAACATTCACAGGTGTATTGGCAAACTAAACTCTCAACATTCACATGTGTATTGGCAAACTCTCAACATTCACAGGTGTATTGGCAAACTAAACTCTCAACATTCACATGTGTATTGGCAAACTCTCAACATTCACAGGTGTATTGGCAAACTAAACTCTCAACATTCACAGGTGTATTGGCAAACTCTCAACATTCATCACAGCCATAATGATCTAAGCATGATTGTGGGCACTTATAATAAATAAGAATTAGTTTTAAAATTTTACCATAAAAGAAATTACCGGAGGCTTTACTTTAACCGAACAATAATCAACTTTTAAGTCATTTCCCTTTGCAGATTACATTTTGAGAGCTCTGAACAGCCTCCAAAGTCCAGAGGAGAAGTTGGCAGCCTTATGTAAGAAATATGCAGATCTTCATGAGGAGCATCGGGTGTTGCAAACATCATTCAAAACTCAGCAAAGAACTATGGCAATGGTATGGAAGATTGAACTTATTTTTATAAACTTAGATTTTTAAAATTCCTTTTAATTAAACAAATCTAACTATGCCATTAAGTACCTGTCAAAACTTGCATTGTAAATGTTTAGAAAACTTTTGTAGATTAAAAAAATGAAAGATCTATATTTTAAAAATGAAACTAATTCAACGATATGTGGGGAAAAGTGTTGCACACTACACAAAAATATCAAGGCTGCAACACTAAATGAGTGTATGATGGTAAGTATATGGTTATTCATTTTGAGGTTAATAAGTTGTGATGTGGTCTTCTAGATAATGAGAGAGAAAGACCAGATCCAGTCCGAGCACACCAAGGCAATCATGGCCAAAAGCAAATTAGAGTCTCTGTGTAGAGAGCTGCAGAAACACAACAAAATAATCAAGGTAAATTTTAATTTATTTTACAGGAGTTTGATATTGCTCATCCATTAATCTATAATCATTGATTAGTATGTTTTATTAAAAAATAATATATTTGTATAAAGATTTTCTGCGCAAATGGACATGGATAAATTTGCACTTCCTCGCATTAAATTAGCATCTGCTTAATTTACTTGTCTGGTAAGTAAAAATAAATGTACTTCTTCCAATGAAGTTATGCTGTTAAATAATCAGATTTCAGCTCAGTTTTGTAGCTAGCTCACAATGATTTGTATTAAGTAAGACCTATTGCCAATATATGTATTTTGTGTTAGGACCCTTATAGAATAATTTTCAAACTGCATTTAGTGATGGTTACTTTATATTGTCGTTCAGTGCTTGTCTATACATATTTACATTTCAAAAATAAATCTTTTCAAATGTATCCTGTTATTTTTTCAGGATGAAAGCATTAAAAGAGCTAAAGAAGATGATGAAAAAAGAAAAGAAATCTCAGCTCAGTTTAATGTAAGATTGTCTTGTCTAAAATACAGACCCTTAAAAAAATTACTTTACATGCTAAATTTTTTTTGCACCTCATGTTTACAATTATATATTTACTGCCTTGTCTTTAAGTTAATAATAAATTCCACATCCCTGTGTCTTCATCTTTAATTTATGATTTCCAGTTTTGGTTGATATTGTGGAGGACCTGTGTGCAGGGTAGCTTACCCATCACATAGGTCATCCACAATAACAACTCACTAACCTCGTTACTGAGGTAAATGTTAATTGAGATCTGCCTGGTCCATCCTCAGCACACCATCGGTGAGATCCAGTCCCAGATGACTGACAACAGTGAGAGAAACTCAAAACTGAGGCAGGAGAATGAGAACCTGGCAGCTCAGCTGAGGACGTTTATCAAACAATGTGAAGTTCGTGATTTGGTGAGTAACCTCATAGCTTCATTGAGTGTCTTTGTAAAAGTAAATTGAGGTGATTAGAACTTTTCACATTTCCTTTTTGAGCTGATGATGTTGATAGCTTTCATTACAGAATGGCTTGAATAAATACTCCACTCATTTAGATATTCAAACCCCAACCATGTCAAGTGTTACCTTTGCTTACTTTAAAGGTTATCTGTAAGCATTATTTTTAAAAAATGTTTTAATAGAAATGGAAGATAATGTCAGCATTAATAGATAAGAATTGATACAGTGAGAATCCATTTGAAAGATTTAGTAAAGTTATTTAACTCTTTTTCTCCGGAATTATTTTCCTCATTCTGACGGAATTATCTATTCTGGAAATTTGTCACGGGCTACCATGCTAACTTAAAATGTTAATAACTTTTTCATTATTTAGCAGATAATGATATATTTTGTGTTGAATTAAAGGGAAAAGAATGAAGTTTTCAGGCATCACAGACTCATAACTTTATTTTAATAAAATGATATGATTTTGTTTTAGTGAAAATTAGAAAAAATAATAAAAAAACACCACATTTGTTTTACAAAACCTCTTTCAAAGTCACAAAAATTTAGATTTTTATCCAAAATGCAATAAAATGGTGTTTTATCTGAACTATATTCATATTTACACCAAACAGAAATAATTTCACATTAAAAAACAAACGAATAAAAAATTAGAGCTCAATATCCATGGTCACCCATACAGGAAAATAATTGGAAAATTGAAAAGTTTACAATGGAACTGGAAGCTATACTGTCTGTTGCAACTAGAAATTATTTAAATTCTATTTAAAATTGCACTTAATTTTAGTGAAAAAGTTTAGCAGCTTTCAAATTAGACTCTACATTGTCTATTTTATTATTTGTAGTAGAAATATTATCAGGTAATCAAGGCATTTGAGGGGGTGGCGGGGCTTGTTGTTTATCAACAGATGACTTGTCAACTTCATTGTCAATTTCACTACAACTACTAGTACTAAGCGTATGATTCATCGGAAATTTAAAATTACTATGTAAATCATAATAAAAAAGAATACCTTTTTCTTGTTCATCATCGTAGTATTTAAAATAATATTAGATCGATTACCAGATGCATTGGTTGAATATCCACGTTTGTAAACAAACGTAAAAACGAAAATAAAAACAAGCCTTTCAAACGCTTCTTTTGTGGTGAAAATACATTCAAACAAAGAATTTCCGACTTTTTTTATTCAAAGGAAATCATTCTAGATTACATTAAAACTAATTTTCGTTTAATAGTTAAGGAAAGAAACGAAACAATTCAGTTTTAATAAATCAACGCTAGCATCGTTGCTACGTCAAAAACGTCCTTTTAAAATCAACTATGGTAGCGTTGTTCCGGAGAAAAAGAGTTAAAAATCCACTAAATTATTTTTATATTATAACCTTCATCTACTTCTAGCTTACCTTATATCACAGGCCATTTTGACATAACTTATATTTTCTCAGATCTGCACTATACTTGCTTCATTTTTCAAATTCTCACGTTCTTGTTATTCCCTCAGCAAGTGGAGAAGCTCCACGAGCAACATGAGTTGGAGAAGAAATTGGCCGAGGTTAAGATGAACCAGGCTCAGGCTATAATCAAGGAACAAGAAGAGAAATCTAACAAAGAGAGGGAGTTGGTAAGGTGCAAAGCTCGCCAATTAAAAGCTTGAATATTGTACCAAAAATTAAAACAAATGAAATTGTTTTTAAAAATTGAAGCTGATTGTATTATTATACTTTGATTATCCTCTTCAGGGTGGGTCTGTAGAGAGTTAGAATTGAATCTAAGGAGGCAGATTGTTGTGTACTTTTGGATATAAGTAAATTCTCATGTTTGAAGAGTATTCCCAATTTTTCATTGTTCTCACAGATGTTGCTCAAGTTGGCTGAGTCAGGGAGGAAGAGTCAAATACTTGAGGCACAGGTAAAATAGTCAACTCATACCTTACAAATTGGCTGCTGTCCTAAGATCTTCTACTTCTGCTTTATAATTCTTCAAGACCTTTCACCACTGTGATGCAATAAAGTAACACCTGTTTTCTCAATTCCTAACATTTGCTACTCTTGCTGTATCATGAGATCACTCTCCATGTTTATCTATGTTTTTATGATCTGCACTCTTTATACTTTTATTAACAACATGTCTGCTTGTAATATAAAAGGAAACTTTTTTTTAAAAAATGTGTAGTCTAACTGAAATAGTGCTTGATATTTCTTTCCCCGAATATTGCAGGTGAACATGTTCAAAGAACGATACGATGAGTTTGAGCAGCTCCACACTAGAAGCAATGACACCTTCCAAAAATACAAGACTGAAATGGACAAGGTATCTATAGCATTATAGTATGGTTAAAGATCATGGGTCAAAGTGAGTAAGTTATCAGACAAGAGGCCAAAGGTCTTCTCATTGAGAATTCATATTCTCTGCGCCAAAGGATAAAGCTTCGACATGTTTTGTTTCAGATGACTAAGAGAATCAAAAAGTTGGAAAAAGATGGTCTTCAGTGGAAGAATAAATGGGAAGGAACCAATAAGGCTCTCATAGATCAGATTGAAGCCGTAAGTCTAAAGTTTGTGTCCTCTGCTGTTTACATAAGTCTAAAGTTTGCGTCCTCTGCTGTTTACTTGTCTAAAGTTTGCATCCTCTGCTGTTTACCCAGTGTATGATCAAACAAACATAAAGTACATTTTGAAACAAAATACCTTGAGAGGATCAAATTTGTTATTGAGAAATACATTAAGTTCTTCAAACGTTGATGATGTAACTTCTTATTGACTTATGTCTATGTGCATTTGTTTTATGTAATATCATCGTGCTATATTTGATGGTTTCATTGTGCTATATTTGATGGTTTCATTGTGCTATATTTGATAGTTTCAGTGTGCTATATTTGATGGTTTCATTGTGCTATATTTGATGGTTTCATTGGGCTATATTTGATGGTTTGATTGTGCTACATTTGATGGTTTCATTGTGCTACATTTGATGGTTTCATTGTGCTATATTTGATGGTTTCATCGTGCTATATTTGATGGTTTCATTGTGCTATATTTGATGGTTTCATTGTGCTATATTTGATGGTTTCATCGTGCTATATTTGATGGTTTCATCGTGCTATATTTGATGGTTTCATCGTGCTATATTTGATGGTTTCATCGTGCTATATTTGATGGTTTCATTGTGCTATATTTGATGGTTTCATTGTGCTATATTTGATGGTTTCATTGTGCTATATTTGATGGTTTCATTGTGCTATATTTGATGGTTTCATTGTGCTATATTTGATGGTTTCATTGTGCTATATTTGATGGTTTCATTGTGCTATATTTGATGGTTTCATTGTGCTATATTTGATGGTTTCATTGTGCTATATTTGATGGTTTCATTGTGCTATATTTGATGGTTTCATTGTGCTATATTTGATGGTTTCATTGTGCTATATTTGATGGTTTCATTGTGCTATATTTGATGGTTTCATTGTGCTATATTTGATGGTTTCATTGTGCTATATTTGATGGTTTCATCGTGCTATATTTGATGGTTTCATTGTGCTATATTTGATGGTTTCATTGTGCTATATTTGATGGTTTCATTGTGCTATATTTGATGGTTTCATTGTGCTATATTTGATGGTTTCATTGTGCTATATTTGATGGTTTCATCGTGCTATATTTGATGGTTTCATCGTGCTATATTTGATGGTTTCATCGTGCTATATTTGATGGTTTCATTGTGCTATATTTGATGGTTTCATCGTGCTATATTTGATGGTTTCATTGTGCTATATTTGATGGTTTCATCGTGCTATATTTGATGGTTTCATCGTGCTATATTTGATGGTTTCATCGTGCTATATTTGATGGTTTCATTGTGCTATATTTGATGGTTTCATCGTGCTATATTTGATGGTTTCATTGTGCTATATTTGATGGTTTCATTGTGCTATATTTGATGGTTTCATTGTGCTATATTTGATGGTTTCACTGTGCTATATTTGATGGTTTCATCGTGCTATATTTGATGGTTTCATTGTGCTATATTTGATGGTTTCATTGTGCTATATTTGATGGTTTCATTGTGCTATATTTGATGGTTTCATTGTGCTATATTTGATGGTTTCATTGTGCTATATTTGATGGTTTCATTGTGCTATATTTGATGGCAGAGAGGCAAAGCTGAGAAGGAGACTCTCACCTATGTACAGAAGTCCAACAAGTTGGAATCATTGTGTCGTGCTCTTCAGGCGGAGTTACGTGGCAACAAAGTAGCAGTCACTACCACCAATAAAGCTGGTAAATATTTTGGAGGCTTGATTGTTTGTATAGAAAATCATTCAAATTTAAGTGCTATAATTTTTACCTTCATGTAATAATTATGTATAATTTTTTAAAAATAAAACCAATTGTTACTGTGTAAAGGAGAAACATGGTGAATTGGTCTCATCTGGAGATGACAAAAATTGAAATATACAACATTTTAGCAATAGTTTCCCTTTCATTAATGTTTTAATAGATGAAAATAGTAGAGAGGTATCCCACAAATATTCTGAATGTGTGTTATTGTTTTAAACAGAAAATCCTGCGGTGTCTCCCCCACCAAGTGGTGCTGTTGTAGCCAGCACAGAGGGCAGTGCAAATGAGGCATCGCCCTCTCCAGCTATTTCTCCCTCCCCATCACCAAAGACAGCTGAACCTGTGGCCCCAGTAACTGCCCTGGCCAGTGAAGAACCCTCATCGATATCACCCTCCCCGTCACCTCAAGTGCTGCCGCCATCATCATTACCCGAGAGCAGTCAACCCATATCACCGGGAGAGGAGACTGCTGCAGCAGAGGTCCCCTCGGTTGTGCCCACCGCCATCTCAGAGGTCCCCTCGATTGTACCCACCGCCGTCTCAGAGGTCCCCTCGGTTGTGCCTGGCACTGTCCCAGAGGTCCCCTCGGTTGTGCCCACTGCCGTCTCAGAGGTCCCTTCGGTTGTTGCTGTCTCAGAGGTCCCCTCGGTTGTGCCTGGCAATGCCCAGTCTGAAGATGGCCCTGCGGTCTCCCAATCATACTCTGATGTAACATCGAATCAAGCCGAAACGTGCCGAGAAGCTGCAGCGCAAGAAACCATTGCAGCAGTGTGATACATCCTGTCGTCGTCTTGTCCTTTCTTCTGGGAATGTTTGCCTGCTGCATGAAGTTTGTACAACTATTGCTGTTGTTACTCTCATGTTATGTTAGTGCACACAATAAAATTTTTAACTGCTGAATGTTTAGGGCTGATAGTTGATATAATATGATATAAATTTAGTAGCCGTATAGTTTCACAAATGAAAGTCATATCCATGAAATATTTGTACATTTCTCAATTTTTTACCTGCCCAGTTTTAATTCTTTGCCCTGATAGATATTTGAAGCCTGGTTTGCTTGACATTTGATCACCTTTTCATGCCTAGATGCAATGAGTACAATGAAAGGACTGAGTGAATAAATTCTCTTGTGTGGAGATTTGTGTTCACTTAATACCAATAACTAGTTAGTAGAAAGGAAGGGAGATGATCTTTATTTTTACATAAAATTGTACAAAGGACTAAAATTATTTATCAGCTGACTTTATTTTTTGTTATATTCGCCTGTGAGCACTTGACAAAATGTCTATAACAAAACAGTGTGGAAACTTTTGACCCAAGTCTCAGAGCATCAATGTATTGATGAGGCCAAGGGACTCGCCTCATGTTTACGAACGATAGAAAACTTGGTCTTAGAATTTCATTGTTAGTGTGTACTTTTGAAATAATGATATAGTCTTTTCGCTTCTTAAGTCTGTTATGTTATTTATGTGTGTGCGTTCTATTTTGCTCTAGCTGCAGACATTCTTACATTTACACCTAAGGCTGTGGTATACCAGGAGCACATCTGATCAAACTCTAGTTGATTGACACATAATTTATTTTATTTTTTTTATTTAAAAAATTCTGGTTTGATTAAACTAATTAAAGATAATATGATTTTTTTTTAATAACATTTTTAAAATACAATTCATTCTTATTAATTTCACCTTTTATGCGCTTTAGAGTTAGTCTGTTTAAATTCTCAAGGCTTCTTAGGTTGTAAGAACAATGATTTACATTTCTTGTCAGAGATGTATCAGCTTTTAACCACTTAAACCACATATCTACCTTAATATACTTTTTGTTGTAGCTCAATGAAATGGCTTCTCAGAAATCCTACTAACACTGTTACGTTGTGAGACTGTGTGATGTGGAGGTTTCCATTATTTGTTCATTAGGCCCACACTTTGGATGCTAGTTCATTCTGCAGTTCGTGGATGTCACATTATAATCAAGACCATTTTACTGATGTAACAGGGGGTTGGCAAATTTATTTTGTCATCTATAACTGCAAAATTTAAGTTAATTTTTTTTAAAATTCATTTTTTTGAGAATAGCTCAGCTAGAACAATGGGAGCAAAATTTTGTTAAAATATGACAGAGCACCATGAATTTATTCTGTTGTTTTCTCAGTAGTGACAGTAAGGTATGCAGGGGGGTGGGGGTGGAGCACATGGCATTTGAATCATCCAGATGGGGCACAGCTTACAGTATTAGTTTTGTGATTTTGGCAATGGCATATCCATCAGAGTTTTTGGATGTGTGTGCAGGCTGAGTGTTTTGTGACAAGTATATCTTTCAATATCAAGCTACTGCATCAGATAATGACATGACCTATTTTTTTTCATGCAGCGTTTCATGCTGCTGTCCACACACATGAGGAGGCATTTATTCACAAGTCAGGTGGCATTCATACTTGAGTGACACTCACAAGTCAGGTGGCATTCATACTTGAGTGACACTCACAAGTCAGGTGGCATTCATACTTGAGTGACGCTCACAAGTCAGGTGGCATTCATACTTGAGTGACACTCACAAGTCAGGTGGCATTCATACTTGAGTGACACTCACAAGTCAGGTGGCATTCATACTTGAGTGACACTCACAAGTCAGGTGGCATTCATACTTGAGTGACACTCACAAGTCAGGTGACATTCATACTTGAGTGACACTCACAAGTCAGGTGGCATTCATACTTGAGTGACACTCACAAGTCAGGTGACATTCATACTTGAGTGACACTCACAAGTCAGGTGACATTCATACTTGAGTGACACTCACAAGTCAGGTGACATTCATACTTGAGTGACACTCACAAGTCAGGTGACATTCATACTTGAGTGACACTCACAAGTCAGTTGACATTCATACTTGAGTGACACTCACAAGTCAGTTGGCATTCATACTTGAGTGACACTCACAAGTCAGGTGGCATTAATACTTGAGTGACACTCACAAGTCAGGTGGCATTCATACTTGAGTGACACTCACAAGTCAGGGGGCATTCATACTTGAGTGACACTCACAAGTCAGTTGGCATTCATACTTGAGTGACACTCACAAGTCAGTTGGCATTCATACTTGAGTGACACTCACAAGTCAGTTGGCATTCATACTTGAGTGACACTCACAAGTCAGTTGGCATTCATACTTGAGTGACAGTCTTGGGTGTGCATTTTCTTTTGGCTTGAAATGACAAGTTATTGACACCGTGCAAGACTTCTTGTTACGTCCTGCTGTGGCACAAAACTAGTTAATTATGGTGAGGCATCTGTGCTATACTGGTAGCTTCATTTACTTTAGTTCTGAACTGTATTTTTAAGTTCTGAAAGCCTGGAATTGAGTACAGAATTCTCATCATGTGTAGTAGTAATACATAAACTCATTAATTATGGTGAGGCATCTATGCTATACTGGTAACTAAGCCTGGAATTGAGTACAGAATTCTCATCATGTGTAGTAGTAATACATAAACTAATTTTCGCTCCATATTAAAAAATACTTTAAAAAATTGCTTTTTCTTTTCCCAAGAATAAAAACTCATTTTTATATTTTGTACACTTGCTTTTGTGTTATAGTGTTTTTATAATTATTACCAATGACAATTCAAGCCAGACTCATAAAACTCCACAAGACTTTATAACTCATTGTCTTTAAATGTTCCCCAAAAATTGAAGTGTGCTTCACGCACAGAATAGAATTGAAGCCTTTAAATCACACAATAAAACATGAGCTGTACACATAAAGTCATCGTAGGCCTTTTAATGTGCTGCATAAACCAAATGTCATCACATTATTCAAATGTCATCAAAGCATTTAAATGTGCCATATACACCAAATGTCACTAAAAGACTTTTAAATGTGTCCTATACACCAAATGTCACAAAAGGTCTTTAAATGAGCCCTATACACCAAATGTCACAATAGGTCTTTAAATGTGCCATATACACCAAATGTCATAAAAGGCCTTTAAAGGTGTCCTATACACCAAATGCCATAAAAGGCCTTTAAATGTGTCTTATACACCAAATGTCACAAAAGGTCTTTAAATGTGCCATATACACCAAATGTCACAATAGGTCTTTAAATGTGCCATATACACCAAATATCATAAAAGGCCTTTAAATGTGTCCTATACACCAAATGTCATAAAAGGCCTTTAAATGTGTCCTATACACCAAATGCCATAAAAGGCCTTTAAATGTGTCCTATACACCAAATGTCACAAAAGGTCTTTAAATTTGCCATATACACCAAATGTCATAAAAGGCCTTTAAATGTGTCCTATACACCAAATGTCATAAAAGGCCTTTAAATGTATCCTATACACCAAATGCCATAAAAGGCCTTTAAATGTGTCCTATACACCAAATGTCACAAAAGGTCTTCAAATGTGCCTTGTACACCAAATGTCACAAAAGGTCTTTAAATGTGCCCTGTACACCAAATGTCACAAAAGGTCTTTATATGTGTTTGATACAGTACACTACACTTATTACCACTCTACAGTACAAGGGGGAATTAATCAAGGTAGCTTTAAAAGTAATTATAATCCTGCTCACATTACCTCCCTTGCAATACAATATATATTTTAAAACGTATATATGTGTGTATGTATGTAAATATTATATATAGGATATATAATATCAAGGATGGGACTGCTCAGCCACACAGGAAATGCAATCCAAACCAACGGTGATGCCCCATCGTCTCTCGAGACGGAAGGATGCCGATTTTATATATATATATATACAGTGGCGTAGCTAGAACTTTTGCTGCCCGGGGCGGTCTCCAATTTGCCGCCCTTTTTAGGGGCCGTCCATAAATGACGTCACGCACCTGGGTGGGGGGGGGGAGTCACACGTTTGTGACGAAGGGGGGGGGGTGTTTAAGAAATGTGACGTCACGTCAAAACGCGCAACTTTAAATAAATTCCTACTTAAATATTTGACTACTGACACTTTATTTAATGACGTTTATGTAAAACGCGTGTTACGATATTAGAATGCAGCGTTACACTTAAAATATACTTAAATGGCAAAAATTTAATTTGAAACATGCTCATTTTCAAACAGAAAATACGGCTTTTATGGGGGGGGGGTCAAAGCTTTGTGACGTCTTATTGAAGAAGGGGTCTAAGTTTTTGTGACGACGTGTGACGAGGGGGGAGGGGGTCAAAAATCAGCCAAAATAGCGTGACGTCATTTATAGACGGCCACTTAGTCGATTATATTATGGTTTTAAAAATTAATAAACATGAATAAATAATTGTAATTGAAACGAAGTAAAGGTGGGGAACATGTTTACCATTGCATGCCATATTTATGTTAGCAGTAATAAAAGAGGCCGCATAAGATTATATACCTACAAATACACATTTATAAAAATACAAGACACTTTTTTTAAAGGCCACAAGAAAGTTTACTGAGGTCGCAGGTCTCAATGAGACAAAACATATTCCAAATTTACATTTAAAAAAAAACATTTTCCAAATACTATTCTTTTATTTTGTATTGATAAATAAATGATTTTTTTTTACAAACAAAGAAACTTGTATACATTAGCAGTGGCGTAACAACGGCTCGGCATTGGGGCAGTTGCCAAGGGCGCCGGCCTGCGCCAGTTCAAAGGGCGCCGCTAAATCTCTAATTTTTATATTTTTAGTTAAATAAAAGGCGCCAAAAATAAATTAGGCAAGGGCATCAAAAACCCAGTGACGCCTCTGTACATTAGTATGTAAAAGTAAACATATTTATACATTTACTTTCCTAACTTTCATAATAGAAAAATCGTGTATTATGCTATCAAAATTAAAATTATTTGTAATATCTTGTTCTATGGACAGTATTGCAAGATTTTGTTGTCTTTAATCGCTCATTGTGGAACAAAGATAATTTTTTATCAACTTCAGTTTGGAGAAGCTCCTTTTCACAACTAGCGACACTGATAGCAATAGTTGAAAAAAATTCATAGCAAAATTACAATATTGGGTACAGAATTTTCCAATATATACTGTTGAATAAATTTTAATAGATCAAGGGGACCTTTTCCCCCGTTTTTCTAACATAATGCCTCTTCTTGTAGTGTAGGTACAGCCATAAAAACCTGGATCCTTTTTCTTTCCATATTGAACTGTCAATGTCAATAAAGTAATTTATTTGATGTTCAAATGCTTCATTTAGTAGGTTACATGGTATTATATACGAATATTTTCTTGCAAGGACATGCAACTCATCAAAGCGTTATTTTTTTTATTTTATAATTCCATCCATGGATAAAAACATTTCTCGTTGTACTTCTTGTTCTAAAGATAGAACCACGTCTTCTGAATTTTCCCTACTCATATTTTTTTCTCCTTCTAACTAGGCGTTCAGTTGATATCTCCATCTCTTCACAAATTGTTTGGCTCATATAACAGCATTTTGTATTAGCACATCTCTTTGTTCCATGCAATGGCTTTGCATTAATTTAAAAAATGACGGGTTCCCATAAATTGAGATAACATAGAAGAGAAAAAGATTGCATTGAATTGAGTAAAATTCCAGCATCTGATCTCGTTTTCCTAGTTACTTCTTCAGATGTCAATTTTTCCAAGACGCTTGAAAGTTTAAAGTAGTCTTTTTCGAAATTATTATGCCTATTGTGGTGTTTATTAACAGAGAAATTTGAATATTTACATACTTCTTGTCATAAATCTTAATAATTTTCCATAAAATAGACGAATTCAAATTATTTACACATTACTATTACTTTAATTTGATAGGCGTAACATGCTTAATGAATAACCGTATTTTAATGAAAAACACAAATTATTTGTGCTACTTTAATGCAATAAAAACAAAATAAATTTAATTTTTAATAACTTACCTTACAATAATTTACTGAAAACTGAAACAGTAATATAAATTACTACTTGCAAGTTAAATACAATATTTGAACCACCATGCCTTGTAGGTACTTGTTCGCGCATCATTCTGCGAATGTCGAAATTCCACGTAAAAACTGTCGTGGCGATATTAATAGCACACATTATTCGGCCCAGCGGTGATGTGTTTTTTGGGTAGTTTTCTTATAAAAGCGTCATTTGTGACTTATACCGCTTAGTTTTCCAAACAAATGGATACTTTTTTTGAGCGATTAAAATTTTTGAACGGTTTTGCGTTAGTTATAATATCCACTATGTAATCAAACAAATGTTGTGCGAATCCGTTAATTAAGACTCGAAATTACGAATATTTTTGTTTCACCTTGGTTTTCCCCTTTCAAAAGAACAAGGGCGGTTGTCGGAAATGGTTGTACTTTTCAAATGCCCACAAATGCCGCCCCTAAATGAGTGCCACCCGGGGCGGACCGCCCCCACCGCCCCCCTAGCTACGCCACTGTATATATATATATATATAATTAATTTAAATTTAATTAACTTTTGAAAAATTAACGATTATTAATCGTTAATTTCGATTTAAGCCAAAAATTGAAATTTATGGTGTCATACAGTGGCGTAGCTAGAGGGGGGCGCTTTTTCTTTTGAAGGTGGAAATCCAAGGTCAGATGACGCTTTTGTTAGAGAACTACACAAAAAACTCATCACCGCTGGGCCTGATAATATGTGCTATTATTATTAATAAAGTTTATTGACATTGATAAAGAGGAGCTCACTATTGAAAGATTAAGAATCAAGGTTGTTGTGGCTGTACACACTCTGGGCCTGATAATATGTGCTATTATTATTAATAAAGTTTATTGACATTGATAAAGAGGAGCTCAATATTGAAAGATTAAGGATCAAGGTTGTTGTGGCTGTACATACTCTACAAGAAGAGGCATTCTGTTAGAAAAACGGGGGAAAAGGCGCCATTTGATCTATTAAAATGTATTCAACAGTAAGTTTGGAAAATTCTGTACCCAAAATTGTAATTTTGCTAGGAATTTTTTCAACAATTGCTATCAGTGTCGCTAATTTTAAAAGGAGCTTCTCCAAAGTGAAGTTGATAAAAATTATCTTCGTTTAAAAATGAGCGATTTAAGACAACAAAATCTTGCAATATTGTCTATAGAACAAGATATTACAAATAATTTAAATTATGATTGTATAATAAACGATTTTTCTATTATGAAAGTTTGAAAGTAAATGTATAAATATGATTACAAGCTAATGTATACAATTTCTTTGTTTGTAAAAAAAAATCATTTATTTATAAATATAAAATAAAAGAATAATAAAATAATGTTTTTTTTTGGGTGTATAAATTTGGAATATGTTTTGTCTCATTGGGGTGCACCTGTGACCTCAGTAACTTTCTTGTGGCCTTTAAAAAACTTATAGTGTATTTTTATAAATGTGTATTTATAGGTATATCATCTTATGCGGCCTCTTTTATTACTGCTTAAATAAATATGGCATGCAATGGTAAACATGCTTCCCACCATAAATTCGTTTCAATTACAATCATTTATTCATGTTTATTAATTTATAAAAAAAATTGACGAACAGACTGATTTGCCGTCCATAAATGACGTCACGCGATTTTGGCTGATTTTTCACCCCCTCCGCCCTTGTCACACGTCGTCACAAAAATTTTGACCCCTTCTTCAACATGACGCTATACAGCTTTGGACCCCCTTGCCCAGCCATAAAATCCGTATTTTCTATTTGAAAATAAGCATTTTTCAAATCAAATTTTTGTCATTTAAGTATGTTTTTAGTGCAATTTTACACTCTAATATCGTAACACGTCATTAAATAAAGTGTCAGTAATCAATATTTAACTGGAAATTTTATTTAAAATTGCGCGTTTTGACGGGACGTCACATTTCTCAAACACACCCCCTCGTCACAAGTGTATGACTCCCCTCTCCGCCCCAGGTGCGTGACGTCATTTATGGACGGTCCCTAAAAAGGGCGGCACGTTGGAGACCGCACCGGGCGGCAAAAGTTCTAGCTACGCCACTGGTGTCATAAGTAACATTTATTAAACTTACTTGTCGAAAATCGAAATAACACTGGAATGTCTTCTTTATATGACATCTTTTAACCAACAACGCAAGTGTATTGACATTATTTGGTTCAAGTGATGAGCGGGTCTTATCGACAATATAACCAGCCGAGCTGAACAATCGTTAACATAGCTTTAGATTGTCTCAGCTGAAGTTTCTGATACTGTAGTGGATGTTTGGATTGCAGGTGATATTTAAGCGAAGTGTTAGAACCAAGGTAGAAATGTTCCCTTTAAGCAGCGTGGCTGCGTAAATATTTGACCGACGCCACGCAGGAGTTTAGAATCGCCGCGCAGCAAATTTGGTAAAATATTGCACTAAAAATGGACGTTGTGCAACTTTGCACACGAGTTGTTGTTTTTTTGTAACTTTGCACACGGACCAACGCAGCTTAGGTTTAGCAGAAGTTTTTAAATATCAATTGGTTTCAAAATTATAGATTTGAAATTACTTTTAATGTAATATAGAATAACTAGGGGTTGTAGGGCGCCAACGGCGCCCACCTTTTTTTGTCAAAATCCCAAGTAACTTATCCTTGTTTGATAAATACGAAATATTAAACTTCCTGAAGTGTACACAAAGCATTTTATAATTATAAATCCTCAAATCCCATTTTTACAAAATTAAGATATAAGCTAAAACAATGACGTCATATAATATTTTTTACAGTGCTAATCACCACACGATTTTTTAACTGCTATAGACTGTTGTACATCGTTCCTCAGCGTTCCACACCTACCCATCCAGTGACTTGGGCTTTATATTTACAGAACTAGGTTGTGCTGTGGCGCCCACTTTTTTAGGGCGCCTTTGGCGCCCACCTTTTTCAAAAGCCCAACTAACTTGTCCTTGTTTATTGTATGATAAATACGAAATATTAAACTTCCTGAAATGTACACAAAGTATTTCATAATAGGGGTTGTAGGGCGCCTACTTTTTTTTTGGTCAAAAGCCCAAGTACCTTATCCTTTTATGATAAATACGAAATATTCCTGAAATGTACACAAAGTATGTATATAATATTTTTTTACAGTGCTAATCACCACACGATTTTTAAACTAATTTTAGAAAGCAGCGCACCAAATTACTGCACCAAAATATAACTCTTTGAGTCAGTCAGCACTGTTTACAACACATGCTGAAGTCAAAGCTTCGTGCGTTGTTTGGTTAATGTTAATCTGGAAACCAAAATGATTATGATTTTTAAGTCTATATTTTCAATTTTAAAAAAAAGCAGAGTGATGTCCCTTAGCGTTAGGCCACAGTGATTGAGTGAGCCAGAGATAATTGAGGGTAAATACATATGAAGAGCTCAAGGGAAGAAACGACTATGTCACATTGTTGTAGTTTCGAGATATTCAAGTTTAAAAGTTCAAAATTATACAGATTTCTTATAAATTAACTAAATAAATTTGAATGTTTAATAAGGCCAGAGACATAATTTTTTTCATAAATCCTAATTCAGAGCATTCTATTTTTAATCCTCTATCATATACAGGGGATAGCTAAAAAAAAATTAAAAAATGTCACATAGCTGTTTCTTCCCTTGTATATATATATTATATGATTACTTATTTGAATCGACTTTTAATGTAATCTAGAATGATTTCCCTTGAATAAAAAATTCGGAAATTCTTTGTTGGAAATTGCGTTTAAATACTCATTTCATTGGAGTTTTTATTACTTTTGTGACTTTTTTGGTGAAGCTATATAAAATAAAAAATTTAAAAAAATGTGTTTTACAATCGGTTTTGACAGTCAGTGCACAAGTTAACGGAAAAGAAAGTTGGTCTCGACCTGAGACGCGATACTTGACGGATTTGTCGGCCCTGAGAGCAGTGGCGTGCTAGAACTTTTGCCGCCCGGGGCGGTCTCCAATGTGCCGCCCTTTTCAAGGACCATCCATAAATGACGTCACGCACCTGGGGTGGGGTGGGGAGTCATACACTTGTGACGATGTGTGACGTGGGAGGTGTGTTCGAGAAATGTGACGTCACGTCAAAACGCGCAACTTTAAATAAAATGTCCACTTAAATATTGATTACTGACACTTTATTTAATGACGTTTACGTAAAACGCGTGTTACGATATTAGTGTGCAGCATTGCAACAAAAAACATACTTAAATGACAAAAATTTCATTTGAAACATGCTTATTTTCAAATAGAAAATACGGCTTTTATGTGTTTCAAAGCGTTATGACGTCATATTGAAGAAAGGGTGTACGTTTTTGTGACGACGTGTGACGAGGGCGGAGGAGGAAAAAATCAGCCAAAATCGCGTGACGTCTTTAATGGACGGCAAATTTGTTGATTATGTGATGGTTTTTATAAATAAATAAACATGAATAAATAATTGTAATTGAAACGAAGTAAAGGTTGGGAACATGTTTACAATTGCATGCCATATTTATGTAAGCAGTAATAAAAGAGGCCGCATAAGATGATATACCTATAAATACACATTTATAAAAAATACACTATACATTTTTTAAAGGCCACAAGAAAGTTACTGAGGTCGCAGGTCCGCGAGACAAACATATTCCCAAATTTACACCCAAAAAAGATTATCAATTACTATTCTTTTATTTTATATTTATAAATAAATGATTTTTTTAACCAAAAAAATGTATGCATTATTATTTAATTATATTTATACATTTACTTTCCTAACTTTCATCATAGAAAAATCGTGTGTTATACTATCAAAATTACAATTATCTGTAATAACTTGTTCTATGGACTATGGAGAGTATTGCAAGATTTTGTTGACTTAAATTGCTCATTGTGGAACGAAGATACTTTTTTTTATCAAATTCACTTTGGAGAAGCTCCTTTCACAACTAGCGACACTGATAGCAAGTGTTGAAAAAATTCATTGCAAAATTACAATGTTGGTTACAGATTTTTCAAATCTTGATTTTGAATAAATTTTAATAGATCAAGGGGGGCCTTTCCTCACGTTTTTCTAACATAATGGCTCTTCTTTTATAATTTAGGTACAGCCATAAACCTGGATCCGTTTTTCTTTCAATATTGAACTGTTCTTTATCAATGTCAATAAAGTAATTTATTTGATTTTCAAATGCTTCATTTAGTAGGTTACATTGTTTATATACGAAATTTTTCTTGCAAGGACTTGCAACTCATCAAAGTGTTCTTTTATTTTTCTTTTATAATTCCATCCATGGATAAAAACATTTCTCGTTGTACTGCTCGTTCTAAAGATAGAAACCACGTCTTCTTAATTTTACCCACTTTATTTTTTTCTCCTTCTAACTCAGCATTCAGTTGATAACTCCAACTCTTCACAAATTGTTTGGCTAATATAACAGCGTTTGTGTATAAACACATCTCTATGTTCCATGCAATGGGTTTGAATTAATTTAAAAAATGACGGGTTCCCATAAATTGAGATAACATAGAAAAGAAAAAAAGATTGCATTGAATTGAGTAAAATTCCGGCATCTGATCTCATTTTACTAGTTACTTCTTCAGATGTCAATTTTTCCAAGACGCTTGAAATTTTAAAGTATGTCTTTTTCGAAAAAATTTATGCCTATTGTGGTGTTTATTTACGGAGAAATTTTAAATATTTTCATATTCTTGCCATAAATCTGAATTATTTTCCATAAAATAGACGAATTCAAATTATTTACACACGACTTTAATTGGATAGGCGTATTATTTTTAATGAATAACCGTATTTTAATGAAAAACACAAATTATGTGTGCTACTTTAATGCAATAAAAACAAAATAAATTTAATTTTTAATAACGTACCTTACAATTGTTTTCTGAAAACTCAAACAGTGATATAAATTACTACTTGCAAGTTAAACACAATATTTGAATCACCATGAATTGTAGGTGGTTGTTCGCGCATCATTCTGGGAATGTCGAAATTCCACGGTCCACGCAAAAAGCAGCGTGGCGATATTAATAGCACATATTATTGGGCCCAGCGGTGATGTGTTTTTGTGTATTGTTCTTATAAAAGCGTCATCTGGTCGTATGCCGCTTAATTTTCCAAAGAAATCGATACCTTTTTTTTTAGTGATTTTAAATTTTTGAACGGATTTGCGTTAGTTATAACATCCACTATGTAATCAAACAAATGTTGTGGGATTCCGTTAAGACTATAAGTTACGAATATTATTGTTTCACCTCGGTTTTCCCCCTTCAAAAGAAAAAGGGCGGTTGTCGGAATAGGTTGCAATTTTCAAATGCTCAAAATGCCGCCCGGGGCGGACCACCCCCACCGCCCCCCTCTAGCTACGCCACTGCCTGAGAGTGGTGCAGCCTTGAGCAATCCTTTGATTTGATTGACTAAAATTGGGTTCGTAAGAAAGCACATTCAAATAAAACCCTATCAAGTTATCTGACCATTTTACTTCATCCAGCTTAAACTTATTTACAGTATTATATGTAGCTTATTATATTTGAGGTGATCACATCAACTAGAGTGACATCATTTGTTAGATTACATAAACTGAAAGGACTAGCGGATAGAATATCAAAGGGAAAACTAGTTATAATATATAAGGCATTAAATTATAATCTAGAAATACAACACACCAATAATGTAATACAATATTATAGACAGGATAAAACACTTTTCTTGTTCAGTTTTCAAGAACATACATATACAAATCCTTCTTCTTCCCGTCTGGATTTCGGCGTGAAATGTGGGGCATGAATAAAAAATTAAAAATAACATTCAAAATTCGAATAAAAATGCAAGACTAGCAATAAACCATGGATAAGCCCAATAATTTTATGGATAGAATTAGCGTCTGTAGATAAGATAGTCTAACATACCGACCAATAAAAATGCTATATCTTTTAAATCATACTGCAGGAATTCCTTGTTATTTATTTATTTTTTAAATGCACATTTAAAAAATTTAATAACTTTAAAAACAAAATTCAACACTTTAAGCAATGGGTTAGTGACCTTAGCACACTACACTGATTTTCTAAACGTTTGATATAAACGACCACATACTTACAGCGGGAAGGGGGGGGGGATTAAATTAAATAGAATAAGTTTTTTTAGAAAGGTAAACATTAAAACTTAATTTTCAAAAAAAATAAGGCTATTGGTTACAGCAAGACACTATAGTTTAAATTGTAATTCAAGCTTAAACACACCAACGAAAAAATAAGACTTTTTAAAAAAGCTTATTGTTTATGTCACCACAACACTCGTAAAGTTTGAGGTCACCACCTCTCATGAGTTGTAAAGCAATGCCACATAATTTATTAACTAGTTGCAGGTTTTCAGACTAACTTAATAGTGCTTCATATTATTCGGTGTTTTAACATTCCAAAATAAACGTATAAGGACTTATAAAATATTAAAAAAGAAAAATCAACTTTCTGAAGAAAAACAAATGTAAATTTGAAACGAAACGAAACCATTCGCAAAAAATATAATTTTATTTGAAACGAAACGAAACCATTCGCATATTAATATGCGATGATTTCAATCTAGAATGATCGAAACATAAAAAATGCAATACTCTTTATTTTATAAGTTTTTCTACAAAAGGGTAGGCATACAATGGTCTTTAGTTTAACAGTCAGGTTTTAGTTATATAGTTATTCATCATTAGAGTTTGGCTGAAGGAAGATGAGCAACTAAAACCAAGTACATCACTCTCGCCCACACCTTACTTAACAGTATCATCTATATATATACAATTCACCAAATAAGCATGACGAATGACCCTCGCTGGGGTCGACCAATCTGTTTATGGTTTGGCAAGTGGAGGTGGTGGAGAGAAGGGGAACAATGGCTCTTGCGTTCACTTCCATTGTTCCTTCATAGAATAACATGTGATTCGTAGTCTAGTGGTTATCACGTCCACCGTACACGTGGAAGGTCCTGGGTTCAAACCCCAGGAACCCTCGCTAGGGTCAGCCAATCACAGTTTATGGTAGGCAAGCTAGGGTGGTGAAGGGTGGTGGGCAGGTAGATAACTGCAGTGCGAATGTCACAAAACAAACAATGTGTCGGTGGTTCCCCCCCCCCACCGACGTGCACTCGCGTTGTTTTGATTTATTCGTGCTGTAGTTTGTGTCCGTTCTTTCTATCCTTTCTTTGCACTATCCATGAGCAAGTCTGCGGCGTATGCTACGCCACGGGGCGAATCTATTTGTAATATATTCATCAATAGACGTCCCATTCCACCCACTCCAAAATAGTAACTAAAACAACACAACCAAAACATCAACTCTTTAATATTACAGTTAGGTCTATGAAATACAAGTTTTACCTTAAATAGAAAATAAAAATATCCTGTGATTTCCCAAGATGAAGAACCAATAAGTTCCCATATTCCAATTAATTTTGTAAAGTTTTGTTATGAGGCGTAGGAACTTGAACTTGAACTATCCCTTAACCTGTTGTTGGGTCGTTGGGGCACCATCGTGAACTGCTCACTAACACACGCCATTTGTCATGGTCCTGTGCTGCCCGTTGAGAGTCGCTGAATGACAGGCCGGTCCACTCTTTGATATCGTCCTCCCATCTCTTCTTTTGTCTGCCTCTTTTCCTTCCTCCCTGGACTGTGCCTTGTAATATGGTTTTTGCGAGACCTCCAGTTCTTGTCACGTGTCCGTACCATCGTAATTTCCTCTTCTTAATTGATGTGAGTAGGTCCTCGTAGGGGCCAATGACAGTACTTATTGTGTTGCGGACCGCTTCATTTGTGATGTGCGCTGTGTAGGAGATGTTCAATATCTTTCTGAAACATCTCATCTCTAGCGCATTGATTCTTCTTTGGAGGTCTGCAGTGAGCGTCCAAGCCTCGTAACCATACAAAAAGACTTACATCGCTAGAGAGCGCATTAGCCGGATCTTTGATCTCAGTGAGAGCTTTTCACTTTGCCAGATGTGCTTTAATTTGCTCAATGCTGCCATTGTTTGGGCTACTCTGGCAAGAATTTCTGGCTTTTAGCCTTCGTCGGATATTATGGCCCCTAGATACTTGAAGGTGGAGACTTCTTCGAGTTTTTGCCCGTTTATCCGAATCTCGCTTGTGAATTTACTATTAGCCATGACCTTGGTCTTTTCTGCGTTGATTTCCATGCAGTACGCCTTTGCTGTTTTCTCTAGCTTTGCGAGGAATTCTTTTAGTTCGTCCTCGCTACCAGTTAGGCCGTCAATGTCATCGGCGAAGCGTAGGTTGGTTATACTTCTCCCTCCGATGCTGACTGTTCCGACATGGTCTTCTAGCACATCTGTCATGATCCTTTCAAGCAAGAGGTTGAAGAGGATGGGGGAAAGTAAACATCCTTGTCTGACACAAACAGTGGTCTTGAACCAATCTCCCAGCTTGCTGTTGAAGAGTACTGCGCTGGTTGCTCTGTTGTAGAGGTTCTTGATCACTTCAATGATGTTTGCATTTATGTTGAATTTGTGCATCGTTGCCCACAGTGCCGCATGCCACACTCTGTTTAACGCTTTTTTAAAGTCTATAAAGACATGATAGAGGTCAATCTGGTGTTGGAGATGTTTTTCACAGAGAACTCGCAGGTTAAAGATTTGCTCCGTTGTGCTTCTTCCTGTTCTGAAGCCCGCCTGCTCTTCTGAAATGATTTGCTCTGCTTGTGGTTTCAGTCTGTTCAATATGATCATAAGCATGACTTTGCTGGGGTGACTAATCAGGTTGATTGTACGGTAGTTCTGACACATCTGTAGATTAACCTTTTTTGGGAGCGTAATAACCAGCGATTGCGTCCAGGGGGTTGGCCATTGCCCTGTCTGCCAGATCTTGTTGCACATGTTAGTTAGGATGTTTATTACGGGGTCACCTCCTGCTTGAATCAGTTCGCCCGGGATGTTGTCCGCTCCAGCTGATTTCCCCTTCTTCAGTTTTTGTACAGCCAGCTCCACCTCGTCGCGGAAAATAGAATGCATGTCTGTGTTTGTTGACTTTGGGCAGTTGAGCACTGACGCATCGCCTTTGGAGTCTTCATTGTACAGCTCAGAACAGTATTCGGTCCATCTTCTGAGAATTTCTGGTTCTCCTGTGATACATTTTGCGGATTTATCTTGTATGGTTGAGATACGACCTTGTTTGGTGGATGTCAAGTCTTTAACAATTTTGTAAGCCTTTCACTCTCACAGTGAGTCGGATAAATGACCAAAGGACGAACGCGGGCCGTGTAATCATCCTGTACAATACCTGCAAGCCAGAACTAAAGCTACGAGGGGAAAAAAGACGAATAACTTAATTAGCATTCCGTTTTGATCACGAATGTGTAGTGTGCAATGCACACACACACAAAAACACATATTTCTCTCTCTCTCTCTCTCATTGTATATATATATATATATATATATATATATATATATATACACACACATCGTATTTTCCGGCGTATAAGACTTTATTTCTTGATAACCGATATTTCTTCTTAAGCGCTTTCGCGTTAAATGCATTTTCACTGTGATAATATAATATATTACATTGTTACATAAAAAAAAAGAATTTCTTTAATGAGGCACAAGAAACATCGTTTTCAGTGCTTTCTGTATACAAAAAGGAAGTTGTAGAATTTTAACCAGTTTTAGTCATATATCATACTCTATAAGCTAAGAGATCTTCACACACATCCAGTTCAATTATTGATTGAATTTATCGTATGGGAAAGTGCCAGAGGATACCACCAGCGTTCCAAGTATGTGTGTTCATCTGTAGCGATATGTTTGTTTCAAGTTACTTTGCTCTTCACATGATTCAACTCATCGAGCAATTGTTACTTCAATCCGCTTCTCATTTGTTGCCTCCATCATACACACGTTTGAGTGAAGTTGCCATCTGTATATGGTTTTTATCGCTGGTTTATCATATTCTTTATTTTGAAACTTGTACGAACGACTGATTCTTCTTTAACAAACTTTATCACACGTATAGTTTTCTTTGGGTTTCATAACCCGGTTTCATGGACTTGAAGAGTGTAACCTGCAAGAAAACGTTGAATGTGTATTTTCTAGTGACACCGAAGATTGAAATCTTTCAAAACGGAAACACTTTTTGTTCCATCTTACACGACTTGTTTTGTGATCCCTTACTTCCACAAAGAAACAGTTCACGCCCAGCTCTTCAATGGAAATGCACTAGTGTTGATAGCCGGTCACACCTACGGAGCCAAAACGAACCGAGTAGTGATTGTGTGTGTCGAAAAATAAGCAAACATTACAATTAAAAAAAATAAAAGTACAATGTACTATTTTAAATTGAAAATAGTTCATTTAAGGCACATAGCAGCCAGGAATTCTCCACATGCTTATAGATCTCCCAGCATTTTAAACAAATTGTTTAAATTAAATTGTATCACAGCGTATTGTGTTCCATACGTCAAGAAAATGCAGGATATCTTTCTCTGAACTGATTAAAAATGACGGGCCGAATCCAGCCCTCGAGCTGTAGTTTAGTGACCACTGTATTTAAATTAGAACAACATACCACCAGCAGCTACTTTAAGGTCATCGTGATCCCCACTGTCAAATGAAACCCGGTTGAAAGTGGATTTAGCCGGGCGTAGAGGGAAATTCAACGGGAATAAGTGCTTGGCCTTTTTTTTCCCTCTTGTAAAATTAATTGTTGTATTGTTTTGTTTTTTCCTTAAAAATGTAAGATTTGTATCGCAAATTTCAAATTTTGTGTCAGGCAAATTGACTGAGGCCTGAATAATGGCGGGTAACTTTATTTTTTATTTCCGTAATCTGTAATGTTTTTACCCAAATGAATGAACTGTAAGTGTTTTTTGAGAGCCGAGGCCATACTAACCTTAGCTACGCCACTGAGTGTAGGCTTTTCATTTTATGATCCAAAACCCAAATTAGCAACAAGAAAATTCAAAAGCAGGATGTAATTCGATGAAAATCGATTTAAATTTAGAAAAGTCAAGCGCAGACTTTCATCAAATTACCATGGATTAAAAGTTAGAATATTTGAATTCAGGTTTTTCAACTCAATTAAATATAACTGAAAAAAGCCTATTTTAAGACTTTGAAATTATTATGGACACCTTATGAATCAAACAACTAACTTTTTCATTCAGCAAACGGTTCCACAGCTCCATGTAGCCGACCTCTTTTCATAGTGATCTTAATACTAAAATTTCAGCTCTTCACGACATGAAGTTTTTTTTAAAAATCCAGGTTTAATAAAAGTTAAGCTACAAATGTATAAATTAAAATATTTAAAATAGGAATAAAAAAAATATTTTGCTATAAGCTTTCAAAATTTGAATACAAAAGTAAAGAAAAAAATTAAGAACATAATGCAAAATTGCTGTTTTAATAACTGGATCAATTTAAAAATAGTTATCAAAAACATAATTTTAAAAACAAATTGAAAAATATCGGTCAGAGGCGTCGCTAGGGTGGGTATAACCCGGGGTGGTAGCTCATGGTGTCACCCCTTCGTCCATAAATGACGTCACGTGAGTTTGTCGATTTTTACCCCACCCTCCCCCAGCGTCATACTTTGTCACACAAACTTAGACCCCGTACCCCCTTTTACGATATGACGTCACAAAGCTTTCACACCCCGCCCCCCAAGCCGTATTTTCTAAATAAAAATTAGCATGTTGCAAATTAATATTTGTCATTTAAATATGTATTTAATTTAGGGTAAGTCTGCACTCTAACATCGTAACACGCGTGAATCCATTGAAAACGTCATTAAATAAATAGGAAACAATCAAATATTTAAGTGGAACTTTTATCGTCTAATTGGCGTCTAATGGAAACATCCATCAAAATACGACAGACGAGTCAACAAAACCAATAAGACAGACGAATTAACCACCACAATAAGACAGACCAAAAAAACACACCACAATAGGACAGACCAGTAAACCACCACAATAGGTCAGATCAATAAACCACCACAATAGGACAGACCAATAAACCACCACAATAGGACAGACCAATAAACCACCACAATAGGACATACCAATAAACCACGACAATAGGACAGACCAATAAACCACCACAATAGGTCAGATCAATAAACCGCCACAATAGAACAGACCAATAAACCACCACAATAGGACAGATCAATAAACCACCACAATAGGTCAGACCAATAAACCACCACAATAGGACAGACCGATAAACCACCACAATAGGACAGACCGATAAACCACCACAATAGGACAGACCAATAAACCACCACAATAGGACAGACCAATAAACCACAATAGGTCAGACCAATAAACCACCACAATAGGACAGACCAATAAACCACCACAATAGGACAGACCAATAAACCACCACAATAGGACAGACCAATAAACCACAATAGGACAGACCAATAAACCACCACAATAGGACAGACCAATAAACCACCACAATAGGACAGACCAATAAACCACAATAGGTCAGACCAATAAACCACCACAATAGGACAGACCAATAAACAACAATAGGTCAGATCAATAAACCACCACAATAGGTCAGATCAATAAACCACCACAATAGGACAGACCAATAAACCACAGCAATAGGTCAGACCAATAAACCACCACAATAGGTCAGACCAATAAACCACCACAATAGGACAGATCAATAAACCACCACAATAGGACAGATCAATAAACCACCACAATAGGACAGACCAATAAACCACAATAGGACAGACCAATAAACCACCACAATAGGACAGACCAATAAACCACCACAATAGGACAGACCAATAAAACCACCACAATAGGACAGACCAATAAACCACCACAATAGGTCAGATCAATAAACCACCACAATAGGACAGACCAATAAACCACCACAATAGGTCAGATCAATAAACCACCACAATAGGTCAGATTAATAAACCACCACGATAGGACAGACCAATAAACCACCACAATAGGACAGACCAATAAACCACAATAGGTCAGATCAATAAACCACCACAACAGGACAGACCAATAAACCACCACAATAGGACAGATCAATAAACCACCACAATAGGACAGATCAATAAACCACCACAATAGGACAGACCAATAAACCACCACAATAGGACAGACCAATAAACCACCACAATAGGACACACCAATAAACCACCACAATAGGACAGACCAATAAACCACCACAATAGGACAGACCAATAAACCACCACAATAGGACAGACCAATAAACCACCACAATAGGACAGACCAATAAACCACAATAGGACAGACCAATAAACCACCACAATAGGACAGACCAATAAACCACCACAATAGGTCAGACCAATAAACCACCACAATAGGACAGATCAATAAACCACCACAATAGGACAGATCAATAAACCAACACAATAGGACAGACCAATAAACCACCACAATATGTCAGATCAATAAACCACCACAATAGGACAGACCAATAAACCACCACAATAGGTCAGACCAATAAACCACCACAATAGGACAGATCAATAAACCACCACAATAGGACAGACCAATAAACCACAATAGGACAGACCAATAAACCACCACAATAGGACAGACCAATAAACCACCACAATAGGACAGACCAATAAACCACCACAATAGGACAGACCAATAAACCACCACAATAGGACAGGCCAATAAACCACCACAATAGGACAGACCAATAAACCACCACAATAGGACAGACCAATAAACCACCACAATAGGACAGACCAATAAACCACCACAATAGGACAGACCAATAAACCACCACAATAGGACAGACCAATAAACCACAATAGGACAGACCAATAAATCACCACAATAGGACAGACCAATAAACCACCACAATAGGTCAGACCAATAAACCACCACAATAGGACAGATCAATAAACCACCACAATAGGACAGATCAATAAACCAACACAATAGGACAGACCAATAAACCACCACAATAGGTCAGATTATTAAACCACCACAATAGGACAGACCAATAAACCACCACAATAGGTCAGACCAATAAACCACCACAATAGGACAGATCAATAAACCACCACAATAGGACAGACCAATAAACCACAATAGGACAGACCAATAAACCACCACAATAGGACAGACCAATAAACCACCACAATAGGACAGACCAATAAACCACCACAATAGGACAGACCAATAAACCACCACAATAGGACAGGCCAATAAACCACCACAATAGGACAGACCAATAAACCACCACAATAGGACAGACCAATAAACCACAATAGGACAGACCAATAAACCACCACAATAGGACAGACCAATAAACCACCACAATAGGTCAGACCAATAAACCACCACAATAGGACAGATCAATAAACCACCACAATAGGACAGATCAATAAACCACCACAATAGGACAGACCAATAAACCACCACAATAGTTCAGATCAATAAACCACCACAATAGGACAGACCAATAAACCACCACAATAGGACAGATCAATAAACCACCACAATAGGACAGATCAATAAACCACCACAATAGGACAGACCAATAAACCACCACAATAGGTCAGATCAATAAACCACCACAATAGGACAGACCAATAAACCACCACAATAGGTCAGACCAATAAACCACCACAATAGGACAGATCAATAAACCACCACAATAGGACAGACCAATAAACCACAATAGGACAGACCAATAAACCACCACAATAGGACAGACCAATAAACCACCACAATAGGTCAGACCAATAAACCACCACAATAGGACAGATCAATAAACCACCACAATAGGACAGATCAATAAACCACCACAATAGGACAGACCAATAAACCACCACAATAGTTCAGATCAATAAACCACCACAATAGGACAGACCAATAAACCACCACAATAGGACAGATCAATAAACCACCACAATAGGACAGATCAATAAACCACCACAATAGGACAGACCAATAAACCACCACAATAGGTCAGATCAATAAACCACCACAATAGGACAGACCAATAAACCACCACAATAGGTCAGACCAATAAACCACCACAATAGGACAGATCAATAAACCACCACAATAGGACAGACCAATAAACCACAATAGGACAGACCAATAAACCACCACAATAGGACAGATCAATAAACCACCACAATATGTCAGATCAATAAACCACCACAATAGGACAGACCAATAAACCACCACAATAGGACAGACCAATAAACCACAATAGGACAGACCAATAAACCACCACAATAGGACAGATCAATAAACCACCACAATAGGTCAGATCAATAAACCACCACAATAGGACAGACCAATAAACCACAATAGGACAGACCAATAAACCCCCACAATAGGACAGATCAATAAACCACCACAATAGGACAGATCAATAAACCACCACAATAGGACAGACCAATAAACCACCACAATAGGACAGATCAATAAACCACCACAATAGGACAGATCAATAAACCACCACAATAGGTCAGACCAATAAACCACCACAATAGGACAGATCAATAAACCACCACAATAGGACAGACCACTAAACCACAATAGGTCAGACCAATAAACCACCACAATAGGACAGACCAATAAACCACAATAGGATAGACCAATAAACCACCACAATAGGACAGACCAATAAACCACCACAATAGGACAGACCAATAAACCACCACAATACGAGCAGACGAATGAACGGCCAAACACCAGAAAGTTGTACTACAAATAATAAATCACTCAAACCAAACAGTCCTGCCCACTTTCGTGCCGTCCTGTTAAAAGTGCAGAGCTTTGGGAAAACATTTTGATGGTAATCGTTTCTCTGGAACAGCACCAGGTTAACTCCCCCCCCCCTTTTTTCCAAATTTATTCCTTCGTTAAAAATGAAACAGGTGACGTCATCAAAGGAATTTTAACAAGCTCTTTTAGAAAGGTCTTAAAAACCCACCAAAACACATACAAAACCAGCCTCTCACAAATAATAGTTTTATTTTTAAAATTAAATCTACATGTATGTATATATCCTTGCATTTATTATATAAACATATATTTTATTTATTTAACTAAAGATTGCAACTTCCACAAATAATATTTGTTTGAATGCAAGACAGTATGTGCCTACTATTTGCTCTTAAGAAATCACGTTGTTAAAAAAAATGTTGGGATGAAAATAAAAACTGAAGGTCGACCTCTTACCACGAAAAGTAAGGAATGTTTTTATTTTATGTTATTAAAATACATTTAAAATCTACAAGTGCATCCAGAATTACTGAGCGGGTTTGTTTTTGATGCTGTTTTCAGGCGCCTTCGGGTAAATCAGGGGTTCCTAACCAGTGGTGCATGCACCCCCAAGGGGTGCATGAGCAGGTTCCAGGGGGTGCATGAACCATTCAGGGAAGAAAAAAAGAAAAAGAGTAAGAAAAAAAAAGAAGGAAAAAAAAAGAAAGAATAACTGATAATCTGAAAATGTAAACCATAAGCAAGGCATGCCGCGTTAAAGGGCGCCCATATACAACCTGTTTTTTTTTACTCTACTGCAGTCCAAGTTGTAAATTGTATCCACTCACATGCCTTGAACCACTGCCTCTTCAAGTTGTTCTGTCAGGAGGTGAGCTCTGAGAATGAAGTTCTGCTCTACCACGCTGAGGTGCGCTGGTTGTCCAGGGGAAGAATACTTTCTCAGTTAATAGAACTGAGAGTGGAGCTTGCCATTTTATGCAAGAAAAAGAGAGTGACCCTGCTGACAAGTTTGACTGTCCAAATTTCATTCATTACTTGGCATACCTTACTGACATCTTCACCATCTTGAATGAGTTGAACACATCTCTCCAAGGACCTGCTGTGACTGTAATGGATGCTACTGAGAGATTGCAAGCCTTTCTTAACAAAAGTGCCACTATTCCAACGACGACTAGAAAAGTCCAACTTGGCCAACTTTCCACTCTTGGATGAAGTTGTAATATCTGGTGCAGAAGGAAGCACTGAGGGATCACAACCTGACAACATCAAAGGGGAAATTTCAGAGCACCTTTCAACATTGCAAAGGTCCTTTGATGAGTATTTCTGTCAAGACTGTGCTAGGAAAGATCTTTGGATTCGCAATCCTTTTCTCTGTGACTTGGACAACATTGATGACAGTGACTTTGCTAAAGATGACCTGATTGATTTGAGAACCAGAGAAGTACTGAGGAGTGCCTTCAGTTGCAATACTTTGATTGAATTTTGGTGCGCCCAGCTAGATTCCTACCCGTTTCTAGCCAAGAGGGGAGTAATGACTCTCCTTCCATTTGCCACAACCTATCTCTGTGAAGCAGGATTCTCCACACCTTTTACGATTAAAATTAAGGAAAGGAATAAGTTGAATGCAGAGGATGACATGAGAGTTGCTTTGTCCAAAACAGTCCCCAGATTTAAATCGCTGATTGATCATAAGAAGCAGCAGATCTCTCACTAAATTCCCTGTTGCCTATGGTCAAAACTGTTGTGTTCCTAAAATAAACAATGTTTATTATGCATTTTCTGCAAGTGTCACGAGGGGGTGCATGAACTTTTTTGGGCATCTGAAGGGGTGCATGGACCCCAAAAGGTTAGGAACCACTGGGGTAAATGAAAGCTAACCACCAGGAGGTCTCCTCACATGTCATTGCTGGGTGGGACGGGTAGAGAGCGGTTATCTACCGTGGTTCACTTGAACACGACGTCAGAGCCGGAAATACCAGCAAGACCTTGAGGATCCGATGACACGGCTCGCTGGTTGGCTGGTTCCACACAACGGAAATGTTGGCCTACCCAATCGTGGGTACGGTAACACGTCATGGCTATTCTCGTGGTGTCGTGTAACTGACCGACTTCTCGCTTCAAAACAAACACCGACCCCCCCCCACCCCCAACAGCTGCATATTTGAGTTCAAGTCTCACACTCTTTTAATTGGGTCAGGACTGCGGGTGTGAAAGTGACAGAGAGAGAAATGGACAGAGAGAGAGAGAGAGAGAGAGAGAGAGAGAAAGAAAATATTTTAGAAATGTTTTTTTGAAAATAAAACAGGTAGCACAATAATGTCACTGTCCACTGTCCATCGTCATCACTTGATCAGAGTGCAAAAAATCCCCCCCCCCGGTATTATTAATGATATGGCACAACGTATGCGTTGGTGCAACATCAAAGACATTCTTAAAATAAAGTTAAATGTTCAATTCAATAACTTATTATTTAAACCAATAAAAAATGTATTTTATAATTAATATTTCATAGTTCTAAAAAAAATGTAATCGCTTGTCTCCCTTCAAAACGTATTACTTTCTCCCTTGAAAAGTCTTTTTTATTATTTTTATTTCTAAATTATTTTTTTTTAACTTACAAATTAGTTTACTTCTCATTTGCAGACTCACTAAAATTATTTTGATATGTGGGTGGCATAAAACATATATCTATATACATATATGTATTTATCCAGAAAATATGACCAGCACAAGACGCGAGCAAATAAGCATGACGAATGACCCTCGCTAGGGTCAACCAATCACAATTTATGGTTGGCAAGCGAGGGTGGTGCGGGGGGGGGGTGCGCGGGGGGGCTTAACTGCAGTGCGCATGTCTTGAGACCAAAAATGCACGTAGAGCCCCAAAACGCTAACTCGCGTTGTTCCCATTTTTTCGTGCTGCTGTTTATGACCGTTATTTCCCCCCTTTCTTTGCACTATCTATGAGCAAGTCTGCGGCGTATGCTACGTTACGGGTCTAAGATCTAGCGATCACAGTTAATGGTTGGCAAGCGATGGTGGTGCAGGGGGGGGCAGCAGTCCCCCCAACGCTCACTCGCGTTGTTCCCAATTTCTTCCTGCTGCTGTTTGTGTCCGTTTCCCCCCTCTTTCTGTGCACTATCTATGAGCAAGTCTACGGCGTATGCTACGTTACGGGTCGTATCTAGTTTAAAATATTTCCACAGAAAATATCTCTATCTATGGCATCCGTCCATCCTCATGGGATGATGGCGTTTCCTCCTGCTCCTCTACTCCCTTTCTCCTGGCCCTTTTCTCCTCGCTCCTGGCTGCAAGGGAAGCTTCCGCGACTTGAATGCCCTCGCGGACTCTTGCCCGCCAGGAGGTGCGCTCCATAGCAATGGTCTCCCACGTTTTATGGTCAATCTGCGCCAGAGTCATGTCTTTTTTGCAGACATCCTTGAAGCGCGAGCAGGGGCGTCCTCTCTTCCGCATACCAGTTGCCAGCTCGCCGTAAAGCAAGGCTCTTGGAATGCGCTCCGGGCTCATCCTGCGGACAAGTCCCAACCACCGCAGGCGCCTCTCACAGAAAATTACAAATAATAATAATACATAAGGCAGTGGACAGTGACTTTATTGGGCTGCCTGTTTTACTTGGAAATACAACACAAAAATAAGCTAATACAACCCTCGGATACACATAGCCGGACATAGCCATAAAAACACTTTTCTTATTCCGTATGCAAGAACAAACACATACAAATTCTCGTTCTTCCCATCTGGAATTCGGCATGAATGGGTTGCCCGATTAAACCAGGAAAACCAACATTCTATAAACATTTAAAACTCTAATAAAAATGCAAGACTAGACATTAACAATGGAAAAGCGTATGACTTAATACTCTTCTGTATAGAAGGAGCGTCTGTAAAAGATAAGATAAAATTAAAATTTTTCGTCCATTAATTATTCATTTAATTATTTTTATTTTTTAAAATTGTACTCTTTTATTTAATACCAACAAAGTTAATGTAGTCTCTACATGCATTTGGAACCTTTTTAAAAAAAAATATGTCTTTAAAGGGCATTTGTGAAATACTAAGGTAAAGTGACTTATATTTTAAATTTGAAGATGTAACTTACATCTTAAAATTTAACTAGTAAAATCATTTACCGCCCGTTTAGGTGAATCTTTTAATTTTTTATAGCAAGGTGTAATTTATTTATTTTTGACATTGTGATTCTACGTGTTATTTTACCACGTTTTTATTAACTCACTTTCGTTCCCGTTTGTTTCTTTGTTGGTTTGTCCAAGATTTTTTCAAATCTGCCAACGTAAAATTGAACCAGTTCTGATGGTCCTAGAGATCTGAAAATTTTACCACAGATAGATCTTGGATGACAATGCATTGTATTAAAATTTCAGATCGATCGAATGTACCGTTATTAAATTATTGAACTTTTCAGTTTATCTATAGTCTATATAAAAGCATCTGTACAGACGGCTTTTGTTGACATCCGTGAGTTCCCCTCGTGACCACATCACAATGTTTTTAAAACGTTGGGCGGGCGCTTGTGAGTTGTTTGGTAAAATAAATAGAGGTAAAAAAATATTGTTAAAAACCAAGTTTTTATTAGTGGACTAAAAAGAATAAAATAAATAAAGGTAAAAAAATGATTTTTTATTTAAAAACCACGTTTTTACAAGTGGACTAAAAAGAAGAAAATAATTTAAAACTTGTAAGTTCAAGTACTCCGATTTAATATGACTAAAAACGTGGGGTGGGTGTTTGGTATAAAAATTAAAGATTTCTAATTTAGAAGGCAAAAGCGAGATCTATAAGTGAGAGAATGAGTGAACCGCATATGTTAAACCTCATAAGCGCCCGCCCCACGTTTTTAGTCATATTAAATCGGAGTACTTTAACTTACAAGTTTTAAATTATTTTCTTCTTTTTAGTCCACTTGTAAAAACGTGGTTTTTAAAAATAATTTTTTTACCTTTATTTATTTCCCTTTCAATTCCGACGCTAAGAATGTTTAAAAAGTTTCACTGGCAATTTTTAAAATAAAACATGAACATAATTGGTGGGGAGGAGGCAGGGGGCAGAGTTGTCGTGTGAATCAAGTGGGCATCTGCCCGGATTGCGACAACAATGGTGGACCTTTTTTTTCTCGTCCATTGGTACACACACGTGTAATACTATCAAATTTTGAAGCAAATGTGCCACAAAGGAAAAAAAAACCCACTCCCCACAAAAAAAATCAAAATAATAATAATATATTTTACTTGTTGTATTATACTGAAGAGTTAAAAGAAAATTGAATACTGCTATGTCTTTGTGATTGTGAATGTTATATTTACATGCCAACTGAAGCACTAGCGATGGAAAACTCGTTATTATAACTATAACATAAATTTTAAGCTCCCCACGGGAAGCAGAGCAATTGAAAGTCTACACTTTGGGCTAAGTTTGAATTACAACTTTTGAATGGACAAAAACAACCATGGAAAATGGCGTCCCGCACCCACTCACCCACCCACCCCAGCCCCTTTTTGCTGTGATCCTGATGCCCATACCTCCACTGCTCTTAAATCATTGGATGACATCATTCGTGTCCACCAAATTCCACTCGAATCACCCTGACCAGGTCACGGTGCCCCAGTCCCTCCAAACCAGGGCAGTTAGGTATTTGCGGCTCAAACACGTCACGGATTTGACAAGCCCTCTCCCTCCCCCAATCCCGGGAGTCAATCTCTTTTATAAAAATAATAAAGAAACGGAACCTTTTATAATTGTGGTTCCACACTAGCTTCGTTGAGAGGGACCACACGCAATTATATTACCAGTGACGACTTCTTACTTGGACGTGGGGCCGACATGTGAGAATTTCAACCAATGCAAAAAAATTTGTTTTTGGACAGACTATGAGTGAGCCTGACCATGACGCCACAAAATAACAAACGTATTGGGGAAACAAGTGTCAACTGTTAAGAGTAACAAAGAAAAAGAAACAAATAAATTCAAAATATTACATTCATGGAAAAGAACTGACCCAAACTAAAGATGCAAAATACTTAGGAGTCTTAATAAATGAGAAACTATCATGGAATCCCCATGTCAATGAAGTTATTAAAAAATCAAACAAAACCTTAGGCTTTATAAAAAGGAACTTTAACAAATGTAATAGAGATATAAAACTAAAATGCTACCTCACTTTGGTGAGACCTGCACTAGAATATGCATCTTCTGTATGGGACCCATCCACCAAAGAAAACATTGATAAACTAGAACAAATTCAAAAAAGAGCTGCCAGATTCATTACTGGAGAATATTCGAAACTGACAAGAGTAACACCATTAGTTAAATCATTAAACCTTGAAACACTAGAGGATAGAAGAACCAAGAGCAAAGTAGTAATCATACATAAAGCAATTAATTCTAATTTAGAAATACAACACAAAGATAACTTAATACAACCCTCAGATAGACATAAGGATAAAAACACCTTTCTTATTCCGTATGCAAGAACAAACACATACAAGTTTTCCTTCTTCCCGTCCGGAATTAGGGCGTGGAATGGGTTGCCTGAAGAATCCAGGAAAACCAACACTTTATCAACATTTAAATCTCTAATAAAAATGCAGGACTAAACACAAACCATAGATAAGCGTAGGACGCAATAATCTTCTGTATAGAAGGAGCGTCTGTAAACAGATAAGATAAGATAAGATAAACCGAAACAAAGAGAAGCACGAAATTGAAAATAAAACTTATCAGCAGTGTGAAGTCTAAGAAGACGTCTAACACAAAAAATATTCGGCTCTCTGAATGACCGAAGATGAGGACAACACTAATTTACCAACATACCAGAAAAATAAACCAACATTTCCGGTTCAGCGCGTGACAGTTTGTTGACTGCGCATGACGCTTAGGGCTGTCACAAACCAACAAAAATATCTCGGGTTTCAGACGAAGCAGACGGCTTTATAATTTATGTCATGTCATTAACATTAAATTCGCCGGACAACACCTTCGTCAGTTTCCGGTTGGTTTTTATTATCTACCAGTTTGAGTGTATTGATTGTTCTACCCTGTTCCAGATCTGTGATAATGTTCAGCTATAAGATCACACCTACTTACTTCTACATTCAACGCGAATTTCAATCTATTGTCCTTAAAATCTGTTAAATAATTGTGATTATATTATAAATTTTAAAGACATACTGATCAATATCTGGTAGTTTAGTTAGTAACAATTTGTGTACTAACTTGACTAACATAATTTTTTAAAGTATGCATTTTTATTTTTAGCTTGCTGAAACAATTAAACTTTACATTTTTCTAAAATCCGTATGCCGATGTCCTTACCGCGCGTGACTCTTTGTCAGGGCTTCTCAGCGTGTGATCTACGGTCCCCTGGAGTGTCTGGGTCTGACTGGGTCCTTGGGAATGTGCCTGTGTCTATGCGTCAGTGTCTATGTGTCAGTGTCTGTGTGTCAGTGTCCGTTTGTCATTGACCGTGATCTGCCTGTAATTTAACATTTCATTTCCCTTCCCTTGCATAAGTCACTTTTAAGAATCGTTCGTGGCCATGACAGTCCGCAAAGCTAAGTTGTTTGTAGTCTATCAACAATGTTAAGGCTGTCTGTTTCGTGTCACGTGACCTAAGTACTAGTCATGGGACCATTTTTTAGCGCTAATTCGATTAAATTTATTCTTGTTTGCTTGAAACAGAACTCTTCTAATCATAGTACTACAGTCGTGACGTCAAGCGAACAATTAGTTATTGATCACAAACACCATCAACTCACCAACACCAGTTCTGTAGTGTGACTTAAGTGTTTTCAATAAATAAAGGTAAACAAGGATTTTTAAAAACCACGTTTTTATAAGTAGACTAAAAAGAAGAAAATAAGTTAAAACTTATACGTTTAAGTACTGTGATTTAATATGACTAAAAACGTTGGGCGGGTGTTTGGTATAAAAATTAAAGATTTATAATTTAGAAGGCAAAAGATAGATAAATAAGTGAGAGAATGAGTGAACTGCATATGTAAAAGCTCATATGCGCCCGCCCCACGTTTCGTTTTAGTCATATTAAATTACAGTACTTGAACGTATAAGTTTTAACTTATTTTCTTCTTTTTAGTCCACTTATAAGAACGTGGTTTTAAAAAAAATCCTTTTTTACCTTTATTTATTTTAATCTTTTTAGTCCACTAAAAAAACGTGTTTAAAAAAAATCTTTTTTTTTACCTCTATTTATTTTACCAAACACCTCATCAGCACCCGCCCAACGTTAATACCAAGGCAATTAGGTCACGGGGTGAACTCGGCACGTGAAGTCTAACAACGGCAGTCGGATACAGCTGCTTATATAGAGATAAAATAAAATGCATTCATTTAATTACCATACATTCGATCGATCTGAAATTTTGATACAATGTATTGTCATCCAAGATCTATCTGTGGTAAAAATTTGAGCACTGTAGGACCTTCAGAAGTGGTTTAATTTTACGTTGGCAAATTTGAAAAATTGCGGACAGACGGACAGACAGACACGAAAGCAAGTTAATAAAAACGAGGTGATAAAACAGCTGTTTGTTTGTTTTTTAAAAAAAAAGTAATTTAAAATATAACTCTGAAAGAAGGGTTTACGGACTTTTTCCAATTTTATATCCTAATATTTGACGGACACATTGTAAAGTTAAGATAATTAAGGTTGTATTACAGGGGTGTCCAAACTTTATGCAAGGAGGGCCGTATTCCATGAAGTAAAAATATGCAGGCGGCCGGATTAAATAAAATTGAGATATTTTGAGACTGAATTAAAGCATATTTTTAAAAAAAAATTAATGCTTTAAAAAAATTATATGTAAGAGTAAGAGCGATATTTTGTGGGTAAAACGATAAAAAAATATTATAGCAATTTTCGTGACATTTTAAATATCTTATTCCATCATCAGATATGACTAAAAGTGAATAAATAATTGCCAAGTTATAGTATTAAGTTGTTTTTAATACTAAGTACATTAAAATAAATAAATTTCTGTTAAAATATAAATAGAGCCAAAAATACTAAGTCCAAAATTGTGATTTAAAAATTTCTTTTTAAATTTTAAATACACCGACGCCATATTAATTTCATTTTCCTATTTGGCAAAGGTAAACAATGGTACGTCATCGATTTTTACAATCATACGTCATTTTATTTTGCCCAAATAACAGCACATAACTTCATTGACTTTTTGTTATCAATATCGAAGTTGGTGATGGCGGTGATGGTGGTGTTGGTAAACAATATGAATCATTTATTTTACCATTCTGTAACGTCATCGTATTTTTTTAAAACTCAAAGCAGTACATAATTTTGGCTTTTCTTACCAATATAATGTCGTCGTTCCTGAAACAATCCACGAATCAATATTTTTTATGATGAGCCGGCGGGCCAGTAAAAACTTTAGCACGGACCGCATATGGCCCGCGGGCTTGACTTTGGACGGGGTGTTGTATTAGCTTGTGACGTCATGTGAAGATACCAAGGAAATGCGATAACGAGACTCGATCAGCCACTTACTTTTAGATTATGATTTCAATATTAATAATGTTATTTCTTCATATATACTGTAATAAAATTGGCAAATAATATTTTATTTTAAAAATTTTTTTTAAATAAATATATATTTTTTTAAAAGAAAAAACCAAAACTTTAGTTCAAATACCTTTATTAAAGTTTTCATCCGTACTATTGAGGGGCCTCGATAAAGTACGTCACGCCCTTTTCGACAATTTTAAACGCACCCTCCCCCTGTCACAAATCTTGGAAACCCCCCCCCTTTTTTTTCCTTCTGGAGCGTGACGTACGTTATGGACGGCCCCTAAGGACAGTGCGACAGTCGAACAATCATTCGTTATGGGTTAGAGATTTATTCAAACACTAAGCCATCTTGGAATCAATTCAAACGTTTCTCAAACTCTGATCTGGGATGAGCTTCTGCAGGCATCTGAAGTACCGATAAGTCAGAACCAATTAAACTAAACACACAGCCCTACCCTCAGAAAAATGTGCTGGACGTCGAGGCCAAGAATAAAAGTAAAGGTTGAAGCAATGCAAATAGCGGTCAGCAATTTTATGTTAAATTTAATTACTTTCAAATCACTAACACACTAATAGATGGTGCAGCACTCAGGGGCATGAACTCAGTCAACGACTTGTTTGCGTAGTTTGGTTACAACTACCAAACCTCAAAATAATTAGGCAAACCATTTATGGGAAACGTTTTCACTTCAAACCTCCAAGCTTTCAAAGTAAAGATTTGAGAGGAGAAGGAGTAGGAGAGACTGATTGAAGCTATCGTAATTTTTAAAAAAAATGAAAGCCCTCTTTTTACGCGGGCGAGTTGTTGTTTTTTTCCCCTTCTGGTACAACACAAAGCTCTTTACATACGTGTTGCGTTTCTGTCTAGGAAATTTTCATCTTCACGAAACAATTGATACAGCGTGTGTCTTATCGGAGACGGATGGAAAACAAGGACTTTAATAACTTGTTTACTTAAGAACAACGGGATCAGCTGGGTGATGGAGAATTAATAGACACTTCACAATGATGCACCTGATAATAAATGTAAATGTGTTTTTTCCCAATGAATTTATTTTCTAAAAATAAAAAAGAACAGCCCCACTTCCCCTTTAAATGTTTTGATTGGATAGGGCGAGTCCAATTAGTAGTCAGCGTTCTGAGTTGAGCAGATATTATTGTTGATTCTATCTTGGTGTTTGATTATTCTTTTGTTATATTTAATCTATGCAGAAGGTTAGTTTAAGCTGAATATTAATTACAAGAATTAAATGAAGGAGATCCTTGAAACAAAATCGAAGGAATACAATGGAGATTTATCTAACAATAACTACGCGAGAAGCCGCAAATAGATTTGTTTTCAAATTATTTTTAAAAATGTTTGTTTCTTCATTGACCCAAACGGTTGTGATTAATGAGATGCATCGAGGATATATTTGATCTGGACAGAGAGCCGTCTGATCCATAACTAATCGATATCGCTGGAATTCTTCCAGGGGCCGACATGACAGCTGAAGAGATGAAAGTGTGTGTGTGTGTGTGGGGGGGGATGGTTGGTGTGTGTGGGGGGGTACACTATGTGTATGTCAGCAGAAGTAGTGTTGATGGCTGAGTCGCGGCTGTGGAGGAAGTGGGGTAGTTTTCTGTTGCCGTCTGCCAGGGAGTTGGATCAGTTTAGCACACAGGTGGGGTGTCGTGGGCTAGAAGGCACGAGTGGGCGGTGGAAAGTTGAGTTGGGTTGCTAGTAAGTTAGTGTTAGGTCTAGTGGTGTTTGGTCTAGTGGTATTAGGTCTAGTGGTGTGGCCGGAGATGTTACCGGTGGTAGTGGTTTTACTGGTGGTATTACTGGTGTTTTGTTACTGATTGTGTTATCTGCGGTATTAGTGGTGGTGTTACTTTTATGGTCACATTGTTGGTGATGGCGGTGATGGTGGTGTTGTTAGCGGTGGTGAGGTTGAGAGCTGTCAAGTATTGAGTGGGAGGATTGACATGGAGCACGGTGACATTATGGTGACATTATGGTGACATTATAGTGACATTATGGTGACATTATGGTGACATTATGGTGACATTGTGGTGACATTGTGGTGACATTAAAGTGACATTATGATGACATTATGATGACATTATGGTGACATTATGGTGACCTTATGGTGACATTGTGGTGACATTAAAGTGACATTAAGGTGTTATTAAGGTGACACTGTGGTGACATTATGGTGACATTGTGGTGACATTATGGTGACATTAAGGTGACATTAAGGTGACATTGTGGTGACATTGTGGTGACATTGTGGTGACATTAAGGTGACATTGTGGAGACATTAAGGTGACATTATGGTGGCATTAAGGTGACATTAAGGTGACATTGTGGTAACATTATGGTGACATTATGTGACATTATGGTGACATTATGATGACATAGTACATTATTGGGATATTATGGTTACATTATGGTACATTATTTATACATAGACGATGTGTGTAATAAATGTAATGCTTCACTGATGGACAATTACACAAATAATATATAAACGTTTTGGCAAATGCCATCTTCAGTGCAACTAAATAAACACAATCATTTAAAATCAAGATTACGTTATATATATACACCATTGAAAGCAATTCTTTACAACGACACCCTAGTTATGTAAATATCGCGACTTCATTACATATCACTTGTCCTAGGTAGCCATCCGCTTGTAACGTTCCATCATCAATATACACTTCCTAGATATGCCGTGAGCTTATTTAGCATGTTGTGGTGCCCCTCTGTCAAAAGTTGGTGCCCCTCTGTCAAAAGTTGGTGCCCTATAAGCACACACCGTTGTCCAAACTTTGCATCATGCCCCATTTTGATGCCCATATCTTATTTGTAAATCGATGCCTGAAACGTTACGCGTCTTTTTCAACGGAGAAAGTGGCGCAGCTGTCAAACAGAGAGGGCGAACATTAATCTTATAACGAACTAAACCAAAAGTTCCCCCCTAAAAATCCAACTGGTGCGGACATGCACTTATCTATATTCAGATTTGAACTTTAACAAGTTGAATATTCAATGGTGGTCTTTGGATAGTCCTATAAATATTTTACCCTGCATTCAAAACGTGGCCGGGGTTTCATCTGTTTACATGTAACTCTACTTAATCTTAAATAAATGATTACTTTGCATTTACTCATGCGTTTCGCATTTTTACTATCAACACTGCCCGAAATGGCCTCGTGTTAAGGACTGGAACGGTTGTAAACATCCGCGACCTGGTCTCAGACCTACGTGACGATGCTCACGCTTCCCATTCCTCATTAACCAGCCACTACGCCCTACGACCTCACTTCCCGCCCGTTCGTCCCCACCCCATTACACCTGCCACACCAGCACCGTCGCGTTTCGCTTCAGCTGCCACCCAACAGAGCTCCCCCACCCACTTATCCCCCCCCCCAGCCCCAGCTCAACAAATTGTCTCCTGAAATCCGTGACGTCCCGTGGATCTAAGACTGGCACCCAGCACGACTGCCATCTGCTTCCGGTCAGCTGTCGCCCCCCCCCCACCCCACCTTTCCGTTTTTATTTTTTTTACCTGGAAGCCAGTTGGGGTAATGTTGGTCTATAATAATATAATCATACACAACAGTCGTTTGTATTGTCATTTGCATTGATCCCAATGCGATGATTTGAGAACACCGCCTACCTGCTGGTGCAGGTGGTATACATGATACGTTTGTTAGAATGTGGCCTCAGTAAATGAGACAGGGGCGTGTCTAGGATTTTTATTAAAAAAAATATTGGGACGCCATTCAAAAATTAAAAATTCGATCCCGGGTAAATAGAGATGATGGCAATATTTAATCAAATACGTTCTTTAAAATTTATATTCTAAAGTCTTGCGAAGATTTCATCTGTCGGCGCGAGCGAGTGGGTGGGGAGTGGTGGAAGGTCTCTAGTGTTCGAAAATCAGATCATCTCACCATTGGCTAAAAGTCAATAGTTTACCTTGTATAAAGTACTAACAGTACGCAATGAGACATGCCGTTTTGTGTTCTGATCAATTACAAAACCGTATCCCTGGGGGTTGAGAACGAAAACATTTCCACCGCCCACTTCTGGGTCGTGGTTTTCAAAAAATAATTCTGTGCATGTTTTTTTTTCTGGATTATTTTATTGAAGAAGAAAAGACACAACGAAACAAACAAACAAACAAACAACATGTCGTTGGCCGCCCTCCATATAGAAAGACAATAATGGGCGATTCAAAACAAACAACGCTACGCTTTTTCTTTTTCCTTTTTCAAATTTCTTTTTAAAAAAAATAAAACTGAATTTTAATTTTGTTTTTGTTTTGTGTTTTTCTTCATCAAAGTTAAATTTGTTTTGTTGCATGCTTTGGGAAATATGCAAATAGCTGATGCAGACGACGTGCTTCTTTTAGCATTCAAAAAATATTTTAAAACAGTATTTTTTCAGTTCAATAAATCTGTTAACAAGTTTTTGTCATCGTCAAGTCACATTAACTGACTCTAATTAATTTAACGTAGAGTTAATAAACATCTATGGAGACAGGTCCTAGCAGAATACCCGGATATTTTACGACACATTCACATTAATTACCCGGATGTTCTAAAAATAGAATCAGCCAGTGATTGACAAAGCCTATTAGATCGTCAACAATCAGACAAGTTTACGAAAGGTTAAGACTCTGAACCTAAAGTGTCCTTTACTTATATATATATTTTTAAAATATAAGAACTGTCAATCCAGTGCCCAACAGGGTCCACATCGCCTCAAAGTTTAATATCATTGAGAAAAAAGTGTGTGTGTGGCGGAAAAGGGGGGAGGAGCGTAGCGATTGTAGAAAATATAACGCTTAATTCTTGAAGCAACCTAAAATTATTATTTTTAAAACGTGTGCTTAAAAATATGTCAGTCCGCAAAATGTTATTAACTAAACTAGCAGACATTATTCACTTACTTGCTTCTCTCACATCAATGTATATCTGAAGAGGCCGCTTTCCTTACACTTACACGCTACACCACTGGTTCCCTAACTATGGGTCGTGACCCCCAAGGGTGATCGAGGGGGGTGGTGGTTCTGTGCTGGTCGCCAAACTGTACAGTTAACTTAAAAAAAATATTCAATGCGATGCAATTTTTTGAAGTGGAAACGTATAAATTGCGTCTTTGAAACGTAACCTTTTGGAATATTTTAACGGAAATCCTTGGTTGAAAACAGTAGCCTATCTATCAGATACATCAGAAAAACATCAAAGTAGGCTTAACATAATCTTCGGGGAAATGATTTCACTATGGACCCCGCTGAACACTGGATTGAAAAAGCGAATATATTTTTTGTGTTATCATCGGAGAAAAAACACCCTAACAGTGACGGCTAGACATACTCACCCTAAAATTGATTTGAAACATACTTATTTTCAAATAGAAAATAAATTTGTTTTTTTAAGGGGGGGTGTCACGTGTGATTAACATGATTTGTGACGTAAGGTCACGTGAATAATAAACGCGGGAAGAAAGGAGCATTCCCATTGGTTGAAAGGGTTGGGCGAGCAGTTGTCAGTGGAGTTCCGTAGTGAAAGGACGGAATGTGTGTGTGCCTCAAGATTTCCACGTTGTATAACCTCAAATGATATTTCTGTGTACATATTAAAGTTGTTTTGTTGAAACAAGTTCTTCAGTGGATTATTGTGCACAAGATTCTGTATTGTGAGAACGCCTACTAAAGAGTTACATATAAAAAGTTAACAGTTACATTGGTGACGAAGTAAAAGTGATTGCCATTAGGGATAAGTTCTAAGTCAACACAGTACAAGAGATTTTAGAAAGGAGGTTTCGTGGAAATAAAAGTATTCACTAAAAGAAGAAATATTAGCAGCTATCGTATTTTGTGAATATTCAAGTTCGTAAGAAGCTGTGAATAAAATTTTGTGGTTCAATGAAAATACAAGAATATTTCAAGATGGCGGCATAAATGCACATGGTCACGGCGTGCGGTGTATACAACTAGGTCACATAGTTTGTTCTACGTCACAGTCGACGACAGTACAAGTATACTACACAGTGCTGGAATCTGCGTCGTGTAGGCTTGCTGTATGGTGACACACGGTGAACATATATAGGTCGTGACGTCAACAAGGTCAATGCTAGTTGATTCCAGGAAATATTTGTAAACATAACCTGGAACTTGGAAGGCTATGGACTATTAATTATGAAGTGTGAATTATGAATAAAGGAACGGAATTTTTATCCATTCATTGTGTGAAGAGTTTGATAATTGCAATTTTGGATTAATGGAGTGAACTAAATTGTTTAAAAACTACTCGAAAATTGAAAATTTAACCAAGTGACTTTTATTCAAAACGATTGGACCATTTAATATGTTTTGTCAATCTGAGGGAGCGTATATATAAAGTATACTAAAGATCCCGTGTGAGGATTCTTTTGTTGTCTCATCTTGTCAAGACTAAATTGCATGGTTTAGACGTGTCACTTATTTGAACTTAACATTTTGAATTCAAGATTTTTCATTTGGAAGATTTATAACTTTATCAATATTATATATACCTAAATTCCTTACCAAATTGCTTGACTCATATTATTCAATCAAACTAAACATGGATTACTACAAAGAATTCACTGCCATAGCTAAAGAGATAGACTAAAGGGAAAAGAAATGAGAGATTTCATTGAAGAAAAAGTACAAATAGCTATAGCTGAAGAAAAAGAAAATCAAAGAATAGCTGAAGAAAAAGAACAGCTAAGAAAAGCTGAAGAAAAAGAAAATCGAAGAATAGCTGAAGAAAAAGAACAGCTAAGAAAAGCTGAAGAAAAAGAAAATCAAAGAATAGCTGAAGAAAAAGAAAAGCTAAGAAAAGCTGAAGAAAAAGAAAATCAAAAAGAGGCTGAAGAAAAAGAGAGGCAAAGACTAATAATTGAAAGAGAAGAAAGAGTTGCAAAAAGAGAATTTGAACAACTTCAAATTGACAAGTTAAAACTACAACTTGATTTAGAGAGTAGAGGCCTCAATCCTAGTACTGAAACAAATAGAAGGTAAGCACCAAAGGATACTATCAAAGTAAGAAAATATGATAACCAGAACAACAGTATAGCCAAAGAAGACAAAAGCATATATAAAAATGTCAAGAAGGCACTTCTATGTCATTTTGGAAAGTCAGAAAATGATTATAAAAAAAAATTTCATGAAATGAGAATCAAGATGGACAAAGATCCACACATCATAGTGCATGAAGCACAAGTCAAACTAACAAAATGGCTGGAACTGACAGCAATAGATACGTGCAATCCAAAGACCATACTAGACATCATGTTAATTGACAAGTTTTTAGAAAATGCAACACCACCTCTATTCACATATTTAACTGATAAGAAAGTTCGTACTCAAGTAGAGCTAACAAATGCATTACGAACATTCAAAGACTCTCATCCGAATGTGGAAATGGATAAGAGACAAGACATATTTGCAGCTATACAAATTAAAAGCCAAGAAAAAAGGCAAGGTATGAGAAACCAGAGTCTGCCAAACCAAGGCAACAGACAGTCTATTTGCTGGTACTGTAACAAGCCAGGACATATGACGAAGCAGTGTTACCACAATAAAGGACAACCAAATAGGGTGTCACCTAATGGCAGCCCTATAAGAAAGAAAACAGAAGAAAGATCAAGACAAGATCACTTTGACAACAAAGGTAGACAAGCATGGAGAGAAACGTATAATCATAATTCCAGACTTAGAGATTATGATCAAGGTAGACAATTATGGAGAGAAAAACATTATCATAATTCCAGACATAAAGATTATGATCAAAGTAGACAATTATGGAGAGAAAAATATAATCATAATTCCAGACATAGAGATTATGATCAAGACAGACAATCATGGAGAGAAAGAAATAATCATAATTCCATAAATAGAGATTATAATGAAAACAGAAGATCATGGAGAGGCAAATACAATTTTGATTCCAGAAAAAGAAATTATGATCAACCATGGAGAAACAATGAAAACCAAGACATGAATGATAGAAAAATAATAAAGTTAAATCGAGCACGGATAGAAACTAGTGACACTTTAGCCACTATTAAAAATCAAGTATATGGTAAAAAGGATGAAAACCATAGTACAAGAGCTAAAGATGGTAGCTAATAGTGAATCTGAAACCATTTGTGTGGAATCATCTGAAGTAGGAAGAACAATTGGTTGTTTATTAAGCAGAATGAAAGACATAGATAAAGACAATGATTTTCAGATAAAGCTTTCTGACATTGACTCATCTGGTCGAAATTCTATTGAACTATCAGGAAACAAAAATGACATTTCAAAAGCTAAGCAACTTATTCAAAGATGCTGGAATTGAAATTATGAATGAACATAATCGAAGTCATGGTTGGTGAATTATTGAACATTTAAACAGTCTGAAGAAACATTCAAAGCCCATCGATTTGAATTCATACTCGTCAACTGAAGAATGACTATATTGAACTAGGCTATGCTATTAGCCGACTACAAATTTGACATTAAACCTGTGAAGGGAAAGGACAATGTGGTTGCAGACATATTAAGTAGAATGACAATAAATAAAGACATTCTGTGAATTCCTCAATGATAAAACCAGAGACTGTATTAAAAAGACATTCTGTGAATCACTAAATGATAAAACCAGAGACTGTATTAATATTAGTCTGTGAATTCCTAAATGATACAAACAGAGACTGTAATTATATTAATATTTTTATTCTTTGAACAATGGACAAGGAACAGTGTTTGAATTCCACTGGATTATTAGTTAATTTTAATAATATTGATTGTTAAAAATATTTTAATTACACAAAATTACAGATGTGTTAAAAAATTTCAGTTTCAATTTTTTCAGCACAGGTAGACTGTTGCAGTCCTACAGATTTTTTTCTCATTATTTTTATGTTTAGACTGTTGCATCCTACAGATTTTTTTCTTATTGATTTTAAAACCAGATGTTGTATGTAAGGCAATGAATGTTCATTGATGATAAATATTGAAATTTGAATATAGATATAGATTAATTTGATTTTATGAAGACCAAAAATGTTGTATTTCATAAACATTTTTTTTGAAGGATGGGGGTGAATGTCACGTGTGATTAACATGATTTGTGACGTAAGGTCACGTGAATAATAAACGCGGGAAGAAAGGAGCATTCCCATTGGTTGAAAGGGTTGGGCGAGCAGTTGTCAGTGGAGTTCCGTAGTGAAAGGACGGAATGTGTGTGTGCCTCAAGATTTCCACGTTGTATAACCTCAAATGATATTTCTGTGTACAAAATATACATATTAAAGTTGTTTTGTTGAAACAAGTTCTTCAGTGGATTATTGTGCACAAGATTCTGTATTGTGAGAACGCCTACTAAAGAGTTACATATAAAATATTGTAACAGTTACAGGGGGGGGGGTCAAAGATTTGTGACGTATTTTTAGAGGGGGGGGTCTAGGTTTTGTGACGAAGCGTGACGAGGGGGGGGGAGGGGGTAAAAAATCGGCAAAAATCGCGTGACGTCATTTATGGACGGCCCCTAATTAAAAAAAAAGAATCTCATTTAACGTTGAGATTGCGTCGGGATATTTAAAAAATAGTAACATGACTTTGTTAGACCGCCCATCACGTCTAATGGTTATATTAGTTTAAAGTGGGCCCATGGCGTGTGAAATTGGTATTTCATACTGATGTAATGGGTAAACCCCCATTAGAAAGGACTACTTTATTTTTATCATGGTAAGCGGTCAAGCATTTTGTTACTACAAGAAATTCCTACTTTTAGTTTTATTACCTTCCCTTGTCTTCTCTTTATACTTATTTTCTTTTTTCGATATCTTTAGGAAGAAAGAATTGACGAACAATTTAATTCAATAATTTTATTTTTAAATATTCCAATGTTGCATCGTGGATAGGATACGCCTCTGCCAATTCCTAAAGCTGACAGAGGGAAAGTTGTTGTTTTGAAGAAAGCAAAAATTGTTCTGGTTGGGCTGTCAAATATAAAGGGTGAGGGAGGGGTCACCTTGGACTTATGACGGGTCGCACGTAGATGTAAAGATAAAATCACATCACAGGGACGTTGACGTAAAGAACGGTAGTATTTCGGAGAGTGAAGGCCGAACCTTCAGGTGACGTAGCGGCTCCCGGGTATGTCAGGGTTAGACATGACACGTATACCAATATTACCAAATCAACTACCATTGGTCAGGTCGTTCAGTGGTCAGAAGACATATACTCAGATTTACTAAGAGTGGGGGATACATTTTTTTCTCCCAGAATAGTTTTTTTTTAATTTCTCAGACCGAAAAACGCTTTAATTTTTTAAAAAAAATTTTTAACATGGTTTTTCTGTCTGAAAAATTGAAATAAAATTGCATGTGCAGATTTTTAGTACAATAAAGTTGTAAACAAGTTATCTTATCTTATCTTATCTGTTTACAGACGCTCCTTCTTTACAGAAGATTATTGCGTCATACGCTTATCTATGGTTTGGTGTTTAGTTCTGCATTTTTATTAGAGATTTAAATGTTGATAAAGTGTTGGTTTTCCTGGTTTCTTCAGGCAACCCATTCCACGCCCGAATTCCGGACGGGAAGAAGGAAAACTTGTATGTGTTTGTTCTTTCATAAAGAATAACAAAGGTGTTTTTATCCTTATGTCTATCTGAGGGTTGTATTAAGTTATCTTTGTGTTGTATTTCTAAATTAGAGTTAATTGCTTTATGTATGATGCTACTTTGCTCTTGGTTCTTCTATCCTTTAGTGTTTCAAGGTTTAATGATTTAACTAATTGTGTTATTCTTGTCAGTTTTGAATATTCTCCAGTAATGAATCTGGCAGCTCTTTTTTAAATTTTTTTTTCTAGTTTATCAATGCTTTCTGTGGTGGATGGGTCCCATACAGAAGATGCATATTCTAGTACAGGTCTCACCAAAGTGAGGTAGCATTTTAGTTTTATATATCTATTACATTTAAAGTTTCTTTTTATAAAGCCTAAGGTTTTGTTTGACTTTATAATAACTTCATTGACATGGGGATTCCATGATATTTTCTCATTTATTAAGACTCCTAAGTATTTTGCATCTTTAGTTTGGGTCAGTTCTTTTCCATGAATGTAATATTTTGAATTTATTGGTTTCTTTTTCTTTGTTACTCTTAACAGTTGACACTTTTCTTGGTGGAAAGACATGCTCCAGTCAGTTTCCCATTTTATCAATTCATCTGTCTGTTTGTAAAATTTTGCTATCTTGTTCTTATTTAACTGTTCTATAGATTATACAATCATCAGCAAATAACCTAAGTTTTGTTCCTGTTGAGATGTTGTTGGGTAAATAATTTATATAAATTAAAAAGAGTAAGGGACCTAGCACAGTTCCTTGTGGAACTCCTGAGTTAACCTTTATTGGTGCAGATTTAGATCCATTAATTATTACAGTTTGCTCCCTGCTCAAAAGGAAGTCTTGGATCCAGTGATGTAAGGCAGTGCTTCTCACACTTTTTAGTATTGCGGACCGGCAGGAATTATTTCCATTGCACCAGGGACCGGTGAACTATTTTCCCTGTACTGACGTGGTAGCAAAATGTCCTCTCTTGTTAACTTCTGCGGACCGGCATCGGATGGCACACGGACCGGCACCGGTCCGCGGACCACCACTTTGAGAAGCACTGATGTAAGGGACCTGATTTTCTTGGTTTACACTAATCAGACTCAAATTAACGTAGTATCATTAAATATTTGTGAACTTTAGCCCAAGAGAATACCCGGATATGATATGTGATTAATATCTTAATGACACTGGTCCAGCTGAATTCCCGGATATTTCTATTAATGATATATTTCTGCCATTAAATTACAACAATTATTTATTTTTAAAAAAAATCGTGCATATAAAAAGGATGAAGTAAAATCATCAGTTGATATAAGTCTGTTTGCAAGTAGGCAGATAAGTCTTGTGGCGTAACTTGGTATTGGGCCTTTGCAAGGGCTAATATAAGAACTGGGGAATCCCCTGATCAACCTGACATTATTACTTCTCCAAGGCGTGCAACAAAGGGAACTGAAGGAGTGGACTGCTGCATGGGAACTTTGGTGTACATACGTGTGGGCCTTATATTCTATCATCAGGTCCATATGTGAGGGACTTATATTCTATCATCAGGTAAATACATACATGTGGGCCTTATATTCTATCATCAGGTACATACATACATGTGGGCCTTATATTCTATCATCAAGAACATATGTCAGGGTCTTATAGTCTATCATCAGGTACACACATACATGTGGGCCTTATATTCTATCATCAGGTCCATATGTGAGGGCCTTATATTCTATCATCAGGTACATACATACGTGAGGGCCTTATATTCTATCATCAAGAACATACGTGAGGGCCTTATATTCTACCATCAAGAACATACGTGAGGGCCTTATATTCTATCATCAGGTACATGCGTGTGGGCTATATATATTACTTTCATCACGTATTTACGTGTGGGCCTTAGCCTATATTTTTTCATCGAAGTGTGTTAGGGGCGCATTTGACTGAGTTTGCAGCTGGCGGGCGTTAAGTCAAAGTGTGTTCTTGGTGGACTTCAGTTGCTTAAGGGTCCTGTCCTTAGTGTTTGGGACAGAGCCGCAAAATATTTTTTTTTAAATATAATATCTCTTTTAAAATCTTACTCTTAACGTTGTTTCTTTCTCTTATACATGACAGCAAATTGTAGAATAGAAAAATTGCACTTTATTTAAAAAAAATTTTTTGTTATTAAAAAAACAAAAACAACTCTGAGTGAAGTTACTTTGAGTGTTTTACAGGTTTCTTGTCGCAAATCCTCAGCCCCAGCCTCAGCCCGACCACTTTCTACAAATAGTTTTTAAACATCTTGTTTATATATATATAATTCTCTTCATGGTTGGACCATGCGAGACAAGCAAGCTGCAAGTATGTACAACCGAGCATGACGAATGACCCTCGCTCGGGTCAACTAATTGGCAAGCGTGGTGAGATGAAAAGAAGGGAAAAAAAAGGAGGGGTGGGAGTGGGTGGCAACAAAGTTCTTGCATTCACTTGCATTGTCCCTTCACAGAAACGTGAGATTCGTAGTGTACTGGTTATCATTTCCGCCTCTTACGGGGAAGGTCCTGGGTTCAAGCCCCAGCAAAAACTTTTTAAAAAAAAATATTTTAAAATGTCTGTTTGTGCCCGTTATTTCAACTTTTATTGCCAACACTAGCTGAACCGCAGCGTGGCATACGCCGCTAATCACTTAGCGACAGGTGAAGACTTTCTGAAAGACACATTTGTCAAAATGGGGTGGGTTTGGGCAAACGACTATGGGTGAATGAAAAGAAGGAAATCTGGAGAGACCCGCGGCGTAGCATACGCCGCAGACTTGCTCATCGGAGACATTGCAAAGAACGGTTGGGGGGTGAGAGGACAGACACAAAAAGCAGCACTAAGTAAATAACAAATAGCGAGTAAATGTAAAGACATGCACACTGAGGTTGTTGTTACCCGCCTCCAATTTAATTTTACTACTACCATCCCTTAAACATAAACTGTGATTGGCCGACCCTAGCGATGGTTAGTCATAGTTATGGTTGTTAATTGCGTGTTGTTGTTTTCTTTTTTTGTTGTTGTGGAAACTGATTATCGATTATGTAACTCCGATTTTAAACCGATTATCGTTTTATAGCTGACTTCATAGAAGTTAGGGGTGTACCGAATTTTGCCCGCAAATGTCTCGAAACCAACAATGTGTTGGCAGTTTCCCCCCCTCCCCCACCCCGCAACCGACGTTCACTCGCGTTGTTTTGATTTCTTCGTGCTGTAGTTTGAGTCCGATCTTTCTCCACTTTCTTTGCACTCTCCATGAGCAAGTCGCGGGGTATGCTACGCCGCGGGGCGTCTAGTATATATATATTTCTCCTAAACAACCATGTGCAAATGAGCATGACGAATGACCCTCGCTGGTGTCGAAAAATCCCAGTTGGCAAGCGTGGTAGGATGAAAAGAAAAGGAAATAATACATATTTAAAAAACTTTTTTTTAAAAAAAGGACACGCTTTTAACATAATCACTACTTTTAGTTATGTCTCATATATAAGGGATTTATAGTCAAAAACGTTGTTTTTTTCAGCTATTTTTTTAAACTTATAATAAAAACTCTTTAAAATTCATGTCTGAAGCCCACACATCTTTTTTACCACTATTTTTTTTATACCAAACACCTCATAAGCGCCCTCCCAACGTTTTATACCACGGTGAAGTGTTCACGTGGTGAACTCATGGATGTCAACAAAGCAGACGGGTACCGATGCTTATATATAGACTATAGATAAACTAAAAATGCAATAATTTCAATACGGTACATTCGATCGATCTGAAAGTTTGATACAATGCATTGTCATCCAAGATCTATCTGTGGTAAAATTTTTAGATCTCTAGGACCATCAGAAGTGGTATAATTTTACGTTTCAAGTTTTGAAGGAAGGATGGATGGATGGAAGGATGGATGGATGGATACAACATACAAACAATGTGACTTAAATAAAAGCGTGTAAAAAAGGGGGTGGGGTGGGTGGCAACAAAGCTTCTTGCTTTCACTTGCCGTTCAGTCGCATTTTTCCTTCACAGAAAAACATATGATTCATAGTGTAGTGATTATCACGTCCACCTGGCTCGCGGAAAGTCCTGGGATCAAACCCCAGCGGGAACAATTTTTTTTTAAAAAAATGTTTGTTTCTGTCCGTTCTTTTCCCCCCTTTTTCCAACATGACTAAGGCTGTTAAATGATAATCGGATCTGAAAGCGACAATCGGTTTTAAATTTCCCAAACCGGTAATCGAATTTGATTCAGCCGAATTTATGAAGTGAAATCCGGCCAGAGCCAAAGCTGGATTTGTAAAAATTGCCGGATTCCAGATTTGCCGGAGCCGGAACTATAATTAATATTTATTTTATCGCAAACCCGGCAAGCCGGATTTTGCCGGATTTATGAAGCAAATTTCTGGCGGAGTCGGATTTGTAAATATTGTGGTATTCCATATTTGCCGGAGCCGCAGGCGAAATCCGGTACACCCCTAATTTCTGTGAAGTAAGCAATAAAGCGATAATCGGTTTAAAATCGGAGTTACACAAATAATCGATAACCGGTTTGCCAAAAAACAACATGAAATTAACTAACCCTCGCTAGGGTCGGCCAATCACAGTCTATGTTTAAGGGATGGTAGTAATAAAGGGTGGGGGTGGGTAACAACAACCTCAGTGCGCATGTCTCCACATTTACTCGCTATTTTTTCATTACTTAGTGCTGCTGTTTGTGTCCGTACTCTCACCTCGTTCTTTTCACTATCTATGATGAACAAGCTGCGGCGTATGCTACGCCGCTGGTCGTTCTTGTGTATATATATTTCACCTAAACGACCATGTGCAAATGAGCATGACAAATAACTTCAAATAACCCTTGCTGGGGTCGACTGATCACTGTTGGCAAGCGTAGTGGATTGAAAAGACAACAAAACAAAACAAAAAAAAGGGGGGGGGGCAACAATTTTTCTTGCACTAACTTGTGTTGTTCCTTCACAAAATAACATGTGATTCGTAGTGTAGTGGTTATCACGTCCACCTTGCATGCGGAAAGTCCTGGGTTCAAGCCACAGCGGGATTTTTTTAAAAAATTTTTTTTAAAATGTTTATTTCTGCCCATTCTCTCCCCTCCCCCTTTTTTTTGTTGCGTATATGACTAACCCTCGCTTGGGTCAGACAATCAGAGTATATGGTTGGCAAGGGATGGTATTAAAGGGTGGAGGGGGGGGCTGGTATGAACAACCGCAGTGCACATGTCTCCACATTTACTCGCTTTTCCTTCATTGGAGTCTACTTCGTGCTGCAGTTTGTGTCCGTTCTCTCACACCCCCCCCCGTTCTTTGCACTTTCTATGATGAGCAAGTCTGCTGCGTATGCTACGCCGCGGGTCGTATCTAGTAAGAACAATTATGCTCCAACAACGACAGCAACTCTATATCTTTACATGCCGCACGTGATTCACCTCTCATATCAACCCCATTCCTCCCCCCTCCCGCCCTAGCTAAATGCACAAGCCTTTTTAGACCAACTACAGCAAACAACCTAAATCTTCCATATCACGTGACCCCCATCTACACCACCTGTGTAGACCCCTCCTCCCCCCAACCTCAATTCTGATTAGAAAGTTACTCACCTTTAGTACAATGACATATGTCCTACCAGTCATGTGGTAAATTATTCTCTCCAACCCCCCCCCCACCTTCCCCCCTCCCAATCTTTGTATCCAATTAATCGTTATAAATTGAAATTTTCCTTACCCCCTCTCCCCCGCCCCACAACTTCTACCCCCCCCCCAACCTCACCCCATCGTAAGACTGCAAGCGGTGCATACAAAATTTATCACTCACCAGTATTTTGTCCGGTAAGCTGCCAGCGTAAGGTTACAACTACTACTACGGCCTACTACTGCCAGGCACGTAGCTCGAGGTCAATGACCGCACTGGTTGTTGAAGTGTGTGTGTGTGTATATATATCCATGTGAGTGCGTTCTTTCTTTTTTTCTTCTTCTTAACTTTGTTGTTGAAATCTTCCATTTTAGGAATGACGATTTTGTGTACCTGTTTATTTTGTTTTGGGGTATGGGTTGGTTAAGAGAAAAATAATTCTTTTTTAAAAAAATGAAATTTATTCCAAATGAAATTGTACAAGGAAACAACGTGTTATTGCGACGGTAGAGTGGTTAATTATGTGGAAAATTTCTACTTCCAAATCGCAGAAATAGTATTTGATTTTCCGGCTTTAAAAAAAAATCACTAATTTTTATGAGATCTACGGAAACAAAAATACAATATTTATATTATCAAATGCGAATAAAAGCAAGCATAGGAATAAACTATTTTTGTTAGTTTCTTTAATTTTGAGACAACAATATATCATGTCTCTAAATTAAAGCAACTAACAAAATTAGTTTGTTCCTATGCTTGCTTTTATTCGCATTTGATAATATAAATATTGTATTTTTGTTTCCGTAGATCTCATAAAAATGAGTGATTTTTTTTAAGCCGGAAAATCAAATACTATTTCTGCGATTTGGAAGTAGAAATTTTCCACATAATTAACCATTCTACCGTCGCAATAACACGTTGTTATATTGTTTGTTTTAACGTAATTTAAAAAATACTTAATCTTCTTATTGAAAATAAATTATCTTCCCTATAAAAATACTTTCTCTTAATATTACAGGGTTTTAATGATTTCGGTTATTAATAAGACCATCCGTTTATTTCGCTGAAGTTTTCCAAAGCGATTGTTTCCAAAACTACAATCTATATATATAATTCTCTTCATGGGACCATGCCAGGCAAGTAAGCAGCAAAAATATGTGCAACCGAGCATGACGAATGACCCTCGCTCGGGTCAACTAAACACAGTTAACGTTTGGCAAGCAAAGGTAGTGGTGGAGTGGGGCATGTCTTGAGGACAGCAATGTTTTTTATATTCACTTTTGATGTTCCTGCTCAGTGTGTATGTATTTCGTAGCGTATTGGTTATTACATCCGCCTGACATGCTGAAGGTCTAAGGTTCAAGCCCAAGCGGCAACATATGTAAAATGCTAATGCCTGTTCATTTCCCCCCCTTTCTTAGCAAACATAAACACCGCTTCGCATATCACGGAAAAAAGCTTAGTTCAATGTTATATCAATTCCTTCACCAGGTACCTGTCTGTTTCTATTGGTCGCATATTTGGTTCATGGACGAAGTTGTTGCTCTCCAACTTGGCTTCATGGCTGTAATATTTGTTTATATATTGTGGCGATGTCCGAAATACTTATCAAAAATTCTTCGGTGGTCCCCCAACGTTCACTCGCTTTGTTCCCATTTGTTCGTGCTACTGTTTGTGTCCGTTCTCCCCCTCCCCTTTTTTTCTTGCCCGTTCTCCCCCCCCCCTTTCTTAGCGAACATAAACACCACCTCTCCAGGCATGCGTAATAGTGTGTACCCTTAGGAGTGTGTACCTCAGTCGCTCAAGCTCAAGCTGTGTCCTCAGTCGCTTTGTTATCTTCTACAGTCGTCTGAGCCACGTTGCCTTTCCATTGTTCTCTTCGTTTGTCCCAGAAGCTTTGTTTTGATTTTGCCCCTTCATATTGCCATTCGTTTCCTAACCATGGCTACCGCTTCACATATATTTCGTTGAGTCAACGGGTCTTTCAGTGTAGTCGAAATTCCTGCATCAGGTAACTGTTTATTTCTATCTGTCGCATATTTCTGGAAAAATGTCATCGACGAAACTGTTGCTCTCGAACTTCGCAAGATGGCTGTAAGCTTTGTTTGCGAACATTGGGATAACTATGGCGACGCCCTGTCCGTTGTTCTTACTCACGGAAGCACAGTCATACACTCAGCTCGACAATACGCTGCGTACATGAATACTTCCGGCGTTTATGGTGGCGAGGCTGAAATTGTGGCGATGTCTCAAATACTTCCCGCTACTATCACTATTCACTTCCGAGAACGTCCGCATGACCCTCCTCGAGTTTACAATCCGGGTCAACGTCTCTCCATATCCCTGCTATTTAGCGGTCCTTTGGATCATGGCCATTATGAAGTTCTCTTGCCTGTCACAAACACACGTGATGACCTTCTGGTGCCATCTGTTGACAACGTCGGCAAGTGCACCAACATTAAACACCCATGTGATCTCCACACTGATCTGACTTCACCTTCCCACTCTCCTGTTACTGATGAACATTTACAAACGCCGGAATTTCATTGCAACATTTGCTCTAAACAGTTCACACAAAAATATAATCTCAATGCACATTTAAAAAAACACTCCAGTGAACAAACGCATTCCATAGAGGACTTTAAATGCACCATTTGTTCCAAAACCTTCCGACTCCAGAGATATCTCAACGCACATTTAAAAAGACACTCCAGTGAACAAACGCATCCCACAGAGGACTTTAAATGCACCATTTGTTCCAAAACCTTCCGCCTCCAGAGATATCTCAACGCACATTTAAAAACACACTCCACTGAACGAATGACGCAATGTGACCATTGCCAGCAATGCTTCAAAACAATTCGCACTCTCAAGAAGCACTTACAAACTAAACATGTACATGTAGAAACACATTCAACAACATTTCTTTGCAGCATTTGCGACAAACAGTTTCACGCACACAGAAATCTTACTAACCATTTGAAAACACATGCCCTGACGAAATCCTTCCAGTGTCAATACAGCACTGAATCGTTCACAACATCATCTCTTCTCAACAAACATACAAAAACACACCGCCATGACACATTCTTTGAGTGTGTACATTGCAAACGTTCTTTCAAACAGTGCCATCTTCTCGCAAACCACATGCACATTCATCGCATTCAACTTTCCGCTGCGTTTCAAGAACACACTGCCATTCCCATCGAGGAACACAACATTGGACTACCTACCGCACTATGTACTTCTTGCAATGCTCTTCATTGGCCATCAGAGGTAAACGAATCCGGACATTATACTAAGTGTTGTCGTCACGGCAAAGTGTCTTTGCCACCGCTATCCCAAACTCCTCCTTTATTACAAAATCTCTTCAGTGGCAAGAATCCGCTGTCCCGACATTTCTGTGATCATATCAGGGAATACAACTCTGCTTTAGCTTTCGCATCAATGGGCGCCCACATCGCTCAACCACCTGGCCATGGACCGTATGCTTTCCGAATCATGAGCGCCCAGAACAAAGACCTGATGTCGTTGCCCGCGTCTTTCATATCAAACTTCGGGAGTTCCTAACTGACATTCTGGAGAGGAATATTTTCGGCAATGTAATCGCATACATTTTCGTCATTGAGTTCCAAAAACGAGGCTTGCCTCATTTCCATATGTTGCTGACACTTGATTCACAGTGCAAAATAAGGACCAAAGATGACATAGACAAATATGTCTGCGCTGAGTTTCCAAATCCCGAAATACACCCTCGACTTTTCCAAATTGTCACTAAATGCATGGTACATGGTCCGTGTGGCACGCTCAATGCCAACTCACCTTGCATGAAAGACGGCAAGTGCACCAAAAATTTCCCAAAGGACTTCAACGCCGAGACACAAGAAAACACACAAGGGTACCCCATATACCGCCCGAAGACAGGGCACAACTGCCATTGTTGGCAAATACGACATCGATAATCGTTGGATAGTACCTTACAATCCCTGGCTTTCTCAGAAATTCAATGCTCACATTAACGTTGAAGTGTGCGCGTCCATTCAATGTATCAAGTATCTATATAAGTATGTCTACAAAGGACACGACGCTGCATCCATTGCACTTCAGAAGGAGCCAGCCGATGGTGTTTTCCAACATGACGAAATACAAACTTTCCTTGACGGTAGGTATGTTAGTGCTCCTGAGGCTATGTGGCGTTTGAACGAGTACAGTCTTTCAGAAAAATCGCACGTTATTACACGATTACCAGTTCATTTGCCAGAACAACAAGTCGTCTTCTTTCATGAGGGTCACGAAGAACGAGCGCTACAAAGACAGGCCAACAAAAGCACCATGCTCTTAGATTGGTTTGAACTCAACAAGACCGATCCTGAAGCTGTGGAGTTACATTACACTGATGTTCCCCAACATTACACATTCCAACAATCCTCTGGAAAATGGCAAAAAAGAATTAGAGGAGGCACAAAAGTGATCGGTAGAATGCCTGTTGTTGCCATTAACGACACCGAACGTTATTACCTCAGGCTTCTCCTTACCCGTTTCGTAGGCGTCACAAGTTTCAACCTTCTACGAACTGTCAACGGCGTGGAATGTAACACTTTCAAAGAGGCGTGCCAACAATTGGGTCTTCTTAAAGACGACAAGATATGGCATGATACTCTTACAGAGGCATCTCAGATACGAATGCCACAGTTCTTGCGACAACTTTTCGTTGTCGTCTGTGTCTTCGGTTAACCACATAACGTTCCACACTTTTGGGACACGCATAAACTCTCCCTTTCTGAGGACTTTCTCAGAACATATTCCACACGCACCGCTTGCATGTATGCTCTCGCAGAAATAAATGACATGCTCCAACCACATGGCCTCAACCTGCACAAATTACACCTACCCCTCACTGACATTCTTCCAATGTGTCATTCATCTTCCGTCTTCGACGCTCAGGCTGAACACTCCAACGCTATGGAACACTACGACAAACTCAACACAGAACAAAAGCACGCTGTTGACACTGTTTTGGACGCGTCATACAACGACTCCCATCCGCTACAAACCTGCTTCTTCTTAGATGGTCCAGCAGGAACAGGGAAAACCTTTGTCTACAAAACCCTGATTCATACAATCAGAGCCAGGGGAGACAATCCTATAACCGTTGCATCAACAGGAATAGCAGCAACATTGTTACCGGGTGGACGTACTGCACATTCGGTGTTTAAAATACCGTTAAAGCTCACTACTACTTCAACATGCAATATCAAACCTAACTCGCAACACGCGCAACATATTCTGCAATCCAAATTGATTATATGGGACGAGGCGCCAATGACACGTGCATACGCAATCCAGGCAGTTGACAGGTTGTTACGTGATCTCACAGGTGAGACGCACCCATTTTGAGGGAAAACAATACTATTGGGTTATTATGCTTGGTTTCCGAGCACTCAGTTGCATTAACAAGCAATCTTTTTGGCGTCACATGCATGTACTTACACTGACGAAAAATATGATAGCTCTTCCTGATGAACAACATTTCGCAAAATGGCTTCTCGATGTTGGGGACGGGACAAATGGAACTCCTGTAACATTACCTTCACATTGTTTTCCTGTTCATTCTGATCCCGTTCAACAACTATATGGCGACCTCGACTTCTCAACTGTCACTTCGGAACAACTCAGTACGCGAGCTATATTAAGTGTCACGAACGAAGACTCCCTGCACCTGAATGAACAAGTATTGAAACGTATCCCAACCGACGAAGTAACTTTCACCAGCGTTGACTCCATCGTCACAGATGATCCCGCAGATCAACTTTCATTCCCCGAAGAATTTCTGAACAGTCTTACCCCTACTGGCAAGCCTCCGCATAAACTGAAAATTAAAATTGGTTCAGTGGTAATGCTTCTTAGAAACCTCATGCCAGCAAGATGTCTCTGTAAAGGCACTAGACTGACTGTTACCAGCATTCACCTCAACGTACTGGAGTGTAAAACTATCGCAGCTGCTACCTCACAAACTGTCCTTATTCCCAGGATATCCCTGACTCTATCAGATTCAAATTTGCCTTTTACCTTTACGCACAGACAATTCCCTGTGAGATTAGCCTTTGCCATGACAATAAATAAAGCACAGGGCCAAACGTTCAAAAAGATATGCGTGTATCTTCCAAAACCTGTTTTCAGTCATAAACAATTGTATGTTGCTCTCTCCAGAGTTCCTTCTTTTCATTCACTCACAGTCGTTTGCCCAAACCCACCCCATTTGGCCAACTGTGTCTTTCAGGAAATCTTCACCCGTCACTAAATCATTAGCGGCGTATGCTACGCCGCGGGTCAGCTAGTTTCAAAAAATGTAATTAAAAAAATATTAAAAATCAGCTTAAGAAATGCTCAGAATATACCTTGGTTTCCTACTAATTTTTTTCCCTTTAACATTTTTGAGTGAAATTACCAGGCAACTTTCAGTCAATTAAACGGCAAACGTTTTAAACCGTACTAAGAATACAAATGAGCATGGTGTACGTGACGTAGAGACAACGCGTCATGTCTGCTGAACAAGCGTTGTGTTCGGCGTGTGACCTGACCTGAACTTCCGAACCTTAGTCCGGATAGTCCGAAAATTTTGCTATTCGCAATAACAAGTCTGTTTACTTGGTTCCTCACTCCAAATAGGTCACGCGGGTCTACTTTGTGTTAGCAAGTCTATACATAGATTTTTGGCACACAAAATGTCACCTTAGAAAGAATTTAAATACATGTACCATTTTGTTAAATAACGAAACATATTTTTGTTCCTCGAATTAATCACCAGTTATAACTTCAGTACATATAAAGCCATCTTTTTAAGATTTACCGGTAATAATATTATGATAAAATTCTGAAACTCAAAATCCCAATGTGCCATTGGTTTTTTTCTCAAAAAAGATTATGGAGAGGGGGATGATTTTAAAAAATGAATGAGAAAAGTAGCAGCCGGCATTGCATCACTCTGTGCCACAGTGAGTTGGTAAACAGTTTTTGTTACTACTGTAAACCTAATATTATTTGGGGTTGTTGATTCTAGTTGACAAATAAAACGTAAATTAGTTGGAGTTGATTACATTGCACAGCCCACTAAACTTTTTCGTGTCCTAAATGTATTTATTATCATTATCTTATATTTGCGTTTAAATAATAATGACCATAATAATAACATTTTCTATAGTGCTAGTACCCATTCGTTTTTAATCAATGTTCCTTGTGCATAGTGCACACACGATAGGACGTCAAATACAGAGAGCTTACATGAATAAAGTGAGCAAAAGTAAAGTCAAGAGGGTTAGAGATTATAGACATAGTAGATCAGGGGTCGGGAAGCCATGGCTCGCGAGCCAGATGTGGCTCCATTGATGACTGCATCTGGCTCGCAGAAAAATGTTCGATTATTTTAAAAAAATGTTTACTCGACTCCTTTGTTCTACATATTAATTGCATGTTTTTTAAAAAAAAACAGCATAATAATGTTATTAAAAAGAATTAAGACACACAATTGTTGTACTTTTAGTGTTGAAATTACACGAAATGCACACATTTACTTGATTTTTTAAGTTTTAAACTTTATGTACGGCTCTCACAGAATTAATTTTCAAAATATGTGGTGTTTATGGCTCTCTCAGACAAAAAGTTTCCCGACCCCTGTAGTAGAGTAAGGGTGGCCAAACTGCGGCTCCTCTGTTCTCACATTGCGGCTGGTGTACAATTTATGAAGGACATGTTGCAAGTATTACTGGACATTTCCAAGCCAGGATTAATTACCCATAGTGCTTCAATGCGGCTCTCTAAAATGTGTTTATATTTTAAAATGGCTCCCAGTTACTACAGGTCTGGCCACACCTTGTATAGAGTAATGTTATCTTCATGAGCAAATGACTTTCAGGTCAATTTTTGAAGATCTGATCTTCAGTGTTTCTATCAAGGAATTCCAAAGTAGTGTGGTGCTGCAGTCTCTCATTTTTTTTAAATTTTTTTTTAAAAATTATTAAGTTGTTTTTTTTTAATTAAAAAAAAATGAAATGAATGTTTTAGCATGTAGGGTTCTGTGGTAATCCAGAGAGGATAGCGCGCACTTTGTTGTATGGTGGCCGCAAATATGGCATGACCCAGTACTAGGAGCCTTACTTCATGGTGTGACGTATTTAACCATAAAAGGTCTTGAACTTAACCACAAGCAACATCCATCCCCACCCAAACAAACAAACAAACAAACAAACAAACATCAGGGGGGGGGGTAAATTTATTTATTAAAAAAAAATTTAGCCTAGAATTACTAGGAAAAAAAAAGAACTGTTATTTTGGACACTTGGAAAATTCTTATCAGACCGAGTGGGTCATTGGTTGTAATGAAATTTAAAGACGAAATAGAGAATGGTTGGGACCGTAGAATGGTTGGGACCGTAGAATGGTTGAGACCGTAGAATGATTGGGACCGTAGAATGGTTGGGACCGTAGAATGGTTGGGACCGTAGAATGGTTGGGACCGTAGAATGGTTGGGACCGTAGAATGGTTGGGACCGTAGAATGGTTGGGACCGTAGAATGGTTGGGACAGTAGAATGGTTGGGACCGTAGAATGGTTGGGACCGTAAAATGGTTGGGACCGTAGAATGGTTGGGACCGTAGAATGGTGGGGACCGTAGAATGATTGGGACCGTAGCAGTTGGAAACTTGGAATTTTAGTACGAATAGGAATTCTATTAATTTGATCAAATAAATGTTGCGTTATGTAAAGACATTTTTGGTAGAGAGAACGAGGGAGAGAGTTAGCGAGAGAAAGAAAATAGAGAGAGTGAATAAGCAGAGATAGGAAAACTCACCTTGAAGCAGGAATGAAAGGCAGTAGGGAAGGGGACTGGCTGTAATATAAGTAAACATTGAGAAATAGAGACGATGTGAAATATTTGTAGCCATCCAAACAGAGCCATAACAACAATTAAGTTGTTGATGTGAAATTGGGAAAAGAAAAGCTGCGACGAGAGCAACGCTACAGTAATGTCAGCCATCATCTTGTAGGTCAAGGTCAATACCACAATGAAGTGGCCGTTGACCAGAAGCATTCAATAAATGTAAACACCCAGTGGCCCTCGCTCTTCTAGCACACGCCCCTTACAGCCAAGCCAGTCTTTCACAGACCATCACAAATATGATGTTGTGAGAGAGCTTGCCGAGGCTGATGTGGCATAGATTACACGATGTTCTTAAACAGATAGTAGGGATTCTTAAACCAGGGATCAGGGATATGGCACAGTTAGGGCTCAAATCAAACCAATAGGGCCCCGAAGATTGCAGCCACCATAAACTTGAAAAACACTCCATTTGGTTGAAGGTGTGACCACTCTTCATACCTACAGACGGTGGTGGTGGTGACGATGGTGGTGGTCCCTTGGTGGTGGTGGTGACGATGGTGGTGGTCCCTTGGTGGTGGTGGTGACGATGGTGGTGGTCCCTTGGTGGTGGTGGTGACGATGGTGGTGGTCCCTTGGTGGTGGTGACGATGGTGGTGGTGCCTTGGTGGTGGTGGTGACGATGGTGGTGGTCCCTTGGTGGCTGTGGTGACGATGGTGGTGGTCCCTTGGTGGTGTTGGTAACAGTGGTGGTGGTCCCTTAGTGGGCGGCCCTATCCGTTTACCCATTCTTACACTTTATTAGCCTAGTGGTTTGGTGAATGCATTTGTTCCTTGACAGTATTAAATGTGCCATTTTGTGTACTGATCCTAATTAGGCTCACACTAATACACAAACAGCTTGACTAACTCTGAGGTGATTTTTGCGTGAGCTGAAGGTTTTTATTAATTGTAAACAAGAGCTGAAGATTGATTTGAAAGGTTTGGTTGGGTTTAAAGGTTTGTTTAAGTTGAAAGATTTACGTGTAAAGAAAGATTTGCTTAGTTTGAGAGTTGTACTTGGGTTGAAGTTGAAAGGTTTGTTTAAGTTGAAAGGCGTATAATTATATTCAATCTGAAACCGAAATCCCCAAATGAACAACAAACCAAACTGACACGCCTGCCGTCCTTGAAAGGTTTACGAGTGATTAAGAGTGGATGGTGTGCTGGGGTCAAGGACAACGAAAGATCTTGACCCTCGACATTCTGTCGTCGTGAGTTTTACCTGTTTGTGATTTTCTCACTTTTGCTCCCCCAACTCCACATACGATTTTGTTGTTTTCGTTTTTTCAATCCTCAAAATGACATCAACATTGTCAGCGGTGAAGTTTATTGGGAATGTGAAATCTTTCCAGAATTGTGTGCATATCCAAGTTATTCGGCCTGATTGTGACTAAATAGGGTTATAAATAGAGGTTAAAAAAAAAGATTTTAAAAAAAACCACGTTTTTATAAGTGGACTAAAAAGAAGAAAATAATTTAAAACGAATAAGTTCAAGTACTGTATTTAATATGACTAAAAACGTTGGGTGGGGGGGGGGAGGGTGTTTGGTATAAAAATTAAAGATCTATAACTTAGAAGGCAAAAGAGAGATCTATAAGTGAGAGAATGAGTGAAATGCAATATAAAACCCCATAAGCGCCCGTCCCACGTTTTAGGTCTGTGTTTATCCTTAAAACTTAGAGTAATTAGTAACAGTAAGTAATGAACTATGACAAACCTATAACAGTACACTAAACAGGTAATACGAATCGGAGATGGGTACGAAACGGAATTTATCCAATTTCCATAAATATATTTTAAGTTACACATATCCTTTATATGGAACAAACCAACAGCCATGAGCTTGTGGCTCTTTTGATTCTGCAAAGATCTTAACCACCCCGCCCCGCCCCCCTCTTTTTCCCCGAGGGAACTTAATGCGATGGTGACACCCCACTCTGCGTGGGACACCCCACTCTGCGTTGGACGCCCCACTCTGCGTGGGACACCTGGGCACCATGTAACACGGTCTGAGTTGCATTCCCAAAACGTTTTACTCACAAAGGAGCGGTGGAATTTCCCACTTAGATCCCCTACGACTTTGCCGCCTCCCCGGCTCAACTAAGGGATCTTTTCGCCATGGATTGTCGCTAGATATGCACGATATAGACGATATACCACATATATACTTCATTATTAGTGAATAGTTGTTTTTATATAGTGAAGGCATCTCGTAAACTCAAGGGCCGTCCGGATGACAGCCTAATACAGAAGAGATTAGTTGTCAGATTGACAGCCTACTACAGAAGAGATTAGTTGTCAGATTGACAGCCTACTACAGAAGAGATTAGTTGTCAGATTGACAGCCTACTACAGAAGAGATTATTTGTCAGATTGACAGCCTACTACAGAAAAGATTAGTTGTTGTCAGATTGACCAAGTAATCTCCAGATTTTCGTATTTATATTTTACAAAAGTTACACCAACAAAAGTTTTTTCAGGCTAACGACTGGTTCACTTTACATTTAAACAAGTGCTGCCATCAATATCTGCTGTCTATTGACTTGTTTCCAATCTCCACGGTGGCAGGAGAAACAAGATCATGATCACATCGTCCGTTTAGATAGTTTAGAAGATTTTCAATTATCTTTATTTTATTTTTATTTTTTATAGTTTTTGTGTGGATGACATATGAATTGAACATTTTGTCTAAATGCTGATTGACTGCATAGCAATGCTGATTGACTGCATGGCAATGCTGATTGGCTGCATGCCAATGCTGATTGACTGCATGGCAATACTGATTGACTGCATGGCAATGCTGATTGACTGCATGTCAATGCTGATTGACTGCATGGCAATGCTGATTGACTGCATGCCAATGCTGATTGACTGCATGGCAATGCTGATTGACTGCATGGCAATGCTGATTGACTGCATGTCAATGCTGATTGACTGCATGGCAATGCTGATTGACTGCATGTCAATGCTGATTGACTGCATGGCAATGCTGATTGACTGCATGGCAATGCTGATTGACTGCATGGCAATGCTGATTGACTGCATGTCAATGCTGATTGACTGCATGGTAATGCTGATTGACTGCATGGCAATGCTGATTGACTGCATGTCAATGCTGATTGACTGCATGGTAATGCTGATTGACTGCATGGCAATGCTGATAGACTGCATGGCAATGCTGATTGACTGCATGGCAATGCTGATTGACTGCATGGCAACGAGAACTACAAAAGGAAGCTCTGAAACAGCTCGAGTGTATGAGGACGTTAACATCTTTAAGTTATCCTGGTAGAGATTCTTGTTCAATTCTAGTTAAGGGGGAGGGGGGAAGGGGGGCACTTTTCGGACAAATGTATTGCTGTTCGTTTAACGGAGAGGAAACACTAATTGGGCTGCTCGCCCCCGGGCGTCACTAACGTATTGGCAGCGTTCTCCAGTTTTACATACACAACACTAATAATGATGATAGCAGGTAATACTTTTAATAAAGAATAATAATTTAGCTCTACTGTTATCACGTGAAATTATTGATTACTTTTCAAAATAACATCATCACTGCTGCCATTCTGCTCTTTCACAGTGACAGGTGAATGTCACTCACCTGACAGAGCTGTGATCTTTTCATTCTTGTTTTTTCCTCGGGTGATGGCATACTATCTTCAACATGTAAATAAATAATTCTAAAGGTCGGCCAGAAGAAATCAACTGCTGACGGCTGCCAAGGGTTGCCGGCGACTATTTTTAGACGACATTTGGTGAACATTGTGGCAGATTTGAAATAATTAAATGAGTGAATATACAATTTTTTAAGCATGTAGGTCCTAGTTTTGGTAAAGGTCATTGGCGTAGATAAATTGAGAGGCGTCACTACGGGGGTGCGGACCGCACCGGGTGACACCATCAAAATGGATGACACCAAAGTGTACAATTCTGAATTTTCCCGTTATCAGGAACTGGGAGACTCGAAGGTCTGTGTGGTGGGTTTTGAGGAGGTGACACCATGACCTACCGCATGCACTGTGTGTGTGCCTGGATATACGATTCACTCAGACTTTTTTTTATACATTAACTTTAAAGAAAATGTTGGTGTCCAATTTTGTTTTAGTTTTACAACACAACACAATGAGAACTCAAAGCTCCAGAAAACCTCTACTGTCCTGGTTACATCCTAGATGACGTAAATTCTCAACAAATTTAAGTTCCCTGAAAGGTGAAGCGATTATGTATGAATAAAGACTAAAGACTTTGGATCAATGTTACCTTTAAGCTGCGCGGTTGCGCGGCCACGCAGATATCTTAAAGACGCCGCGAAGCAGTTTAGAATTACCGCGCAGCAACATTAAAAAAAGCTTTAACTTTTTTTTTAAATCACACAATTCGTTTCTGTATCTTGCAGCTTAATTTAACATACGTCCCGAAGACGTTGAACGTTAGATCTTTGTAAACAAATTAAAAGCCATCGTCATACAGTCTAAATATAAATCAAATAAAATTGGTTTCTTTAAATTACTATGTGTATACCCATATACACGTACATACACACACACACACACACAAGCCATGTCGTACAAGTCGCACCTACCATCTGTGAGCTTTCGATTTCTTTCCTTGCCATTATCACGTACACCTAAGAAAATTATATTTTTTGGTGATGTGCTGGGGGGTGTTGAGCGGGGGGTAAAGTATAGTCATCTTAAAATTTGAGGAGAATAACTTTGTGAACAACTATTGAAACTTTCAATTATAATTTATAATTGAAATAAATAAATCTTTCAGTCACAATTGAATAAATCCTTCCTCATCTCCTTGTCGGGGCCGGCAATTCCACGATTGAGAGTCGCTGAATAGTACAGGCACATGGTCTTTACCCCAACCCCTCTCCACTGAAATATAAAATATCCTCTTAAATTTGTTGTTCGGGTCAGCGTCAAATAATCAATACAACTAGAATGTCTAACCTTTGACCTTTCCATTTGATGCGCATGATGCCAAGACCAGAGCTATATATTAATAAATAGAAGTAAAAAAACGATTTAAAAAAACCACGTTTTTATTAGCGGACTAAAAAGAAGAAAATAATTTAAAACTTATAAGTTCAAGTACTTTTATTTAATGTGACTAAAAACGTGGGGCGGGCGCTTATGAGGTTTACATATGCGGTTCACTCATTCTCTCGCTTATAGATCTCTCTTTTGCCTTCTAAATTAGAAATCTTTAATTTGTATACCAAATTTGTATAAATATAGCGCCCGCCCAACGTTTTAAAAACATTGTGATGTGGTCCCGGGTGAACTCACGGATGTCAACAAAAGCAGACGGTACAGATTCTTATATATAGATTATAGATAAACTAAAAAGTTCAATAATTTAATAACGGTACATTCGATCGACCTGAAATTTTGAAACAATGCATTGTCATCCAAGATCTATCTGTGGTAAAATTTTGAGCTCTCTAGGACCATCAGAAGTGGTTTAATTTTACGTTGGCAGATTTGAAAAAATCTTGGACAAACCAACAAACAATGCCACAGGAACGAAAGCGAGTTAATAAAACGTGGTTAAAAAATGTCGCCATTTTAGCCCAACCCCCTCCCCAAACTTTCCTTATCCGCTCTTGAAATGTTGAAACGAACAACTCACTTTCACGGTACGGACATCACGTGACTCCATTTCAAACTATTTGTGAATTTGTGTAGTCTTACCGACTCCTGCAATCAAGACGTGAGTGGTAACGCCATGCGACGGCTACGCAAACCGACAGGGAGGTAGGGGCGCAGCGGTGCACCCGTGTTTCGTCCTTGACACCCCGTGGAATGACGCGGGTGTTGTTGGGTTTATTATTATTATTCACATTATTTTTTTTAAGGAGCACTGTGAGAGGAAAACACCAAACTGATCGCTTTAGAGACGTCCAAGAGTGAGAGCATTAAGTCACGCCTATCACAGATGGTCCTATTCATATAGAAAGAATAGAAACACCAAACATCGTCACGGTTATTTCAACAAGTATCCAGTACACAGGGAAGTGTGGCTTGCAAGTAAAAGCGGCTACACAGTGGGTTACATTTCATATCTAACTCTAACTTATACTTATAGTTAAGCGATTGTTTAACCTCAAAAGCCTCGAAGATTCAACGTAGTTAGTAACTACAGTATATTTAATTTTAAAGAACCTGGCACAAGTCACAAAATGAAAGTGTGTGACGTTCTATGTAGCCTGAAGCTCAGGGGTGGCCTTACAAGTATTTTTTATGCTGAAAAAACGAACAACTAACTAGCAGTCATTTTTTCTTTTTTAAATCATGATTAAGTTTGAAAATCAGGCGATCGCAGTTAAAATTTAAATAAAGAAGGTTATAGTGCAGCTTCCTTATGTAAGTTATTCCTTCAGGGCGGTGGTAGAATTTGTTGTGACTTTTATTGCGTACGTACTTTTATGAATGGCCCCCGAGTATGATTATACAAGTTTAACAGTAGTGACAAAGGAATCAACAACGGAATGTCTCAATTTGTTTAACATCAAAAGGTGTATATCCAAAGTCATAACTTTGTGTCAATTTAAAAGATTCGTATCCTACCTCTTATTTTTTTTTGGGCATACACTATAGTGTACATGATAATATCAGGCCCGTAGGCAATATAAAGCCATTAACATCGTCATGAGTTAATTACCCAATCACACGGCAACAGAACAATAACAGTGCAAATATGAGCCAAAGTCAACGACCCCTACCCTCAAGGCACCACCTCAATAACAAGGCACTGAAACAAACCCATATATAATTACAATAAATTGGCATTGACTGTCAAGGGTAATCTGGTCCAGCCCCAGGGCACCAAAACAATGAAGGCTGCTCTGAATCAATCCATGGCCACTAAAACTGAGACGAGCAATAGTAACGATGTGCCAGTTACAGGTGCTAGCCCCAGGGCACGTGCAGACCCGCACAACTGTTTAACATAAAAACAACACAAGCCCAAGTCGTCATGTTCAAGAAAACCAGATTTTATTTACATGGAAATCACATGGTAAAGAAGCTGATAGAACATACACATCGTTGATATGGTGTGTACATCGGAACCAGTCCCTACAAACACTACATTCAAAGCATACTTCCTAACCCATCCCTTCATACAATACAATCAATGTATACTAAATACACAGTAAGTGTATACTTCCGAACCAGTCACTACATAGCATTACAGTCAATGTATACTTCCTATACTAAATACACAGTAAGTGTATACTTCCGAACCAGTCCCTACATAGCATTACAGTCAATGTATACTTCCGAACCAATGCCCACATACATGCAGTAAAATGTATATAGACTTCGTATCAGTTCTTATATTCATTACAATAAAAACCAACCAGTAGAACCTTGCCCAAACGCCACCGTCTACACAAGACTTTTTATAAACTCATTACACACAGGCTAGTCATAGGCTACATGAAATCATACCAGCATGTGAAATAATGAGTAAAACTCATTCATTACATTTACAGATTTAAAAAAAATACATGGCAAATAGTCATATATGGCAAATGATCAATACAAAATGATGTATTTAATTTAAGCCAGCGAGATTTTTATAGCAAAATATTGATATAATTATAATGTAGTATAAGGTTTTGTTGCTGGTGACCATTAATTACTATAAAATCTGCCCACTGGCTATACATGTTTGGTTATAGTGTAAGAATATTTATCTATGCTATAGCTATACTAAATATATATCCGTGAATTAAATTTAACATGCAGTTAAATTGACAAATGATGCAGGAGGGTAAAATAGTACATTAAAAAAATATACGTTAAAATGAAGTTCAAAGCTATATACTAAAATAAATAGAAGTTCTGGTTTTTAATTAGCTTTTATTTTTTTTATTTATAGATATTTTAAAAAACTTGTTTATAATTTTGAATTTTAATTTAAAAAAAAACAACAACAGATACAAGCAGACACAGTAATCTTTAATTTAAAAAAAATCATAGAAATATATTTTTTGCACAGCAGAAGACAACAGAGTTTACTCCACCATAGAGAAATTTTGTTTTTACATTTTAAAAAATGACAAAAGTTCTCAACTGTAAAAAAATACTTTGGTTTCTTGTATGATACAATATTTAACAAACATCTTTTTTCATGAAACATTAATTACAAGAGATAAACAATTGTCAATAGCCATTTTCCAGTCCAGATTTAACTCAACTCTTCATTCAACCCCTCCCGAAATCAAAACATAAACTTGAAAAATTACTAGCTGAATAAAAAAAAACTTATTTAAAATTTTTTATTTTTTAAGAAAACTTTCCAAACAAATGAGAGAATCGGGCTATGCGGAGAAGGAATAAGTTATGCCTGGCGTTTTTAAGTAACCTAACCACGTGAAGATTTATCATTTAAACAATACTATCTAAGAATTTAAAAGCCTACTAATCCTTAAAAATTAAATGTTAAAAATGTATAGTATGTGCAAGCCATAACGCAGTTGATGACAGTGAGCAGTGAGTGTTGTAAACGTAACAAAGGAAGGTTTCAGGGCAACTTACTTAAAAACAGATTAGGGATTCATGAATACAGACGAGAATTAAAACTATTTAGTAAGAAGCAAGAAAGAAAAATTGAATGCACTGGTACAGACATCATAAAATATTCAGTAAATATAAAATCTGAAAGTACTACTTGTCATCAGGAAATCTTTAAGCTACTTTCTTTAAACTCTTCAGCATATAAAAAGAAAAGTTTTAAATTACGGTAGGGATATACTACACTCAAAAACGTCATCACGAAAGTTCAAAGCTAATTGAAACAAATTTACATGTAGTAAAGGATTCTAAAAATAGTTTGAACTCACATTGTTACTTCACTTCAACCTCAGTCCATTTCAGTCGGTCAAAGCCATAAAACTTAATCTTCATTTACAGTCAGGGTCTGATTCAGAGTGTTTAAGTTGGAATTTGCTAATTTCAATTTTATTCCAATGTTGTTTTTAAGACCTGGTGACACCAACAATTAAATATTGTGTTCTCATCTTGACAATGGATTATCTCCCTTTAGGCTTTCAATTGATGTTCAGTTAATATACTTATGTTAAAATTTAAATTTGTTATTTTTGTGTTATTGCAGTAAATACATATTATAAGCCATTTTCACCTAAGTATTGATAAGAGGTAGTTTGTTGACTTGAAATTAGGTTTTAGAAAGACAATGGTCAAGTCATGTTTTTCATCTTTATTGACACTAGAGTATTTTTAAAGGCAGAGTCAATAGTATATAATCTAACGAGTAAACCTATAATGAGACACACAAAGAATGGCAAATTTTACACTAAACAAACAAGACTAGTGTAAAAAGTGCAAATGACTTTAAATGTAGGATTGGAGACCTGTATTTAGTAATATAATTTTTTTAGTTGACTAAATGGGTAGCAAGATTTTGTGAACTCATTTAATATTCATAATGTTCAATGCTTCAGGTTTTAACTAAACAATGTTGTTAGTTCCTCCAATGGATTGGTCCTCAAAGAGAATAAATCAAGTTTAAATTTTTATATGTTAGAAGAATTCCATTAGTACAATATTTAAGGAACTATTTATAGTCAATAGAAAATGTAATAAAAGTTAGAATTTGGGTGCAGGTTCTTTATAATTCACTTTACTTAGTTTAACTCTAATTTATAAATGGATTTTCAAGAGTTTAAACAATATTACTATAGTCCATTACAACTGGCCTAACTGGAAAATAAAAGTGATAAACAATTGCAAAAAGAAATCCCAAAAAACTCTTGTCTCTTGTGTCTGATAAATTCAGGATGTACTGCAGGTTTTAGCAGCAAATTACTAATAAATTTTATTCTTTCAACTTGAGAACCAAATCTGTAAACAAGCTAATTTCACAAATTTAATGTCTTCTCAGATATTTCAAAGTTTAATCAAGTCTATCAAAGTTCTGACACACAAAATAATATGAATATTTCTTATTTGATATAATTTTTATTCATCATTTTTAATTTCAAATATTTGCATAACAAACAACATCTGTGAAGAAAATGTTCACATAATATAACTATAACTTATAAAAATTAACTTATCATACATATGCATGTTAGGGATCCTGTATAAAGTATAACGTGAACAAAGCAAGTAATGGCATTTGACTGACTGCATCAAAACCATGCAAGGCTAATGATTGGGCACCACATATTATTATTATAGTTATACCCCAGTATATGAACATGTTATTCAGTATCTTCATAAAACTAATTCCACTGGTAAAAGTGTCTAGATTTGAAAACTAGGCAAAAAAACAAAAACAAAAAAACAGTTTAAATCTTTTTACCAAAACTCAAACTAGGTAGGCTCATTGCCAAGAAATGATTATCACTTAACAAGCCCATAACAGTATATTACAACTTTTAAGCAGTACCACAAACAAGAAAATAATTTTAAAAATTTATTTTAAATTTGATAAGTGAACATTGTAGCATTGAATGTGAGTTTGAAAAATATTTTTTAAAAGCTGGAAATATGGAAAATAAACATTGAACATGATTTGCCGCTTGCATTTAAAAGTCACATTGAGATTAACTAACATACACATTATTTCACGAATTTTGTTAAAGTCAAAAATTAAAACAACTATTCACCCACTTACTGACTTACTACTGAGTTGTAAGACTAGGCCTACTTACAGTGTAGTTTAGTGAAGAATATTCCTAGTAAATACAAGTGTGAACAATCACAACATCAAAATTATTTAAGGATAAAGAAAAGAGGAAGGTCCCAAATACACAACATAAATCAAGCCATGAAAAAGTACAAAATAATGCACGTGATTTTATTTGTAAAGCTGCCTTGTTGAAACTAATTGTGGCATGTACCAGTACCAGTATGTACCAGTATCAGTACCATGAATTGAATTCAACGAAAAAGTATGCAGATGCATCGCCCTCTAATTAATGAAGCAGTCCATCTACTTTGATTTTGAGGAACAGTTCAATTTCAATGCATACACAATGTTGTAATTGTAAGCTAGAACTTTAAAATAAAGAAGTTGCAATATCGCTTGCACTTGCATGCACCACTCAACTTCATCAGTGTCGGCATGGGAGAGGAGAAGAAAAACAAACATGGGTACCAAAAGTTGGGTGGGTGGATTAGGGCACGTAAAAATATTAATTGATAAAGTTACTAACTTAGTTATGATTAAATTAGTAGAACCGTAATCATAGTAAAGTGCAAATATTTCTGCTTTTATTAAAATTAAAAACAGTGAACAGAAGTTACTGTTATCACTGTTTAAAATGCTCATACTTTTATTACTAGTACTTTCATACTGTAAATTAATAATAATAAAGTTAGTCTTCTAAGTCTATAGTAAGAGTGGCCCGTGGCGGGGAAAAAATTGACAGGATTTTCATTTTTGATTTAGTTATCACTCACAATAAGTTAAATTATACTTATAATAATTTTAAATTAAAGTGAAAGTGCACAGTATGAGTGCAGTGTGTAAATATTGATGTCTTGAGAGTGGAAGAGGGCTTTTTATTTAAAAAAGGACAGATAAGCTCTTATTTATTTTCTTTTATTATCAATTATCAGTATGTTGCCTCCATATTTTTAGAAGCGCCTAGCCGTGCAAAAATGTGGATCTACCGGCGGGGTTCGGTGAAAACCTGGCAAAGCCAAAAATATCATCTCATTTCCAAACGTTGTAAACAACTTGTGACCTGGTTAGGGGGCAGATCTGAATATCTACGGCTCTACATTTGTATCAGAACAGACATTTACGTATTGATTTCAAAATAGCAAGGGGGAAATCAAGACCTCAAAAAATCATGACCCAAATTATATATTTAAAAAAATAATAATTTCAAAAAAATTTATTTAAAAAAAAATAAATAAAAGTCCAAATAATATAGAAAAGATAACTAAAATAAATGTTATAGCAACAGCACACATTTTTTTCACTACAGAATTACAATGTTTAATATCAATCTCTTCCATACAAAAAAGAATCAGATGATCAATTAATTCCGTAAAGTAGCACATGGTCAATACATTCCATAAAGTAGCACACCAACTCCAATAGGAAAAATTGACTGCAACCAGCAAAAAGCAATATCAATTAGGTTTCGCATGTATTTTGGTTTCAAAACACAATTGGTCAAATTACTTTACTGGCACAGAGTCGGCAAACCTCCAGAAAAGTTTGGATGGTCAAGAAAAACTTAAAATGCATGTTTAAAAAGCTAAATAAAAATTATATGACACGGCTACACTGTTTGAGGACAAAGTTGAGACTAGGATTCTGCCTAGCACTGGCCACATATAGGTTCCTTGACACTGAAGGTATCAGACAGGGGCCTGATGAAATGATAGTCGTTAGCTTTGCAGTAAGGACATATAATCATGCGGCTGTACTGGCTGTAGAAATCAAGGCCTATGGAAACATCTATGACTGCTCGGCGACAGTGCTTACATGTTAATCGCTTCTGGCAACAAGGCATAGCAGCAAAGATATCGTAGGTGTACATTGTGCCCACCACAAAAGATGAACCGTCCCAGAGCGTCTTGCAAGCAGAGCACTTGGCTTCACATGCACCTTCTAGGCAGCCAATACAAACTGCGTTTAGAAACTGGATCCTTCCCTCCCATATCACCTGGACTACGTGCTGATCGTACGCTTGTGGGGAAAGAAACATTGTGCCATCAACCAAAGGAAACCGATCAAAAACAGGCAGCTGAGCTTTGCACAAAACGCAGCGCAAAGCTGTCATGCGCTTGTTGGTTAAGTTGCTGAGGACAAAGTTGCGAGTTTCTTCATCCTCTTGAACATCTTCTATGTGTATGTTGTAAGGATTTCGCTTGTACCGGGGTAGGGCATTGAAAGCAGACAAGTCCCGGCGATGTCGGAAGAGGCCCCCTTGGTTTGGGTCAAAGGCTTCTGGCTTTTTCCCCTTAAAAAATATGTTACCAATGACCGGAGAACTGGACAGTGGTGACATTGAACCAGCAGAGCTCGGTATGCTTCCACTGCTGCTGGCCTGACTGCCAACGCTTCCGGTGCTACTGACGCTGTTGGTGCGCATACGTAGTGCATTGCTCGGTAACATTAAGGGGTTGTTTGTGTAGGCGAGATTGCTGACGCTGTGGTGTGCACTATTATCAAGAATTTCCAGATCGGCCCCAAATTCATTTTGATTGCTACTATTGTTTCTACTCCGTTCCTTATTACCCACATTGCCACCGGGGTTGTTGTTGATGGTGTTGTCGCTGCCACGACGCTTATTGTTGGTGGTAGTGCTAACCGGTTCTCTCTTCAGTAATTTTGTAGCGTTGTCTACATGTTGAGAAGGTTGTTGTATATGGCTGTGGTTGTCCACGAGATGATTATGTAGCGGTTGATGATTAGTGTTGGAGTTGTGGCCTGCTTTATGATTTGTACTCACCACAGGCATGGGCTTATCGTTTTTCTTCTTGTTCTTACGTACTTTCTTGGCATTTTCATTAAAAGGAGCAGGAAAATAATCCAAATCCTTCCGTAAATGCCCACGGCCACATTTACAGTCACATGCTTTATAAGCTAGATCGTAGCCCTTCTTGGTCCACAGGTTTTGTAATCTTTGCTTTTCGCTCCAACTTCTTGCGCGACCGCAAGATCTCAGGAAAGAAAGAACAGATTTTTCCCATTCAATGAAACAAAACTTATGCATCCAATTTCCTACGGTGCACGTATCATTATTGCATACAACCCTAACAGCATCCTCTGGGTCGTTAGGATCAATCGGATCATCATTACAACCAGCAGGAACACAACAATTTTGGAGACGAGCACCACCGTTTTCACCGTTCTGATGATTTTGGTGCTCCATACGCAAGTTGTTTACATGTTGATTTCCGTTTTGAATGTTATTCGGAGCTTCTTCGTGGCCAATACGTTGGACTTTTTGATGCTTTAGATTAGGCATTGCAGTTTGAAATAATAATTCCAAAATTTAAACAAAGTCAAATACAAATTCACAGTTTGTAGCAGTGTTTTCTTCTCTCTGTGCTTAACACAATGCCGGTTCGACTGGAGATGTGAGTGTTTTGATTCCGCGTCGAGGAGGTGTGTCAGTCGGGGTTTTGTTGGGGGAAATGTAAGCGTGGCTGTGATTGGCTGTTAGGTCCTGTGCCTGTCGGCGGTGCATTCGATTGGTGAAATTGCCATGACCTTGTAAACTCATTCTGGTTTATGTTAATGAGGTGTTTACATCGAAAGGGTTTCTAGGTCGAGGTCTTGTACCTTGCTAGCCGGCCGGTGAAATGAAAAGAAAAACAACAGAACCTTTTTTCAAAAGTTACTAAGCCGTTATTAGGCAGACTAAAAATATTGTGTGACATGAATAAACTGAAACGTATAGTATGAAGTGTACTGGAAGCTGTATGATGAAATTCTAAGGCAACTGTCTGTTACAGACATAATATAATTATAGTTTCGTTCCATTTGATGTATTCTATACTCCTACTAGTAAGCACGCATTCTATATTTAGAGATAAAAAAATGTTAGTAACTAATGACTTATGTTTTTAAAAAAAATTGTATTTGACAGCTGCACAATCAACTATGAGATGGCTTCAAGTGGCGTTCATTGATTTGTTGTGGGGAAACAGTGTAACAATATATAATTCGTGTTGAACTCATGAGCTCTCTTTCTCTTGAAATAGTTCAACATGGTAATGATGCACGCTCTCACTCTGTCTCTCCAACTGTTTACTCCCTCGCTCCCAATCCTATGACACGCACTCACTCTCTTTGTTCATCTCTGCATTAAAATTAAAGCAGTACATATTTCAAAAATATACAGAACTAATAAAGTAGTGAAGGGAAAGAATTAAAACAATTCTTAATGACTTAATCTTATTTAAACCTTACTGCCATTTATTTTACGACGCAAACTTTTTGCTCTTTCATTTTTAAGTTTAAAGAAAACTAATAGTCTTTATTTTAATTACTTAAATCGCGCCCCAACAAATAAAACAACGAAACTTTATTTTTCGGACAAATATTCCTAAATTAGTTGTCAATGGCGAATGGCAGTGACGTTGAAAGGAGGTGTGCCGTGGGGTAAGAGTAATGTTTGTATATTTAAGAGTGCCCAGCTAAACAGATGCTTCTATTTTCACCCAAGGGGGCCAACTAAATCTTTCCACGAGATGGCGACATCCACCGTTGCTACGCAACTTTGGTAAGGTACTTTCTCTAAAATGTGCTGATTTTTTTTTCTTCCAACCAAAAAACCCGAAATAGCGTGAATAATGATCATCAAACATGGAATCAAATCAGCATCCTTAACGTAAAGAGTGATTTGATTTTTTCATTTTGACTTGGCGTATGAGTATGACCGTAGCAGTAGTGTGCAGTTATATTCACATTGAAACTTTGTTTTTTTTTAAAGTATTCTCAGACCCAGCTACACCAACCGTATCAGGATGAAGGCTGATAACGATATGATATTTAAGACCGTTTTTTCTAAATCTAAAACCAATTACCGGTAAGCTTCATTTCTCAATGTGAAGATGTTTTTGGAGCGGGGTGGTTAACGGAGAGAGACGGTGAAGCGAGAAGAGGGGGGGGGAGAGAGAGATAGTGAGTGATTTAGAACAAGCAGAGCATTAAATTTTAATTATTATTTTTAAAAAGTGGCTAAATTTACAAAGCTCGAGAACGAAGGCACAGATATTGTTTGAAACACACACCAAATTCTAGTATTAAATTGTTTGTTTTTTTTAAACTCAAGGTCTGTTAAATTAAATATTTTTTTTACAAAAACGACATGTGCACATTTTAAAGTTTTTACAACAAATGAAAATGAAAAACTGAAATTATTGATGTTTCAAAGTCACAGACAGAGGCATCTGCTGCTAAGTTGTTATTGCAATTATTCCTTTTGAGCCCATAACTTGTTTTGTTTTGTCTTTGCAAAAATAAAAATGTTCCCTTACACTTACACACAAAGCTGCAGTTTTTCCTCCAAATTATTGAATTTTAAAATTAATTTATAATAGCTCATTAAGTTCATACAAATGTGGAAGGGTGTGAGAATAAAATTAATTCTTTCGTCATATCTCAAAAGCCGAATATTGTCCTTGCCTAAAATAACATATCTAATTAAAAGTTGTTTAAAGACCAAGGGGTCTTAAAGTTTTTGTTACCACGTACCCCGCTGCACGAAGGGTAAAACGCTCTTTAAATTAAAAAAAAAGAATACGTTTGTTAGATGGTAATTATAAAATTGCAAAAGAGTTAAACATCCGGAGACCATGTCACCTTTTTCACCATTCCTGCAATCGTCCATGGGTTAGGAGCCACTGCTCTAGAATGAGGTGACTCCCCATGGGTTAAGAGCCACTGTTCTAGAATGAGGTGACTCTCAGGGTAACAGCTTGGACCCAGCCATGAACACAACAGCTCCGTCTTGAACTGGAAAGATCAAGCTAATGAGTCCTATTATGGACTTAGGAGAGGTTCAGCCAAGCAATCCATCATCGTCTTGACCTATAGCCAGTGCACAAGCGTGATCTTCTCACACAAGCGTGATCTTCTCACACAAGCGTGATCTTCTCACACAAGCGTGATCTTCTCACACAAGCGTGATCTTCTCACACAAGCGTGATCTTCTCACACAAGCGTGATCTTCTCACACAAGCGTGATCTTCTCACATAAGCTTGATCTTCTCACACAAGCAATCAGTGAGGTGACTTTCACTTAGTTTCTGGTTGCTCCTGGAAGCTCTATGTCGAATCAATCACAAATCATTGTGAAATAGCGCAGTTGTTTTTGTTTTTCTTTTCTTCAACTTCAAGTCCCGATGAGCGGTTAAGAACCTCTGCTTGATGTGATGTTCAACATTATTGAACAAGTGAAGCATGGAGAAATGACGATAGTAGGAATGGGGTGGAGGGAGGCAGTTGGGGCTCGGGTGGAGGGAGGCAGTTGGGGCTCGGGTGGAGGGAGGGAGTGGAGGATGGGAGGGAGGGAGTGGGTGATGGGTAGAGGGAGGCAGTGGGGGAGGGAGGGAGTGGGGTATGGGGTGGAGGGAGGCAGTGGGGGAGGGAGGGAGTGGGGGATGGGAAGGAAGGAGTGGGGGATGGGGTGGAGGGAGTGGGGGCTGTTAGGGAGGGTGTGGGAATGGGTCGGAGGGAGTGAGGGTTGGGGTGGGAGAGGGAATGGGGTGGAGGAGGGAGAGTGAATCGGGTGAAGGGAGTGGGGATGGGGTGGAGGGAGGGAGAGGAATGGGGTGTCAAGAGGGAGGAATGGGAGGGAAGGAGTGTGAATAAAGGGAGGGGTGTAATTTCATATAATGAGGAAGATTGCCCGATGTTTCCTGCCAGTAGACCAACGGTTTTAATAACAGTGACGCTTCGCGACCTTCACACATATAAGGAGAGAGGAAAAGGAGATTGAGGGAGAAGGAGGTCGAGAAAGACAACGAGAGAGAAGGAGTGAAAAAAAAGACAAACACCCAAGAGTACCCCCTGACCTGAACATGACCCCAAAATTCAACATTTGGCACGCGAAAATCTAAAATCTGAACGGCTTGGGGGGGGGGATAATTTTTAAAAAAAGTCCACAGATCAGCAAGGGTGGGGACAAACACTAATGGCAGAAGTTCTCTAGGGAACATTGGAGGTGCGAGGCCGGTAAGCGGCACGTGCAGGGTCCAACATTGGACAATTCTAAACAGTTGTATTTAACATCCAGGAGGGGGAAAGGGGTGATGTAGTATTAAAAGAAAAGATCGTTGTACTCTGATATTGAATTTGTTCATTAAAAAAATATTAACGAAAGTTGTTTTCACCACTTAATAACAAAAAGAGTTATTTTAACATTTCAAGTTATTTCAGTAGTAGACCAATGTCATTAAAACAGTTGAAGTTGACCTTTACTGACTTGGTAGCACTTACTGACTTGGTAGCACTTACTGACTTGGTAGCACTTACTGACTTGGTAGCACTTACTGACTTGGTAGCACTTACTGACTTGGTAGCACTTACTGACTTGGTAGCACTTACTGACTTGGTAGCACTTACTGACTTGGTAGCACTTACTGACTTGGTAGCACTTACTGACTTGGTAGCACTTACTGACTTGGTAGCACTTACTGACTTGGTAGCACTTACTGACTTGGTAGCACTTACTGACTTGGTAGCACTTACTGACTTGGTAGCACTTACTGACTTGGTAGCACTTACTGACTTGGTAGCACTTACTGACTTGGTAGCACTTACTGACTTGGTAGCACTTACTGACTTGGTAGCACTTACTGACTTGGTAGCACTTACTGACTTGGTAGCACTTACTGACTTGGTAGCACTTACTGACTTGGTAGCACTTACTGACTTGGTAGCACTTACTGACTTGGTAGCACTTACTGACTTGGTAGCACTTACTGACTTGGTAGCACTTACTGACTTGGTAGCACTTACTGACTTGGTAGCACTTACTGACTTGGTAGCACTTACTGACTTGGTAGCACTTACTGACTTGGTAGCACTTACTGACTTGGTAGCACTTACTGAATTGGTAGCACTTACTGACTTGGTAGCACTTACTGACTTGGTAGCACTTACTGACTTGGTAGCACTTACTGACTTGGTAGCACTTACTGACTTGGTAGCACTTACTGACTTGGTAGCACTTACTGACTTGGTAGCACTTACTGACTTGGTAGCACTTACTGACTTGGTAGCACTTACTGACTTGGTAGCACTTACTGACTTGGTAGCACTTACTGACTTGGTAGCACTTTCATGGGTAGCGTTTATGTTGATGATTGCAGCAGTGACGTATATTGTGTCAATAGAAAACCTGTATTATAAACGAAATCAGTAAAAAATAAATCAAGTTATTAGTAAACGTGTAGGTAATAGTGTGATTTGTGAACGTGTAAACATAACATAATGTGATAAGTAAAAAGTAAGTTTATTATAGTTTATTGTGTTTTTGACATGTATATTCGCCTTTTGTCTGGACAGTTCGTCTTAGCCTTAGTGAATGAGAGGAGAACATTCCAACAGGAAATCTCCCTAAATTTTTATATTTTATATCAATATGTTCCGTCTGTTCTACATCAATATTTACTCTCCATTCTATATCAATATTTCCTCAAACTTTTCAGTTGCAATAATCGGTGGGCACCATGTAAAGTGTCCCTCCATTTCGCAATGAACCAGGGAAGATAAACAACAAAATGTTGAAGTGCATGGTACACTCACCAAATGGCTTTGAGACACCTTTTTTAAAATAAGGGATGGCCTTGATCAGTGGCATTGCCGTGTCAAGCCTACAGGCATGGGCGTAGGGAAGGGGGGGGCAAGGGGGGCATTTGCCGCCCCCCCCCTACATTTGAGAATTTAAATTTTTTTTTAATTAAATGCATTAATTTACATAATTAATTTACAGCACTAATTTGTAAGTCTTATTAATTTCTAAGGCTTTTTTCAACCCTTATTTTATACTGAACTTGATTTTAATTGAAAATTGTACCTGTATGGCATTGCCAGTTAAAATTTAAAAAAAAGTGGGATTTTTTTGCCCCCCCCCCTGGAAAAAATCCTAGCGACGCCCATGCCTACAGGTGTGCTCACTGGAATCCCCCCCCCCGCCCTTCTTGTTTCCACAAAAAATTGTACATGAAGTTTCCTGGCTTAGAAATATATATTGTTAAAAAAAATAACAAAAAACAAACAAACAAAAAAATCAAATGTTCTTTCAATGGTTTCTGTATTGTCTTGTGTGCTCTTTTCAGGTGATGTTTTTCAAATGAACAAAAATTTCAATTCGGCTGAATGCTTCCTCTTCAAGAGCTGCTGCTGATGTCAACAAGTGGGTTCGTTTGCTTTAAAGATCAGATATAGCTTGATGAAAGTTTGCCTTAATGTAATAACATGACCTTTCCACCTTGACTGCTACCACATGACCTTTCCACCTTGACTGCTACAACATGACCTTTCCATCTTGACTGCTACAACATGACCTTTCCATCTTGACTGCTACAACTTGACCTTTCCATCTTGACTGCTACAACATGAACATCCCGTATCTTTCATAAACAAACACCAATCATGTACAAATACCCTTATTGAAAAGACACCGTTCCTTGAGTACACACTATTTATGTTTTAAAAACAAGACCTGTACAATCACAAACATCGTTAATGATAAGTCCAAACAACCTTTACCCCAAACCGCCTACCTCTTTTTCAAGGTCAAAATGTCCGTGAAAACAAAAAATTCGGGGGCGGACATTTCTCATAGATTGTTTTTTTTTAACAGGATTTTTTTTTAAAGTACACACCTCGCTGTCAATGAAAGATTTCATTGTTAACACTTCTCTGCTGAACTTTTGCGGAGTCGAACGCGCAAAGTCAAAGCGTAAATATCGATTCCGGTGCTGTCGCCATTCATCCAGCATGACTGATGAACTGAAGGAATTTAGAAGTACGAGTATTATGTATTTTTCGTAACAATTCCAACAAACTAAAGAAGACATTACTATACAATTTGACTTCCAATAGTATACATTATATATCGACTTTCTGCGAAAGATGAGAGGTTCGAAGGTCAGAGTTCAGGGGTGCACCTGCACGTGTCAGTCGATGATGACTCGCCCAACGACCTTGACCAAAACTACAAAGCAGGTTCTGTTCTTGTTCCTTTCTTCCCAAGCATGTTAGGGTCAGGATGACCGTGCACTCAGCCGTGACTAATGCCGGAACCTGATGTTGGTCGCGTGCCACACAGGGGCGGGCCGTTGGGGGGGGGGTTAGAACGGTGGAATCGAAGTGAATAAAGTGACTTGAATACTGTCTTTTGAGAATATCATTAGTGTGCTAAGATTCGGTATCGGTTCGCTTCAATAAGTTATTACACATTTTATAAGCTAAAGATTTAATAGCGGATTATCTGTGTGATTATATGTAAATTATTAAGGTAAACAAAAATTATCACTGTGTAATCCCTTTGTTAACCCTGTGGATCGGCAACTCCAAGTAACGTCATGTCTTAAATTATAAAATAACTAGCGTATCGCCCGTCAAAAATGACGGAAGTTTTCAAAATAAATACACATCAGATTAAAAAATAACGTAATACAGAACTTATATTTATATTTTTTAAAAATTTGATTCATTTATTATCATATTGAACAATTTTATGTGGAACGTTCGAAAAGTGTTATTTTTGGTGCAGCACTATAAAACAAAATCGATCGCAGCGCCACCTAATAGCATTACATCCAGATCGCAGCGCCACCTACAAATCAACCATACAGACCACGGGAATTATGTATATTGATAATGAAAACTAGAATGAAGTAGTTAAGGGCCCTTTGACTGGGGAAACGAATTGAAACTGCAGTGAGGCAATGGCATGATTTCATCAAACTGAGTATCAGTATTGGTACCCAACACATAACTTTCATTATCAATAGCATTCCTCTCATTTCATTAAACTGAGTATCAGTATTGTTACCCAATAAATAACTTTCATTATCAATAGCATTCCTCTCATTTCATCAAACTGAGTATCAGTATTGTTACCCAATAAATAACTTTCATTATCAATAGCATTCCTCTCATTTCATCAAACTGAGTATCAGTATTGGTACCCAATAAATAACTTTCATTATCAATAGCATTCCTCTCATTTCATCACCCCCCCACACCCTATAAAGTCAAAGCACGCACATTTCCCACCAGATCAATGAGTCAGTTCTGACGCTACCATTATTTCTCAGCGTCTCTGACTCACATATGTCAGGGGTCAGCAAAGTAAATATTTCTTTTTTAAAAATTAACTTGGTTCTTACAATTCCTTGTCTGTCGTCAGTTCACACAGTATTTTTGTATATTTTTTTATTTATTGTTTTTCCCCTCCCGCGAAATACATGTACTTTACAAATTGATGACGTTTTTTTTAAAAATAGTTACGTTTAAAAAAATAAATAATTTTTTACTGAAATAGAATAAAGAATACTTAAACCGAAAAAGATCAAAATGAATATTATTGATTTTGTTATTTCTTTTCATTCAGTATATAGATTGTGTGTGGTTGGTTGGTGATATGTGGTTGGTTGGTGATATGTGGTTGGTTGGTGATGTGTGGTTGGTTGGTGATATGTGATTGTTAAGTGGGTGGTGTGTGATTGTGAGGTGGAGGATATCTGGTGGGTATGTGGTTGGTTGGTGGGTGGTGTGGGATTGTTAGGTGAAGGATATCTGGTGGGTATGTGGTTGGTTGGTGGGTGGTGTGGGATTGTGAGGTGAAGGATATCTGGTGGGTATGTGGTCGTTATGTGGAGGAAAGTTAACTTTAAACAATAATAATAAACAATGGATGAAAGTTAAGTGTGAGACTATAAACTATTGACGAAACCGTGAATATAGACGACGGAATCAATACAAAATAAATAACAATAAACATTTGTCGAAAGTTTACCAGTCTATGGAAAGTTAGCATCCGGGACGTCCAACCTTATTGCACAGAGGGCCATATTCTATGAAGTAAAGATATGCGGGGGCCGGATTGAGATAATAAACAAAGAATTATAAACGTTGAGAAGTTTTTTTTCTCCAAAATATTAATGTCAAGGGTGATTTCCGAGATCTTGACTGCAGTAAATAGGGGAGGTCAGGGTCAATGTCAGGTTCAATGTCAGGGTCAATGTCAGGGTCAATGCTACTAGTTTGACACGTATGATATCAGGCAGGTGAGAGTCACTTAGTTTCGTCCTCACACGGTTCTTGTTAATATTCATAGCTGAGAATTTCTGCTCAAACAAGTATGTCAAGCCAAACAAGCTCAAAATTGTCTTAGCAAATGTTCGAATTTCTTGGAATCAGTCTTTATCCAGATGACGGTAAAAGTAAAAGTCAATGAGAGAAAGCTGTTGTTTTCTGATGTGACATTTAGCACCATTTTGCACCTTAATGAGTTCCAGTTGCTGATGGCCTGGGGCATCGTCAGGGTTCACAGAGAAAAGTGAAGATTTCCCTTTTAATAGTTGCAAAACCTGAATGCGCCCTTGAAATTAATCAGTCATGGATATGATATCTGCAACCTGCCTCTGCGTTTGCTCATTGAAGTTTCTTTCTGATAAACTTGTGATTACCTGTAGTGAGGCGAAGTTTGAGGTTTTAGGCTGCATTTGAAACAGTTGGCTTTGAAAAAGTTGCAACTTGTTTCTAAAGGCTTTGACATGTGAATATAATTGGCTTACCACTGCATTGTAGCCTTAAAGTCTTGTGATAAGAATGTTTAGGTGTCTTGTCACATCAAGTAAAAATTCAAAAAAATCTGTCATGAAAGAAGGATCAAATAGTTCTGGAAATGTTTGTTGCTAATATCCCAATTCCTTTTTTAAATGTGTGTAGTAGCTATCCCCCAACTGAGCAATCTTAGATCATTGTGATGCTGATACATATAACATATTCGTATTCTCAATGGATGACAAGAAGAAACTCCTGAAACTGGCGGTGAAACTGGGCTATAGAGTGAATAGAGTTTAAAGCTTGTATCACTGGCTGAATGGCATGATCACATCTAAGATGTTTGGCATAAAGAAACTGTTGTTGAATGATACAGTGAAGTTGAAAAGGTTTGCCACCGTCTTCGCTGATTTTGTCATAAACAAGCGTTGCTAGGCCATTGTGCTTACCAGACATTGCAAGGAACCATCAGTTATAATTACAGAGATTTTTTCAATGGTAATTTAATGTTATTGACAGCCGAACAAACGGAAACAAATAAATATGTTCTCCTTGTTTCGCCTTTCTGACTCTTAAGGTTAGGTAATTATTTAACAATAAAACGTCATCGATTATTCTTGACGTACTCAAAATAGCACACAATTTCGACTTTTCTTACAAGAATATGTTGTTACAGAAATAATACGTCAGTCAATTGTAATTACCGTATATACTCGTTCGCAAGCCGAACTTTTTTGGGACAAAATCTAGGGGAAAAAAGTGTGGTGGGGGGGGTCGGCTTATGAGCGGGTCATAGGTGATTTCTGCATGGATATTAAATATCGGTGTTGTTATTGTAGATTATCAATGTTCTTTTCTACATTCTACAAGATTCGACTGCTCTATCAGAAGCTATATTATAACAATAAAAATCAGCACTTACCTTATTTAATCATTTTATTTATTTTTGTGAACGTTTTAATAAATTGTTTTACAAATTTTGTTTTCAACCACGGATTTTAATGTACGCGCTTTCATCACTGTTTACCAAATAATTTTTTTTTAAATACCGGTAACTCTTGCTTAACAAAGAGCAGAAAGACAAAGATAGGTAGTACAAAGTAAACAATCATAATGACCGATTTAGCTTGTAGTTAAAAAAAAATATGTACCATTTTTGTAAAGCTGTCCTATTATTTTTGGGGGATCGGCTTGCGATCGGGTTATACACTTTTAATACTTTTCCCTTCCAAAATTGTGTGGGGGGGGGGATGGTCCGGCTTATGGACGAACGGGCTATAGAACGAGTATATACTGCATTTAAGACGAGACCGTAGGCCAGTTAAAATTTAAGCACGGGTCATGTTTGGCCCGCGGGGCGGACTTTGGACACCACTGGTTAACAGGGAAACAATGCAAAAATTTAACAGTTAAGCTTAGAGGGTGACCCAAATAAACAAAGTGTTAACTCAGAGCTGCAAAACTGTGTTTGCGAGATAAATGTGTTTATTTAAGAGAAAAATATATTTCATTATCCTAAAATGTTTCTTTATAATTATAATTACTTTCCTCTTCAAAACTCCGACCCCAACCCCACGTTCAAGGTAACCCCCTCCTTCAAGTTCAAGGTTGAGGGGTTCATTAATTTACCTCTCTGCGTGCAGCATTTTATGGGACGGTTTTTATACTGCAAGTTCGAGAAAAGAAAGTAAACAGCGCTTCAAAGAAATTGTTTGAATTATGAACAAAGCCTTTCTGTTCCATTAATTTTGATAATCGTTTTTAATTAGGTCGTCCACAACTATAATAACAAAAAAATTTAAAACGACGTAATTTCACACAAGGAATCGCCTTTATATTTTTCAACTTATCTTTTTAAATAATCTGTAGCGCAACCGCCTGCAAGCAGTTGGGCATGTTAAATTGTGTCAAGGTTTGGGTTGAATTTTATTATCATTTTTTGAAATCTAAGAAACAAAAATGAGAAGAAAATCTGTTGGATGAAGTGGCAGACCTGGCTTATTGTCCACCAATCATGTTACATTGATTGATGTTTATGTTGCAGAGTTCAAGGTTGAATGAAGAGAGCACTGATGCAACTCAAATCTTCCACAACATCGAATCGTAAAAAGGATGCAATGGGGTTCAAGGGACGTAACAAATTACTAACAAACACGGAGTAAATGTTTGCTTTATTTATTTACGAACTGATGGAGTGAATGGGTGTAGACGTTGTTTGTCCATCGAAAATATGACATACATTCATTTTTCGTTTTAGTTAGGGTGCGATAGGAGATGGTGCAGATAGGGTGAAGGGGAAAATCTTTAAAGTAGGGTGCGTATGGGGCAGCTGGGAGGAAAGCAGATGGGGAGACTTAAATCAAATAGTTCATGGCAGGGTGCATAATACTCAAAGGCATGGTCGAGAGGTTTGCGGCACGTGCTCGTTAACAAATTAACAATCGAGGCTTGTTTGTTACGTCTAGTCCAATACATTTTATAGTTCAATACTTTTTTTTAGTTCGTCCTTAATAGTTGTTTTTACTTTAAAATTTAAAAAAATAAAATAAATAACATAATTTTTAATTTAAGAAAACTTATGAACCAGGAAAACAAACGCACTCAGTCAAATGCAAGACTAGACATAAACCACGGTTAGGCGTAGGACGCTTAAATATTCTGAATGGAAGGAGCATCTGTTAATTAAAGATTATTTAAGTATAATTATGTGTATGCCCAAAAGTCGTCTCTCCTATGTTATGTATTCCGTATAAATCTATCAAGTGCAATCCCGGTGACCAGGTTGCGACATTGATTAATTTTCAAATCCAAACAAATTCAGTCAACCGTTATCATAACCGATAGCGAAACTTGAGAGAGTGTTTTGTTATTTTAATCTTTATGTTTTTAAAAATAATAAATGGCTACTCATTTTTTTAAATAGTTGGGTAAATTTAACAATATTAGACTTAGATTTCTGTGTAGGCTCTAAGGTCTAATATAAAATATACACACACCTTATAATATAAAATGTCAACGTTGTTTTCAGGGCAGTCATGCAGCGACTAGCAAACTTTCTAACTCACCGAGAAACGAATCATTTACCATAATCATAAACCAAAAACGTATTTTTTTTTACTTGTCTAGTAGTGGAAGGTCAAATGTCAGTATTGAGTCTTGACTCCGTTCGCCCAAAGTCCAAAGAAAATCCGTCATCTATTAACGAAGGGGGTCAATGGTCCGTCATCTATTAACGAAGGGGGTCAATGGTCCGTCATCTATTAACGAAGGGGGTCAATGGTCCGTCATCTATTAACGAAGGGGGTCAATGGTCCGTCATCTATTAACGAAGGGGTTCAATGGTCCGTCATCTTTTAACGAAGGGGGTCAATGGTCCGTCATCTATTAACGAAGGGGGTCAATGGTCCGTCATCTTTTAAAGAAGGGGGTCAATGGTCCGTCATCTATTAACGAAGGGGGTCAATGGTCCGTCATCTTTTAACGAAGGGGGTCAATGGTCCGTCATCTTTTAACGAAGGGGGTCAATGGTCCGTCATCTATTAACGAAGGGGGTCAATAGTCCGTCATCTTTTAACGAAGGGGGTCAATGGTCCGTCATCTTTTAACGAAGGGGGTCAATGGTCCGCGCTCCTAAGTAATTGTTTCATTTATTTGCTATGTCACATAATAACCAACTACTCAAGGCCGTCCAGTGGATCTTGGCAACACCATCGGCTGTAGGCGATCAAATAGGATTTTTAAAAGAAAAGACTTTTATCTTTGAATATAGGTGCCACCTACAAGAACAGTGTGTCCTGATCAGTTAGACTTGTGACGTAGGGTTTCACCGTTTCACCTCATGAAACCAATGTGACATGTCATGAATGTCTGTGGTCAGTGTTGTCTATCTTCGTCTCACAAGTCACAATCATTGTAACATTGACAATATAATATAAATATACATATATATAATTATAATTAAAGGCCTACAATAGAATTACTAACTATTGGCATTGGGTATTTGCACAAGGAAAAGTGGCCCATGGAACACAAAAAGGTTTTGAACTACTGAAGCACGAAAACTATTATTCCTGAAATCGGTTGAGAGCACTGCTCAAATAAAGATAATTTCACTTTGAAAGTGAGAAAAATGGTTGCTTTCTTTATAATTTATAGCTAAGACTTCTAGTAGAGCAATAAGGAACAGGCTAAAGTTTAAAATATATTTATATATAGTTGTACATTTCACAGAGAGTCTCCACCGGCTCCATAGCTCAGTTGGTTAGAGCGTCTGCCTAGTAAGCAGAAGGTCGAGGGTTCGACTCCCTCTGGAGCCTTCACTTTATTTTGTTTACAATTCGTTTTTCTAAAAATATTATTTTGTTATATGTCCATGACTTCTAGGAGAGTAAAAGTGAACACGGTTATAATATATTATATCTACTTCTATATTTCAGTATCGGTCTTCACCGGCTCCATAGCTCAGTTGGTTAGAGCGTCTGCCTAGTAAGCAGAAGGTCGAGGGTTCAACTCCCCCTGGAGCCTCTCACTAAATTTTTTACGTAAAAATTCGTTTAAAAAAAATTCAAGAATAATTTTGTCACACGTTTTGTTTAGAAATTACGGAATTATTATTTTTTTAACCACGTTTTTATTAACTCGCTTTCGTTCCTGTGGCATTGTTTGTTTGTTGGTGGTTTGTCTGTCCACAATTTTAAAAATCTGCCAACGTAAAATTGAACCATTTCTGATGGTCCTAGAGTTCTGAAAATTTTACCACAGATCTTGCATGACAATGCATTGTATCAAAATTTCAGATCGTTCTTAAATTATTGAACTTTTTAGTTTATCTATATTTTATTACATGTATATACTTGCTTTCGTGTCTGTCTGTCCGCAATTTTTCAAATTTTCCAACGTAAGATTAAACCACTTCTGATGGTCATAGAGAGCTCAAAATTTTACCACAGATAGATCTTGGATGACAATACATTATATCACAATTTCAGATCGAACGAATGTACCGTAATTAAATTAATGCATTTCTTAGTTTATCTTTATATAAGCTTCTGTACCCGCCTGCCGTAGTTTAATTTGACGTTGCGAGTTCACCCCGTGACCTCATCGCTTTGTTATTAAACGTTGGGCGGGCGCTGATGAGGTGTTTGGTAAAATAAATAGAGGTAAACAAGTATGTTAAAAAACCACGTTTTTATAAGCGGACTAAAAAGAAGAAAATAATTTAAAACTTATTAGTTCAAGTACTTCGATTTAATATGACTAAAAACGTGGGTGCGGGTGTTTGGTATAAAATTAAAGATTTCTAATTTAGAAGGCAAAAGAGAGATCTATAAGTGAGAGAATGAGTGAACCGCATATTATATGTTAAACCTCATAAGCGCCCGCCCCACGTTTTTAGTCATATTAAATCGAAGTACTTGAACTTATAAGTTTAAAATCATTTTCTTCTTTTTAATCCACTTATAAAAACGTGGTTTTTAAAAATCATTTTTTTTACCTTTATTTACCCCCCCCCCTGAAATCGCCATTATTCATGTCTTGTTTTGTGTGTGCTCTATTTAACACGTTGCAAAATTATGTAAAATTGTGTTGAATTAATGGCCGTGATCAATTTAAGTCACGTGAAAATGGCCCTGACCTAAAAATTTGACCCTGAAACCACCTTGAAGATGTCATGAGGCCGAAAGACCTTTTTTCTTTCTTCTAATTTTTTTCCTCGTTTCAAGGGCAGGTAACCAAAATGCTCATACTCATAACTCACCCAACTACCGCCCTTTCCTCTACCCCCCCCCCTCTCCCACCCGCTAAAATGCCTTTTGTTATACGCCAACGTCACATCAAAGTAAGATCCATGTAATAAAATATGTCCATGAACACTAAAGTAGGAATGAATTGGCAACGATTAATTCCTTTTGGGAAGAAGTTATTGGTTTATTTTATTTGAGAGTGTGTTTTGGGGTGGGGCTGGGGGGTGGGGTGGTTGATAATTTATGGAAACATCTCCACTTACATCGTCGACCAAATGAGATATTGTGTGTGTTGGGGGGGGGGTCAGTTAAGAAATTTAGTGCACGGAGTTAATTACTTTTAAAAAAATAAGAAAATTCTCTACAACCTTAAGGTACAAAATTCAAAAACTAGAGACTAAAGAAAAGAAAATACACTGACATTTCATTAAAGGCATCAATCAAAGAAAGACTGCCCTTACGTTTAAAATGTTTAGAGTTTTAATAATTAAAAACATATTTTGACAACTATTTTTAAAATGTATTTCTGCTTTAATTTTCCATGCGTTATGCAATGTAAATAAACTTAAAAATTGTTCTGTATTTAGTGCGTCCTTGATAGGAAGTATTTGCGACAAAGTTTGGTTAAAATACGACATTTTAAACTAAATTTTCTTCAAAATTTTTAACAAAAGTAATATATTTAATCTGTATCATAGGGTTATACAATAAGCGATATCTTATATGTTACGGAAGATTATGATTGACTTGATGAAGTGATGATTGACTTTGAAATCTTAATGGAGACCGAACGAAAACAACCCGTTAAAACTCCACACATCCACAGGATGAAAGAGCAATTATAAAACTAATTCTTTGATAATGAAGATGAAAATCATTTTCACATTGTTTAGCTTAATATTTAATATACATAATACAACATTGAATACTTACTTCATAATACAACATTGAATACTTACTTCATAATACAACATTGAATACTTACTTCATAATACAACATTGAATACTTACTTCATAATACAACATTGAATACTTACTTCATAATACAACATTGAATACTTACTTCATAATACAACATTGAATACTTACTTCATAATACAACATTGAATACTTACTTCATAATACAACATTGAATACTTACTTCATAATACAACATTGAATACTTACTTCATAATACAACATTGAATACTTACTTCATAATACAACATTGAATACTTACTTCATAATACAACATTGAATACTTACTTCATAATACAACATTGAATACTTACTTCATAATACAACATTGAATACTTACTTCATAATACAACATTGAATACTTACTTCATAATACAACATTGAATACTTACTTCATAATACAACATTGAATACTTACTTCATAATACAACATTGAATACTTACTTCATAATACAACATTGAATACTTACTTCATAATACAACATTGAATACTTACTTCATAATACTACATTGAATACTTACTTCATAATACAACATTGAATACTTACTTCATAATACAACATTGAATACTTACTTACTTCATAATACAACATTGAATACTTACTTCATAATACAACATTGAATACTTACTTCATAATACAACATTGAATACTTACTTCATAATACAACATTGAATACTTACTTCATAATACAACATTGAATACTTACTTCATAATACAACATTGAATACTTACTTCATAATACAACATTGAATACTTACTTCATAATACAACATTGAATACTTACTTCATAATACAACATTGAATACTTACTTTAAAGGGCCATACTGCATCAGTTTTGTTAATGATACTTTCAAATTAAGGCTCCTTATGATTTTAATTATTTTGGGTGTGTGTGGTGCATATCCTATTTTATTACTGCTTATTACACGTGATGGTCTTCCATTAATTATTATAAATTTAAAAGCGAGTTTTAGTATATTGAAGTTATCATAGCGAATATGTACAGAGTTATTATAGCAACAATTGTTGTAGCTTTACGGTTTTACGATTAAAACATTTCCGTTTTTAAATCCTTTATATTAACTCGTGGTGTCTGCGGCGGACCTTGCTTGCTTGCTTGCTTGCTTGCTTGCTTGTCGCCAAAACTTTTGATCGATTTTTAACCCACTTGCTCGCAAGATAGCGAGCTGAAATTTTGCAGGCAGTTTCGTACCGATGATAAAAACAATGTATCAAAATTTCAGATCGATCGCATGTACCGTAATTAAATTATTGATTTTTTAGATTATTTTTTTTATTCCTATGTATCATGCTATTTTTTGAGATAGAGCGTCGCGGTGCGTATTATATTGAACAACCTTTCTGTCGCGCAATAAGGTGCGTATTTTACTGACAGCTCTTTTTATAAACATATTCCTGATCGGTGCGTATTATATTAAACATGTTTTACGACACAACTTCAATTTTGTATTTCTGGATGGTCTGGCGCTGCGTATTATAATGAACATTCTTTTAGTTACTTCTCGTACATAAAGGATTTATAGTCAAAAACTTGGTTTTTTACGGGTTTTTCTTATTTTGTTGTTTTTTTTCAAAAAAGGAAGTTTTAAATATTTTTTCAAAAATTGAAGCGAGTTTTATCCGATGTTTTGGTCAAGTGATTTTAGCACGGTTGTGATTTCGTTAATAATGACCTGATTTCATATTTACCCCTTTTATGCGAGTCTTTTAAAAAATCGGCTCTCACATATAGTAATTAGTTATAGTCTCAGCGAGACGGAAACGAGAGTTTTAAATGTGAGCTTTTTGCAACCTTCATTACACTGATTAAGATGAAAATCGCTTTTCATGTCAGTGTCTTTGTCTGCATCTATTGGCGTGCCACCCTACCTATATCCACTCTATTGTTATTGTAAGCCTATAGTTCCCCATCCAACAGATTCCCTTGTTATTGTAAGCCTATAGTAGGTCCCCATCCAACAGATTCTATTGTTATTGTAAGCCTATAGTTCCCCCTCCAACAGATTCTATTTTTATTGTAAGCCTATAGTTTCCCATCCAACAGATTCTATTGTTATTGTAAGCCTATAGTTCCCCATCCAACAGATTTTATTGTTATTGTAAGCCTATAGTTCCCCCTCCAACAGATTCTATTGTTATTGTAAGCCTATAGTTCCCCATCCAACAGATTCTATTGTTATTGTAAGCCTATAGTTCCCCCTCCAACAGATTCTATTGTTATTGTAAGCCTGTAGTTATAGTTCACCCTCCAACATATTCTATTGTTATTGTAAGCCTATAGTAGGTCCCCATCCAACAGATTCTATTGTTATTGTAAGCCTATAGTTCCCCCTCCAACAGATTCTATTGTTATTGTAAGCCTATAGTTCCCCATCCAACAGATTCTATTGTTATTGTAAGCCTATAGTCCCCCCTCCCGAAATATCGGCATAATATAAGGGAGAGCTTCTCTGAAACGACCTTGAACTGTTGTCAAGGTCAGTTGGTGTAGATCAATAATTGAAAATGGCCGCCGATGGAACCCAGCAGACGTGAACAGACAAAGGCGGGAAGGTCCGGCCAATGAGAAGGTCAGAGATGTCCGGATATAGAGCATGAGATGAGAATATATTGTTATTTTGGAGGACAGACTGGGGTGGGGTGGTGTGGTGTGGTGTGGATGGGAACGAATGGACTCGCCTTCTTGGATTACATTTAGTTAGAAACAATGGAAGGGCAACAAACAATGTACTCACATTACAAGGAGATCTGCTGTAGTCTCCACAATAAGGGATAGGTGTGGGGGGGGGGTGGCGGGGGGCTATGTTTAGGCACTGAAATACGAATACATCGGGGGAAACTAAACATAAGAATAAACGTCATAAAACTAAGACTCGTCATTGGTTACCATTGGTATCGGTGACGTCATTTTTTACAGAGACAACCGATGTTGTGTGGGCGCCATCAGTGTACTGATGTTGTGGTAGCAGCCAATTATATAGTACCATCCAGTGCCATCAGTGTACTGATGTTGTGGTACCAGCCAATTATATAGTACCATCCAGTGCCATCAGTGTACTTATGTTGTGGTACCAGCCAATTATATAGTACCATCCAGTGCCAACAGTGTACTTATGTTGTGGTACCAGCCAATTATGTAGTGCCATCCAGTGCCATCAGTGTACTGATGTTGTGGTACCAGCCAATTATATAGTACCATCCAGTGCCAACAGTGTACTGATGTTGTGGTACCAGCCAATTTGTAGTACCATCCAATACCATCAGTGGTGAAAAAAAGCTAACTGGACATCAGTTAAACACTCCAATAAGACCTATTGACCTATTGACCTATTGACCTATTGACATAGTCGTAATCATTCTTACCAACGAACAATCACGAACATATTCGTATAAATCTTCTAGATATAAACATACACTGTTTTAACTAGGGGTGTACCGGATTCAATTTTTTAAAATCCGACCGTAGCCAGACTTGCCGGATTTATGAAGTGAGATCCGGCCGGATACCAGAGCCGGAGCCGGATTTACAAATAAAAAACAAAATATCGTACTAAATCACTTGAAGTAGGTGATTGGAGTCACTCGACTGTTCATTACTGCAGTTCATTACTATAGACATTTCCATGATAACATATACTCATATTGAATCATTGAAGTGTAATATAATTACTTTAGAAAAAGTAATATTAAGCTCCATAAGTTCAAGATGAAACACAAAACATAAGCGCATAATGTTAATTTAGTAATTTTAATTTTTAGTTTTCAGTTTCAGTTTTTAGTTTTCAGATCGCTTTCGGTAGGAAAATTGGCAGCTCAGTTACAACTCGCAACAACAGTGACAGTGACAGTGACAGTTTATAGTAACTGCGCGAATTGTTCACCGAATTGTAGCAAGTGTTATACTCAAACACTTAAGTATCGCGCGGTTTGCACACATTAATAAATGCTACGTATGCGCGATCAATGTTCCCTCTAAGGTTCGCTGGTCCGTGTGCAAAGTAAAAAATCTCGTGTGCAAAATTGCACAGAAAACATTGTTATATTTTACAAAATTTACTGCGTGGAAATTCTTAACTGCTGCGCGGCGTCGGCCGTGGAGCCGCGCAGCTTTTAAAGGGAACATTGTGCAGCATAATGTGCCGCTTTGACTCATAAATGACGTCACTCACCTAAGGTGGAGGAGGAGGGTCACACATTGATGTGTGACAAGGGGGGGGGGTTGTTGTTTTCAACAACCGTGACGTCATGTCAAAGCAGGCAACTTTAAATAAAAGTTCAACTTAAATCTTTGATTGCTAGCAATTAAATGACGTCTTAAATGTCTTCTCGCGTGTTACGATATTAGAGTGCAGCCTTACACTTATTCCAAACAAAGGTCGTATACCAAGCAAAATGTTTCGCATCCAAACAGGATTATATCGATTTGGACTTATACCAAAGCTGTAAAGCAGACACATACCGACGTACCACTGTATTCAAGCCACACAAACTCATTAAGTATTGCACCGTTAAAATTCAAAATGAGTGGGGGGTTTTTTTGTTTCTTTTTTAAATTTTATTTTTTTAAATATTTTTTTTTAAAATTCTTATTTACGTCAGCGAGAAATACTAAATTGGAAGTGCTACAGTGCTATTGCCGAATCCGGTAAAATTTGATCGGAAAAGAAGCCGGAGTTGTAAAAATGGCCGGATTCCGGATTTACCGGAACCGGAGCCGAAATCCGGTACATCCATAGCTGTAACGCTGTGCTCTATAGAAGCTCAAAATGCATTTCCATGTCATAATTAATTGAGACTCATAAAATTAGTTTCTTGAATGTATGTCATGTCAAGTAAATTTAATATGTAATGAAGTTCAAGCCTTCCTCACGGCTGGCGTCTAGTTTACATCACTAAGGTTTCATGTTGTCAGTAAATTTAACAGCGGAGCATGTTGGCAAGGGGTCCATCCACAAAAACAACAGATACTTGGCGTTAGCGCAGGCAGTAATGCTATCCACATTGAGGCTGGCCCGACACGACCTGGCCCGAATACACTAACCGACGCGCTGTAAACATGTTGTTTTCTAGGCCAAGCGGGCCATGAGTAATTCACCCAACTGCTACTCCCTCCCTACCCCTTCCCCCAAACTAAATTCCCGGCCCAAGTGTTTTGCTGTACATAGCTGTTTACCTTTTCGCTGAGCGCGGCACAGGTAGAGCCCGATGGTTCTCGTGATGTTGGAAGGGGGGGGGCACGTTTGAAGGGAGTTTGAGAACCAGTAGATGAAACGTAATGGATAGGGCGGGGGGAAAGACGTTGGAGTGGTGTAATGGAGGGGGATGCAATTAAAGGATCTTTAAATGTAGGATAATGTGTATACACTACACATTTGTTGGGCAGAGTGTGTGTGTGTGTGTTTAATGCAGTGTTTCTTAAATAGTGGGACGCATCCCCGCACGAGGCTCCGTTAAGGGGGGCTCGTTTGACCGTTAGGCAGAGGTGTACTTATAACAATTTTATAGACAAATGATACTATTTTCAGTCGTGTGGGGGGGGGGCGCAAAATATTTTTTTCCCTCTGGGTGGGGGGGGGGCTATGACAGAAAATAATTGAGAAAAACTGGTTTAATGGTAGGGGGAGTGGCTAAAGAAAAGAAAGGCCCCTGAATGATCACTGTTCGAATGTGACGATTGGGGCGCTGTTCACACTGACAGGCCGTGTGGTCCCGCTGGCCGTATGGCCATGTGGTCCCTCTGGCCATGTGGTCCCGCTGGCCATGTGATCCCTCTGGTCGTGTGGCCATGTGGTCCAGCTGGCCGTGTGACTGTGTTTTCCTCACTATGGGTAGATGCAATATTGTAGTTGTAGTGAAACTCGAAGGGTAGAATTTTTTTATTTTGAAATATTTTACTTGACATGATCTGTATATGACATGGTCTGTATATGACATGATCTGTATATGACATGATCTGTATATGACATGGTCTGTATATGACATGATCTGTATATGACATGATCTGTATATGACATGATCTGTATATGACATGATCTGTATATGACATGGTATGTATATGACATGATCTGTATATGACATGGTCTGTATATGACATGATCTGTATATGACATGATCTGTATATGACATGATCTGTATATGACATGGTCTGTATATGACATGATCTGTATATGACATGATCTGTATATGACATGATCTGTATATGACATGATCTGTATATGACATGATCTGTATATGACATGCTCCTTTTTGACAAATTCTGTTTACGAAATTTTCTATTTTGACATGTTCTATACTGACATGTTCTATACTGACATGTTCTATACTGACATGTTCTATACTGACATGTTCTATACTGACATGTTCTATACTGACATGTTCTATACTGACATGTTCTATACTGACATGTTCTATACTGACATGTTGGACGCGGTGGTCGAGTGGCAGCGCACTGGACTGTCGTACCGATGGTCACGGGTTCGAATCCGTGTGAAGGCAAGGGTTTGTTCCCAGGGCCTAGGGCGTCCCTGAGTCACCCCGCTCCGAATGGGGACCTAACACTTGTAGTGTTAGGCGGCTGGGTAATGCGTGGAACCCACAAAGCCGTGGCCTGTGAATGCTGCATCACTTGCCAACAGATCATCTGTCATGGTCTGTGGACGCAACTATCTTCTGCATAGAAGGGGCGTCTGTATAGATAAGATAAGATAAGATAAGACATGTTCTATACTGACATGTTCTATACTGACATGTTCTATACTGGCATGTTCCATTTTGACATGCCCTGTTTTGACATTATATATTTTAACATGTTCTGTTTGTGACATGTTCTATTTTGACAGTTAACCGTAAGATAAAGACCATGATGGGAGCTGACATTGCTATTATTAGTATTATATTTTATATACGACGATGAGTTTCAAAAGAATTATATCAAATAATTACGAAAAATTGTTTTTAAACCAACGATTTATTAATCGTCATTATTTTTTTTTACTCAAGTCTATCGTTTAAAATGTGGTACAATGTAATACATTACGCATTCTTCAAGTCAATCTTAATTTATTGTTTCGTTGTTTACTCCGAAGTGCAATATTTAAATAAAATAAATACTAAAAAGTTATCTTTTAAAAATGTATGTATTTTAATAATAAACTTTATTACTTGGCCAAAGTCGCTTGGCAAGGATAAGCCTAGCTGCTAGCTGGATAACAAGATACGATGCTGTTTATTTCATTCAGCTACTGTTGGATTTTGTGGGTCAAAGTTTTGTTGTAACTATTTCACACCAGTGGTGTCACCACTGCCACTACTATCAGATCACTGTGTCGACCATGTGACACTATGTCGACCATGTGACACTATGTCGACCATGTGACACTGTGTCGACCATGTGACACTGTGTCGACCATGTGACACTGTGTCGACCATGTGACACTGTGTCGACCATGTGACACTGTGTCGACCATGTGACACTGTGTCGACCATGTGACACTGTGTCGACCATGTGACACTGTGTCGACCATGTGACACTATGTCCCTCAAAACACTGACCTCAGATTGTTTCAATACTGTCGAGTGGCAGCGCGCTCGACTGGCGTGCCGATGGTCACGGGTTCGAATCCATGTGAAGGCAAGGATTTGTTCCCAGGGCCTAGGGCGTCCCTGAGTCACCCAGCTCCGAATAGGTACCTAACACCAGTTAGGCGGCTGGGTAATGCGTGGAACCCACAAAGCCGTAGCCTGTGAACGCTGCATCACTTGCCAACAGATCATCTGTCATGGTCTGTGGACGCAATTATCTTCTGCATAGAAGGAGCGTCTGTATTGATAAGACAAGACAATATTTAAATTTTTGTTGTCGAACTTTTCAACATTGACTTTGGGCATTCACATAATTATAATTAACCAACAAACAACTTCGTCTTCGACCCCAGGCAAGAAAACACTTGAGAATCACCGATACCGTTATGTCTGTCATGTTATTTAAAATTGTATACCCATGCCAATAGTCCTTAGTCATTAGTATAATAGGGAGGCTGAGTTTGCTAGTGCGGAATTAGTGCGGTACTCGGAAGGTAGGCTACTCGTACTCGGAATGATAAGAGTACATCTGGGAAAGGAAATATTTGATTTAACATTAATTATACCAACTGTTACAGAAATCGTATTAGAAAGCGTTTTACTAGTAGAAATAACAATTGCATCGTAACATTTGTGCAAAGTTAAAGTTTAAATATAATTCAAAATAGAACTAATATGCCACACAAGTTTATGTACTTAAACTAGATTACGTTCGTGTTATTTCAAGTCAGGATGGCCGAGCGGTCTAAGGCGCTGCGTTCAGGTCGCAGTCTACTCTTGTAGGCGTGGGTTCAAATCCCACTTCTGACAATCTCTTTTATTTTTTAATTGGATAAAATGTAATTTCAGCTACATTGCAGCAAAATAACTTAAGTAATAGTGAATTTTCAAAGGTGGGAAAAGCAATTATATAGTATTTTAATTTTTTAAAACTTTAAATCATGAAAAAAATCTTAACATTGCTTGTATAATAATTATATATTGACTTTGATGGCTTTGAATTTTAATTTAAGACTAGTGGTTGTAGATCGCCTACGACGCCCACTTTTTTCAAAAGCCAAAGTAACTTATCCTTGTTTGATAAATACGAAATATTAAACTTCCTGCAATTTACACAAAGTATTTTATAATAGGGGTTGAAGGGCGCCTGCGGCGCCCACTTTTTTTCAAAAGCCCATGTCACTTATCATTTTTGATAAATTAATACGAAATATTAAACTTCATGAAATGTACATAAAGTATTTTATAATTATAAATCATCAAAACCTCTTTTTACATCGTTCCGTTTTCCAAATTTAAAATATGAGCTCAAACAATGACGTCATAACGTTACGGATACAATGATCCATCCAGTGACATGGACTTTTATATTATGTATTATCTTTGCACTGTTACACCAACAAACGCATATACAGTCAAACCTCTCATAACGAGCACCTCTCATAAGGAGTTTTTCCGCATAACGAGCAATATTTGTTGTTGAAAAAGTTGCTCCCCTTAACGAGCGAAGATTCGCATAACTAGTGACGCAGAAAAGGGAAAGTCCCTTTTTCCTGGAAATTCATTTGTAAGCCGGCACTTCCACCCGATGTATTATTCTGTGTTAAGCACTGGGTCTGTTAGCGTATTGTTTTCGTGTGTGATCAACCGTTTTTTAGAAATTTTGTATTCAGACAGTATTCGTAATTTTTTGATGTGCAAAGTGTAATAAAGTGTGCTAAAATGTATTCGAAAAAAACAAACACAGTAAGACAATCATAAGTGAGAAAAAAAACTGTTGAAATGAAACGAAAAACCATTGAAAAGCGAGAACAAGGTGGCTAATCTAGCGTACAACTACAATCGACCAACATCAACGATCTGCACTATTCTCAAGAACAAGTAAGGAGATGGATGCTTCAAATGGAGTGTCAAGAATGTCTACGAAACGGATACGACAAGTTTTTATCAAATTTAGAAGCGTCGGCAAAAACAAACGTCTTTGGACAGTTTTCTAGTTTAAAAAAGGGAATAATTATTTGTCATAAATTAATATTTTTGTTTATGTTTTTTGTTTCAAATATAAATTGTATTCTAGTTATTTCCCTCTTTGATAATTCATAAGTAATTTTATTTGAATAAATATAAATACATTTGTTTGAAAAATGAGTTGTTGTTTTTTCAGTATGGAACGGATTATCGTATTTTACATTGATTTGTATGGGAACATTTTTTTCGTATAACAAGTATTTCGCTTAACGAGTAAGACTCTTGAACGAATTAAACTCGTTATGAGAATTTAGATTGTAAATTTAATTGTGCTCTAGTACCGGTTAATGATACTATAATTTAGACCCTTCGATAGTACTTTCGCTTTTTAACTAATATTGATGTTAGCTTTGATCTCATTTCAAATAAATATTTTATAGAGCCCGCAAGGGCAGCACCCGTAAAAAATTACATGAAAGGATCAACAAAAAGTGGGCGCCCCGGCAAGCCCATCCTAAGGGAATTGGAGGCCCTATAGGCGAGCTGAATTAGGGGGCCCATAATGTAAAATAAAAATAAAAAATTATATGGAAAGATTCTTATGCGAGGCCCCCACTAATGATGAAACTAATCGGAGACCCTAGGCGGCTGCCTAGTTTGCTATGCCTAAAGCCGCCCCTGGCTCCGGGGCAACACTGCTTACAAACTGAAGCAGCGGAGCACATGTTATATGTATTGTTGAGCGTTACTGAAAATATGAAAAGTCTTTAAAAATCGATATTGTCTGACTTTGGGTTATTTGTGAAATGTGTGAATTCTTAAACCAAGTAATAATAATGCAACAGAGATAATTCTGTCCCAAACTTTATTTTCACAATAATAAAAAAAAACGAAAAAAAAACCAACAAAGTTTTTGACTATGAATCCTTTATATACGAGACTTAACTGAAAGAATGTTCAATATAATAAGCATCGCACGAGAATCCAAAAATCCAAAATTTTAGTTATGTCTCAGATATGAAGGGGCCGTCCATAAAGTATGTCATATTTTTGACCATTTTTAACTCCCCCCTATCACAAACTGTCACAAATCTCGGACCCCCCCCCCTCAAGTACGTCACATTTTCGAGCAAAAATTGCGTTTAAAAAAAAATAATTAAAATTAATATAAAACACCGTGACGTCACGCATGGCCGGACACTCCCCTCCGCCCTGTCACAAACTGTCACACTTTCTTACACCCCTCCCCCTCTGGAGCGTGACGTACTTTATGGACGACCTCTAAGGATTTATAGTAAAAAAACTACTTCAGCCTGCCTGCTAAATTTCAGCTCTATTTTATCACGGGAAAAGGGTTATAAAAACATGTATATATTAACGCGCACCGCACGACAGACTAGCATTTACATTTACAGATCGGGAATATATTTTTTAAAAAGTATGATCAATATAATACGCGTGAAAGGAAAATATTAAAAAGGTTGTTCAATATTTAATACGCACCGCGATAGTCTAGCACAAAAATTAACGGGCTACATAGAGATACATAGTCTAAAAATTCATTAATTTAATTACAGTACATTCGATAGATGCGAAATTTTTATAGATCATTTTTATCGTTGCCACGAGTCTGTCTGCAAAATTTCAGCTTGCTATAGCACACGGGGAAGTGGGTTAAAAATCTATCCAAAGTTTTTGCGTCAATCAAGCAGACACCAAGATGAAGTATTTAAAAATAAACATGAACTTAGAACTACAATGTGCAAGATGTTATGAAACAACAGCGGGCAGTTGATTAAAAAGGGCGCTGGTGTAACGGGGCAGGCCACTAAACCAGATTCTTATAAAGACAAAGTGAATCACTCGCAAGTTTCGTCGGGAAATTTCAATAGATGGAATTGTCAGGCAAATAAATATTTACGAAATAATTTAAAATTATTTTAATAATATTTATTTAGGGTGGGTGTGCACTTCCAGAGACTTGTGTTTGGCGTGTTATCTCTAGAGTATTTGAATTGGTTTCATTCACATCTTACTCCCAATTTATTGCTTTCATCTTTAGACCAAAAATATAACGGGTGTTATATCTCAAACTTATTGTGTATTTATAACACGGAAATCTTAACATAGCTCACAACTCAAAAGAAGGCAAAATATGTTACAAAATATGTTACACAATATGTTACAAAATATGTTACAAAATATGTTACAAAATATGTTACAAAATATGTTACAAAATATGTTACAAAATATGTTACAAAATATGTTACAAAATATGTTACAAAATATGTTACAAAATATGTTACAAAATATGTTACAAAATATGTTACAAAATATGTTACAAAATATGTTACAAAATATGTTACAAAATATGTTACAAAATATGTTACAAAATATGTTACAAAATATGTAACAACAAGTCTAAAAAAATAATAATTATGAACACACTTTTCAAGATTGATTGATAATCAGCTTTTTTTTTCTTCTTTCCACATTGTCTTGATTAATTTGACATCAACATCTTCGTGTTGATGTTGGTAAATTTTTTAAGGGGTTTAGGTAGGGTCCAACAATGATGGAGATATGTCTTCATTACGATGTCAGCTTGATTAGGCTTGCCAAGAAAACATTGAGCCGGGTCCTAGTGCGTAAACTCGACCCTGAAAGAGAATGCTACTTATTTAGACATTTTTTAACAAGATAAACTTAAACGGCGATTGAACAAGACTGAAATGTCACAGCCAGTTTGATTGCCAGAAACTCTGGGCGGTGTTAGGATAAAAGCTGTGGCATAAAAAAGGCGTGGTTACACCCTCCCCCCCTCCCCAACATTGCTTAAAATGGTGCAGTAATGCGGTAACCATTTTCGAAGGGCTGGTTCTTCCTCTATGGAAAGGGCGTGGTTACTCCTTATCCAAATTAAAAAGGCGCGGTAAGGCGCGGTAATCCACTCCTTGTAGAAAAGGCGTGGTTAGCCACTCCTCCATAGAAAGGGAGTTGTTACACCCGCCCCCTCTTAGGAAGGGCATGGCGGCATGAAATTGAATAGAAACATAAGCTACGACAGTTAAATACTTTCATAATAGTAAAGTACACAGTGTCAAACCCATATTTTTTACATAGCTAAATCTTAATTTTTTATCTTGCGATAAATATTTAATAAAAAAATTAAGGAAAATAAAATTAAATTTTAAAAATGTAATAATTATCCAGAACTTAACCCAGACAGGTCAAATCTCATCTAGATGTAAAAACTTTTCTTCTCAATGGCTTCAATTAGGTGTCGACTTCTGCATAACTAAATTACGGCACGCGTCAAAATCTTGGAATCAAAGTTGGTGGGGGAGGGGTGTTGGGGGAGGTGGGCACACAGTCCCAGCCATAGCCATCTAACAGCCTCCTTCTCGGCACATTTAATTGTCCCATGCCTACCCCTGTCCCTTGCCCTCTTCCTTCTACAGTGAAGCCTGGAAAGTTGCCAGACCGAGGCAAAAATGATGGTGTATATGCATATAAATATTTTTCTTTTAACTATCACATTGCGGCAATCGCTGTTTCAAGGTAATGTATTTGCAGGCACATTTCCCCCCCCCCACACACACCAAAACAAACAAAAACAACAACAAACAAACAACGACAAAAATAATATTATTATTTAAAAAATTATACTATAATAGAGGGAGAGGGAGGGCGAATGAGAGCATATTCAAAGAGGCTGCACTGTGTAGAGACGCAAGTAAATCAAATCTCAAATAATTTATCATGGGCGATACCTGTAACGTCTCTTGGTGACGTATTACTTGTTAATGTGTATTGTAGGCGTTCTCACAATACACAATCTTTTATGCAATAATCCTCTGAAGAATTAATGTCAATAAATAACTTTAATATGCACACTATGTACAGAAATATAACTTTGAGGTTTCACAACGTGGAGACATCAGCCACACATTCGCCATTACTCTCAGAACTTTTTTCGCGGGCTTTTACCCATGTGACCTCTCTGTCACTAATCTCGTGATTCTCACTTGACAATACCCCTGCTTGCGTCAGGTCAGAGACTTCACCTTCCAGGGTAAGAGCACAAATTATTTGCACCATGAGACTTCTATAAAGACTTTTATCTCTTTGTCTCACTAACCACATCCTCCACAGAACCCCTATGAAAAAAGCTCCCAGTTAAAATAAAAAATTAAAACATCAATTTCTGAATGACTCAGTAAAAGAAAGAAAGCTTCCACAAAGAAGTGAAATCAATATTATTCCTTGTAATGTAATGGGCCACAAGTAAAAGGTGATAGACTTCGTCTACGCGTTTAGTTCAAGTCTTTGAATGCGATGTTACTGTCAAGCGTCCATGACCTAAATAGGAACTGGTATCCTCGGCAATATTACAAGGTCACGACTTTGACCTAATGAAATGTAGATACACCAGCAGGATTTACAGTCCTTCGGCTAAGACATTGCATTACAAGAAGATGATTTTTCTCGTGGCATGTCTGCCTTGGCCTAAATAAAAGCTGATTTTTCTCGTGGCATGTCTGCATTGGCCTAAATAATAAGCTGATTTTCAGTGCGCATTTCGACCGTGACTTGACCTAAATTAAGCCTGTTATTTCTTGCGGCATTACCCCCTCTTCAATGTAGTTAAAATGTTCAAGTTACAAGAGAAAGAATTTTAACCAAACAAAGTTAATTAAAATATGTTGCTCCGTTTAAGGGAAGTGACTCTAGGAATGCATTCATTAATTAGTGAGACGCGGGGGGTAATTAAAATTTTATTACGATTTTATTTATCTCCTCAAGGCGTACCCAGACTTTTTAAAGGGGGTTTCGCAAAATTGTCGCGAAGGCATTTCATGTTAAGATTATACAAACCTCTCATAACGAGCACCTCTCATACGAGCACCTCTCATAACGAGATTTTCTCATAACGAGCAACATTTATATCATGGAAAAAATTGTCCCCTTAACGAGCGAAGATTCGCATAATGAGTGACGCAGAAAGGGAAACTTCCTTTTTCCTGGACATTCATTAGTGAGCCGGCACTTCCGCCCTGATGTATTATTCTGTGTTAAGCACTCGGTCTGTTAGTAAGCGTATTGTTTTGGTGTGTGATCAACGATTTTACAAATGTATTAAGACAACTTATTAAGACAGTATTTGTAATTTGTTTATGTGCAAAGTTTAATAAACTGATAAATTATCTTTGAAATGTCTTCTTGTGTTTTTTTTTATCATAAGAGAGGAAAATATAGCATTTGTTTAAATAAAACGAAAAAACATTGAAAAGCGAGAACAAGGTTGCGAATCTAGCGTGCAACTACAATCGGCCAACATCAACGATCTGCAATATTCTGAAGAACAATTAAGGAGATGGATGCTTCAAATGGAGTGTCAAGAATGTCTACGAAATGGTTACATCAAATTTTCGTCAAATTTTGAAGCGTCTGCAAAAACAAATGTCTTTAACAGTTTTCTAATTTGAATTACATACATTATGGTACAGAACTGACAAGGCGGAAGACCACGATGCTATGAGGTTTATTTTATAACATCTTCGATGTAAACCCTTAATGGAGTTTTATTAACAAATATCTGTAAAACAATGTTTTCGTTGATATTGAAAGCGTAGTGATGCATCAATGCAAGCTCGGTAAGTCTTTCCTGCACCATTGAACATCTCATGTAATTGTGCAACTGTCGGAGTGCACTGAACCTTCGCTCACACGCGAAGGAAGTCACAGGAATCACACACTCGATTTTCAGTAAGCAATAAATGTTTGAATTCATCGATTCATTGCAATGTTTTATAGCTTCCGCACAATTTGTTTTGGTAGCTTTGACTCTTCCCATTGGCTGAACCTCAATTTCCACCCGGTAAACTCTTCGGGCAGCACTTCTGGTGAAGGCAGATAGATCTTGCTCATATAAATCCACATCGCTTTTCAGATCTTCATACATTCAATTTCTAACAGCACTTGGCACAAGAGCTAACAGTTGTGAGGATGTCCTGGTTAAGCCAGAGAACCGCATATCTATTTCAGCAATGATGTGCTCCGGAAATGGATTAATTAAATTCCGCAGATAATGTTGCATTGGCGTTTCTACGCACACATTGCTTCGGTATATTTGCTGCTTAGCAATTCTGGGCATTAAAGCTTCAGAACCTACAGAATGCGCCATGATAATGATATGATCATAAGTGTTTTGAAAATAAGAATCTACATTTGTTCTAATCTCTCTAAACTCTTGCTTGATGTTTTCGATAAGGGAAATAGCCTGAATTATGTCAATCTTTCTTTCTGAAGTTCGACTGTTATTCCTTCCAGCCTAGATAACAGTTTGTACGTTACAACAAACGTCACAATAAATGTGAATTTACACAAGGAATGAAGAAGTGACGTTGCTCGAGACTTACTGTCGGTGTCCCAATCACCATTTGTAGTCAAACGTGGATCAAATCCTCGGTCGTTGTGTTTTCATCTTGGAAGTGAAATTATCTCAAGAGTGTGAAACATGTAAACATACGATTAATAGAAGTGTTTGTATGCTTCGTGGCGCTCAGCCCATCTTGCTTTGCACAAATCTGTAAGTGCCTTCCGTTTAGCACTGTCAAAGACTTGTTTGTATGACGTTTTTCAACAAGGCTTCGCGCTTTGGGCTGTTGTTAAAAAAAAACATGCAGTTTCTTTTAATAAATTTGTCAATCATGTTACGCACATCGGGAAGTCTGCGCGAATGCGTGATCACTAGGTTTAAAGCGTGATTGCTGCAGTGTGTTATACCACCCAAGGGGCCTCTCGCAGAATACGCGCTTGAACTCCTGAGACAGTGCCCGACATAGATGCAGCGCCATCATAAAACTGGCCTCTCATATTCTATATTGGGATCCCCAAATCTCTCAATAATGTCAAGATCTATTTGTTACAAAAAAGGGCACACCATCGCAAAAGGGGGTTAGTTCGAACGTACGAACCCCCCCACTTGCGTACGCCCATGCTCCTCCCTTCAGTTTCGGAACTGTTTAGGTCAGGGTAGGCGGCCATCAAATTCTGGGGACCGCTGGGCCCGAGAGAGCTTGTTTACGTGACGTAAGAATTGTACACGTGACATGACAAGAAACCCTGACGGGCGCTGGGCGTGGCAAGAAATGTTACAACACGCATGTCAGTCTGTGAAGCTGTAGAGATCAGACTCGGTAGGCGTTACATGAAGGGGGTTCTCCTCTAATCGAAGTTCAAGTATACGCCCACTTTTCGAGAAAAAAAATAAAATAAAAAATAAATAATGTTTATCTTCTCTCATCTTATCTATACAGACGCTCCTTCTATTCAGAAGATTGTTGCGTCCACAGACCATGACAGATGATCTGTTGGCAACTGATGCAGCATTCACAGGCCACGGCTTTGTGAGTTCCACGCATTACCCAGCCGCCTAATCGGTTCGGTTCCCGGGGCCCAAATCTTCAAAAGTTGAGAGGCATCTGTACATATGCCAAGCTTTCCCAGTGTATGTATATATTAGGCCATAACCTACAAACCAGAAATATAAATACAACTATGAAGAATACTTTTATAAACTGAACTGGCACTCATATTGAGCCATTAAATTTCAGTTCATATTCTTTCTTTAGACCTAACATGAAGAATCTTTTTATTCCGTTTATTGACTAATAAATTGCAATTTAATATTGGGACCTAAATTTATCTGCAACTTGTCATTTGTTGCCATATACATATATATGTACATATATTGGTGATATATATATATATGTACATATATTGGTGATGCCATGTGATGTGAGTTAATCTTATTGATTCTATTTCTTAAATATGTTATCTGATCTTAACTTCGCGCTCCCCAGTCTGCGCTCCTTTGTCGTGCGCTCTATTGACGGTTGCCGCATACATCGTATGTGCGTGACCTCGGCATCCCACCATCATCTCTCCTCCTCAACGCCTCCTCAGCAGCACTCTCTGCATGCCCAACATCAATCCCTGTCATGTAAGTTATTTTCCTCCAAATCTATGAGATTTTTTTTCACATTGGTTTTTAAAACTTTTATTTTCATCTTAGCTCGGAACGGTTCTAATGCAAGTCTATGGAAAAGCATGCTTCGTAGAACGAACACGTCACGTGATCTACGAGCCACACTTCGCTCTATCGTTGGAGTTAACTTTTACTATGATTTAAAATTGATTAAACTTTTTTTAAAAATCAAATACATCGCTGACGTACCACCTTCAGCACAAACATCCGATCAAGTATCAACACATTGTCATAAAAATTAGTTTAAAAATTCTTAATTTTCAATGTCGGTGAGAAATGTTCAGTTTAATGACGTCATAAATTTCTATTTTTGGCTTTAATCGAAATTATCGATTAATTTAATCGATAATTTTTCAAAAGTTAACGATTAAATTTAAATTAATCGATAACAAGCCTAAAAAAACAACCTTTACAGCATCAAATATTGATTGTGAAATTCAAGGTATTTGACACCTACAAACTCTCAATAAATTCATTTCTTCACGTGCAATCAATGAACTGATTTATAACGTGCAATCAATTATGAATTGTTAACGCTATGAAAGAAATACTTATTCTCAAATTTGACGATTACAGGTCATGAGATTTTATCTGTAAAAAAATATTTTATTATTGTTTCTTTATGTTCCAGAAATAAATATTTCATGACTGAGACTGACATATGTAAGACGTGAGTGGGTACAATACTGATAGTAATGAGCGGAATTTCCGATTTGATAAATCAACTTACGTTAGAAGGGAGATAAACGTGACTGGGAAAATCCCATCTTAATGTTGTGGAGGAGGGGGAGAGGAGAGTTGGAATAACATCTTCAAAACATATTTAATTAACGACCATGCCAATCTGGCAGTCCAGGGCTGCTATAAATAACCCAGTAGAACTTTACCCTTATCTGCGATAAACGAGTCTCTTTATAATAGCCATTTTTGAGGCCTCATATTTTCTGTTTCTTTTTGTTTAACAGAGAGGCAATGTTGACGCTATGTCCGTGATGTAAAAGTAAAAGAAAATGGTGAAAGTTTAATTACACTTGAGGGGTGGGCCAAAGTGGGTGCGGTGATGGGCCAAAGTGGGTGATGTGATGAGCCAAAGTGGGTGAGGTGATGGGCCAAATTGGAGGCGTTGGTGGGCCAAAGTGGGTGCGGTGATGGGCCAAAGTGGGTGCGGTGATGGGCCAAAGTGGGTGAGGTGATGGGCCAAAGTTGGTGCGGTGGTGGGCCAAATTGGAGGCGTTGATGGGCCAAAGTGGGTGCGGTGATGGGCCAAAGTGGGTGAGGTGATGGGCCAAAGTTAGTGCGGTGGTGGGCCAAAGTGGGTGCGGTGATGGGCCAAAGTGGGTGCGGTGAAGTACCATGGGCTTGAGAGAGGTAACATTAACTGAGAGCCATACCAAGAAAAAGTGATTTACTGAAAGGCTTGGCTTTGTCAGGTAGTCATGGTCTGACAAGGGGTTATTAATGTTATTATTATAAGTTGACGGGGATTTTCACTCAGCGCTTATGTCATTTTCTTATTTCTTATTATTATGATTTTAAATAATTTTTAAAGGGTTGGTAGGTATGCCTAATCTTTAAAAATTGTTTTTAAGTAGAATTTTTCCCTGGTGTCTTGTATCATTAAAAAAAATATTTAAAAAATATTCCAAAACCTTCAAATAAACCATTCAGAACCTCATGACTATGATTTAAGAGCTTAACCATGGCCACAATCTTATGGGCTGAAGGAAAATAATCGCTCTACGACTACATGTGTGACAGTGACACGATGAATTCAATTTTTTACACGAAGAGAGACGGGAATTCACTTTCCTAAAGTTATTGTTTTCTCTTCCCCATAAATACACACACGAAATAATAAAAATAGATAAACCAATATTCGGGTTGTCTTTATTTCTTGACACGATCTTCCTGAATCGATTCTCGAGGTCGCTACGGGAAAAGTATCAGCAATCTTTATCAAAACTTCTCTAAAGAAAAGTCAATATCACGTGACACACAGGAAGTGACCTTCAGCAAAAGCATAAACCTAAATTTAATTACTGCCAAGCGTTGCTTGCGTCACAGTATCAAGCAGTATAAAAATATTTTAAAGTCGGTGGCGTAGGCTTTCAGTAGAGGGGGGGGTGCCTGGAGGTTGGCTCTTTACACGAGCACCTTGAACAGATACTCTTGTGGAATTGTGGAGGGGGCGGCGTTAAACTTGTTGAATCCTGATTACGCCACTGTTGACCATGTATCGGAGATTCCAGTCGGTTAGGAGCCAATATCGTCAGAAGAAGATTACATTCTGAGGATATAAAGTTGCGTGGTAGGTGTGGTGGCATGGGGGAGGGGGGGGGGCTTGCAGTAGAAGATTGAATAGACTGCGGGCCACTAAGTATGCAGTTTTTGGCAGATATGTGTGAGAAATTAAACTAAGTACTTCGTCAGAGGCGTAACTCGAGCTTTTTGGCGCACAGCGCTTGAAAATTCACAACTGCTTTCCCCCATTCTATTGCTATTTAATTAAATTCCGTTAATGTACATTTTGGTTCCCACAGCTTGTCTGTCATCTGGGACACGTGCCCCCCTGTTGATCCCCCCTTTCCCCATCGTTATCTATGCACACGAAGGTGATTAACTTACGTGGGTCACAAATAGGGCCACAAACTGGGTTAATTCAGTATTAATAATGTCGTTTTGTATCACTGTAGCCAGCAAAAATGTTCCCTCTAAGGCTCGTTGCTCCGTGTGCAAAGCAAAAATACTCGTGCGCAAAGTTGCACAGCATCAATTTTTTGTGCAATAATTTACAAAATTTGCTGCTCGGTAATTCAAAACTGCAGGCGGGATCAGTAAGATATCTGCGCGGCCGCGCAGCTAAAACGGAACATTGACCAGCACATATTCAAAAAATCGGAGCTTCGTGTGTCCCAAAGGCAGACAAGTCAACGATATTGCTATTAAAAAAACAAAACAACTAGTTACATATTTGTTACGTATTCTTAAAACTCCATTTTAATCTTTAAAAATAAATGTATATCTTTGTTTACCATTTGTTTAAAGAACTTACCCCCAGACTATCTACCCCCTCCATCCCTACACATTTTTTAAACTGTATGTCTCCAAGTGATGCGCCTCTGTGTCCGGTCCATGACCATGTCGCGGCCATATTGTTGATGAGTCAGACAAATGTGCAGGTCAGATGTTGCCAAAATGTCATGTGACAGCTGGCGAATACTTACAAGGTCAGCGTGACATTTTCTAATATATATATATATATGTACTTATAATTTTATTTCTTGTGTTACACTTTTAAATTTACACGGATCTCACTCACAGAAGTATATAAATATATATAAAAATAACAATTTTGTTGAAAAGGGAGAAGAAAAACATTCGTACTGACTTATTGGGGAAAACGTTATGGGTGTTTGAGAGTGAGAATTTGTGAGCTTCCGAAAATGGTTTTAAATTTGTAACGAGTAGCGGGAAGGGAAAGTGCGGGTGTCATTATCCTACGACGTTGCACGGCTCACCAAAATAAATAAATAAATAAAAATTAATAATAACGTAAATGAAATGTGTTCTTTGTAGCAAAATAATGTATAGTATATCAAACCAGCGGCTTGCTATTAGTAGCATTTTAAGCCACACTAGTACCGGCTCAGCTCCGCACCCGGTCAGTCATGGGCCTATTAGAAATCACGTGCTTCTTCGAGAAGGGTCAAACGTTGCTCGGTTGAGCGAAATAATGGTAATGAGGCAATAGTCATTTGAGTGCCGCCTCATCTGGAAGCAGAAGATTCTGTAAGTATGTTTTAAAAAGGAAGATGAGATTCTCTGTGATTTAAAGTGTGTTGGCAAGCAGCTCTGAGTTTGCGTGATATTTCTATTGTGGATACTGTAAGTGTAGTTGAGATGGGGCACTAATCTTAATAAATATTATTTCTTCCTGTAATTGTAATCACCGTTTTCCCCCCTCCAGTTTTTAATTAATGTAAAATCCATACGCTATAGGCCTTCATAATATGACAGAAATCTAATAATAGAAATATTGGGTATATATTTATCTTTTTTTGGGGACGAATGTCATAAAAAATTAACTAAAGATACGAGTCAATATGTAAATGTAGGTATATATCATATCAGCTATTTGTTAATTCTTCTTTAATTTAAGAAAGCTTATTGGACTTGAACTAGGAAAAAAAAACAGTTTCGTAATTTTACTATGCTAACAATTTTGAGAGCTTATTGATTCGACTGTATTTATGCTTCAAAACATTGTTCCGCTAAAATGTAATCTAAAAATAGAACATTACTCAATGAGTTATGACGTTTTCCGGTTTTAGAAATGACAAGGCCTATTTCATTGTGCTCTCTTGTCTTGTGTTGCTTGCCGCGTCAGCGAGCCATTGTAATGTTGTTAAAACAGTACACTGTGAATCAAAACAGCTGTACGTAACATGTTTTGTTTAAACATGTATTTCCAATTTGTTCACTGCACAGGAGCACACAAAACAAAACATAAATTCTGGTACTGGCTTGTAATGACAGTTTTGTACATTAAATATAAATGTTTCGGAATGGGGTTGGGGGCCCTGATGTTGTTACGGACAATCGCATTATAGCGGGAAAAGGGGCATAACTTGTTTGGGATGCCAAAAACTGAAGTTTGATCAGTTCAAATGTGATATCTCCGAGGTGAAGTTTGATCAGTTCAAATTTGATATATCCGAGGTGAAGTTTGATCAGTTCAAATGTGATATCTCCGAGGTGAAGTTTGATCAGTTCAAATTTGATATATCCGAGGTGAAGTTTGATCAGTTCAAATTTGATATATCCGAGGTGAAGTTTGATCAGTTCAAGTTTGATATCGCCGCCCCTGATCTAAAGTTTGTTCTACGGATGCTCTCTCGGAAAGACAACTCAACAACCGCACCATTATTTGAGGACACAACTATTCCAAAGAGAATATCAAAATCTTAACCTTCTCCCATCGATTGGGAAATTTTAAACTTTTAATATAAAGAAAGTCACTAGGTGTTGAGTGTCTTTGAGGGTATCGTGAGAAGCCCTGCTACCCCAACAACAACAACAACAAGGCAACAACATGACGGTTTAAGAGGTTTATTGAGTAGCCATTCATCCTGACCTCGTCAGAAATAGCCGACCATGAATAGAGTTACTGCGGGAATGCTGGGAAGAAAATCAACATCCGGAGATGGCACGTGACGTCTAACAACGCACAGCAGTTCTCAAAATATTTGATCAGTTGCAGAGAGGGGTGAGAGGGGGGTGTGTGGAATTTCACCCTAGGTTATGTGGGTAGATGGCGTAATATATATTTTTCACCTAAGAGTCTAAGAGTAAATAAAATCTAACCATTATTTGATACAAAGAAGTTTTTGGTAAGGTTGAGTTTTAATTTTAAAGAAACCACTGTGTGTATGTTCCTGTTTAACGTATGTGAGTGCATGTATAGCACGGACGAAGGGAGGGAGAAAGAAGAGAGAGAGAGTGAGTGAGAGAGAGAGAGAAAAAGAGAGACCGATGTACATATAAAGAGTTATTTGTCAAATGTCATGGAGATCCCTGAAGTTATAAAGATTAACTATTTGAATGTGACAGATCACCCAGCGGTAGAAGATTGTTCGATGTGCCACCCACTTATATCGACATTTTTAAGTTTATCAACTCCGGGAATAGAGATGAAATGGAAAATTTTCCCTGAACAATCGTGTTTTGTTTACTTTCAGAACCCCGTCAATTAGTTATGAAGCATGACTCCATTGAACAGCCCCGATAACAACAACCCCTATACAACTCTACAGTTTACAGAGTTATTGTCATCGCGTGAAACCATTCCATTGAACAGTCCCGATAACAACAACCCATATACAACTCTACAGTCTACAGAGTTATTGTCATCGCGTGAAACCATTCCATTGAACAGTCCCGATAACAACAACCCATATACAACTCTACAGTCTACAGAGTTATTGTCATCGCGTGAAACCATTCCATTGAACAGTCCCGATAACAACAACCCCTATACAACTCTACAGTCTACAGAGTTATTGTCATCGCGTGAAACCATTCCATTGAAGAGTCCTATCAAACTATCCGGATAAACAAACTACTTTAAGTGCCTCAGTTTCCGTTTCGACACAAACGCAGTTGTGACAGTGACAGCAGCCGACAGTGCCAGTCATATCAAGGGTTTCTCCAGATCTGGCAATCTTGTTGTTAAGTCATCAGCCAGGAACAGCTTCTTGTTGTAGACATGTTGGGGATAAAAGTAGGTCGCAGAACGTTTGGAAAAGCAATCGAATCCGATTGGGTGACCTTAATCCTCAACAATGTCATCACGGTCTCGAGTTGAGCTAAATCTAAAAATTGGATTCGATAGTTGTTAGCCTGTGGCAAGTAAGTATCGGTGTTCTCCGACTGCAGTACATGTATCGATATTTTAAAATTAGCAAGTGACGAGTAGATGTCAACAGCGGTGCACTGCAGTATTGTTATTTAAATATAATATATATCATAATAGTAAAAGTGCCGTATCGATAATCAATAATTGGTTTGCATGTGGCGAGTAAGTTCAGTATTGTCTGTCTCCTATACATGAGTAGATGTTAAATCGTAGAGGTGGTTGCAAGCGGATATTTGGATACAGGGATTCACGAACCCAGTGGTTGTAACCACTGTAGGACACACTGAACGTCTGACATATCAACTATAAACATGTGTTGACACATCTGTAGGACACACTAAACGTCTGATATATCAACTTTAAACATGTGTTGACACACCTGTGGGACACACTGAACGTCTGCCATGTCAACCATAAACCGCCGAGTCGATGGGTTGCTACGATCCCGACCCAGAACTTCACTTGAGATAAGATTTTTGCATCCTCGGTAGTTCTTGAGCAGGAACAAAAACCCTATGAAACAATCTCAACACGTCTATCATACAACATTCTCTAACAGTTCTTCAATTTAAACATCCAAAATTCTTAAATCGTTCTACAATCCAACATTCTCAAACATTTCTACCATCCAACATTCTCAAACATTTCTACCATCCAACATAACATTTCTACCATCCAACGTTCTCAAACATTTCTACCATCCAACATAACATTTCTACCATCCAACAATCTCAAACATATCTACCATCCAACATTCTTAAACATTTCTACCATCCAACATTCTCAAACATTTCTACCATCCAACATTCTCAAACATTTCTACCATCCAACATTCTCAATCATTTCTACCATCCAACATAACATTTCTACCATCCAACATAACATTTCTACCATCCGACATTCTCAAACATTTCTACCATCCGACATTCTCAAACATTTCTAACATCCGACATTCTCAAACATTTCTACCATCCAACATAACATTTCTACCATCCAACATAACATTTCTACCATCCAACATAACATTTCTACCATCCAACATAACTTTTCTACCATCCAACATAACATTTCTACCATCCAACATAACATTTCTACCATCCAACATAACATTTCTACCATCCAACATTCTCAAACAGTTTCACCATTTAACTTTCTCACTATTTCTATCAACCAATAGAATCCAATCTTTTGTTCATTCCCTCACATCAGATACACCAAACCATTTTGACCAGACTTTCATATTTTTTTATTAACCCCACATCAATTTTATGACACTAAACTGATAAACTAAAAGAAGCATCAAATTAACTCTTGCCTGACTCACTTTATTGACCTCGGCACAATTAGGTAAAACAGTTTCTGGAAAATGGCCAAAATTAACTTCACTCTCTCACATGTGGGCCACAGTAAAACCAAGAAAATGAAGAAAAAAAAAGATTAAAGTAACACCATTATTGAATTCCCGCTACATAGCTTAAAAATACAATGCTAGTCTAAAACTACAATGGTATGTTAATTTACAATTTTAAAATATAGTTTAATTACAGTACTATTCTACGTCAGTTGCTAAGCTAGAAGTTAGAAGATAGTTAAATTACAGATATCTTTAACATTAGTTGCTATGTTAAAATATAATTTAATTACAGAACTATTCTACCTCAGTTGCTAAAAGATAGTTAAATTGCAGAAATCTTTAACGTCAGTTAATCAAGGTTACCCAACATTGAGTGCTCGCACCCCTTAGAGGTGGGGTTTTCATTGTTTGTGAGTTTATAATTTGTGATAAAAAATTTAAAAGTATATGTTGTAAATATAATTTCATAAACATCAAATGAAATCACCAATTGGTTAAATTGTATTCACACATTTGAAATGAGTTGAGAACCACTTTGAGCATGTCTTTAAAAATAACACCCCTAGACCAGATAAACACAGTTCCTTCAGTTTTAAGCCTGGATCAGATAACTCCCCACTCTGGAGCTAATGCATTTTCTTTGTCAGATAACTCAAATGTCCCCACAGTGGAGCTCATGAATTGTCTAGGTCAGATAACTCTAATGTCCTCACAGTGGAGCTAATGCATTGTCTTTGTCAGATAACTCCCCACACTGGAGCTAATGTATTGTCTTTGTCAGATAACTCCCCACTCTGGAGCTAATGTATTGTCTTTGTCAGATAAAATGTCCTCACAGTGGAGCTAATGCATTGTCTTTGTCAGATAACTCCCCACACTGGAGCTAATGTATTGTCTTTGTCAGATAAAATGTCCTCACAGTGGAGCTAATGCATTGTCTTTGTCAGATAACTCCCCACACTGGAGCTAATGTATTGTCTTTGTCAGATAACTCCCCACTGTGGAGCTAATGTATTGTCTTTGTCAGATAAAATGTCCTCACAGTGGAGCTAATGCATTGTCTTTGTCAAATAACTCTAATGTCCCCACAGTGGAGCTAATGAATTGTCTGGGTCAGATAACTCTAATGTCCCTAACAGTGAAGGTAATGAAGAAATTAACTAGAGAAAAATTGATTGCCTATTAACATTCAGCAATCAAAAACAAACAATGGAGAAATGTTATCACAAAATGAAATCATCACAAAAATAACCAGATTTAAAATAATAAAGTAATACCATGATTTCACAGTCCAATATTTACAAATATGTGTTATCAGGAGTATGCTTTGTTTAGGATAACACAAAAGATACATTTGCAGGGAATCTGACAAACAAAGTGTCATTACAATTTTGTATTAAAACTGTGACCAAATTTATTATGAACACATGTTTCCATCAGATAAATCTAACTTTCTGCTTCTAAGTCTTAAGTTCAAAATTAAATCCTACAGCAAAGTCTCAGCAAATTCAAGAATAAGAAAATTTAAAAAAACTTATAATAATTGGAAAAAAAAATTTCTTTAAAATTATTTAAGACCCAGTTTAATGTCACTTGAATAATTTAGTAATTTTCATAAATTAATGTCATCTTATAGGAATACATAACAAACAAACAAACAAACAAACAAGGACCATGGCCATGGATTCAACAAAATATTGACATGTTACCACTGTTTAGAAGAGCTTGATTTTTTTGGTTCCTTGTTTCAGATAAGAAATGGAAAAGAGGTTAAACAATCCACATCAGCTGTTACAAAAGTGCCCACTTTATTCTATTCCCCCCTCCTCCCTATCCGACCTTACCTATTTTTAAAGTTGTTTTTGTTGCAGAAGTAGTCTTCAGTTATAACCATATATGTCTTGCCTAAAACCCTCAAATCAGAAAAAAAAACAAAAAACTTTTAGTGAATTTATAGAGGTAGCCCTAACTATGAACATTCTTTAAATCCATGTAACAAAACAAAGGTTACATACATGAAGATGTCACCCTAACAAATAGTTACCACCTGAAAACTAGACTTGGAGGAAATTATTTCATCAAATTCACTTGGCAAAGTTAATTTTTAAATCAAACAAGGACGTACATGAAGGCAGGAACCAACTACAATCCCTTGACTATGAAAACAGCTTATGTTTGTAACTGTAACACCCTGTATGTTGTGTAATGAGCTGTTCACAGATTGTTATCTAAAAGTTTATATCAGGGGCTGCAACTCTAGAGAAATGGCAACAGCTTATGTTTGTAACTGTAACACCTTGTTTCTTGTGTAATGAACTAGCCACGGTTTGTAACTGTAACACCTTGTTTCTTGTGTAATGAACTAGCCACAGTTTGTAACTGTAACTGTAACACCTTGTTTCTTGTGTGATGAACTAGCCACAGTTTGTAATCTGAACGTTTGTATTAGGACTGCAACTCAAAGAAAATACTGTACCATTTTTTATGTCTTTGTGAGAACCCTTGATGGGACGATTGACCTCTGCAACAGGTTGAACATCAGGAATGGTATTTGATACATTGTTGGAAACATGGATACAGATAAAGTAATCAAGGGAGGCAATGTTATTAAAAAAAATAAATTACCTGGTCATATTAATTTTAAAAAGTTTCATGCGATGGTCACAAAGAATGAACACAACAGATGTGATGGTGAAATTTTAACATATTTAGAACCCTTGATATCATAGTGTATCCCTATACAAAAAAAACAAACTAAAATTAGATCATGACACGAGATATTGGTAGTCCCTTGTCAACAGGAAGTGGAACGACAGCGAACGAGTGGGAGCCCGACAACAAGGAAACCTCCCGTTGAAGCCTGCGAGCAAACTGGCAACATGTCAGGGCTAAGACGTCATTCCTGCCTCTTCCTCCAGCTGCTGGAGGATTTCCCTCTCCAGCTCGTCGTCCCCTCCATCGTTGTCATCCCCTTCGTTGCCCACGAGTTCAAAGTCCTGGAGTTCCTGCTGCAGCTCCTTCTCCCACTCCTCTCCTGTGTGAGGAGATAAACATTGTTTGAAAAAGCATCATTGAGATTATAGTTTTATAGAAGAACATAGATTAGACTTTTTAAAGAGACTTGTCCTAGACGTGAACTACAGTTATGATGGGAAATAATTTCATGGAGTGGTGTCCCCTGCCTTTTAGTTAAAATGCTTTGAGTTTGAGACAATTTAATTTTTTTATAAACGTTGAATTTGAATAAATTGGAGTGTACACATACTTGTTTCATTTCTAGATGTAACTGCACTTGATAATTACTTACACTTACATCATGTACTAAAAGTACTTTAACTAATTCATATCTTTCTCTCTATCTATATAATAATATCTATGTATAATTTGTAAATAATCGTAACTGTGATGAGGGGGGCAGCATACCAAGTTTTGTTAGTCCTAATAACTCGGTTATCAACATTTGGGGGGGGGGCGTGTAACCCAGGTGTTAGACGCAAATAAAAAGCCATTGTGTTAAATATGTGAGACCCAATACTAATGCCATACATGTATATTCCAAGTGGAAGATACCATAAGTCATAAGTGCAAACCCAGAGAGAGAAACCCACATAAAGGCAGACAAGAGGTTCAAGCTAACCCCACATAAAAGCAGACAAGAGATGCAAGCTAAACCAAAACCAAAGCCAGCCTAAAAAGTAAAAGCGGTCCCTGAATATGCAGCAACTTGATCTGCCGACTTGAAACAGTAGTTAGTAATGGTGTCGTTAATTCAAACTTATAGAGTTCGACGTTTAAAAGAAAACAAAACAAAATTATTTCAGTATATTATGAATATCAACAACACAAGTCTATCATACGAAATGGACATATTTGACGTATCTAGAGTTATGGGTAGATCGATGGAAAATAATAGATTGTTAGCTGAGTATTGTTAGCGGCGTGTTGTTAGCTGAGTATTGTTTAGCGGAGTATTTGTTCTATTTACTCTTGCCAACTTTTTATACAATAGTTCAACAATAACACGGAGTTATTGTCATGAAATTAACCCCACCGTACACACTTAGGACAGAACGTCCACTTCGTCAAGGCCATACTCAATGTTCCCTCTAAGGTAAGTTGAACGATGTGCAAATTAACAAACTCGTGTGCAAATTAACAAACTCGTGTGCAAATTAACCAACTCGTGTGCAAATTAACAAACTCGTGTGCAAATTTGCACAGGGTCCTTTTTTTTCTTCAAAATTTTAAATCCCACAAACACTGAAATTAAATGATCTCTATCAGTTTGCTGCGCGATGCGCGGTAATTCTAAACTGCTGCGCGGCGTCGCTCAGATATCTGCGCAGTTTAAATGGAACATTGGCCATAATGACCAAGGCCCTTGTCTACGGGGGCCATATCGACAGTGACTCTTTCCCGTTTAGAACTGGCCGAGACGATCTGTGTCCAGCGTCGACCGCTATTATTGGTCAATGAAAGATAAATAGCATCTCTAATAAACGTGCGCCACCAACATGTAGTATTCTGTCGGCTGATCTAGTCATAAACGTGCGCCACCAACATGTAGTCTTCTGTCGGCTGATCTAGTCATAAACGTGCGCCACCAACATGTAGTCTTCTGTCGGCTGATCTAGTCATAAACTGTGCGCCACCAACATGTAGTCTTCTGTCGGCTGATCTAGTCATAAACGTGCGCCACCAACATGTAGTCTTCTGTCGGCTGATCTAGTCAAACTACACATGATAGCGCCACCAACTTGTAGTCTTCTGTCGGCTGATCTAGTCCAAACTACACATGATAGCGCCACCAACATGTAGTCTTCTGTCGGCTGATCTAGTCAAAACACTGATAGCGCCACCAACATGTAGTCATCTGTCGGCTGATCTAGTCATAAACAGTGCGCCACCAACATGTAGTCTTCTGTCGGCTGATCTAGTCCAAACTACACATGATAGCGCCACCAACATGTAGTCTTCTGTCGGCTGATCTAGTCCATAAACAGATGCGCCACCAACATGTAGTCTTCTGTCGGCTGATCTAGTCATAAACGTGCGCCACCAACATGTAGTCTTCTGTCGGCTGATCTAGTCAAAACGTGCGCCACCAACATGTAGTCTTCTGTCGGCTGATCTAGTCATACACGATAGCGCCACCAACATGTAGTCTTCTGTCGGCTGATCTAGTCCAAATAAACGTGCGCCACCAACATGTAGTCTTCTGTCGGCTGATCTAGTCATACACTGATAGCGCCACCAACATGTAGTCTTCTGTCGGCTGATCTAGTCCAAACTACACATGATAGCGCCACCAACATGTAGTCTTCTGTCGGCTGATCTAGTCCAAACTACACATGATAGCGCCACCAACATGTAGTCTTCTGTCGGCTGATCTAGTCCAAACTACACATGATAGCGCCACCAACATGTAGTCTTCTGTCGGCTGATCTAGTCCAAACTACACATGATAGCGCCACCAACATGTAGTCTTCTGTCGGCTGATCTAGTCCAAACTACACATGATGCAGATGTGGCTAGAGCAACAAATCTAATATATTAGATATACATCTCAAGAATAGAAAGGTGAAGGGGTAATTTTTAAAAAATAATAATAATTTAAGATGTCTCATTATAATTTTTCAAAAAAATATTTTACATATCAAAAAAATTAAATTTAAAGATATTATCTAACATCTCTAAATATACATAATAAAAATGATGATCATAAAACTTCAATATTCAGAAAACCAGCCTTCAAATAATGTCTGCACTTCTTTTCTGTCACATGCTTATGTTCTGACACACAAAGGGAGCCCCAGGCATTGTCCCATGTTTTAGTTTGATTAGATTCCATAAGCCTCAGCGTACATGCACAGAACAACACAACGAACATATCCGCCACATAGGTTGGGGCTGAGGTGTTCCAAGAAAAAGAAGAAACTAAAAATTTTTTTTTAATAATAAAGGAAAGCCAAAGGGAAATGAAATAAAAACTGAAAGATACAGATGATAATTTGAAAGGACATATAATCTTAGCCATGGGAAATAGAGAGTTAATAATAATAAAAATATGCTCTTAAAAGGTGATCAAAAGTAAATTTCATTTGATTGGACCTTCACGGTAGAGAAATGTGTTGAATCCGGGTTTTATACGATCTCCATATCTTAATACAAATACGTTTTGAAAATAGTGGTGTACCGGATTTCGGCTCCGGCTCCTTCAAATCCGGAATCCAGCCATTTTTACAAATGCGGCTCCGGCTTCGACTCCGGCAGAATTTCACTTCATAAATCCGGCCAAAATCCGTCTGACCGGTAGAGTCATAATATATATATATATATATATATATATATATATAATATATATATATATATATAATATATATATATATATATATATATATATATATATATAATAGATCCAGCTCCGGGAAACCTAGAATCCGTCTCCAGCCGGATTTCACTTAAAAAATCCGGCAAAATCCGGCCAGCCTGGATTAAAAAAAAATTGAATCCGGTACACACCCTACTTTTAAATAAATAAAACACAAACAAATAAGGTGACTATGAAACCACATGAAAATGAAGTTAAATTTTTACCACAACCTCTTTTTAAAAAATTGTTTGAGTATACATCCACTTAAAAATGTGGCAGAGGCGTCACTAGGGGGTGCGGACCGCATTGGGTGACACCATCACAAGGAGAGACACCAAAGTGTAAATTATGTTTATTCCCGTTATTTGGCACGGGGAGGGGGAGGGGATTCTCGGGAGGTCTATGGGGTAAATCATGACGGGGTGACACCATGACCTACCGCACTGGGTGACGCCTCTGGATGGCGGAGGTCACGTGTTTTCTATAACAGGAAACTAATTTCCTCGGAAGCCCTTTTTTGAAAAACCGGTCGGACAGAAGCCACAGGAAACAGAACAAGAAAAACCCTCGAAAATTGGAGGCTTTATCTCTCAGCGGTTTCAAATGGAGAAATTTGTTATAAAAAATATACATATAAAAATAAGAATGGAAATGGAATACACTGGAGAATTAATTAAACTGAGCACCTACTTTGAGTGACCGTAGTTAATGACCATGAAAATAAATGTTTTTAAAAATCCCATGGGTAGAGTGATATTAAATAATAACAATGATTTTAAAATATAGATGTGAAAAAAAGTGCCAGGGATCTTGATGATGTTTGAACCCACTGCGATATTTACCGCTGGCGACCAGAGGAGGACGACTTCACTCTTTCATCTCCATAATCTCCTCCAGGAGTTCCTTCTCCCAGTCCTCCTCACTCCCCATCTCATCGTCCAGCTCTCCGTCCTCGGTGACCAACTCCCGCACTGATGGTGAGAGGGAAGAGCGGGACCATGGAGGGAGACCAACTATTAAAGCTACCGTCCAAACCAATTCAACAACTTAGTAGCTAAACTATATCAACGACAGGCAGTTGTTGGGGAAACTATACCAACGACAGGCAGTTGTTGGGAAACAAGTGGGAGTAACCAAACTACAGTCATTTGGAGTCAATCTATTTGCTATTATCAGGACCTGTTTGCTCAGTGTTAAAAAGCATTTACACTACTTACCCGAGTGGGTATTTGACTATAGCCCACTGCACGCTATTCAATGGTGGAAATTGTCATCATTTAATGTTTATATAGATCATCTTAATGATTATTATCTTTCATGATAATAGAGCAGGGTGTCCACCCAAATCTGGTCCAAAAAAATCCTACCAGGCACCAAAAAATCCTACCATCCAACCGACAAGTAAAAGTTATTATTCGGACAAGTAAAAGTATATATTTGACAAGTAAAAATTTAACTTTCGGTATTGTCTGAGCTTCGAGCACTGGAGTGGCTAGAAACTAGGTGCATTGTCCACCTAACCTCTGCTTTTAGAGTATCTGCAACTTTAAGAGTTGGCTGTTTAGTTGTAGTTGAAGTTGGATTAGATGTAGTTGAAGTGGCAGTCTGATTCAGAGATGATGGAGGTGTTGATTTTGTTGCAAAACTAAGCATTGACCTGCTACCACGATGACTTGCACTGGCCCGCATGTGCTTTTGTGAAGACATATGGGTGTTCAAGGCTTTTATGCCTGACGATCCTATAAGGTAAGCTTGACCACAGTACTTGCACTTGAACTTTTCACGATTTTCACTTAGTAGTTCAAGCCACTCAGAGTAAGAAGTGTCTTTTAACCAGTCTGAATTAAAATAACATTTCCCCATGTTGATGGGATTGATAGTGTTTTTTGTAATAGTATACAAATTGTCAATATCTGGATAATGAAGTAAGGAACAAATTTAAACTGACAAAAAGTAAACTAGTCTTAAGACTTTAGTCAAGAATTTGCCTACTGCAGCCTACCCTAAAAAAATGTTAGTTAACAAACTTTAAATTGTAACCATTTAACTAGACTAGAATCTAGATTTCTATATGTTTAGCACATAATTGTCAACACTGAACAGGACTGATTTTTAATCAATTTAATCATAAAAAATAAGCTTTGATTTGAAACAGAATCTAGATCTAAACCTATTTAAATATTTGCTTTAATAGTTGTGACTTTGGCATACCGTGACTGTTTAAATATTTTTAAAAAAATTAACTGAACTAGATCTAGATTTTAGACGTCGCTAGGCTAAGCCTAAGGTTTTTTTTCGTTTTTAATTTTCACAAAATACTAGATTAGAGAGATCTATTGACTTCAGTTCAAGCAGACAAAATGGCGACTGCTGCTAAAGCAGCTAAACAATATGCACAAAAATCGTAGTTAACACTGCTCCCATAAATTTTTTGGAGATATAACAAAAGTAAATAGATATCTATTATTTACTCAGATCATGATATATTTTTAACCAAAATCCTAATATGAATATCTATATCTAGTATATCACACTAATTACTATTACGCGGTTACTAGATCTATACTATGGCTAAGCGTAAGCAATTTCACAATTTCTATCTGTTTCAATCACAGTGCACTTTATGTTTACAATGTCATCTTTAACGAGAATTATTTTGTTTAATATCTGTAATTTGTTTGTATAAGTTTAGTTTTCGACTTTTGTTTTAAAACACACATTTAAAAAAAAATAAAGCTATAGATATATACGATATGATATCGATATGGACAGGGGACTCTGTCATAGGTAAACAACAGTTTTTATACCGCTGCGAACTATTGGTATTTCCAAACCAAAACAATGTGCAACGTGAGCTTCGTCATTCATTTATTTATATCTTTTATCCGACCGAGGAACGTTTATCCTACCGATATTTTGTTTATCCGACCGAGGATCGTTTATCCGACCAAAATCCGACTTATCCGACCACAAAATTTTTATCCGACTAAAATCCGACTTTCCGACTTCGGTGGACACCCTGTAGAGATAATCTTATGATTATTGAATGGTTATAAGCCTATGCTAATTGAGATGTTTATAAGCATATAATTATGAGCATGGATATAATGATTTCATGTAATTATAATAATTTTAATCATACGATTACGTGGATTGTTAGAACCCGATGATTATGAAGATGTTAGAAATTATAGTTTTAGAAATATTGTTATAAATACCACAACATGGCTAAAAATACAAACAGGACTAAGGTGCGCGTCCCCCAAACACTGCACATTTAACACAACGCCGTTGTATTAGTAAGTATATATTAATTTATAAAAGACAATTCTTAGTGCACTCATGCAACTAATCAAGGAGACAATTTGAACACGTTTCACCATCTTGCTTTAAAATTACGTTCCAAAGTGAAACATCTGCCAGTGGTGGCCCTAACAGTGCGCGGGGCCCTGGGCGAGTGGGGGGGGGGCAAGAGGTGGAATTGTAGTACTTACACCGTAAACAAAATATTAAAAAAACGCGGCCCGCAACCCTCCCCACCCTTACCCCGCGCGGTTGCCCTAATGGCCACACCTTAAATTAAGGCCGCCTCTGCGTCTATGCACCGACTGCCAAGCTACATGTCTGTTCAGGGCCGTCAGAGTCATAGGCACAGCAAGTGCTACAAGACACTCAACGCCATGACTCAAGTTTAGTTGCTGGCTGCTACTTAATATTTATCATGAGATTAAGAGAAACAACAAGCAGATGGTCATAAAGCAGAGTATATACGTATGTTGTGCATGGGTGGGGTAGAATGGATAAGTGAAAAGAAAACATTGGGTCATGCCTCTTTGTTCAGTGAGTTGCTCTTCTAGCTCCTTCCTCCAGTCTCCGACTTCAACTGCAAAATGATGGCATGAGGATACAAGTCAGTGGATACTCGGGGCGGGTAAGTCAGTAGCGATGGGTGTGAGAGTTTTCAACGAGGATAGGTTGGTGAATAAACATGAGGATAAGTCAGTGATTAGGAAGAGGATAAGCCAGTGAACGGGCATGAGGAGAATACATTAAAAGGGCATGAGGACAATACATTAAAAGGGCGTGAGGACAATACATTAAAAGGGCGTGAGGACAATACATTAAAAGGGCATGAGGACAATACATTAAACGGGCGTGAGGACAATACATTAAAAGGGCATGAGGACAACACATTAAAAGGGCATGAGGACAATATATTAAAAGGGCATGAGGACAATATATTAAAAGGGCATGAGGACAATATATTAAAAGGGCATGAGGATAAGTCAGTGCACAGACACGTGGATAGGACAGTGTGGATAACCATACATCAGTGAAGATAATCAGGATGTTAGTATATTGGCATGAACAAAAATATTTGTTTAAAGTCAATAATTGGGGAGGTAACACTTTGTATTATCCTTCCAGTATTCTTCCAGGGTTAAGTAACTCCATTGATAGTTGTAGACTAGGGTAAATCTATAATAAACACTGGGTAAGCTACATCCTTGTATAATTATTGGATAGGTGAAGTATTTTACCTTTGGATTTAGTTAAATAGTTTTTTAAAGTGCCCAAATTTACCAATGAGACACAGCTTAAATTTGACTTTTTCAAAAGTGAAATTCTTCTTTTAAAGTCAGTCTGACTGATACTTTGCCCTACAACCGAGAAGCACCGAATAGCTGGCTGTAAGACTGACCGCACTGTAGCGGGTAGAAGGACCACACCGTCTCATGGCATTCACAAAAGAAAACAGACCACCCAGTTCCTCAGGAAGTAAGGCGAGAGACAGAGGCTCGCAAGATAATTTTCCTGGAGTTTTATGCCAGACTTTTCCCCCTTGACATTTTGACGATGCGTCTAAATTCCTGGTTCAGATTTATTCTTGAGGCATGCGGCGTCTTGATCCATCAAAAATATGCCCTAGCCAAAATCTGGACCATATTTCCATCTCTGATATCTTAGAACCCATACTCCTGTCTGTCATTGGCATAAAAACGTCAAGTATTGACGGTGGAGAGGATCTTCTGACCATTCAGTCAACAGACATTTGGTCAAACATTCACATATCGAAACACTCCCTCGGCCCATCCACATACTTTGACACATTTACCAAAAAGTTCATAACACATCGTCACTGAATGTCCTCGGCGACTTTGAGTGAGTCAAACTATCTCCCTTATGTCCAGCCCATATCCCTTATGTCAAGGCCATCTCCCTTATGTCCAACCTATCTCCCTTATGTCCAGCCCATATCCCTTATGTCCAGCCTATCTCCCTTATGTCCAGCCAATATCCCTTATGTCAAGGCCATCTCCCTTATGTCCAACCTATTTTAGATATCTGAAATTCGGCACACACAATGCTAACAGTTCAATTTGCGTCACCAACTGTTTACCAATATATTTGTAGTTACAATAATTTATTTTTATAACTACAGGCCTAAAGATTAGGAAGTAATTATCTAATATAATAAAAGCCAAAGTCACTGACTCTGTAACGCTGAGGGACATAGTACAACAGACCATAGCAGCTAAAAAAAGAAAGGTATCATTTTGGTTTCGAGATTAACAGAGCATGTGGTGTTTCTCGCCGTAAAATATTATATGACGTCAATTACCCAAACAATTATAAAATACTTTGTGTACATTTCAGGAAGTTTAATATTTTGTTTTTATCAAACAAGGATAAGTTACTTGGGCTTTTGTACGGCGCCCTACAACCCATCGTTCCTAAATAAGAGCCACAGCACTTAGAAATTTAAAGTAACAGAAATGAGTTGTGGTAGTGGTTTAGAATGTTAAGAACCAATAAACAAAAAATAAACACAATCAAGTACTGTAATAGTAACTAATAGATATTATGTTTAAAAATACAAATCTCACTAACAAATAATTAAAGATTTTAAAAGTTCTGGGCTTGATGTGTCTTGTCTAAAATAAATAGCTCTTCAGGATATTATTTGTTAAATGAAGTTTTAAAGTTTAAGTTTTGCCTTTGGAAGAAGTATACATCAGTAATCAGACTCTCCTCCGCAAAAGACCACCACACCCCTCCCAGATTACCAGAGGTGCTCTCCCATGAATCTCAGGGGAAGTAAATTCCTGGAAAAAAACGACCAAGGCCTTGACCTCACTGACCTGCTTTGTCCTCTGACGTCACTCGCAGCTGCTGCTCCATCTCCCGCCGGATGTCCTCCTCGTTAATCTGGTGCTCACCAAACGCGTCACTTGCAAACTCGTCCTGGGTGGGCTGACTGTCCCCGAGCACTTCATCGTCTGGCTGCTCCTTGGGCTGGTGCTTCGATGCCGGGGACGATTCTGTGGGGGAGATTCAATATCAACAAATGATATGGGGAGATTCAATATCAACAAATGATATGGGGAGATTCAATATCAATAAATGATATGGGGAGATTCAATATCAACAAATGATATGGGGAGATTCAATATCAACAAATGATATGGGGAGATTCAATATCAACACATGATATGGGGAGATTCAATATCAACAAATGATATGGGGAGATTCAATATCAACACATGATATGGGGAGATTCAATATCAATAAATGATATGGGCATGGGGAGATTCAATATCAATAAATGATATGTGGAGATTCAATATCAATAAATGATATGGGGAGATTCAATATCAATAAATGATATGGGGAGATTCAATATCAACAAATGATATGGGGATATAATATCAACAAATATTATAGAATGATAAGTAATGGGAGATACAATATATACAAATGGAATTGGAAGATGCAATATGGACGAAAGGACATAATGTAGATGGCTCAGTGAGAGGGGCCCATTTGATGGCATCAGTGAGAGGGGCCCATTTATCGGGGCCGTGCTGTCCTTGGGGCACGCTGTCAGAGGGTGGCGTAGAGATCTGATCCAGGCGGCGCCGTGTCCTGGTGTATTGACAATCGGGTCAAAAATAACCGGTGACCTATCGACCCCTGGACCACCTTCTCATAGAGAGGCTCCAAGAGCGACAGTCGCAATAGGGTAGGGAAAAGATAGCCTTTTACCGGCGGAAGCATGAAGCACAATAATGACGGACAATAATGGAAGGATTTGAAGCGGGGGCGTATTCTAGCTGTAAGAAATCACTAACAATATTATATGCGAGTATACGCCTCCTGGACAGATGAACATCTTTACATCTCTATCAGACTCTGATAGCTCACACCCGCCTCACTGCAGACATCCGCCTCACTGCAGACACCCGCCTCACTGCAGACACCCGCCTCACTGCAGACATCCGCAAGGAAGATTTCCCGTGGCGCCACTGCGCAGCGAATTTATTTAGTATTTTGTGATTTTAAAAAGATAATAAATTTAAATCTAATATAAAAAGTTGACACCTCTCCCCAGCCCTTGCCCCAAACAACCAAGAGATTGGTCGAACCGTTCTTAATCCTGACAGAAAGAAAGAGAGCTTTTAATTTTTTTAACAAATGTATAAAAATAAGGAGTGATATTGTAGACAATGTGCTTGAAATACGACACCACAACACTTAACAGACCATTTATTTCTTTCTTTTAAAAACGGCGATCTATTATTTAAATGAAAAGTTCTCATATCTGCTTGCATTAAAACCCGAGTTATTATTAGAGTGTGTGTGTGTGTGCTAGTACAAAGGTTTATACCTGCGACCCCTTTACTAAACAAAAGTTGTATAAAAAAAAATGACTATAACTCGGAATACAATTCTTGGTGTCCAACGCCTTGAGATCCAGTCGTTTGAAGTCTTATAATCTCTGATTGTACTTTTGTGCAATTATTTAAAAATGTTATTTGACAATAATAAACTAAATAAGCCAAAGTAAACGAAAAATGACCTTCCAGTTTGCCGTCATTTTCATATTTTCTCACTCAGAAAAAACACGACAACCAACTATTCCTATCTAGTTTGTATAGCTCCATGTCGTGAGAATCCCTGGCACTGGCACCCAACTATTCCTATCTAGTTTGTATAGACCTCCATGTCGTGAGAATCCCTGGCATCCAACTATTCCTATCTAGTTTGTATAGACCTCCATGTCGTGAGAATCCCTGGCACTGGCACCCAACTATTCCTGTCTAGTTTGTATAGCTCCATGTCGTGAGGATCCCTGGCACTGGCAACCAACTATTCCTGTCTAGTTTGTTAGCTCCATGTCGTGAGGATCCCTGGCATTGGCACCCAACTATTCCTGTCTAGTTTGTAGAGCTCCATGTCGTGAGGATCCCTGGCACTGGCACCCAACTATTCCTGTCTAGTTTGTATAGCTCCATGTCGTGAGGATCCCTGGCGCTGGCACCCAACTATTCCTGTCTAGTTTGTATAGCTCAATGTCGTGAGGATCCCTGGCACTGGCACCCAACTATTCCTGTCTAGTTTGTATAGACCTCCATGTCGTGAGAATCCCTGGCACTGGCACCCAACTATTCCTGTCTAGTTTGTATAGACCTCCATGTCGTGAGGATCCCTGGCCCTGGTTACAAGAAGATGTAATTGTAGCTGCCACGATATACACGTATTTTAATTTACGGCATCTAGAGCAATCGAATACTCAAGGTATCAGCTCCCTGTAACAGCAGAAATGCTTAAAATATAACACTGTAAAAATGTACTCGAATACAGCTGGAATCGAATCTTCTGGACAGCAGCAATGCTCGCGACTGCGATGTAAAAGTGCACGAAATGAATTTTTTAGGTTCACAAGTGTTAATAATTTCACGATTTGTTAGGGAGTTGAGTGTCAACGCGTGATGACTTCTGTCTGACGTAACAAGACGGTTTTTTAAATAATAAAAAAAAACTTAATCATCATGTGGGATAATTAATTGGGCGGAGCTCATCCTGGATGTGTATGTGTGTGTGTATGTGTATGTGTGAGTGTGTGTATGTGTGTGTATGTGTGTGTATGTGTATGTGTGTATGTGTGCGCAAGTGAAATTGGTTGCTATCGACATCTATGACCGCCAACGTTAGCTCAATTACGAAGGAGACATGACGGGATAGTGTAACATGGGCTGTTTGGTGTTGGTGCAATACATATCATGATATATCTACAGCACATGACGAAGTAAGGGTGCAGTGAACCATAGCATGCCATATCTACAGCACATGACGAAGTAAGGGTGCAGTGAACCATAGCATGCCATATCTACAGCACATGACGAAGTAAGGGTGCAGTGAACCCGGTATAACTTAACACAAATCTTATTGTTTTAACAGGGAATGGCAATGGGTGATTTCAAAACGGCGGCTTGTGTGCGTGAAATGAAGGAACGTTAAACGATAGATATCATGATAACTAATGGAGGTTAATTAAATCTGACACAACGGGATATCATGATAACTAATTGAGGGTGGTGGGGGGGGGGTAAATCTGACATAGCGTATCGATCATTAGCAGATCACGCGACCTTCACCTTTCAAATGCACTTTGGAGAGCACAAAGCCCGAGGAAACGGTCTGAACTGGCATGAAGCAGCTATCACCCCCCCTCCCCACAACCACCACAAATTCACCCCCACCCCAACCTTTGTACTGGTCCACAGGGAAGACAAAGACGCCGTCAAGGCCATGCTGTAATGTTATGATGCACCGACCAACTGTTCAGCTTAAAGGCATTAACCACCGGCTTGACGGGTAATTTTTAATTCGGTCAGAACCGAGGAGTTTGTCCGCACCTCACTAGTCACATGTCACTTCATTGGTCAAATAAATGGTCAGGTTCACTAGTCACATGTTACTTTATTGGTCAAATAAATGGTCAGGTTCACTAGTCACATGTTACTTCATTGGTCAAATAAATGGTCTGGCTCACTAGTCGCATGTCACTTCATTGGTCAAATAAATGGTCAGGTTCACTAGTCACATGTCACTTCTATTGTCAAATAAATGCCCAGGCTCACTAGTCACATGTTACTTCATTGGTCAAATAAATGGTCAGGCTCACTAGTCACATGTCACTTCGATTGTCAAATAAATGCCCAGGCTCACTAGTCACATGTATGTTACTTCATTGGTCAAATAAATGGTAGGCATTCAAGTGTTTGAATTACTAAATAAATAATAAAAATAAAAACAACTGGGCAGTACTGGGCACCGCCTTTGATGAGATGGGAAGGAAAATTGTAACTTTGACCCGGTGACGGGAGTTAACAAGCTGTAGGACAGTGTAAGGATATTGACACAGTGAAAATCCCCGCAACTCCCGCGGCACTGAGTTAGTTGTCTTCCCCACGTGATGTTCCAGAGGGTAATGCCCAGATGCGTGCTTCTTCCAAACCTCTCCAGTTACGTAACCAGTTAATATTCAGCTAAAGAAAAATTCCAGACCTTGAGATTCTATCCGGGGTAAGTCTATACTGTCTAAGGACTATACCATTGTAACATTACAAAGGATGGATTTCAATTAAAATATTCTGAAATATATTCCTTTTTTAATGGACATCCATCATTGGAAATGTAACAATGGTGTTAAAAGTGTAGACAGTTTTTTAAACAACATAATTCTGATTGATATATATATATATAATATCTCTTCGTTGTTTTTTTAAAAATCCCAGTATGTTGGCAATAATTTCTAGCTTGACACATCCGAATATTCTTTGGTCCCAAACGTTGTCAACTGATTCTATTAAATGTAGGAATGAGTGGGTTTACGTGTGTGTTGAGTGTCTGTCTGTTTGACTGTGTGTGTGTGTGTGTGTGTGTGTGTGTGTGTGTGTGTGTGTGTGTGTGTGTGTGTGTGTGTGTGTGTGTGTGTGTGTGTGTGTGTGTGTGTGTGTGTGTGTGTGTGTGTGTGTGTGTGTGTGTGTGTGTGTGTGGGATGTCGGTGTGATCTACAAACTCAATATAAGGTAGTGGGGAATGAGCTCCATCTTGAAGAACATTATTGTGTTTCGTGTCCATTTACAAGATTTGGAGTAAAAAATACAGGCAGATAATTTGGAGTCAGGTACCAGCAGAGATGTGGATTCAGGTACAAGCAGAGATTTGGAGTCAGATGCAAGGAGAGATTTGGAGTCAGATACAAGCAGACAATTTGGAGTCAGGTACAAGGAGACATTTTGAGTCAGTGTAAGAGTACAAACACAAAAAGCAGCACTAAGTAAATAAAAAATAGCGAGTAAACGTAAAGATATGCACACTGAGGTTGTTGTTACCCGCCTCCAATTTATTACTACCATCCCTTAAACATCAACTTTGTTTGGCCGATCCTAGCGAGGGTTAGTCATATTTAGGGTTGTAATTGCGTGTTTTTCTAAAATGAAAAACCGATTATCGATTATGTAACTCCGATTTTAAACCGATTATCGTTTTAAAGCTGACTTCATAGAAGTTAGGGGTGTACCGAATTTCGCCTGAAAATGTCTCGAAAATAAACAATGAGTTGGCAGTCAACCGACGTTCACTCGCGTTGTTTTAATTTCTGCGTGCTGTAGTTTGTGTCCGTTCTTTCTTAACTTTCTTTGCACTCTCCATGAACAAGTCTGCGGCGTATGCTACGCCGCGGGGCGTCTAGTCTCTCTCTCTCTCTCTCTCTCTCTCTCTCTCTCTATATATATATATATATATATATATATATATATATATATATATATATATATATATATATATATATATATATATAATTCTCTTCATGGTCGGACCATGCGAGGCAACAAGCTACATGTGCAACAGAGCATGACGAATGACCCTCGCTCGGGTCAACCAAACACAGTTAACGGTTGACAAGCGAAGGTAGTGGAGGGGTGACCAACAATGGCCCTTGCGTTTCATTTGCATTGTCCCTTCACAGAAAACGTGAGATTCGTAGTGTACTGGTTAACACGTCCGCCTCATGCGAGGAAGGTGCTGGGTTCAAGCCCCGGCAAATACATATATATATATATATTTAAAATGTCTGTTTGTGCCCATTCTTTTACCCCTTTATTGCATAGCATGCGCCGCAGACTGGGAGTCCCCCCCCCCGTCCCCCCCAAAACCGACGTTCACTCGCGTTGTTTTGATTTGTTCGTGCTGTAGTTTGTGTCGGTTCTTTCTCAACTTTCTTTGCACTCTCCATGAGCAAATCTGTGGCGTATGCTACGCCGCGGGGCGTCTAGTTGAATATAAGTGACGTGCGATCCAACCAAACTTCAGTGTCAGTTCAGAAGTTACAGTACTCTCTGTTTAATGATATTATCAATAATATTATAGCGAAATTAAATAAATATTCGTTGGTGTAGACATAAAAAATACTCTCAAATTAAAGTGAACATTTAATAATCAATAAAATAAATAAATAAAAAAATGATGCTATAATTCATAGTTAGAAAGATTTAAAAAATATATCTTAGCTTATCTACCTTCAAGTCCCACTTTCTTCTCCTTGAAAATTCTACTTTTTTGTTGTTTAAATTATTTTCCAACAAATATCCAACAACACCCCCACCACCCCCCGTTGGTTCTTTTAAAATACGTGTGCATTAGTCTTTACACTAAAAAAGTGAATCATTTTGATATTATTATACCGGTCACAAAGAATCGGATTCCATTATCCTTATGGGTGGTAGTGGTTGACTACAGGTAGGTGAGTTGAATTTCACCGACATCATGTTTGTCCGTATCTAGAGGGGAAGTGGTGGTAGGGGAGCTGAACTTTGCCCGGGAAGACTGAGATTCGATAGTGGATTCAGTTGAAAGCTGAGCGGTTCGAATCCATGACAAGTCACTCACTCACTCTCGCTATCTCACACACACACACACCCACACACACACACCAAAGTTTCAAAATGTTAAAAAAGAGTATACGTGTGCTATTGTCATCAGAGTTAAGTGACCACGTTATATTTACATAGCTAATCGTGAAGTAGGTTTGACTTACAGCTCACAAGTAACCACGCATGGCAGACAGACCGAGTCGGTTGTGAGTTGAATGAAGGTGTAGGAAGAAAGTCACAAATTACTTTGAGCGGTGGGGTTGATTCGATCTAACACACAACCGGTATGAGAAACTCGGTGAATGTCATGCCGGCAACATGCTACACACCTTTCTAAGAGTACGAATAAAACGTTATTAAAAATAGAAAGAAAAGGAGGGACCTGGAATAGAAGCTAAAAGTACATGGTCTGATTCTGGAGAAAAGTCTGACCAAGAGAAGAAACCCCCATCATCTTGAACTATCTTTTTATCTTATCTTCATTATCCATGCACCTTCTCTCTATATTGTGTTCTCTATCCTTGCACCATCTCTCTCATGTTCATTATCCTTGCACCAACTCTCTATCTCAGGGGTCTCCAAACTACGGCCCGCGGGCCATATGCGGCCCGCGAGGCCCTCTCATCCGGCCCTTGGAGACCTCTTAATCTCCCCAAAAATATACTATTTTTACCTGTAGTTTACCACAAAAATGTTTGTAGTCGGCCTTATGTTTGAAATTCAAGCCCGCTTATCCTCAAATTATATTTGTATATAAAGTTTCCTTATCTTGAATACTCGGTTACATCTATTATCTTCTTGAATCACCATTACTATCCAATATTATGCAACGTTATGTTCTCCCTAACACCAGCTCGCGGAAACATACACACCACCTGCAGCTAAGCAGAAGACAATGAAGAATAACATAGATAGAAGGTACAGACATAACACATGATGGAGATGGCGACTATCGTCTCGGCCCAACTTGGCCACAAGCCTGAGGCTTCTTATTACACGACCTCGCTTTAACGCGAATTCGGATAATACGCGAAACTCACTCGTACTAGAAAAACAACAACTCGACACTGACACGTGTTGATTTCATGGACCCCCCCACCCCACAAAAAACAAACAAAAAAAAACAACAACAAACAAACAAACCCATCATTATTAGTGTTAAATCGGGCTCCACTGTTATTTTAGTTTGTATGATGAGCTCGTTACAATAACACACAGAACTGCCGCAAAATGTTCAAGAAGTACGATCGCATCACACAAAGAGCTGTCAACAAAATGTTCAAGAAGTACGATCGCATCACACAAAGAGCTGTCAACAAAATGTTCAAGAAGTACGATCGCATCACACAAAGAGCTGTTAACAAAATGTCTGAGAAGTACGATGGCATCACACAAAGAGCTGTCAACAAAATGTTCGAGAAGTACGATGGCATGACATAAAGAGCTGTCAACAAAATGTTCGAGAAGTACGTTGCCATCACATAAAGAGCTGTCAACTATGCATTGCTTTGTTTCAAGCTTTGTTCTACATTATTTGTTCCGTCGTCGTTAAAGTGCATGTTTTTAAAAGGTCTACCACTTGAGGTGTTTCCTTACATGACATTTCTTCGTCAGTGGCCCATTATCTCGGATCCTCACACTCTATTAATCTGATAGCAACAGTCACAAACAAGTAGAAGCGTAGAACATTGGTCCCAATTACAAGAGACAGACATAGAGCGCCAGACACTGACTTATAAGTGAAATGTCCCAACAATCTATCCCACCACATTCTTCTTGTCTAACAATCTATCCCACCACATTCTTCTTGTCTAACAATCTTCCCAACAATGAAAACGTACATCCCTAACAATCATTAATGTCAACAAAAACCTAATATTCCTATGTAACAATCATACATGTAGCCCTTACCTAAAACTCAAAATATTCCATTTTAACATTCGTCATCGTAATTTCGACCCTAAGGTCACAGTTTAAAATCTGTCAAGTTCCACGATCACACGATGTCCGGTATTCTCCAGCAAATGTCCACGTCAACCTGGACACATGACAAGCAAAGCAAAGTCCAAGTCTTACACCCCCCGCCTAAATTACCCCACCCCCTTACACTGCGCCGCCATACTCAACTGAAATGTTGGCTGTGGACCACACATGACAAGCAATACCAGACCATCATACAAGCCGTTGGTGGCGGCTTTAAAACAAATATTATATATTTAAAAGTGAGGAGACAACTTGCAAAACCTGCTAAGTCACTTTTGAGTAATTTTGAGGTAAAAAAAGGGCATTTTCTAAAACACTATGATTTCTAAATTCTATAAGTCGGTTGTTTTTTGTGTGCTAAAGGTTATAAGTCTGTTGTTTTGTGTGCTAAAGGTTATAAGTCGGTTGTTTTGTGTGCTAAAGGTTATAAGTCGGTTGTTTTGTGTGCTAAAGGTTATAAGTCGGTTGTTTTGTGTGCTAAAGGTTATAAGTCGGTTGTTTTGTGTGCTAAAGGTTATAAGTCGGTTGTTTTGTGTGCAGCATGCTCAAGGTTGGTCACATCCCATAAGTACAACATTTTGAGTAAAAAAACAAACTTGTTAAACTAATATATTATCGTTTTTATCGCACGATAAAAATTTTACCTAGCAGGTTTTGCAAGTGGAAGCAGTACTTGGCGGGTTTTGAACGTGTTTGTCTTACTTATAACGAAGTGATTATTCGGAGATATCTCCGTATAACGCTGGGCATTATAGACAGATATTTCCCATGATTCTTAGCGTCATACGCAAATTTTTTTGGCTGGTCATGTGACTTCTTGCCAATTTGATATAAGATTTTTAAAAATACATACGATTCATGAGCTTCTGTGATCTCACGGGTAGTACATTAGATTCTTGAACTCTTAAGTGAAGGTTCGAGTTTCGTTTGAGTCTTTTTTTTTAAAGGTTGTAGTTTCAGTTTTAGGGTCTGGGTTAGGTTTAGTGGTCTATTTTTAAATTAAAATAGAAAAAGATTTTCGTTTGAGTCTTATTTTTTTTAAGGTTGTAGTTTTAGGGTCTGGGTTAGGTTTAGTTGTCTAATTTTTAAAATTAAAATAGAAAAAACAACAAATATAGCAACCAAAAATACGATTTATCGAGCGCACCGTTCTCTTTGCTTTTACAAAATTAATTTTAAAATCATAAATCTTTTTGAAATAAATTTAAAGCTATGATAGTGATAGGTACATATAATTAATATATATTAAATTAGAACGGAAATTTTGTTTGTTTTTTAAAAAAGAAATCTCCATATAACGCCGGGAGTTATTGGGAGAAATCTCCGTATAACGCCTGGCGTTATTCGGAGATATCTCCGTATAACGCCTCCCTACTTATAATGTTTTGAAAGTTGTCAATTACTTATCAGTTTTGACGGCCCAAAAACACATTTGCTGAAAACCATTAATTATTTTTTAGAACCTTTACCCTTATTTCATGGCACATTCCCAATTCCCAACACAAAGTAACAGACAACGATATATTATATACAGACATTTACCTAATTAATATTCTATATACAGCTGATAACCAGTGTTCAGGTTTTCTACCCGGGCACTTGAGTATCACGTCACGGCATTCTGTGCTGGCAACCAGGCTGTTAAAGCTTGTCTACTCCATTAGAGGATATACAAACAATTCATGCAGCACAACAATGATATTCTGTTATTTGTTGTTCGCCCGTCGTAGTCGCCAAGGACCACTCTTATCATATGTTACAGGAGAACAAATAGACAAAAAGAAATAAAACTAATACAATTAAATGAAAACTTAGCAGCGGTGTTATCCAAAACCAGAAAGAGCAAGCTCATTCGAGAGCAAGCTCATTCGAGAGCAAGCTCATTCGAGAGCAAGCTCATTCGAGAGCAAGCTCATTCGAGAGCAAGCTCATTCGAGAGCAAGCTCATTCGAGAGCAAGCTCATTCGAGAGCAAGCTCATTCGAGAGCAAGCTCATTCGAGAGCAAGCTCATTCGAGAGCAAGCTCATTCGAGAGCAAGCTCATTCGAGAGCAAGCTCATTCGAGAGCAAGCTCATTCGAGAGCAAGCTCATTCGAGAGCAAGCTCATTCGAGAGCAAGCTTATTCAAGAGCAAGCTCTTTCTGGTTTTGGATAACACCGCTGCTAAGTTTTCATTTTATTTTATGAGTTTTATTCGTTTTGTCTATTTGTTCGTTACGGACGGCATTTTTTTCTTTTAACGTTCGTTGTTCTGTGACGTCCTGTCAGGGCCTATACATACCCTGTTAAAATAATATTTTTTTAAAAATATCTAAAAGCTGATTGCAGTCTCACCCATATTTTGTCAATGATATTCTGGTAGGTGAGCAAACACGCAGTGTGACATGTCCTCAAACACGCAGTGATACATGTCCATAAACACGCAGTGATACATGTCCCTAAACACGCAAGTGATACATGTCCTCAAACACGCAGTGATACATGTCCTCAAACACGCAGTGATACATGTCCCTAAACACGCAGTGATACATGTCCTCAAACACGCAGTGATACATGTCCTCAAACACGCAGTGATACATGTCCTCAAACACGCAGTGATACATGTCCCTAAACACGCAGTGATACATGTCCCCAAACACGCAGTGATACATGTCCCCAAACACGCAGTGATACATGTCCTCAAACACGCAGTGATACATGTCCTCAAACACGCAGTGATACATGTCCCTAAACACGCAGTGATACATGTCCTCAAACACGCAGTGATACATGTCCTCAAACACGCAGTGATACATGTCCTCAAACACGCAGTGATACATGTCCTCAAACACGTAGTGATACATGTCCTCAAACACGCAGTGATACATGTCCCTAAACACGCAGTGATACATGTCCTCAGACACGCAGTGATACATGTCCTCAAACACGCAGTGATACATGTCCTCAAACACGCAGTGATACATGTCCTCAAACACGCAGTGATACATGTCCTCAAACACGCAGTGATACATGTCCTCAAACACGCAGTGATACATGTCCTCAAACACGCAGTGATACATGTCCTCAAACAATTTACATTAACTTCACATATTGCCCTTAAAATAAAGTCAACACTTTCGGAAGCATTATCAATGGGGAAGGGGGGCGCTCGGTCTTAAAGCTACACACGCGTTTACTTGAATAGGCCAGGAGATATCTCCAGAAATTTCCACAAAACTAAGTTTAGACCGTACAAAATGACCCCGGGCATCGTCGTGGAAACTTGGCACCCCGTCAACGGTTGCCACCACAAAATCACTTTGAGAACCACTAGTTTGACGTGGATCACGTCGGTCTTACTATCAGCAGATCTGGCCCTAAAGCCATTGGAATCATACCTTTCTACCTTGCTTACCGTCTCTTTTTGCCCAATCAGCTTACTTTTTGTTTTAAAAGCCCCCCCCCCAACCCAACTAGGTTTCCAGCTGCAAGAAGCAGGCTTCGAGTTTCAAGAGGACATGACCGGTTTTGTTTACTCTGTTGAGAATAGGACGAGGTGGACTTGTTTCATTGATGTGCACTCTCTCCGTTGAGAGTCCATTGGTCTAACGCCCCACCCACGTAGCCACATGAGGTCCATTGGCTGAACGACCCATCCAAGTTGCCAACAAGCATGACTCAACAATGGTACACATATTTATACAAGGGTGGCTGGTATACAATGATGCATTTATTTGTTCGAGGGTGTCATATAATAATGGTACAATTATTTGTACAAAGGTGTCCTACATATGGTACATTTCATTGTACAAGGGTGTCATATAATGGTACATTTATTTGCACAAACGTGTCTTATAATGGTACATTTGTTTATGCAAGGGTGTCAGCGTTAAATGTTAAACAGGGAATTTTTTTATTCCAATGGAAACACAATACACAGTTAATCTAAAATAACCGGTTAAATTGTATATAGAAACGACTGTAATGGTAAAGTGAGCATGAAAAGCAAATTAAGTACATAGTACAGTGTCTTACTGGTACCGACTTAGACCGCTGTCGCAGCAATGGTGAGCGGGAAAAAACACTGTATATAATCACAAGCTTTGCTAGGGAAATCATCACAAAATTCCAAAGAAAGTCAACATCATAGCTATAAGCATTTTTCAATGGGCTCATTCTATCAGGTTTCTTTGTACAGTTATATACGAAATGAAAACGTTGCAATGTAAGTACAAATGGATTTCGGGTTCCCGACCCCAAATCAGATTGGATATGCGTTCAATTCCCTATTGCGTTTTAGCAGGAGTGGGCGAGTTTGTGTGTGATTAGTATGGCTCCTAGATACATCCAACCGGTGGCCAATGTGTAAAATTATATTTGTATAAATCCTGTAAGGAAACAAAACACGACAGTATGGGTTCCCGTCTACCAACGGTACATTATGTAAATTTACAAAAAAAAACCAACAAACTCTAGATTTCCTCCTGGATCATGATGATCATCAACAAATCACTTATTAGTGTACGGTGTTACGCCAAACCAAGAAATCTGTCTCAACAAAAGGACACATTAATGTACGGTGTTGTGCCAAGGGACCATCCATATATTACGTACGCACAAAATTCGTATTTTTTTACCTCTGTTCCCCCTGTTGCACCCCGTACATTTTCGGGACCCCCCACCCCGTATGCCTACGTACAAATTCGCGCACCCCCCCTTTTTTTGTGGAAAACATAAATTTTAAGCCAGAGTCAAAAGACATTGGTTTACTCTTTAAAGCCGTCCATAAATGACGTCACACGCATACAAAGGGGGCGGAGGGGGTCACGCATTTGTGACGTGTGTGAGGAGGTTGTTTAAGAAATGTGACGTCACATCATAATGGGCACTAAAATATTTGATTGCTTTCAATTTATTTCATCACGTTTTCAATGGATTCACACGTGTTACGATATTAGAGAGCAGCCTTACACTGAATACATAGCCTACTTAAACTTAAATGACAAATAAAACAAACCCGTAAAAACAAAGTTTTTGACTATAAATCCCTTATATATGAGACATAACTAACAGTATTGATTATTTTCAAACATTTACAGACTGAATCTGTCTTAACTCAAGTTTGCTTCATAACCCTAGGGGGGGGTGGGGGTGGGTGGGAGGGGGAGAGGGGAAAAGTCTGGTCACTGATTCGCTTGACCGAGCTCAGAGTGACACGTAAAATGTAAACAAAAGCGCCCCGTCGCTTCGTAGGGTCGCCTCAATGCGTCAGCTCAAAATTTCACGTGGGAAAAAAACAATAAAACCGTGAATTTGAATTACATACCTCATATAAGGATAAATTAAAAATGCATTAATTTAATTACGGTACGTTCGATCGATCTGAAATTTTGATACGATGCATTGTTAGGTCAGACGGGTCAGTGTGCCAAATTTCAGCTCGATCGGATCACGGGAAGTGGGTCATTTTTTACTTCTAATTTTCCGCCCGCCCAAGACAGAGAGAGAGAGAGAGAGAGAGAGAGAGAGACAGAGACGCCGGTGAAGTTAATATAAGGGATTTAAAAAGTGATTTGCAACATGCTTCGGTGGGCGAAAGAGAAACTTCATTTAATTTCAAGAAATGGAAATATAAATTCGACGGATATATTTTAGTAATGTGTAAACGTTTGGTCTGAATCAAATGTTAATTACTTCGAAGTAATTAAAAGTTCAAAATTTCGTTTGCAATAAATTATAAAACATTATTGCATATCACTTGACTCAAGTCGGTCTCAAATGCCATTTGCAGCCAGAGTGGTTTACGTTACTAGGCTTAGTATTATGCAAATTAAATTTGTTGTGCGTACGTACAAATTCAGTCGAACCCCCCCTCCCCCCGTACGCATCCATACGCAAAACGCCGTTAATTTAAGACCCCCCTCCCCCTCCTTGCGTACGTAATATATGGATGTCCCCCAACCAAGACAGCTGCCTCAACAACAACAGTGTTTATCGGTGCAGATAGCACGGCATGTTGGAATCAAGCGGCTCTTTGTTCCCAGCATTAAACCAACATCACACCAGCCCACATGTTGATTCCACTTACTTATCGTGGGCGCAAAACTTTGGGCCTTAAACGTGAGCGGCCTTGACCGAGACCCCTTGCCGCTGCTAGTTTGTCAATAAAATATCAAAGTGGCGGTTCTCATGTTTTAATACAATTATTTTGGTTTCTTTCGTTCTTTAAAAAAAAAGTATTTTGTAACTCTTTTTTTTTCTGAAGTCATGTTTGTCACCTCGGTTAAAACAACACACGCACACACACACATGGAAAAAGTACCACCAAAACAACACGAACGTCATCTACATTAGAGTTTAGATATTCCCATCTACGCACAAGATGCACATTTCCCCCAGTGTCAGACTGTAGGGTTTGGTGGAATGCAATCAGGAAAAGTCTGGGTGGGACAAGAAGGCGGATCGCGAAAGGGGAATCAAGCCCTCCCCCATCCCACCATATAAGAAGGCGTGTGAGTGGGTAAATGGGATATATAGTTGAAATCAATTTGGTCGAAAGAAAATGTGACCAAAAGGAAGTTTGGTCGAACGGAAATTTGTTGAAACTTAAATATGGGAAACAGGAACTATTTAATCGTTGAGGATTTGAGTTTCAATTATTTAAAAACAACAACAACAAACAAGAAGAAAAGAAAAATCAATTCTTATCAAATGTAAATTCATGCATTAATCAATTAAAGTAATTTAAAGCACTTCAAATAACTTAACATTTTAACGGTGAAGTTGAACTCCCGTAGATAGTACAACATTTATCCCCGATTCACCGCCCCCCCCCTTTTTTACGTACATATCCCCCCCCCCACATAAACACAATGATATTTAGTCTAGTCCAGGGATCGCCATGCTGTGGCTACTGTTTTCATTTTTTCGTGAACTTTAAACACGAGCCCTTACCTGCGGCTCTTCAAATTACTTTTGTTGTAGGAATAGTTTAAAAACTGACTCTTGGCTCAAGCTCGTTGTCGAATTTGTTGACGCTTGTTGTTTTTAATCTTTTAAGACACGAAGAAAATGCAGGCTCGATGATTTTTTTACGTTTAACTTTAAACCGCAAAACTTGACATCAAACTACCACACACCAATCCAGTTAACTTGCCACCAAACTACCAAACACCAATCCAGTTAACTTGCCACCAAACTACCACACACCAATCCAGTTAACTTGCCACCAAACTACCACACACCAATCCAGTTAACTTGCCACCAAACTACCACACACCAATCCAGTTAACCATAGAAAAGTTCACTCGTGTCAGTGCTAATCTGGATATGGTAATAGTAATAGACTGGCAGAAACGGCCAGGAACCGATGCCCATTTTATAGTTAGTTTTACAATGTCAGATTTAAAGAACTGTCATATGTTCAGTTACCCTCAACCATACTTATAGTAACTTATACATTCATTTTAACGTGGGATCCTAGCAATTGTCAATCTTAGTTAACAACTGAAAGAAACTTGCGCGCGGTTTCTCACTAATGACTAATACAATTATTACACATATTTACTTATGCTTCCGTGTGACAGAGCAAAATTTCAAAGAAATGGATTCTCTTATGTCCCTTCAACTGTCATTTCTCACTCCCTTCATTAAATTTTTATTTATTTTCTGAGGAGAAATACCCAGGGTAAAATTGTAAATTTATAAGCCACCACTTTGAGAAGCACTGATTTTTTTTTAATAAAAAAGGATATACAACACCGCACACGAGAGGGCTAGGTATGGAAAGTGTGTGTGAGTGGGTGTATATCGTATACCCTTTTGGCTGCTCTTCAAATAATACGCGTGATTCACTACATATCGAATTGAGTACAACAAATATCACGTTCGTGTAGGCTTAATATCTAAAGTTGGTGTTTTTTTTTAAAGTGTCAAGGACAACGGGCACTGTTATTAAAAATAGACCTGCTTGTTTACACCCACGGGTTCAACATGAAACCGCACTACCGCTAATAAACCCTCCGAGCTAAATCAGGGCCTTTTTGTCTTTCGCGGTTCTTAACTACTGACACGCACATGCCCCGGTTAAATAAAAAAACAACTAACAACAACCAGAGGCAAGACGTGCGCTGGGGAGGGGATAGAAGGCAACTGAGGTCAAGAGTTTCATGTTCTATTTTTTGGGGTTGGGGGGGGGGAGCTTTAAATATCTCATAACGTCTGTCATGTTACTGTTTCTATTTTAGACAATGTTTTTATATTTTTTACGTAATATCATCGAAAATATTGAAGTAAGAATATTTTTGAAAAAAAAATCTGTATTATAAAGTTGTCAACGATTTTTTGTCTTAGTTAAGTCCACTAAGTCCCCTAAGTCGACTAAGCTGACTCGAATTAACGTAGAATCTCCAGAGATCTCTTATGAGAGAGCAGAAAATTTCGGATTTTTAATCATTATGTAAATGAAATTGTTCATACTTAGAACCCGTATGAGCTATAAATAGATTACCGTCATGAAGTGATTGGACGTCTTCATTTACCGCCAACCGTTACAGCAATTTCCATAAATTTGAACATAAACAAAGCTGGGAAGCTGAAAAAAGATTTTCCTCATAATCTATGTTAAACATGAGTGCTGTGTTGATAAACAAAATAATACCCCGTGTTTTATCTACACTAAAACTTAAAACACAATAATTACTTGTTCTTGTTTGAGCATCATTACAATTTGGCTCACGCCTGCCGCACTAAAGACTAATTCTCTGTGACTGAAGCCTACAACAAACGTTGCTTTTTATTGGTATGCCAGATAAGCAACATGTACACACAAACCCTGGCAAATATCCAAATTCACTTGTTGTTGTATTTAAATATCACTACCCCGCGGTAAAAAAAACTTCTACCAACAGCTGGACTTAAATATTTTCCCCCAACAAGCTACCCCCCCCCCAAGTGCAAGATGTAATTTCATTTGAAAAATAGGGACGGAGGGGGTGGAAGCGAAAAAAAAATGCTTTGTATGAAGAGAGCATATAACTATGTAGCTCAAATATAAATGTTTGTTCTTATTAAATCCCTTATAATATAAGGACTACGGGGCAAGTGAAGTAGCGTTCACACGTTTTATTTAGCCACCACTAACGAGCCAGGGATTGTGTAGCAAGCACAATGCCCCGGGGGCCTTGCCAGAACTGAGAAAAGAACCCGTGACTCTCTTCTGTCTCGGTTCGGCAGTCCAGCGCGCTACCGCTAGACCACCGCGCCCCATTAAATCCCTTATATTAACTTCGAAATCTTGTCGAACTGTCTCTCTCGCTATCTCTCTGTCGTTCGTCGTCGGGCAGGCAGTTTTTGTCTATAAATCCCTTATATATGAAACATAACTAAAAGTATTGATTATGTACAAACGCGACAAACATTTACAGACTGAAACTGAGTGAACTCCCCTTGGTGTGGAACACGAGATGTGGTCATGAATGGCTGGCGTGAACTCAAGTGACACGTGAGATGAAAACAAAAGCAGACGGCTACATATACCCATAACCTCGTAGTCGTAGGGGGTTCTAGACCCTGGCGGCGCTCATCTCCAGGTCAGCGGAGGACTTTTCTTTAGCTATAGTCATTCATCAACATTTTATTGTGGCTTTAACGTGGGCTAGATCCCACGCCCCTCAGCGTGTGAGGCGAGCGCACTATCGACTTCGCTATTCAGCCGCCAATTTTGTGTGTCATTTTTTTCCGCCTGCCCGACGACGAATGACAGAGAGACAAGATTTTGAAGTTAAAATATAAGGGATTTAATAAAAATAAACCCGTACAAACAAAGTTTTTGACTATAAATCCCTTATATATGAGACATAAATAAAAGTATTGATTATGTTCAAACGCGACAAACATTTACAGACTGAATCTGCCTTAACTCCCCTTTGCTTTATAACCCCTGGGGGCGGGTGGGAGAGGGGAAAGGTCTGGTCACCGATCGCTGGACCGAGCTCAGCGTGACACGTAAAATATAAACAAAAGCACGCCGGTACAGCTGGTTAAAACACGAGGTGTGTTCACCGATTGCTGGCGTGAAGTCAAGTGACCCGTAAAATGTAAACAATAGCAACTTCTGCATATAGTTTTATATAGATAAATTAAAAATGCATTAACTTAATTACGGTACGTTCGATCGATCTGAAATTTTGATACGATGCATTGTTAGGTGACACGGGTCCGTGTGCCAAATTTCAGCTCGATGGCTTCACGGGAAGTGGGTCATTTTTGACCTTTGTTTTTCCGCCCGCCCGACGACGAACGACAGAGAGAGACGGCGGTGAAGTTAATATAAGGGATTTAAAAATAACCCACTTCCCGTGATGCAATCGAGCTGAAATTTTGCACATAGACTCGTGTCACCTAACAATGCATTGTTTTAAAATTTCAGATCGACCGAATGTACCGTAATTAAATTAATGCATTTTTAGTTTATCTCTATATAACATCTGTATTTCAATTTCACAGTTCGTTGTTTGTCTTCCACGTGCCAGTTGAGTTCACGCCACCCATCGATGTCCACCCCTCCCCCCGATTTTAAAGCCAGGGGAGATCAGTCGGTTTCAGTCTGTAAAAGTTTGTCGAGTTTGAACACTATCAATACTTTTAGTTATGTCTCATATATAAGGGATTTATAGTCAAAAACTTTGTTTTTACGGGTTTGTTTAATTTTTAAACATAACAATCTACCATCGTGGTGGAGCTTGAGTGCAAAAAATTTTGCAAATCGCGATTTATTAAATTAACTATTTTATTATTTTATTTTTGTGTTTATTATTACTTATTAGCATTACTATTATTTTATAATTCTTTAATATTCGCAACGTGAGAGTTTGCAGCAAGGACATTTATTAAAGGTTTAAAAGAAAATGAGTTTTCACAAATTGAGGTCCATCGGATGAGACATCGGACAGTACGATCCACCACGATCCTATTACTTGCACCACTAACACGGCATGTCATTGTATTGTAGACAACACAAAGGTTTTGGTCCTTTGCCAAAGCTGATTGCGGATTGCAGCAGCATAACAACTGAACTGTGTATAGGTGGACGGGGCCAAAGATAAAACAAGGGACATTTTCGTCAAAACTATTATAATTGGAAGTGAATGCGGCAACTGTGAGACAAAGGCGAGTGAAAGTTAGACACTGCGGCAGACATCAGCAGACGCCGGAGCAACAATGGGTGGGCCAAACATCTGCCCTGTCACAATTTGTGATATACAGCAAATATCGCATATCTATTTTGCACTAAATAGGCATAGAATAATCATTTGTACCAAACAACAGCCATATGATTATAATTTGTACCAAACAACAGCCATATGATTATAATTTGTACCAAACAACAGCCATATGATTATAATTTGTGCCAATCAACGGAATTAGAATACCCCTAACCCATTATTAACAAACATTTACACTGAACTACGCGCATACAACAATCATTCATTTACACTAAACAGAAGAAAAAAATGAATCATTTGCACCAAATCATATGCTAATTTATATGTACCCCACATCAACTAAACATTCACAATCAATAATTTTTTTTTAAAAATCGCATACTTAAAATAATATTTTTTATATGGCTTTTGGGTAATGGTTTAGAACCACTGGTGGCCATGGTAAATATTTTATAGACCAAATAAATTGATATTATGCAGAAAATCTCGAGTCTCCTTCAACAATAACACGTCAAGCTGGTCAGGACTCAACACGTCTACCCCTCCCTCCCAGTGTTTGGCCCACTGACCTCTGGGGCGGTAAGACCCAAACAAAAATAACAACATGGCTAGGCACGACCTTGGCCATCTTAGGACACCCCTCTCCCCAGTATGGGTGTGTGTGTGTATGTGTACCCCCACCTCCCTGGCCCAAAATGCGCGTTGTCCGACATTCAACGAACAGGACTTGTCGCAACAGCGGTGGTCACGGTTGACTTATCTCCTATCACAGAGTGTGCACATCAAAACACAATACGGTATTCAGAACATTGAGGTTAGTAGAGCGAACAAGGGGGAGAGAGAGCTGGCGGGAAGAAAATGGTTGGAGTGTGAGCGTGATAGGGAGAGAGAGAGAAAAAAAAAGGGGGGGGGGTAAAGGTACAACAGACTCGGAAACTCTAAGGATCCCAGGTAGGGCGTCTTCATCTTCTAGTCACAGGTGTCAAATAACAGGTGTCGTAACAATAAATACATACAAAAGTAAATATATATTTCCTAATGGAAATAGCTTTTTCAGATGAATGATGACAATTACGCTCAATCAAGTGCTGTCCTTGAGTAGCATTGATGACTGTACCAAGGTATGTATTGTTAAATAGGCCACCGTACCAAGGTCTGTATTGTTAAAATCGACGACTGTACCAAGGTATGTATGGTTAAATGGACTAACGTACCAAAGACTGCATGGTTACATGGACGACTGCATCAAAGACTGCATGGTTACATGGACGACTGTACCAAGGTCTGTATGGTTTTATATGTACTACCGTACCAAGGACAGCGTGGTTACACGGAAGACCGTACAATAGACCAACTTTGATACGAGCTTTGTTTTCACACTGACATCTCCTTCGAGTGTTATTCTTGGACACAGAAATATATACACTGATTCCTATAACTTATCATGTACGCTTCAGGCAAAGGGTACGATGTAATGAGTGTTATTCTTGGACACAGAAATATATACACTGATTCCTATAACTTATCATGTACGCTTCAGGCAAAGGGTACGATGTAATGAGTGTTATTCTTGGACACAGAAATATATACGCTGATTCCTATAACTTATCATGTACGCTTCAGGCAAAGGGTACGATGTAATGCGTTATACTGGATTACCCCATGGCCCATGGCACACAAAGGTGTTTAACAAATCAATCGGGGTACACTGTTGGGTTTTAGTAGACATTAATGTCTCCATCGCACACCACTATTGTGTTGATAAGTGAAAAGAGGTTATAATCTCTGGGTGTTGGCCAAATGTATCCATTGTTCACAAATGGTTTTGATAACGAGGCCGACAGCTCTGAAATGCACATCACGGCCTGACCTCCAGCTAAATTAATGTTATTTATTTTTATTATTATAATTTTTTTTTGTGGTGTGTTTTTTGGAACACGTCTTCAAGTTGCAACACGCGCACATCATCAAATGGCGTGGATGACGTCATATGAGGAAGAAGAAGACATCACCCGTATGACATGACAGCCAACAGGCAGCGAATGTCTTCAGGGTTGACACTTATATTTGTTACACAACTCTGTTACAATGCGGCAGTGACATGTTTCTGGGGTCCTAAATGGTTCTGGAGTCCTAAATGGTTCTGGAGTCATAAATGGTTCTGGAGTCATTAACGGTTCTGGAGTCATAAACGGTTCTGGAGTCATAAACGGTTGTGGAGTCATAAATGGTTCTGGAGTCATAAATGGTTCTGGAGTCATAAATGGTTCTGGAGTCATAAATGGTTCTGGAGTCATAAATGGTTCTGGAGTCATAAATGGTTGTGGAGTCATAAATGGTTGTGGAGTCATAAATGGTTGTGGAGTCATAAATGGTTCTGGAGTCATAAATGGTTCTGGAGTCATAAACGGTTCTGGAGTCATAAATGGTTGTGGAGTCATAAATGGTTCTGGAGTCATAAATGGTTGTGGAGTCATAAATGGTTCTGGAGTCATAAATGGTTCTGGAGTCATAAATGGTTCTGGAGTCATAAATGGTTGTGGAGTCATAAATGGTTGTGAAGTCATAAATGGTTGTGGAGAATTCAAACGGATAAATGAGGTGGTAGGAACGCAAAGTCAGGGACGAAAGAAGCTTGGGTATGGGATGGGTGGGGAGTGGGGAGCCTGGGGGGTAGTAAGACGGGAGGGCAATGGGGGGAGAGGAAGTGGAGCGGGAGGGAAGTCGGGCGGAAGGACAATGGGGCGGGAGGGGAATATGCGGGAAATTGGGACGGACTTACCAGGAAAATAAAATTTAAACTTAACAATGGTGAGTGAATGATTGTAAAATAAATTGATAAAAAGTCGCAAAGAATCCTGTAATTTTTAAGTGCACCTACTGCATTTTTTGTTTGTTTAAAAATCGCCATATTTAAACAAATGCTATTAAATGTGTTACGTACATTTTATTTTAGGGTAATGATATTGTGGTCCGCTAATGTGGCACGCAACACAAGACATTTAATGAATGAACTACAAGAGACCTGCGAGTTTAATGAAATAAAAACTGTAATAGACAGGAAATGGCAATTACAAAAAATATATAGGCCCAAGGGCTCCCTGTCATAAGACTAACTTAATTTTACCAAGCTAAGGCAATGATAGAGTAAATTTAATAGTAGACCAAATAAATTTAGCTAAAGTAAGTAAGTAAGGGAATGATGGATTACATTTATTAGCAGACAAACTGAATCGACATTTATGAAACCAAACTAAGGCAATGAGAGTAAATTTAATAGCAGACCAACTGATACAAAACTAAGGCAATGATAGAGTAGATTTAATTGCAGACCAACTTTATGACACCAAACTATGACAATGATAGAGTAAATGTTATCGGCCCATGCTGTTACTGAATTACAGCTTAGTCTTAGTCGTTCCAGTTAAAACTTCCACTTCCACAAAGGAAAAGTCATTCAATGCACTACGTCTCTCTGTGTGTATATGTGTGTGGTGTGTGTGGGCATTAGTCATACTCTCAAACCAGCACACGTAGAACCCACCAAACAACAACAAGACCAGAGCCAAATTTACATTTACATGAAGTGCACAGTGGGGCCCCTACTCCCCCCAACCCCTGAAGGGAATTAGCCCAGAATGCATAAGATTTGGAATCTCAAGGTCACCAAACACGCGATAACCAATTTACTGGGACTTCCACCACTTCACCGCCCGCCCCCTTTTTCCGGCTTGGAGGCCCATGTTCCTATTCCCTCACCCCCTTTTAGGCCGACCAGCAAATTAGAAGGCAATGATGCAACTAAAGAACAGAGAGGCATATGCCCCCCTCCCTTCTGTGAGATGAGTAGCAGTAGGCGTGGCAATGATGCAACTTACCAACAGAGAGGACTATGAGAGAGTAGCGGAAAGTAATGTTGCCTCCCCCCCCCTCCCCAAATGCTCTATAACTTAAATAAAGGTAACGGAAATACAAGACAAAACATAAACCATGGTTAAGCGTAGGATAGACTGATCTTCTGTATGTGATGCATCACTAGGACCAACTGAAGGCGTCTCATGTTTTAAGCTGCCCCATGACACAACTAACGTGCTGAAACTGTTACTGAAGTTACTGACAGCGCATACCCGACACCCGTGTCAGTTATTAAACAGATTCCATCTTTGTGATTAGGCTGCGAGCATTTGTGAGCCCCTTAGCCTAGTAGATTGTAAGTGAGTGACAGGAGCTCCTGGGAGAATCTACATTTGTTAATATTAGAATTTAAATTATTAGAATATCTTTTAGATGAGATAAAGGTGCGGTACAAAAATAGAAATTTTCAAGTTTAAATTTAAGAGCATTTACGGTGGTATCTTTATAAATTAAACCAAGTTGCAGCCAGTGATCTCTTTAAGGTGCATTGAGTCAGATAGCCGTGGACTGCTTAAAGGGAACATTGGTTGCAGTTGGTCTGATCAGCAGTTTTGAGTCAGATAGCCGTGGACTGCTTAAAGGGAACATTGGTTGCAGTTGGTCTGATCAGCAGTTTTGAGTCAGATAGCCGTGGACTGCTTAAAGGGAACATTGGTTGCAGTTGGTCTGATCAGCAGTTTTGAGTCAGATAGCTGTGGACTGCTTAAAGGGAACATTGGTTGCAGTTGGTCTCCAAACTTCAGGAGGAGGATCAGATTAACCAGATGAGTGTCATCCGTACAGATACGGCTATTTTACAGCAGCACACAATTCCACCATGATTCGTTCTACCATAAGGTACGCCAACACACAATGCCACCATGATTCGTTCTACCATAAGGTACTCCAACACACAATTCCACCATGATTCGTTCTACCATAAGGTACGCCAACACACAATTCCACCATGATTCGTTCTACCATAAGGCAAGGTACTCCAACGCATAGCTCCAACATGCTCCCTGCCATACGCTATAGATTCACCAAAGATAAACATTCTAGTATTGCCATGAACGCATTCGCTGACATGCAGACAGATAAACCTTCTAGTATTGCCATGAACGCATTCGCTGACATGCAGACAGATAGACCTTCTAGTATTGCCATGAACGCATTCGCTGACATGCAGACAGATAAACCTTCTAGTATTGCCATGAACGCATACGCTGACAAACAGAAAGATAAACCTTCTAGTATTGCCATGAACGCATTCGCTGACATGCAGACAAACGTATTCAGTTACAAAGCGCTCGTGAGTTGAAGGGTTTTTAAGTTGGAAGGACCGGTATGCTAGTCGCCAAGATGGCGGATGTTTTCATCCGGCCAACGTTTATCAACAACGCCAGCCTTGACCTTAATTTGACCCAGGTCAATCGATGCACTAACGCCGGCACAGTTGACTAGAAGGAAAGGGGAAGGGGGCGACGCTGACAAGTTGGGGGTGGGGGGGTGGATGTGTCCCACCATGCAAAGATCTTCTACGGTACACCGTCCTTACATTTTATTTAATTCCCGAGTCTCTAGTTGGGTTGAAAAGCTGACTGAAACACTGCGCCAGATGATAATGTACTTAGTGGTATAAAACAGCAACAACAGTGTCGGCATGCTTATGCAGTGGTTACCAAACTTTTTATGTCCGATTTGTAAAATGGAATACTTCATTTTTTAAAGTTAAATGATTACAAAAACAAACAACAACAACAAAAAAAAACAAAAAAAAACAACATGCCACTCGTTGACGAACAAGATGAAGATGTTTCTGTCAGTGGTTATTGTTGCCAGTGTTACTGGTTTACATGAGGATTGTCAGATGTTGAAGCGCCCTAAAGCAAGAATTGAAAATGGCTAAAATTTTTAAAAAGAAAACTGGGGGTGGGGCAAATATATACGTAAAGCCAAGATATGTAGGGCCCGAGAGCCCTGGTGCTAAGGTATTTATTGATAGTTCTGTGATTTCAAGCACAGAAAGCCACCGTACCAAGTAATTTGGTGATATTTCTGTTAATTCAAGCTAACAAATCCATCGTGCCAAAGTATTGGGTGCTAGTTCTATATATTATTTCAATCACATAAAGCCACTGGGCTCAGGTATTTATTGATCTCTTATTTCAGGAACACAAAACCACCGTGCTAAGGTATTTATTGATAGTTCAGTTATTTCAAGGACACAAAGACACTGGGCTCAGGTATTTAATGATCTCTTATTTCAGGACCACACAGCCCCTGAACGCGCCTCACATGCAGCAATAGCTAATGTCAAGACAAACGCAGACAAGATAAATGGACTCAACTCGTGACCAACTAATTCTTCAAGTTGTTGAAATCACTTTCAGCAACGGTTCTCAAAGGATCGTCTGGCATTGTGGCGTGGAATTCGCCTGAATAAAACAACAGAAGAATCCACACACGCACTAACATTCCTAACACTACTAAAAATGCAAGACGAGACACAAACCATAGATTAACACAGGACGCAATAATCGTCTGTATAGAAAAAAGCGTCTGTAATATGCACGATAAGACTCGTGGCTCTCTTTTCCCCTTTAAGTGACTATGCAAATGAAAAGTATTCTTATGACTTTTCGTAAGGACACATTTCGTCGAGTTAAATTTTGCTTGTAAATGTGACACAAACATGTAATTTTACTTGTAAATGTGATACAAACATGTAATTTTACTTGTAAATGTGATACAAACATGTAATTTTACTTGTAAATGTGATACAAACATGTAATTTTACTTGTAAATGTGATACAAACATGTAATTTTACTTGTAAATGTGACTCAAACATGCAATTTTACACCTGATTTACATTGTGATACCAGAATGACTTCATGGTTAACAAAATAAATGGTTTGTAAAATAAGTTAACAGCTGTGGCCATCTGAGTCACATACACATTTTTTTATATTTCACTGGAACCGTAAATGGTCGGGATATCATAAATATTACGTGATGACGCTATTATGGGGAATTCGCAAAACAATCCAAAAGGAATTTTCTCAGAAGAGTAACTGCATTAACCCAAGGCATGTCTTGCGTGTTTTGTGGGAAATTCCGAATCCTGATAGTCATTTGACATGTCCCGACACAAGAAAAGGTGACGAATATAACTACTCGTTTCTATATAGGGTTTAGATTGAAATAACAAGTCTTTGAGCTCTCAGGGGATATATAAATATCAAACACATAGCGGGAGTTTGAAGATAACCATCCAAGACTAAACAAATTTAATACACTCAGATGGGTCTAAGAAAGGGTGGGTGTAAAGATAGGTGGGTTTAAAGATGGGTGGGTATAAAGATGGGTGGGTATAAAGATAGGTGGGTCTAAAGATATGTGGGTTTAAAGATGGGTGGGTCTAAAGATAGGTGGGTTTAAAGATGGGTGGGTCTAAGGATGGTAGGTAATAAGACGGAAGGATGGGTGGGTCTAAGAAGGGGGTGCAAGATTAAAAACTAGCCAAATTGACACCTTGCCAAATTGACATATTGCCAAATTGACATCCGGCCAAATTGACACCTTGCTAAAATTCAAACCGAATAGTACCTGCTGTTCACCACACTTCATAGGCCTTGTCATGTCTATTAATAGAAATATCCAAGTATTATTCTGCAATCGCTACAGATACTCATTAATTACATGTTAATTTAATTCAGTTGAATGGACGTTACCAGGACAAGAAAAAAAACAAAAAAGAAAAACAAAGTGTTTTCAGCATTGTAATACTAACTAAGCAATTATGCCAAAGTGTTGTTACTGCCAGAGTGTTGTTACTGCCAAAGTGTTGTTACTGCCAAAGTGTTGTTACTGCCAGAGTGTTGTTACTGCCAAAGTGTTGTTACTGCCAGAGTGTTGTTACTGCCAAAGTGTTGTTACTGCCAAAGTGTTGTTACTGCCAGAGTGTTGTTACTGCCAGAGTGTTGTTACTGCCAAAGTGTTGTTACTGCCAGAGTGTTGTTACTGCCAAAGTGTTGTTACTGCCAAAGTGTTGTTACTGCCAAAGTGTTGTTACTGCCAAAGTGTTGTTACTGCCAGAGTGTTGTTACTGCCAGAGTGTTGTTACTGCCAAAGTGTTGTTACTGCCAGAGTGTTGTTACTGCCAGAGTGTTGTTACTGCCAAAGTGTTGTTACTGCCAGAGTGTTGTTACTGCCAAAGTGTTGTTACTGCCAAAGTGTTGTTACTGCCAAAGTGTTGTTACTGCCAAAGTGTTGTTACTGCCAGTGTTGTTACTGCCAAAGTGTTGTTACTGCCAAAGTGTTGTTACTGCCAGAGTGTTGTTACTGCCAAAGTGTTGTTACTGCCAAAGTGTTGTTACTGCCAAAGTGTTGTTACTGCCAAAGTGTTGTTACTGCCAAAGTGTTGTTACTGCCAGAGTGTTGTTACTGCCAGAGTGTTGTTACTGCCAAAGTGTTGTTACTGCCAGAGTGTTGTTACTGCCAAAGTGTTGTTACTGCCAAAGTGTTGTTACTGCCAGAGTGTTGTTACTGCCAAAGTGTTGTTACTGCCAAAGTGTTCTTACTGCCAAAGTGTTGTTACTGCCAAAGTGTTGTTACTGCTCAATTTATGCTCAATGAAAGATATTAGTTGACGAAAAACCTTGTCTAAAATTAGAAACGTAAGGTAATGAGATGTGACGTTCTCCGGTCTGAGACGTGACTGAACGCAATTGAAAGAAATCTGGAGTGGCGCACAGTTAGATAACTGTTTATAGAACATGAGGAGTAGAACACAGTGGAATTATGTTGTGATCTTTACAGACAATGCGTAAGCTTTTAATGAGCAGACGAAATGTGATGGTAAAAAAATGTCTACTGCGTCTCTCACAATCATGACAATGCGAACAACTCATTAAGAATAGTTATGCCCCGCCCTTCCACCACCTACATCAGCAGACACAGGTCAGTCGGGAGGTCAACAAGAGAGGGAGGGAGGGTCAACAAGACAGGGAGGGTGTGAGAACCACCGATGGAAAATGTCCACAGAGGAAATCCACAGAGGTGAGTAGCGACGGAACGCGCTGCCGTCTGGAGAGAAAGGGAGACAAGTCAACGTGAGTGAAGTGACAAAAGTAGCTGTTAGACCGGACATGTGTACCACGTACTGTTGATTAATAAGTACAGTCAAACCTCTCATACGAGCACCTCTCATAACGAGATTTTCGCAAAACGAGCAATTTTTTGTGTGTGAAAAAGTTGCTCCTTTAACGAGCGAAGATTCACATAACGAGTGACGCAGAAAGGGAAAATACCTTTTTCCTCGAAATTCATTAGTGAGCCGCACTTCCGCCCTGATGTATTATTCTGTGTTAGCGTGTTGTTTTCGTGTGTGATCAACTGTTTTTACAAATTTTGTATTCAGACAGTATTCGTAATTTTTTTTATGTGCAAAGTGTAATAACCTGTGCTTAAAATGTCTTCGAAAAAAACTGCAAGAAGACAATTATAAGAGTGGAAAAAAAACTGTTCAAATGAAACGAAAAACCATTGAAAAAAAAAGAACAAGGTGACTATTCTAGCGCGCAACTACAATCGGCCATCATCAACGATCTGCACTATTCTCAAGAAAAATTAAGATGGATGCTTCAAATGGAGTGTCAAGAATGTCTACGAAACGGTTACGACACATTTTCGTCAAATTTTGAAACGTCGGCAAAAACAATCGTCTTTAACAGTTTTCTAGTTAAAAGGGAATAATTATTTTGTCAAAAATTCATATTTCTGTTTACGTTTTTTGTTTCAAATCTAAATTGTATTCAAGTTATTTCCCTCTTTAACAATTCGTAAAGTAATCTTATTTGAATAAATGTTAATACATTTTTTTGAAAAATGAGTATTTTTTTCAGCATAGAACGGATTATCGTATTTTACATTGATTTGCATGGGGAAAAGTTCTTTCGTTATTGAGTGAGCAACAAAAAAAAATATAAAAAAATAAAATAAATATATTATATATAAAAATAATTAAAAAATAAAATAAAAATTAAAAAAAGGGGAGTGGGGGATTTTGGGGTTTTATTGCTCGATTAATTAGTTCCATATTTGTTGCCTTTTTGAAAGAAAAGATTCGGTTGGACTTCAGGCATGGATTCTGTGGGAGAGACAGTTTAGGGAGGTTCCGGGACACTAAAACAAGAGCAGGGTTATTTGGATTACAAGACGTGTTGTAAATGGGGGATATCGTGTGTGTATGGGTGGGGGATGCGGGAACTATGTTTTGAAATGGAGATGAAGAAGTCTTTGAACTCAAATAAAGCATGGATGCGTTGGCGCTGAGGGACGAAAATTAATCTCTTAAAAGTACCCTTCAATTTGAATTCAATAAAATTAGGGATGGTAGTGGTTATTTTTTTTGTTCGATTAATCGGGTAAAAATTTAATGGATTAATTTCGATTAATTATATTTTTAACGTATATATAGATTCCGTTGAGTCAAGATTCATTATTTCGCGAAATCGGTTAAGTCGCGTTAATTCCATGGCTCCAAATTTTGAGACGTAATAGAGCAAATTCGTTCTGCTTTGCAAGAAATAAGGAAGAAAAACCTTTTTGTTTAAGTATGTACGTCGAAATAAATAATAATACGAGGGAAATGTATGTAATTAACAAAAATATAAATTATTAATAAATTGGAGGGGAAAAAAAGAAATATTTTTAAAAATTTTAATCGAATTTTAATCGATCAAATTAATATTAATCGATTATATTTTTAAACGATTAATTGAATAATTAATCGTTAATTTCCGCATCCCTAAATAAAATACATTTTAAAAAAAACAATTTAAATCACACGCTTTTGTTTTAGTAAGTAAAGCAAAGAAAGAAAAAAAACCTTTCATTGCCAGCGGAGAATAAACGAATATTGTAAAGACTTAAAATAAAAGTGTGGTCACTCATGAAATATTTTACATCTTTTCAAGAATTACAAGGATTTCAAGGACCCTTTCCGACGAACTAGAACTAGAGGGGTAAAGAATACATAATATTTTTACACGCTTCTATTTTATTAATGGATTTAATATTTTTTTAAAAAAATGATGAATAATTCAATAGTAACGCCACGTCCTCATTTCTGACTCGGTCTTAACAATGGAAGAACTCTCGGCTGAATGAAGTCTTTGTTGTTGGCATGGACATAAGACGACGATTCTTGTGTGTGTGAGATCTGTAGACATAAGACGACGATTCTTGTGTGTGTGAGATCTAGAGTTTCTAGAGCAGGGGTTCCTAACCAGTGGTGCATGCACCCCCAAGGGGTGCATGAGCAGGTTCCAGGGGGTGCATGAACCATTCAGGGAAGAAAAAAAGAAAAAGAGTAAGAAAAAAAAAGAAGGAAAAAAAAGAAAGAACAACTGATAATCTGAAAATGTAAACCATAAGCAAGGCATGCCGCGTTAAAGGGCGCCCATATACAACCTGTTTTTTTTTAATCTACTGCAGTCCAAGTTGTAAATTGTATCCACTCACATGCCTTGAACCACTGCCTCTTCAAGTTGTTCTGTCAGGAGGTGAGCTCTGAGAATGAAGTTCTGCTCTACCACGCTGAGGTGCGCTGGTTGTCCAGGGGAAGAATACTTTCTCAGTTAATAGAACTGAGAGTGGAGCTTGCCATTTTATGCAAGAAAAAGAGAGTGACCCTGCTGACAAGTTTGACTGTCCAAATTTCATTCATTACTTGGCATACCTTACTGACATCTTCACCATCTTGAATGAGTTGAACACATCTCTCCAAGGACCTGCTGTGACTGTAATGGATGCTACTGAGAGATTGCAAGCCTTTCTTAACAAAAGTGCCACTATTCCAACGACGACTAGAAAAGTCCAACTTGGCCAACTTTCCACTCTTGGATGAAGTTGTAATATCTGGTGCAGAAGGAAGCACTGAGGGATCACAACCTGACAACATCAAAGGGGAAATTTCAGAGCACCTTTCAACATTGCAAAGGTCCTTTGATGAGTATTTCTGTCAAGACTGTGCTAGGAAAGATCTTTGGATTCGCAATCCTTTTCTCTGTGACTTGGACAACATTGATGACAGTGACTTTGCTAAAGATGACCTGATTGATTTGAGAACCAGAGAAGTACTGAGGAGTGCCTTCAGTTGCAATACTTTGATTGAATTTTGGTGCGCCCAGCTAGATTCCTACCCGTTTCTAGCCAAGAGGGGAGTAATGACTCTCCTTCCATTTGCCACAACCTATCTCTGTGAAGCAGGATTCTCCACACCTTTTACGATTAAAATTAAGGAAAGGAATAAGTTGAATGCAGAGGATGACATGAGAGTTGCTTTGTCCAAAACAGTCCCCAGATTTAAATCGCTGATTGATCATAAGAAGCAGCAGATCTCTCACTAAATTCCCTGTTGCCTATGGTCAAAACTGTTGTGTTCCTAAAATAAACAATGTTTATTATGCATTTTCTGCAAGTGTCACGAGGGGGTGCATGAACTTTTTTGGGCATCTGAAGGGGTGCATGGACCCCAAAAGGTTAGGAACCACTGTTCTAGAGAGTAATCAAAATATATACACAAAGACATATAAACAACAAAACAAAAAATGTAGTATGTAAATAAGAATGAAAGCAGACCAATTTTCCCCCGCATGAGTTCACCTTTTCCCAGACGTTATGTCACGTCGAGTGGTGATCATCAAGATATGACATCACCCAGGAAAAGCCTGACGTTTATTATGGGGAAAACACAAAATGTAGGAGGAAAATACCGGACATAAATGGGAAGGTGAAAAAGATTAAGTAGATAAAAAAAATATCAATACGCACATACAAAACAGAGACGACAAGTTTTCCTGAAACACAAATGAACCTTTATAAGGGACCTCATAATTTTCTTTAAGAATTAATGAACCCAATAAATGGAATCTCATAATGTTCTTTAAGAACTAATGAACCCATATGAGGGATCTCATAATGTTCTTTAAGAATTAATGAACCAATAAATGGAATCTCATAATGTTCTTTAAGAACTAATGAACCCATATGAACAATATCATAATGTACTTTAAGAACTAATGAACCCATATGAGGGATCTCATAATGTACTTTAAGAACTAATGAACCCATATGAACAATATCATAATGTTCTTTAAGAACTAATGGGCCCATATGAACAATATCATAATGTTCTTTAAGAACTAATGAACCCATATGAACAATATCATAATGTTCTTTGAGAACTAATGAACCCATATGAGCAATATCATAATGTTCTTTGAGAACACATGAACCCATATGAGGGATCTCATAATGTTCTTTAAGAATTAATGAACCAATAAATGGAATCTCATAATGTTCTTTAAGAACTAATGAACCCATATGAGGGATCTCATAATGTTCTTTAAGAACTAATGAACCCATATGAGGGATCTCATAATGTACTTTAAGAACTAATGAACCCATATGAACAATCTCATAACGTTCTAAAGAACTACAGACACCATGTTACAAGTGGCCTGATTTGGTGGATAAATCCGTCACACTGGCATGTTTGATAATATGAGAGCGTCATTTGATCTCTGTATAAATCAATAGAAGTAATGATCACGTGATCTTCCTATAGGAGTTTTCTATGAATTATGCAAGATTCGCGGCAAACAGCCTTAAAGGAGGATTTAAATAGTGGCCACGGGGATGAGAGGGCGATAGATTCATTAAAATGGGGGATACAAAATATGTGTGCGTGTGTTGGAGTTGGGAACGGTTGCGATACTTTTGTCATTCTATTGCATTGTATACCTGAACAAAGCATTGGACAATACTGAATACACTGACGTATGCGAATAGACATTTTGTTTTTTGTTTTTTTGTGTTGTTGCAAGTTCACAAAGCAAGCAATCAACAACAACAAATACAGTTTCCGGGATCCCCCAGATGACGAGAACTCACCCGGGGACTTTCCGATATTTCTCTGATTACCCCTAATTCTATTTCCGCCAAGGGCACACGATCCTGCAACATCTCCATCCTCGCCTCGGAGCAAAGACGGCGCCCTATAATTATTCTGCCACCCGAGTGGCGAAAGCCCCCCCTCCCCCCTTTGCCACCCCGGGAGTCAAGGATATTTCCTGCGTGGAGCTAATAATAAAGTGAAATTTTAACCAACATTTCGCGTGTTTACTATGTTACCGATTTTTCCCCCTTTCAAAAAATTTCAATTTTTTTTATATAAACCAAAGTTTTGAGTGTTCACGATGTAACAGATTTTTTCCATTTCCAAAAAATCAAATTTAAACAAATGTCTCGCGTGTTTACGACGTAAGAGTTTTTTCCATTTCAGAATCCAACCGTATGTTAAATAATAACATTAATAAAAGTAATACAAACATGTATGCGTGCATTAAACAGATGACCCTCCAAAAAATTATACAATCCAAGACAACGACATTTTTTAAACGCACTAAATTTTCTTAAACGCATTACGCGCAGAAAGATTTCAGAAGCGTGGCAAAGGGAGTCCAATTAAATGCCAACGAAATTTTCTAAGTTATCTTTTACGTTTCATTAATTTAATCCTGTCCTATTCAATCATTCTTTACATAAACATCACGTCCCGTAGTTCGCTTGAACTTATGAGAACGTTCTAAGCAGAGACATATCAGGCTGATTCTCACTTCTCTCTTTGACAAGATTCCCCCTCCCCATACACACGTTCCTTTTCCACCTGAAATCAAGTCTGGAAACTTGGATTATATATAACAGCTTGGTGCTTCACTTTTGAAAGAGTTTATATATGTTCAGCAAACCTTAGCTTTATATTTTATATTTTTATTTATATTTATGTTTGACGAGCGATCCCAGCAAGCTTCAACTTTAGTAAACAAACTTAAAGCAACTTTCGCATGGTTTCTAAATACTACTATTTATAAAAGTACCAGGGCCCGTCAATAAATGACGCCACGCGATTTGGGCCGATTTAATACACCCCTTCACTTTTTCGTCACAACTCGTCACAAAAAGTTAGACCCCCTCCAATATGACGTCACAAAGTTTTGCGGCGCATATAAGCCGTATTTTCTATTTGAAAATGAGCATGTTTCAAATCACTTTTTTGTCGTTTAAGTATGTATTTAGTGTAAGGCTGCACTATAATATGGCAATACGCGTTAAGTCATGTGTAACGACATTAAATAAATTGTTAGCTATCCAATATTAAGGGGAACTTTTATTTCAAGTTGCGCGTTTTGATTTGACGTCACAGTTCTTAAAGAACCCCTTCCCCTCGTCAAACATCGTTACAAATGTGTGAGACCCCCTCACCCCTAGGTGCGTGACGTCATTTATGGACGGCCCCCTAAAGCATTTACATGTATATATATGCGTCAATGTTAAAGGGCACATATAATTTCGATTTACATATTTATACTCAAATTTATTAGTAATAATTAATAAGCAATTTTTATAACAAACTAGCAGACCCGTCGTGCGTTGCAACGATCTCAGTAAAATGATTAAGTTTAAAGAAACCAATGAGTGGCATATATTAAAAACATTTATGCCAGAAACCTTCGCGGAAGTTTGCAAATAAACAAAATCCAAGTTCCTACCAACGGATAAATAAATTAATAATTAAAAAGCTTACAAAATAAAAAACGATATTAAGGCAAGGGGCCCGGCCAAAAATTGATGAGAATTTAATTTTTTATTGCCATTGTTCTCAAGCTAAATTTATCAATATCGTGCAAAATTGTAAGGGGAACAATTTATCACTGTGTAGTAAAAATGAAATTTGGGGCCCCCAGCTCCGTGGGAATAGACATTAGGAGTTCAGTGCCCTATAGTAATATAATCTAGGTTCTTAAGTTTTTATATTCTAAGTTTAGTCAAAATCCATTTATTTTCTCATTATTTAGCGCTTAAACTAATTTTAATATAGCTAATATAGTGTTTAAAAAAACAACATTTAGGGGCCCCTGGGCCCATTCGGTGAAAGATGTCAACTTCAAAAACCTGTTCATTTTAATTCAGTTTCCTCATAGATATATTCCTCAAAATCGTGAAAAATTGAATGTGGAAAAATATCTTAAACATATACGAAGAAAAGACATTTGCGGCCCCAGCCCCGAAGGAATGGACATTTGAAGTTCTGTGCCCTATATTATTTTAATATGGGCCACCAAGTTTTTGTATACACATTTTTGTTAAGATCCAATTATTCACTCAGTAACAAACCCATAAACTAATTTTTTATAAAGCTCGTATAAGTAAAAACGACATTAAGGGCCCCAGGGTTCAATTATTGGAAGAAATAAAGTGCAAAAGACATGTTCATTTTAATAAATTTCAAAATACATACATTTATTTATATTTCTCAATATTGTTAAAAATTGAATGGACGATAAGATATTAAACATTTACTAAAAAAGACATTTTGGGTAACCTGCCCCGAGGGAATGAAACTTAGGAGTTCAGTGCCCTATAGTAATAAAATATAGACCATTGAGTTTTTATATACTAAGTTGGGTCAAGATCTATTAATTTTCTCAGTATTTTATGCTAATACTAATTTTTTACAGCTAATATAAGGGTAAAAAAGACATTTAGGGGCCCCCGGGCCCATTCGGTGAAACGTGTTAATTCCAAAAACCTGTTCATTTTAATTCAGTTTCCTCATAGATATATTCCTAAAGATCGTGAAAAATTGAATGTGGAAAAATATCTTAAACACATACGAAGAAAAGACATTTGGGGCCCCCGGCCCTGAAGGAATGGACATTTGAAGTTATGTGCCCTATAGTATTTTAATATGGGCTACCAAGTTTTTGTATACAAGTTTTGGTTAAGATCCAATCATTTACTCAGTAGCTAACCCATAAACAAATTTTTATATAGCTCATATAAGCAAAAAACGACATTTAGGCCATAGGGCCCATTTAGTGCAATATATAAAGTTCAAAACACTGTTCATTTTAATTTGAATATTAATGGATAAATGTGTTATTATTTGTCAAGATTGTTAATAACTGAATGGTGAATAAAATCTTAAACGTTTCGAAAAAGGACTTTTTGGGCCCCCAGCCCCAAAGGAATGACTATTAGGAGTTCAGTGCCCTTTAGTATTTGAATATTGGATATCAAGTTTTTATTACACAAAGTTTGGTTAAGATCCAACAATTTACACAGTAGCTAGCGCTTAAACTAATTTTTACATAGCTCATATAAGTAAAAAATGACATTATGGGCCCACCGGCGCCCCATGAGTGTTAAATTTAGAAAAAAAAGTTACCGTCCCAGGTGGGTTCTCAACAGTCTCCAAAAGTTTGATGACGATCGGATGAATGGTTTAGTCAGCTATAAAGGACAAGCACACACACACACAGACATACTTTGATTTTTATATATATAGATTAGAAATTAATTTAAAATTAATGGTTTAAAAACTTTATATAAAACAAATCCGCTCATTTCCATTCAAATGTCCTATTTCTCTCTACCTTGAAAAAACGTAACTTATATTATTTTTAAATTACATCTTTGACTGCACATCGAGACCAATAATTAAATATATAATGGTCACTTTATCGGTGGAAACGTTTGAGGTGCTCTTGTTCAATTAATCATTAAAAAATTAATGTACACAACTCACCATGAATTGAACACCCCCACCCCGCCCGGGATGGGGAGGGGGTGGAATATGAAGCATACCCCCAACGTGGCGTAATGGAGTCCCGGGCTGAACGTTCAAGGCCACACGGGCAGATGACGTACAGACAAAGAACATTGGGGCCTCACAGGCGCGTACATAGGGTTCGTGAGCGCAGTTTACAAGAATGGGCCTAGACAGGGATCCTGAGAATAGTTTATAAGAATGGGCGTAGACAGACAGAGGTCATGAGAGTAGTTTACAAGAATGGGCGTAGACAGGATCATGAGAGTAGTTTAAAAGAGTGGGCGTAGACAGGGGTCATGAGAGTAGTTTACAAGAGTGGGCGTAATCGGGGGTCTCGGGCGCAAATTACAAGAATGCTAAAAACAAAAGTATTCACACATGGGTTCAAAGGACCTCCATATGTAGAAGAAAATGAGTTTTCTTCTGTTATTTTCTTAGTGGGATCTTAACGTAAACAACTGCTGATCGACACTAGTGAAATTGTATAAAAACGGGAAGTGGACTTCCACCAAAGCTTCAAGGCTCCTTTATACTATACAGACTTGCAGTAAAGTTTCGATAGCATTCACAAAAGCTTTAAAAAAAATACACGATACTTCAAGCCCAACCATTCTTCTTCTTCTAATTTTTTTCTATTGCCTTGATCTAACAATGCTATTCTTATTTGCTTTTATTCACAGTCCATTAATCATGACATTAATCGTTCATAACAACTATTTTCATGATGTGAGTTGCGTAATCATGTCGTCGTTTACTACGATGTTACATGCTCACCACATGGCATACAACGACCGCGCCTACCGCACACAACCCGTACGCCTCGCATCAGCATCACCTACAACTAAAGACTAAACACATCTTCATTGTACACAGCAAAGCCATGAGGCCTAACCGGGAACCTCAAGCCGGTCAAACCACTACAAACACATACACACAGCCCCAAAATCACAATTACTTAACGAGCCCCCTTTGTTATGTCTCCTTACAAGCCCGCGATGTAAGTCAGCTAAAAAGCCTCCTTTGTTATGTCTCATAGCAATCCTACCTTTTGTATGGCTTCTAACACGCCCACTTTGTTATGTCCACTAACACGCCCACTTTGTTGAGTCTCACAACTTAGCTTATTGATTATAATTATAGTTCCTCACAAGCGCACTGTGTTATTATTCCTGACAAGCCCACTTTGATATGGACAAATACCAAGCCCACTTTGATATGGACAAATACCAAGCCCACTTTGATATGGACAAATAACAAGCCCACTTTGATATGGACAACTAAAAATACCACTTTCTAATGGCCTATAACAAGCACATTTTTTCTTTAGCTTCTTCCAAACCCAAACTGTCTTTATTGCTTCTTGTAATCCGACTTTGTTGTCTCCTTTCAAGCCCACTTTTATTTGTGCCATCAAAATTTATGGAAACAATCGGTTCGTTTTATTTCGACCTTGACCTCTTATCTTAGTTTTTATTTTTTTCAGTATGATATTGTCTGATCCGAATAAAAAAACAACAACATAATAATCTCCCTTTTATACATTGCTGAATTTATAACCAACCAATGACAGAACAATTATTGTCAAATATTCACGCTATTAAAATAAATGCCATGCGTGTTAAGTATGCGATGCTTTAATTTATGATTTGAGACGAGATGAGGTTAGAGTGAATAGGAGCAGTGGCGTAGCTAGGGATTTGTAGGGATTTGGGAGCCCGGGGGCTTGGCGTCTTGCTGCATACATGGCGCAGCGTAATATTTAATGTAAAAAAAAATTCGGACACTCTTTTGGGGGCCCCGGGGGGACTTTCGAATTTGGACCCTCCCTCCCCCTCGCCTAGCTACGCCACTATAGGAGTATGCGTAACAATTAAGGGGACAAGAGTTCAGGAGATGAGAACCCCTGTGGTTTATTTGAGGCAAGCGAAGGCGAAAACAAATAATCAAACGTTCCAAGTTGCTTTTTTTGTTGTTGTTTTTATAGAATCACGTGATATTTTCTCTGAAGACAGAAGAAACAAAAAGAGCAGAAAAGAAGAAAAAAAAGTAATTGCCTTGACCCAATTACACGAACCAAAGGCCGATGTGACCCAATTGGAACTCGTAAAAGGCCAATCATCTGGGGTCAGGATGACCTGCCAGTGCTGCCATTTAATACTCCGCTCACCGACAGCTACCTCCAATGGGGTCACCAATACCGCGTCTCTGGTAATCGATTCCAACAAGAGTGGGTGCACAAAAAGTGTTAAATTTAGTTTGGTTATCACTAAAGGGGTTTACAATAGGGAAAGGGCGCCGAGGAGAGGTGGGGTATGGAGGGAGAAGTATGGAAGAGTTTGATGTCAAATTGTAGAAATAAATTGTTTTGTTTTGTTCTTTAATTAAAAAAAAACACTTTAAACTTAAAAGAAACTAGAGTGTTGGCCAATTGCCGACTGGAGAGCCAACAGTATTTGTAATTTATATGAATACATTCGTAAACAGTGTACATACGTTATATGTGGAAGTAGGGGCGCAGTAAAAGGAGGAGGCGCTGCAGTAGGAAATTGACATGGTAGTAGGAGGTTGGTGTGGTAGTAGGATGTTGGTATGGTAGTAAGAAGTGAAGTTGTTGTTGTAGTGGGAGGTTGGTGTGGTAGTAGGAGGTTGTTGTGGTAGTAGGAGGTTGGTGTGGTAGTAGGAGGTTGGTGTGGTAGTAGGAGGTTGTTGTGGTAGTAGGCTGTTGTTGTGGTAGTAGGATGTTGTTGTGGTAGTAGGAGGTTGGTGTGGTAGTAGGATGTTGTTGTGGTAGTAGGAGGTTGGTGTGGTAGTAGGATGTTTGTGTGGTAGTAGGATGTTGTTGTGGTAGTAGGATGTTGTTGTGGTAGTAGGATGTTGTTGTGGTAGTAGGATGTTGGTGTGGTAGTAGGAGGTTGGTGTGGTAGTAGGATGTTGGTGTGGTAGTAGGAGGTTGTTGTGGCAGTAGTAGGTTGGTGTGGTAGTAGGAGGTTGTTGTGGTAGTAGGAGGTTGGTGTGGTAGTAGGAGGTTGGTGTGGTAGTAGGAGGTTGTTATAGTGGAAAGTTGGTGTGGTAGTAGGATGTTGGTGTGGTAGTAGGAGGTTGTTATAGTGGAAAGTTGGTGTGGTAGTAGGAGGTTGGTGTGGAAATGGGTGGTTGGTGGAGAAGTAACAGGGTTGCAGAGATGGACTAAAAATGTCAACACTATTTTACACGTCTTGATGAAATGTGTTCCGTTGACGAAGCTACAGATAGACATCGCGTTCTTTACCCACTCCGCAAGCCAGCGGCAACATGAAACATGTCACAGAAAAGATAATTTGTCTTCTTGCAGTAGGGGAAATGTAAAAGACATGTTGACATTTCTTTCCCGTGTATCTAAGAGTCCTCTCTCGCCCATTGCGTATCTCCTTATTTGAACACTGATTTCTACTTAAAATTGTCGATTTAAAACACGAGACCTTCAACTTGCTTACATGTTTCATCCGGGAACTCGGGATGTAATCTTACGGGGTACAGCCCCCTTATTGTTTTTAAGGATAGTGTGACATACGTGGAAGAATAATTGTCTAACAGTCTAACATTTCTAAATAACACAGTGAACCGATCTTAAATCGTTTCTACACTATTTCTTAAATGCTAAATGGTCGTAAAGACAAAGTTGGGTACAAACTTTAAAACACATGGCATGGTACAAAACTTTAAACACAACAACAGGTACAAGACTTTAAAATACAAGGTTAGGTACAATACTTTATTTAAAAAACTAACTGATGGAAAATGTAGTCATCGAACATATTTTATTTTTGACAACGAACGTTGCTAATCTGGTTAATTCGACAGTTAGAAAATGATTGGAAAAAAAAACAACCACAACAAAGAAACCAAATCACTTCATTTTTGAAAATGACCACGTTGTGCGTACATTAGTAATGATGGAAGATTACAAAGTGAAACACCTATTTTCCTGTTACTTCATCTTGCCAAGAACTTACTTTCAGTGAACTCATTAAAATTTTTAGAAAATTATTATTATTTCAATTTTGAACTTTTCGATTACCTGTTTAAATAAAACAAACAGCAACACACAGCAACAACCAAGGTCAAGGTCTTTTTGATATATTTACACGCAAACCTGGGGCGAGGCGTATCTGTGCTAATTTGAACCACAAACTACACACACACGCATCACGGCCCTGAAAGGAAATAAAAATTTTTTTAAATACTCCGTAATAACACAAAAGACGGCAAACATGATAGCGTTGAGAGCAGGGAGCCGTGTGAGGGTGTTTTTTTAATAAAAATTTCAAGCGATTCGCTTACTCGGCAATTTATAATTGGTCTGCAGCAGTGGCTGACAACGTTTTAAACAAAAGTGATGATGTGACAAAACAAGGTCACAGTGGTGCCAAAGTTAACTACTGCAGAAGAGTTGTTCTGTTTTTCCTGGAGACAAAAAATTATTAGGTCAACGCCTTGAGAAATCTGGAAAATAATGGTTGTATGTCGCCTGACTGCAATGTAAAAAAAAACTTCCAAGGCTGGAAAGAGAAACAGTAAAATCATATTTTAAATTAATATATATATATTGCTCAGTAAAAAATAACATTTGTTTCTGGGAAAACTCCAAGATGAAAAGCCGGGTGATAAAAAGGAAAGAAAAAAGGAAACAACAGTATTGAATACAGAAGCGTAACTGGGTTTTCCGCGCCCTTTGCGAATTCATTTTGGCGCCCTTGAGAAATAGGAAAAATACCTAAATTATACAGAATGAGTTGATTATTGAAGGATTAGCCCTCGGCGCCCTTGGCAACTGCCCCGATGCCAAGTCGTTGATACGCCTCTGATTGAATAACTAAACAACAGGAGAGCCGGGCGAGAATAGCTAGGTGAACGCCATACGTATGTTGACATCGTCTGAAAGGAAAAAAATATTTACATATTTGTTATTAACTTAATGGGCACTACCTAGAACTAGAAGTACAGTGGGACCTTGAGATACGAATGTTTCAAGATACGAAAATCCAAGATACGAAAATCCAAGATACGAAAGGCCGCTCGTAGATTTTTTTTTCTCCAAGATACGAAAAAGAGTCCGAGATACGAAAAAAACGCAGCTGACAAGAGTGGGCATCACGTGACTGAAAAGGTTCAAACAAGTCGTGCTGTTGCGCAGTTCAATGACATTTGCCTGACTCGGTTTAGAAAAATTGTAAAAAGCAGGCAAAAACAAGCTTCCTTGGATCAATATTTTGCAAAGAGACCATCAAAGAGACCATCAAAGAGACCATCATAGAGACCATCAAAGAGACCATCAAAGAGACCATCATAGAGACCATCAAAGAGACCATCAAAGAGACCATCATAGAGACCATCAAAGAGACCACCAAAGAGACCACCATAGAGACCATCAAAGAGACCATCGGTAAGCGAAGATGTTGGTGGAAGTGAGGCCAAGGAAATGAAAGGTAAAAAATTAGAAAGCGCAATAAATAAATAAATATTAAAAAATTTAAAACGCAAATTAAAAAATGTACAAAAGTTCAAGTGCTTTGTTATATTTGTTTAGCGTAGTAGTGTACTAAATGTAAGTGTTTATTAAATTTAGAAATAATTCATGTAAAGTTTGTTCATAACGTATTATTTCATAAAGTTAAGTGTTTCGTACGTAATGGCGCAATGTTTTCTGCCATCTGTTCTCCTCCCCTACCACCTTCTCCTCCCCTACCACCTTCTGCTCCCCTACCACCTTCTGCTCCCCTACCACCTTCTGCTCCCCTACCAGGACCACCTTCTGCTCCCCTACCAGGACCACCTTCTGCTCCCCTACCAGGACCACCTTCTGCTCCCCTACCAGGACCACCTTCTGCTCCCCTACCAGGACCACCTTCTGCTCCCCTACCAGGACCACCTTCTGCTCCCCTACCAGGACCACCTTCTGCTCCCCTACCAGGACCACCTTCTGCTCCCCTACCATGACCACCTTCTGCTCCCCTACCATGACCACCTTCTGCTCCCCTACCACCTTCTGCTCCCCTACCACCTTCTGCTCCCCTACCACCTTCTGCTCCCCTACCACCTTCTGCTCCCCTACCACCTTCTACTCCCCTACCACCTTCTGCTCCCCTACCACCTTCTGCTCCCCTACCACCTTCTGCTCCCCTACCACCTTCTGCTCCTCTACCACCTTCTGCTCCCCTACCACCTTCTGCTTCCCTACCACCTTCTGCTCCCCTACCACCTTCTGCTCCCCTACCACCTTCTGCTCCCCTACCACCTTCTCCGACACATCGCCTCACTCGAAATATAAGGGTTCACATTTGTATAAATATTTATTTTCATTTATTTTTATTCTGTTTTCCTGGTTTATTATTATTTATTTGATTTATAATGTGTACTTTTAATGATTGAAGAATGCTACTTTGTTTTTCTATAGTTTTCTATAATATTTTCAATTTTTAGTGTTGTTTCTGTGTGGCTTGGAACGGATTAAGTATTTTACATGTAAATCTTAGTTCGAGATAAGAAAGATCCAAGATACGAAAGCAACCCCCAAACGGATTAATTGTCGAATCTCAAGGTACCACTGTATATTTATATTTTTTAAAAAAAATTTTGCGAAGCACCATCCTATTAAAACTATAGTTGCTGTTGATATTATGGATTTTCAAAATCAGCAACATTCTGCAAGGGAATTAGTAACATACTACAAAGGGAATCAGTAACATACTACAAAGGGAATCAGTAACATACTACAAAGGGAATCAGTAACACACTACAAAGGGAATCAGTAACACGCTACAAAGGGAATCAGTAACACACTACAAAGGGAATCAGTAACACACTACAAAGGGAATCAGTAACACACTACAAAGGGAATCAGTAACATACTACAAAGGGAATCAGTAACATGCTACAAAGGGAATCAGTAACATACTACAAAGGGAATCAGTAACACACTACAAAGGGAATCAGTAACACACTACAAAGGGAATCAGTAACACACTACAAAGGGAATCAGTAACACACTACAAAGGGAATCAGTAACATGCTACAAAGGGAATCAGTAACATACTACAAAGGGAATCAGTAACATACTACAAAGGGAATCAGTAACATACTACAAAGGGAATCAGTAACATGCTACAAAGGGAATCAGTAACATACTACAAAGGGAATCAGTAACACACTACAAAGGGAATCAGTAACACACTACAAAGGGAATCAGTAACATGCTACAAAGGGAATCAGTAACATACTACAAAGGGAATCAGTAACATACTACAAAGGGAATCAGTAACATACTACAAAGGGAATCAGTAACATGCTACAAAGGGAATCAGTAACATACTAAAAAGGGAATCAGTAACATACTACAAGTAGCCAACCAGAGATCGACACATTATAATACTGAAATACTACATACCCTTAACAATGACAGCGGAAATGCGTGAACCCCCAACCTACTAAAGTTACTGGACAAATCATTCCTTACAGTAACGCCCTTGGTCTTTGTTAGGTTTTTAATTGGTGCTTAACCCCCCCCCCACACACACACAAATCTTTGTTTTTCCTACGCTAAGTTCAAGCTTTTTTCAAACCCCTGAACTATATAAATATTTTAACTCTCTCTTGTATACCACTAATTTGACATATAGATATGTGGACAGCAATTTTACCTCTAAGCTTCGTTGGTCCGTGTGCAAAGTGAAAAAACTCGTGTGCAAAGCTGCACAGCATCTCTATTTTGTGCAATATTTTTACAAAATTTGCTGCGCGGTAATTCTAAACTGCTGCGCGGCGTTGGTCGGATATCTGCGCGACCGCGCAGTTGCGCAGCTTAAAGGGAACATTGGTGGACAGATGTCAGACTTATGTTTATGGGTATGTTAGGATGGAAATTAGTGATGGAGCATTTTCGGCCGTACAACAAGGAAAAAATTAGAGCTTGTTTGATCACTGACCCGCAGTCCTCACATACATTATAGGTGTGTTTAGTTTTAGGCTCGGCACTAGTTCTTGGCATACAGTTCCAGATGGGGGAATGGCCAATCATGTGTTTAGATATAGAACTACATGTATATAGTACAAGTCCAAGGCAAATAGTTACACGTGGGGATAGGCCAATCATGTGTTTAGATTTAGACCCACAGCACTAGTTCATGGCATAGGGTTGCATGTATGGTAATGTGCCATCTTTCTTGGGTCGGTGGATATAATTCTTTACAAGTGTGTATCCGTGTTGACGGGAGAATGAAGCTCGTAACAACACTTGGCGGTCTCACCATGCAGTAGCAAGAACCAGTCACAATATAAGACGATAGGGCCCTAATAGGTACAGGTATATATATACATGACTTCCTTGCAGGCGAGGTGTATCATTCGAATCATGTTCTCCTTTGATTGAGGACATATTCACTGACCCTGTTAAATTCATTTAAGTAATCATTGAGTATAGTTCATATAACATTTAAATAACAATGCATGTGTAGTTATTTTAATGGTCATACACAATTGATCTTCCAACACATTGTGTTTCCTCTGGCATCTCCAGTTGTCGTCAGAAAACAGCAGCGTTTTGGGGCAAAGATCAACTGCCACTTATATATTATTAATGTAACAAATTTAAGCCACTTGTGTATAATATATATTACCCCCCCCCCGATTAAATGATGAACTTGACGGCATTTGTGAAATGGATCGTTGCGGCACAATGGCGGCGGCAAATCGCCATTAACACTGTGCCTATTATACAATCTTCAGATGCCTATAATACAATCTTTAGATGCCTATAATACAATCTTTAGATGCCTATAATACAATCTTTAGATGCCTATAATACAATCTTTAGATGCCTATAATACAATCTTTAGATGCCTATAATACAATCTTTAGATGCCTATAATACAATTTAGATGCCTATAATACAATCTTTAGATGCCTATAATACAATCTTTAGATGCCTATAATACAATCTTTAGATGCCTATAATTTAGTATAATACAATCTTTAGATGCCTATAATACAATCTTTAGATGCCTATAATACAATCTTTAGATGCCTATAATACAATCTTTAGATGCCTATAATACAATCTTTAGATGCCTATAATACAATCTTTAGATGCCTATAATACAATCTTTAGATGCCTATAATACAATCTTTAGATGCCTATAATACAATCTTTAGATGCCTATAATACAATCTTTAGATGCCTATCATACAATCTTTAGATGCCTATAATACAATCTTTAGATGCCTATAATACAATCTTTAGATGCCTATAATACAATCTTTAGATGCCTATCATACAATCTTTAGATGCCTATAATACAATCTTTAGATGCCTATAATACAATCTTTAGATGCCTATAATACAATCTTTAGATGCCTATAATACAATCTTTAGATGCCTATAATACAATCTTTAGATGCCTATAATTTAGTATAATACAATCTTTAGATGCCTATAATTTAGTATAATACAATCTTTAGATGCCTATAATACAATCTTTAGATGCCTATAATACAATCTTTAGATGCCTATAATACAATCTTTAGATGCCTTTAATACAATCTTTAGATGCCTATAATTTAGTATAATACAATCTTTAGATGCCTATCATACAATCTTTAGATGCCTATAATACAATCTTTAGATGCCTATAATACAATCTTTAGATGCCTATAATTTAGTATAATACAATCTTTAGATGCCTATAATACAATCTTTAGATGCCTATAATTTAGTATAATACAATCTTTAGATGCCTATAATACAATCTTTAGATGCCTATAATACAATCTTTAGATGCCTATAATACAATCTTTAGATGCCTATAATACAATCTTTAGATGCCTATAATTTAGTATAATACAATCTTTAGATGCCTATAATACAATCTTTAGATGCCTATAATACAATCTTTAGATGCCTATAATACAATCTTTAGATGCCTATAATACAATCTTTAGATGCCTATAATACAATCTTTAGATGCCTATAATACAATCTTTAGATGCCTATCATACAATCTTTAGATGCCTATAATACAATCTTTAGATGCTATAATACAATCTTTAGATGCCTATAATACAATCTTTAGATGCCTATAATACAATCTTTAGATGCCTATAATACAATCTTTAGATGCCTAAATTTAGTATAATACAATCTTTAGATGCCTATAATTTAGTATAATACAATCTTTAGATGCCTATAATACAATCTTTAGATGCCTATAATACAATCTTTAGATGCCTATAATACAATCTTTAGATGCCTTTAATACAATCTTTAGATGCCTATAATTTAGTATAATACAATCTTTAGATGCCTATCATACAATCTTTAGATGCCTATAATACAATCTTTAGATGCCTATAATACAATCTTTAGATGCCTATAATACAATCTTTAGATGCCTATAATACAATCTTTAGATGCCTATAATACAATCTTTAGATGCCTATAATACAATCTTTAGATGCCTATAATACAATCTTTAGATGCCTATAATACAATCTTTAGATGCCTATAATACAATCTTTAGATGCCTATAATACAATCTTTAGATGCCTATAATACAATCTTTAGATGCCTATAATTTAGTATAATACAATCTTTAGATGCCTATCATACAATCTTTAGATGCCTATAATACAATCTTTAGATGCCTATAATACAATCTTTAGATGCCTATAATACAATCTTTAGATGCCTATAATACAATCTTTAGATGCCTATAATACAATCTTTAGATGCCTATAATTTAGTATAATACAATCTTTAGATGCCTATCATACAATCTTTAGATGCCTATAATACAATCTTTAGATGCCTATAATACAATTTTTAGATGCCTATAATACAATTTTTAGATGCCTATAATACAATCTTTAGATGCCTATAATACAATTTTTAGATGCCTATAATTTAGTATAATACAATCTTTAGATGCCTATAATTTAGTATAATACAATCTTTAGATGCCTATAATTTAGTATAATACAATCTTTAGATGCCTATAATTTAGTATAATACAATCTTTAGATGCCTATAATACAATTTTTAGATGCCTATAATTTAGTATAATACAATCTTTAGATGCCTATAATTTAGTATACAATCTTTAGATGCCTATAATTTAGTATAATACAATCTTTAGATGCCTATAATACAATTTTTAGATGCCTATAATACAATTTTTAGATGCCTATAATACAATCTTTAGATGCCTATAATACAATCTTTAGATGCCTATAATTTAGTATAATACAATCTTTAGATGCCTATAATACAATCTTTAGATGCCTATAATACAATCTTTAGATGCCTATAATACAATCTTTAGATGCCTATAATACAATCTTTAGATGCCTATAATACAATCTTTAGATGCCTATAATACAATCTTTAGATGCCTACAATACAATCTTTAGATGCCTATAATACAATCTTTAGATGCCAACAATACAATCTTTAGATGCCTATAATACAATATTTAGAAGCTTGTTAACGGGAGATGACAACCATCAGCGGTCTGCGTGAGAGTACGGGCGAAGTAAGTCATCAGTTCATATGTAACAGGAAGAGGAAGTTTCAAAGTCGGTGAGTCCAGCTTGTCCAGTGCGGGGTTAAGGTCACACGCCACACGGTTGTCAGGGGACGTAACGGTGGATGTCGGCGGCAGCTATGATGAATGGACCAATCAGCAGATACCGTCTCTTACTTCCGCAAATTCAACTAAAAACCCTAAACGTTAATGTAAATATAATTATTGTTATCTGCTGTAGAATGAATGTTTCAACGAAACACTTTTCAAGCCCACAAAGAAGACAGAAAAAACATGTATTCGAAAATATGTAATAACAAAATACAAAATTTAAAAACAAAAACAAAAAACAACTACAATTTTATTTCGAGATATTCAAATAAAATAGCAGTATAACTATCGTATGAATCTGCAAAATATTTCGTAGATAAATTTTAAAATAAATTATCTAAACCGATGGATGCAGACGTTATTTAATTTTGTTATTTATTATTTCTGGTTTTTTTGTGTTTTGTTTCTCTCTGACTCTACCTATCCTCAATTTCGCTACACGGGCTATCAGATATTATGTGCCACCTCACGTACAGCCAGGTTTTTTTGGCTTTCAATGGTAAAAACATAATACTAACTTATCAATGCACAGTTAAAATATGTGTCAATGTTCATATATAACGATATTAACCATTGCGATGTTTATAGCCTCGCACAGGTCATAACTGTTCAAAATGTACCAGTGGCGTAGGGAGTGGGTGCAAGAGTCCCCGGGCGCCAAGGTAACATGGTCGACGAAAAGATGCTTACAACGTCACATTATAATAAGTAAACAATTCCTTAAGGGTAATATATTAAACTAAACTGGGGCTGGGGGCGCACATTGTATGGCTTGTTCCTGTGCGAAAAATATCATTGCCACGCCTCTGAAATGTGCCCCCAACACAAATACACCGGACTTGAAATTTAGAACCAGAAAAGTGTAACTAGATACCTCATGTAATAAATTTCGAAGCTTGGCTCCATTTATGTAAAATTTTCCACTAATAGGTCAACAGCACTTGAGTTACGGTAGATCTTTGCAGAATTTCTTTAAAAATATTCGCTTATTTGAAAAAAGATATGCGAAACCTTATTCTCATGACTGTAACAAGATATCGTCTTTATGACAAAAATAATATCGTCTTCCACATAAAAATGTGCATATCTTGACTCCGTTGTCATACAATGTGAAGAAGTTAAATAATTCATAATATGCACCCAGCTAAATAAAAATGAGGCTAACGTTGTCTGGGGCAGAAATATTTTCTTTTTAAAATCGAAGCTGATGTTGTCTTGGAAAAAAACAAAACGAAACTGCCTTCACGACGAAACATATTTATTATTATGACTTTAAACGACATTAGCAAAAGAATACTCTAGTTAGACCCCCCACCCCCACTACACACACACATATATATACATATATATTTTTGTTGCGTACACAACCCCCACCCTCCACCAAAAACCACATCACTGCTTTAAGAAGACATTTATTAAACTTAAAATATGTATTGATGGTTCCATAACTTCATAATCAGGGTATAAAATCCCAACTCACTACGAGTATATGTAGAAGAAATATTATATTATTATATTAGCGTTCAAATTATAGGCAGAATGCACAGCTTATTTATGGATGAAGACACTTTAAAAAAAAAGTGGGTGGAAGAATAATATCATTCAGACTTAATAAACGTCCAGGTATTAGTATTTTTTTTAAAAATTATGAACAACAGGCCTGGCTTTTGTTTATATAGATCAGGGGTCGGCGAACATTTTTGCCCATTACTTTACCCCAAAATAGTGTAGTTTATATTTATGCTGACTTTACCCCCGAAGGTGCCAGTCCAGCCCACACGACTCGGAGTTTGGGGGAAGCGTTTTAACCCCCCCCCCTCCCCCACCACCACCACTACAACCTCAAAGGGTTTAGGGCGAAGCCCCAGCCGAAAACGAATCTAGTGAATTTTAGAAGCCTGAAAAAAATGTCTAAACTTGAAATAGAAAAGGATTACGCGTTGATATTTCCACCCAAAACTACACGGAGGAAGCATATTGCATGGGAATATATTTGATCCATCCATAAAGTTTACAGTCGAATATAATGATTTTAACGGTTGTATGCTTAACAGCACTGGCCACTCTAGTATAGTGATAAATTGGACATATTGCGGTAAACTCGGACAAACACAACATTATTTAAACAATTTCATCGAAATGGGTGTCTTGGATGTCAGGACAAGTTAGATGCTGTCTTCAGGGTCCAATCGATTTCGCAGCTTTGTTTTTATGTTCACTGGAGTAGAAAATCCTTGTTGAAAAAAGTACTTTGTTGCAAAAAGACTAAAACGTTTTGAAGGCCTCCTCAAGTTCAGTGTTGAAAGCCTATGTAGCATTTGACATCCAAAAATGTGCCAGATTTGCTCTGTTTGCAAATTCAATACTTGCCTCATTATTAGATTGAAGGTCAAGAAGTGTCTCTGCCAACCCTTGAAGGTCAAGAAGTGTCTCTGCCAACCCTTGAAGGTCAAGAAGTGTCTCTGCCAACCCTTGAAGGTCAAGAAGTGTCTCTGCCAACCCTTGAAGGTCAAGAAGTGTCTCTGCCAACCCTTGAAGGTCAAGAAGTGTCTCTGCCAACCCTTGAAGGTCAAGAAGTGTCTCTGCCAACCCTTGAAGGTCAAGAAGTGTCTCTGCCAACCCTTGAAGGTCAAGAAGTGTCTCTGCCAACCCTTGAAGGTCAAGAAGTGTCTCTGCCAACCCTTGAAGGTCAAGAAGTGTCTCTGCCAACCCTTGAAGGTCAAGAAGTGTCTCTGCCAACCCTTGAAGGTCAAGAAGTGTCTCTGCCAACCCTTGAAGGTCAAGAAGTGTCTCTGCCAACCCTTGAAGGTCAAGAAGTGTCTCTGCCAACCCTTGAAGGTCAAGAAGTGTCTCTGCCAACCCTTGAAGGTCAAGAAGTGTCTCTGCCAACCCTTGAAGGTCAAGAAGTGTCTCTGCCAACCCTTGAAGGTCAAGAAGTGTCTCTGCCAACCCTTGAAGGTCAAGAAGTGTCTCTGCCAACCCTTGAAGGTCAAGAAGTGTCTCTGCCAACCCTTGAAGGTCAAGAAGTGTCTCTGCCAACCCTTGAAGGTCAAGAAGTGTCTCTGCCAACCCTTGAACGTCAAGAAGTGTCTCTGCCAACCCTTGAAGGTCAAGAAGTGTCTCTGCCAACCCTTGAAGGTCAAGAAGTGTCTCTGCCAACCCTTGAAGGTCAAGAAGTGTCTCTGCCAACCCTTGAAGGTCAAGAAGTGTCTCTGCCAACCCTTGAAGGTCAAGAAGTGTCTCTGCCAACCCTTGAAGGTCAAGAAGTGTCTCTGCCAACCCTTGAAGGTCAAGAAGTGTCTCTGCCAACCCTTGAAGGTCAAGAAGTGTCTCTGCCAACCCTTGAAGGTCAAGAAGTGTCTCTGCCAACCCTTGAAGGTCAAGAAGTGTCTCTGCCAACCCTTGAAGGTCAAGAAGTGTCTCTGCCAACCCTTGAAGGTCAAGAAGTGTCTCTGCCAACCCTTGAAGGTCAAGAAGTGTCTCTGTCAACCCTTGAAGGTCAAGAAGTGTCTCTGCCAACCCTTGAAGGTCAAGAAGTGTCTCTGTCAACCCTTGAAGGTCAAGAAGTGTCTCTGTCAACCCTTGAAGGTCAAGAAGTGTCTCTGTCAACCCTTGAAGGTCAAGAAGTGTCTCTGTCAACCCTTGAAGGTCAAGAAGTGTCTCTGTCAACCCTTGAAGGTCAAGAAGTGTCTCTGTCAACCCTTGAAGGTCAAGAAGTGTCTCTGTCAACCCTTGAAGGTCAAGAAGTGTCTCTGCCAACCCTTGAAGGTCAAGAAGTGTCTCTGTCAACCCTTGAAGGTCAAGAAGTGTCTCTGTCAACCCTTGAAGGTCAAGAAGTGTCTCTGCCAACCCTTGAAGGTCAAGAAGTGTCTCTGCCAACCCTTGAAGGTCAAGAAGTGTCTCTGCCAACCCTTGAAGGTCAAGAAGTGTCTCTGCCAACCCTTGAAGGTCAAGAAGTGTCTCTGCCAACCCTTGAAGGTCAAGAAGTGTCTCTGCCAACCCTTGAAGGTCAAGAAGTGTCTCTGCCAACCCTTGAAGGTCAAGAAGTGTCTCTGCCAACCCTTGAAGGTCAAGAAGTGTCTCTGCCAACCCTTGAAGGTCAAGAAGTGTCTCTGCCAACCCTTGAAGGTCAAGAAGTGTCTCTGCCAACCCTTGAAGGTCAAGAAGTGTCTCTGCCAACCCTTGAAGGTCAAGAAGTGTCTCTGCCAACCCTTGAAGGTCAAGAAGTGTCTCTGCCAACCCTTGAAGGTCAAGAAGTGTCTCTGCCAACCCTTGAAGGTCAAGAAGTGTCTCTGCCAACCCTTGAAGGTCAAGAAGTGTCTCTGCCAACCCTTGAAGGTCAAGAAGTGTCTCTGCCAACCCTTGAAGGTCAAGAAGTGTCTCTGCCAACCCTTGAAGGTCAAGAAGTGTCTCTGCCAACCCTTGAAGGTCAAGAAGTGTCTCTGCCAACCCTTGAAGGTCAAGAAGTGTCTCTGCCAACCCTTGAAGGTCAAGAAGTGTCTCTGCCAACCCTTGAAGGTCAAGAAGTGTCTCTGCCAACCCTTGAAGGTCAAGAAGTGTCTCTGCCAACCCTTGAAGGTCAAGAAGTGTCTCTGCCAACCCTTGAAGGTCAAGAAGTGTCTCTGTCAACCCTTGAAGGTCAAGAAGTGTCTCTGTCAACCCTTGAAGGTCAAGAAGTGTCTCTGTCAACCCTTGAAGGTCAAGAAGTGTCTCTGTCAACCCTTGAAGGTCAAGAAGTGTCTCTGTCAACCCTTGAAGGTCAAGAAGTGTCTCTGTCAACCCTTGAAGGTCAAGAAGTGTCTCTGTCAACCCTTGAAGGTCAAGAAGTGTCTCTGTCAACCCTTGAAGGTCAAGAAGTGTCTCTGTCAACCCTTGAAGGTCAAGAAGTGTCTCTGCCAACCCTTGAAGGTCAAGAAGTGTCTCTGTCAACCCTTGAAGGTCAAGAAGTGTCTCTGCCAACCCTTGAAGGTCAAGAAGTGTCTCTGCCAACCCTTGAAGGTCAAGAAGTGTCTCTGCCAACCCTTGAAGGTCAAGAAGTGTCTCTGCCAACCCTTGAAGGTCAAGAAGTGTCTCTGCCAACCCTTGAAGGTCAAGAAGTGTCTCTGCCAACCCTTGAAGGTCAAGAAGTGTCTCTGCCAACCCTTGAAGGTCAAGAAGTGTCTCTGCCAACCCTTGAAGGTCAAGAAGTGTCTCTGCCAACCCTTGAAGGTCAAGAAGTGTCTCTGCCAACCCTTGAAGGTCAAGAAGTGTCTCTGCCAACCCTTGAAGGTCAAGAAGTGTCTCTGCCAACCCTTGAAGGTCAAGAAGTGTCTCTGCCAACCCTTGAAGGTCAAGAAGTGTCTCTGCCAACCCTTGAAGGTCAAGAAGTGTCTCTGCCAACCCTTGAAGGTCAAGAAGTGTCTCTGCCAACCCTTGAAGGTCAAGAAGTGTCTCTGCCAACCCTTGAAGGTCAAGAAGTGTCTCTGCCAACCCTTGAAGGTCAAGAAGTGTCTCTGCCAACCCTTGAAGGTCAAGAAGTGTCTCTGCCAACCCTTGAAGGTCAAGAAGTGTCTCTGCCAACCCTTGAAGGTCAAGAAGTGTCTCTGCCAACCCTTGAAGGTCAAGAAGTGTCTCTGCCAACCCTTGAAGGTCAAGAAGTGTCTCTGCCAACCCTTGAAGGTCAAGAAGTGTCTCTGCCAACCCTTGAAGGTCAAGAAGTGTCTCTGCCAACCCTTGAAGGTCAAGAAGTGTCTCTGCCAACCCTTGAAGGTCAAGAAGTGTCTCTGCCAACCCTTGAAGGTCAAGAAGTGTCTCTGCCAACCCTTGAAGGTCAAGAAGTGTCTCTGCCAACCCTTGAAGGTCAAGAAGTGTCTCTGCCAACCCTTGAAGGTCAAGAAGTGTCTCTGCCAACCCTTGAAGGTCAAGAAGTGTCTCTGCCAACCCTTGAAGGTCAAGAAGTGTCTCTGCCAACCCTTGAAGGTCAAGAAGTGTCTCTGCCAACCCTTGAAGGTCAAGAAGTGTCTCTGCCAACCCTTGAAGGTCAAGAAGTGTCTCTGCCAACCCTTGAAGGTCAAGAAGTGTCTCTGCCAACCCTTGAAGGTCAAGAAGTGTCTCTGCCAACCCTTGAAGGTCAAGAAGTGTCTCTGCCAACCCTTGAAGCTCACTGAGTACACCCGCAAGGTCACAATATATTACGGATTTTAAATGTCCCTAATTAGTCTCCGTTACCTCAAGAATTCCCTTTTTATCCGAAATGGAGTAATTTACCCCTGTTCGCCGATCCCTGATATAGATAGATGGTACATGGGTATCCGTGCCAATGTGTTGGTAAAGCGAACTTCTGGTATCATTTAAAGGATCCATGACTTAACTTTTGTTAATTTTAGGGGAATTTGTGGAGGACTGCGTTACTGTTGGTGTTATGAGAACTAATTTAAATATAAAAAAAAACAAACAACAACTATTTTTCAAGAAGGAAATTGCTAGGGTGACAAAAATGACTTTTGATGGAGATAAGCGAATAATGTTAGCGCCTTTTTAAAAACTATTATAATACGTATTTAACATTATTAATAATAACTAGTTACTAATTAATACTAATCATAGCAAGTAAATTGTTAATTTTAACATATCTATGAAATGTCACACGAAAGCATAAGTATTTAAATGTTCAAAAATTGTAATTAGAGAAATCATGCAAAAGTTACTTTCCGTTTTTAAAACCTTAAAGTTAAAGTCCATTTGGGTCACCGGTGGAAAAAATTTGAAAAGTAGGTCAAGGTCTCATGAGATTAAAAAAAATAATCGAAGATTGAGATCAATTACCATACCTAAAGTATGCATGTATACCAAAGGAAATATTTTTCACAGCACTAGAACATCTGATGGCTTCTGAGGGCTAACTAAGACTGATTGTCGTTTGTTTGGAGCCCATGCCAAGTAAATTAAAAAAATATAGTTGAGGGTTACTGAACATATGAGAGTTCTTTAAAAGGGTACACGATAAAAATACTGAAACAATGAGGGGAATAAAAAATGAAGATGGAAGAGTCCATAAAATATGTGTATTATCTAAGTTTGCTAGACTGTGCTTCTTTTCTGTCCTCCCAATAGTCTACTTTTTGTGGGGTACTTTCCTTCCACTGGTTTTTCCTCTACCTCACGTGCATTTCTTAGCACTTTTCATGGTTTTAATTTCGTGCCCTAACTTTAAAGTGTATTGGTTTTTTATATCTGTATCGTAACTTCTAATTCAAAGGGCAACTTAACTGTAAAGTAAGAACAGATCATTTGTTCGTCACTTGGGATACAGCACAATGCATCCAACGGAGGAGCCAAACAATGCATCCAACGGAGGAGCCAAACAATGCATCCAACGGAGGAGCCAAACAATGCATCCAAGGGAGGAGCCAAACAATGCATCCAACGGAGGAGCCAAACAATGCATCCAACGGAGGAGCCAAACAATGCATCCAACGGAGGAGCCAAACAATGCATCCAACGGAGGAGCCAAACAATGCATCCAACGGAGGAGCCAAACAATGCATCCAACGGAGGAGCCAAACAATGCATCCAACGGAGGAGCCAAACAATGCATCCAAAGGAGGAGCCAAACAATGCACCCAACGGAGGAGCCAAACAATGCAAAGAAGAGCCAAAACAATCCAACAGAACCTTATACCAGTACATTTAACAACTAAAAGTTCATCTCTAGTGACGAAAAGTAGTATAGAGAAGGGGGTGGGGATAATTAGCGGCGTAAGGTTGCAGTTTTAATTCAAGCCCGTCATGTGGTCGACTGAACTTTACAAAAACAGGCGAGTCCTTGGCACATGGCGGGGTTAATGTCGACAACAACAACAACACTGCACTTTACACACTGTTGGGCATTATTGGTGCGATTGATTTGTCGGTTGGGCATTATTGGTGCGATTGATTTGTCGGTTGGGCATTATTGGTGCGATTGATTTGTCGGTTGGGCATTATTGGTGCGATTGATTTGTCGGTTGGGCATTATTGGTGCGATTGATTTGTCGGTTGGGCATTATTGGTGCGATTGATTTGCTGGACATTATTAGTGCGATTGATTTGTTGGGCATTATTGGTTTGGTGCGATTGATTTGTCGGTTGGGCATTATTGGTGCGATTGATTTGCTGGACATTATTAGTGCGATTGATTTGTTGGGCATTATTGGTGCGATATATTTGTTGGGCATTATTAGTGCGATTGATTTGTTGGGCATTATTGGTGCGATTGATTTGTTGGGCATTATTGGTGCGATTGATTTGTTGGGCATTATTGGTGCGATTGATTTGTTGGGCATTATTGGTGCGATTGATTTGTTGGGCATTATTGGTGCGATTGATTTGTTGGGCATTATTGGTGCGATTGATTTGTTGGGCATTATTGGTTTGGTGCGATTGATTTGTCGGTTGGGCATTATTGGTGCGATTGATTTGTTGGGCATTATTGGTTTGGTGCGATTGATTTGTCGGTTGGGCATTATTGGTGCGATTGATTTGCTGGACATTATTAGTGCGATTGATTTGTTGGGCATTATTGGTGCGATATATTTGTTGGGCATTATTAGTGCGATTGATTTGTTGGGCATTATTGGTGCGATTGATTTGTTGGGCATTATTGGTGCGATTGATTTGTTGGGCATTATTGGTGCGATTGATTTGTTGGGCATTATTGGTGCAATTGATTTGTTGGGCATTATTGGTGCGATTGATTTGTTGGGCATTATTGGTGCGATTGATTTGCTGGACATTATTAGTGCGATTGATTTGTTGGGCATTATTGGTGCGATTGATTTGTTGGGCATTATTAGTGCGATTGATTTGTCGGTTGGGCATTATTGGTGCGATTGATTTGTTGGTTGGGCATTATTGGTGCGATTGATTTGTTGGTTGGGCATTATTGGTGCGATTGATTTGTTGGTTGGGCATTATTGGTGCGATTGATTTGTTGGTTGGGCATTATTGGTGCGATTGATTTGTTGGTTGGGCATTATTGGTGCGATTGATTTGTCGGTTGGGCATTATTGGTGCGATTGATTTGTCGGCTGGGCATTATTGGTGCGATTGATATGCCGACTCGGCATTATTAGTATTAGTAGGTTTAAAATAGCCTTTTTCCCCCGCTTTCTATTGTCATTCCAGTTCAGGGGTCAAAACAAGTCCAGATGTGCCATTACTGTTGCGTTACCTTAGGACGTCACATCGCCAGCCCAGGCCATAAAGCACATCGTCCCATTGGAAGCTTTTGAATGAATGACCATTTCCACAACTGTAAGCCCCTGATATTAATGACATACGCCACCAAGGCCACAGAAATCATTGCAAAGGAAAGAGAAGACGGTTAGAAACTTATGACCAAGTTGGAGTTTTTTCAAAGTTATCTACAAGCCCTAGCCCCTATCGACCAAGAAATACCAAAGCACCATTAGTTATCTACAAGCCCTAGCCCCTATCGACCAAGAAATACCAAAGCACCATTAGTTATCTACAAGCCCTAGCTACTATCGACCAAGAAATACCAAAGCACCATTAGTTATCTACAAGCCCTAGCCCCTATCGACCAAGAAATACCAAAGCACCATTAGTTATCTACAAGCCCTAGCCCCTATCGACCAAGAAATACCAAAGCACCATTAGTTATCTACAAGCCCTAGCCCCTATCGACCAAGAAATACCAAAGCACCATTAGTTATCTACAAGCCCTAGCCCCTATCGACCAAGAAATACCAAAGCACCATTAGTTATCTACAAACCCTAGCCCCTATCGACCAAGAAATACCAAAGCACCATTAGTTATCTACAAGCCCTAGCCCCTATCGACCAAGAAATACCAAAGCACCATTAGTTATCTACAAGCCCTAGCCCCTATCGACCAAGAAATACCAAAGCACCATTAGTTATCTACAAGCCCTAGCCCCTATCGACCAAGAAATACCAAAGCACCATTAGTTATCTACAAGCCCTAGCCCCTATCGACCAAGAAATACCAAAGCACCATTAGTTATCTACAAGCCCTAGCCCCTATCGACCAAGAAATACACCAGAAAAACTTCATTACGCGATGCCCACAGAAAGTTGATTTAAATTTAAAAACAAAAACAAAAAACAAACGACCACACGCTGGACATTTGGAGAAGTACAGTGGATCCATGTAGAAAAAGCCCCCCCCCCAACACAATTCCCCTACTATCTCTCAAACACTGATGTAAAGACACCATCTACCACTGCACACACAGCTGAAAAAGACATCTACCACCACAAACAAACTGATTCAAAAACATCTACAAAGACAACAACAACAAAAAACGACCTTAATCTTCTGTGTTGCCCAATGCTGACATTACTTACATATCCATCCCGGTATCAACAATGCGAGTGTTGTCGTCCATCACTATTGACAAGACAAAGACATTTAATAAATGGCCGGCCACACTGCATACAGCAAGTGTACAAATAACAGGTGCGCAGGTAACATTTTCTGATACAACCACAAACAGCACAGCAGTGGACCCAGGGCCATGCAGCAGTGGACCCAGGGCCAGCAGTGAACCCAGCGCCAGCACTGGACCCATCTTAATAAGCTCCGACCATGTAAACATGGAGCAAACAATGCACTGTTTTTGCATTACACCCAGGACCCGTGGTTAAATCTAGGTCCTTGCGGTTCAATAGGTACCCCTAGGTTAAATCTAGCGCCCCCACCTCCACTGGTTAAGTCAAGATCCCTTATCCCTTTGTTTAAATTTTTAAATCTTGGTGATTTTGTGAAATCTAAGTTTTCACCAACAAAAAAAAACAACAAAAAACAAAACAAATTAATTAAAATGAATACATAATCAATATACATAATTTGAAATCTCTGTCACGTATGTAGTGTCTGTCCCTGACGCTACTAATTTTAGAAAGCAGCGCACCAAATTACTGCACCAATGCATCAAAAGGTGTGCAAATTAAAGATGCGCTGTTAAAAAAAATTATATGACGCCATTGTTTTAGCTCATATTTTAATTTTGGAAAAGGGAACAATGTAATTTTAAAAAAACGTAAAAAAACCAAGTTTTTGACTATAAATCCTTTATGTACGAGACGTAACTAAAAGAATGTTCATTATAATACGCAGCGCAAGACCATCCAAAAATACAAAATTGTAGTTGTGTCGTAAAACGTGTTTAATATAATGCGCACCGATTAGGAATATGTTTATAAAAAGTGTTGTCAATAAAATACGCACCTTTTTGCGCGACAGGAAAGGTCGTTCAATATAATACGCACCGCGACACTCTATCTCAAAAATTTAACATGATACATGGAGATAAATAAAATAATATAAAAATTCAATAATTTAATTACGGTACATGCGATCGATCTGAAATTTTGATACATCGTTTTTATCATCGGCTCGAAACTGCCTGCAAAATTTCAGCTCGTTAGCTTACGAGAAAGTGGGTTAAAAATCGATCAAAAGTTTTGGCGACAAGGGCGCAAGCAAGCAAGCAGACACCACGAGTTAATATAAAGGATTTATAAAGAGGAATTGATGATGGTTAATTATAAAATAAAATAAAAAAAGTGGGCGCCGTAGGCGCCCTACAACCACTATAATAAAATACTTTGTGTACTTCTCAAACAAGGACAAGTTAGTTGGGCTTTTGAAAATGGTCGGCGCCGTAGTCGCCCTAAAAAAAGTGCATTATTTCAAAATAAATAGATTTCAGCTGAAAACTTCCGTCATTTTTGACGGGCGATACGCTAGTTATTATAATAATTTTAAAAATTGTTATAATTCCGTTTTATAATATTTAATCGCTTATCTCCCCTCAAGTGTAATTTCTTCTCTCCCTGGAAAATTCTTCCTTTTAACTTCTTTTTCCCATAAATCATTATAAGCGTGAATCATCAGTTTAAAAAAAATTGTGCACCAAAAGCAAAAGTAAATCAAAATGACTACATTTAAAGGATACAGAATAAGGGACCTTGTAGTGGTGTGTTAGAACCGTCGACCAATTGGCCCACAGCCAGACTAGACCTATATGAACCTAATGAAAGTGTATGTGACAGAAACACATGGACAAGCATGACACATGTCAAGTGGGACATGGAGAAAATAAATAACTTGTTACTAGCATACTGTATGGGGTCATTGGGGTGGGGGTGGTCCGGATAGAGAAGGAAACGAATAATGAGGTCTAGAGCAGTAATGTGAAAACACAAAATGGTGCAAACAACACGGAATGGTGGACAAAACACGGAATGGTGGACACGACAAGGAATGGTAGAAACACAACAATGTGGACGTATACAAGACATAATGGTAGACACACTATCATTAGTTGGACCCAGCATATAACTGTCTTTCTAAGAGTGCTGACATAGCAACAAAACGTGTGCAACTGTCTGTCATTAACTTGTAATACTGCTGACATACTACACACTGTGTAATTGTCTTCGTCATTAAATTGTAACACTGCTGACACACTACACACTGTGTAACTGTCTTCGTCATTAACTTGTAATACTGCTGACTGCTGACACACTACACATTGCGTAACTGTCTTTGTCATTAACTTGTAATACTGATGACACATTACAAAATGTGTAACTGTCGTCATTAACTTGTAATACTGCTGACACACTACACACTGTGTAACTGTCTTTGTCATTAACTTGTAAGAGTTTCATTTCAGTTTAACTGTTTAAAAAAACAACAAAAAAAAACAAATAATATTGAGCTTAAATTTAAGGAAGTAAAAAATAAAATCAAGATTTCGCCTTTTAATCTCCAAATAACTTCCCCACAAACCAAACAGACGGGCAGTTTATAGACGGGCAGTTTATAGACGGGAAGTTTATAGACGGGACCGTGAGTTGCTCGTTGACTTCATTTTTGATTACCGTACTTAAAAAATAAATAAAAAACTCCACGAGTGCTGTTTAGAAATTTCCGTTCTCTAAAAGGGTCAAGGAAAGAGCACCAACCAGCCTGCCCGCTCTCTCACACTTTCCATGGCTCACACCAGGCACAAAACTAGGGGCATGATCCCAGAATATGCCCGAGCTGCTGGCTAAAATAAAAGTGTGTGTAAAGGGGAGGGAGGTGGAGACTGTACGATACGCACTCAAAAAAACTCCGGCCTACCGGAGTCTCTTTGGTCAAGACAGTCACCATCATGTCATGGATGACAATCACCATCATACCATCCTGTCATGGATGTCACCCCCAGCCTACCGGAGTCTCTTTGGTCAAGACAGTCACCATCATACCATCATGTCATGGATGACAATCATCATCATACCATCCTGTCATGAATGTCACCCCCAGCCTACTGAAGTCTCTTTGGTCAAGACAGTCACCATCATACCATCCTGTCATGGATGACAGTCACCATCATACCATCCTGTCATGGAGGTCACCCAGCCTACTGAAGTCTCTTTGGTCAAGGCAGTCACCATCATACCATCCTGTCATGGAGGTGGACGGGGCTGTTCTGACGAGTCTAGGCAGTCTGCAAGGATGGATGAGTGATTTTGGGGAGGGGGTGGGGGCTTACAGGGTCACGCAACTATCAAAGTCTATAGCTATCTCCATCTTTGTCGCAAACAAGGAGCGATATTCCGTTAATTTATGTCTGTCTAGCTGACTAAACAGGGAACATATATTCCGCTATACTATAATTTATGTCTGTCTAGCTGACCAAACAGGGAACAGATAATCCGTTATTTCTATAATTTATGTCTGTCTAGCTGACCAAACAGGGAGCGATATTCCGTTATTTACACAATTTATGTCTGTCTGCCCAAACGGGGAACAGATCCCAATAATAACAACATTATTCTATTATCTCGGTCAGCTCCGCGGCCATACCAGGGAGGATCGATACTTGTATATGGCCCGGGATGGGGGAGGGGAGGGGGGCACACACGATGGTTGAGGTCACCGTGGCTAAAGTACATTAAGTCTATCCTCGGCTCGAAGCCAAAGTGGGGCAGGTCATACAGAGGACAGGCTCAGGGACACGGAGCAGCGGCAAGTGGCCCAGGGGAGATAACTACCAACAACACCAAAATAAAAGAAGTTTAATGTTCGCTCGGACGAGAAATAATGTAACAAAGCATCCCCCCCCCCATATTAATATTAGACGTTTAAAAGGGAGGAAAAGGTGTGTGTGGTGAGGGGAGAGGTGGGCGGATAGCCGCCAGTAGTTAAATATAGAATATATTTTGATCAGGTAAATATATGTTGTCTTAAAAGTGGTTGACAAAAACAACTGAATAATGGCGAATACAAGCTGATTGTAAAAAATGGAGTGTTTGTATTTTACATGGCATTACGTGTGACAGAAAGTGAGGGATGATAATAATAATAATAATAATAATGGTGATTTAAAAAAACAGTAATTTTAAGCCTTGTTTTGAAATAAATTGACGCCTTTAAGTTAACGAAAGTTTTAAGGAAGTGAAATATTGTCAAGTTGCCTACCAAACGAAGCCACCATCTGGGTCCACTTTATTGTTAAGCTGAAGGTCAAGGACACGGTGTCGGAAAAAGACAAATCAACAATTGAATTGCTTCATTTTTTAAAAAACACTTAACTTATCTAAAAGTACGGCCATGTGTTTGGAAGATAGCTAAACTTGGTAAAAGATCCATACCGAAAATCTCATTTGCTGAATAGCGTAGCGTAGGTGAAAGTGAGAGTAGGAATTTTAACAAAAAGCACATCACAGCAACCTATGGGAAATAATCCATGTAATGTATGTCACCGTGAGTAAAACACAATGGCCCGCCCTTTTAAGTATTGAAATTCACAACAAGTCTGAATTGTAAGTCTCATAGTACAGGAGTGAATTTATTATTTTCTTTTAAGTCTGTTACTTGGAATGTCTTCTGCTGAGCTGCTATTTATTTACTAAATGTGCATACAAAAGGCATAGGCAGTTTAAAGATGTCGCATAAACAATTTGTCGTAAAAATTTTAATGATACAAAATTTGCATTAGGAAAAAAATTAACCAAAGATGAAGTAGGAATCTCATATTTAGAAATAAAAATGGTGGGTATTGGAAGCAACTAGTAATGGAAAATAAAACGACAGAAAAACAACTTTTTTTTTAAAATGCCTACGAATGGGTGGTAAGGAAATATTACATCTATCTGCTTCAATGATTAAATATGATTCTCATATTATTTCATCACAACAATGTCCAAGCAAGCAATTTGAAAAACTCTGCGGAGTGAAGAGGAACCTTACAGCATAGCAAACAAGAATCAAAGCAACACAACTTACCTTTGTGCTCGCTGCCGGTGGATGACCTCCTCGAGCTGCTGCTGGAACTTTTACCTGTGACACACACACACACAAAACTATAATTCACAAAGAAAGCAGGTGTGTTGGGAGAAGAATGGTGGTTGACGCTAAAGGAGATATTCCAACCTGATATTACATGAAATGCCCGGCTATGATAATAAAATGTTACTTACACCATTGTCAAATAATTGGTAAAAAAACATTTTTTTGTTCATTCTGTAAATTTCAACCACCATTTTCCAAAAAGGGTAAAAATAAAATACAAAGCCAAACCACTAAATGAATGGAATCAATTCATAAGGACAACAGATTTTAATTTCTTGAACATTGTCTAACATTTTTCAGAAATAAAATGAGCACCAAAGAAATGTTAACACTCTAGCAAAGGGAATAAAACGAAAACTAACAATGAGAAATCAATTAAATATGTTATAATGAAGAATAAGAGTAAAAAATTTAAAAAAAATAATTGAACCATTAAGGTTTTAAATGAAAAGGGGTCTTGAATATTTATTATAAATGAAGCAAGATAATCTTATTTAATTTTTCAAAACAGCACTCATTAAGAATGATTTTTTTTTAAAAATATGACTAATTTTGTTCTCAACTATAAATTGTCTTTTTGCTCCATTGCTGTATTAACAATTCTTAATTGCAGGCCTCTATCATATAAAAAAAATAAAATCACGCCACAATTTTTAAACATTTGTTTATACTTATTTACTTGTGAAATAGAAAATAATAATGAACATAAAAAAACTGATTAATTTCTTTGTTCAAGATACATTTAGTTCAAAAGGAATTTATGTGAGAATGATCTGTTTCTTTAAACAGTTCTTTTCTGATTATGAAAAAGCACAGCAACAAAAGACATTCTGAACACAAAAAGCGTAAATAAAAATCAAATTTGAACAATCTTAAGATGTGAGCTATGTTATTTTTTAAGCTCCTTAGCATCTATGGTAAAGTTTTACGACAAAAAAAAATATTTCTAAAAAATTTGCGAATAACTTTAAACTCTGACCTGACTGCTGTGCAAGGGATAGGGTCAGCTGACTTGATTGTCTGATCAAGGAGACTCTGTAGAAGTAGTTGTGCCAAAATGTTTCCTCATTCACTCTGTGCAATAAACATTCAATATTATTTTATATTTAAGCAGTGTGTTATTAACTATAAAAATTTTAAAAATAAATTTTAAAAAACAAACAAAAAACAAAAAAACAACCCAAATCAAATCTTATCTCAAACTGTTTTAAATCTTTCATCTTAAAAAAAAATTCATTGTTTGAAGCTTTAAAAATGATCTTAGGTTTTTTAAAACTATTCATTAATTTTAAAAAAAAATATTCAGTCCATTGTTTGTTAACATTAACAATCGTAAATTATTTAACAAGAAAATGCTAAGGTAAAAAAACTCTGGCGAAGCTAGTATTCCAGTCTGGTCAAACAATCAACTAAGTTGTTTTTAATACTATTGGATCTGTCCTTATTGAATTGTTATCATATGGCCAGCGTTTTTATTCTTAGAACTAATATCAGGCATTGTTATGAAACATAAGCTCCTGACTCCTGACCCCTGACCAGGAATTATGAATGTTAAGATATTAACAAGTTCATGCTCTGGTCTGTTTCATTCACCCATCGCCTCGGTCATGACATGTGTTGTACTTAAATATACAAAGCAACTTTCAAGAATATAAAATTGAAGAATCATTAATGGAAGTGGAAAAATATAGTCCAACTAGAACTCTCCAAAAATGTATTTTGTGTTTGTAGCACCTGTGGCATGCATATAATAGCAATGTTAGGCATTACTTATTAATGTGACCAATTTACTAATTAAATTTTTCTTGGCCACCGTGTTTCCTCTAGCCTAGTATGTAGTCTTGACCCTTGAAATCTTAGCCAACTTATGAGTGGATGGCTCACAATGTTTAAAAGTCTCTAATGATTTAACGTCTTGGCATAAAATAAATGTTATATTTACTCATTTCTGGTTGCAACAAATTGTGTCAGTAAGAGGTTACAACAGATGCATTTGGGCTTAATTTCAGTTTCAAATATCTGAAGCTTACATCTTGATTGATTTCAATAAAGCACAACTATCTTCAGCATCTTCTTATACAAGGAGCCAATAAATAATTTTTTGGTTGTCACGTTTACTTTCTTTTAGCTGATAATTTTGCTTCTTAATTAAACCCCCAAATTTATTTCTGCATGTTCTTATCCTTAACTAATTTAAATTAATTAATTTTTATTAGATGAAATTTTTTAACATTGTAAATCCATTCCAAATGGAACCTATTTACTTTTTCCAAGGAAAACATCAGTTAAAGAAGTAGCGCAAGGTTCAGGGTAGATTTGATGGCAAGTTAATATATGGGAGTGGAAAATAGAATGTAAAAAATCTTACTGCTTAGGAACCAGATCAAATCTCATTTTTTGTAAGTTAGGATCCTCCTGTAATGTAGCCAAAGCCACTGGGTAAGAGCTGTTAAAATCAAATTGAAACTGAACTCCAGCAGGTGGATTTCTTACAAAGTTCCTTTTGTCCTGAAATAGAAATAGCAAAATCAAACGAAATTAGTTATTTTAAAAAACATAAAATCTCTCTCTCTGAGCATATTTCAATAAAAGATAGTTGTTAAAATGAAGCACATCTTCAAAACTACATTAAATTTATTAATAATTTACGGCCATTAAAATATATAAAATTATTATGCAAGAGACCATTTTAAAAACAAAATCTCAAATAGAATGGAAAAATATCCGATGGACTAAAAGCGTTAGAGGAAATGATCTTTTTCTTATGCTAAATGAAATGTGGAATGATCGCATTCTTATGCTAAAAATGAATGTTTCTGATAAAGTTTGTCTACAAAAATAATCTTGATCAATTACAACACCACCCAAGAATGTTGCTACTTACCAGTGACAAAGCCAGAATCTGTGTCTTGAGATCATCTTCATCATTGTAACCCACCCAGGGAGCCACTGCAGCCTCCTGCTGTTTTACTTTCTCCCTTTTCTCTTCCATAAACTTATCTTGTTCCCTGGTAAAATCTCCTAGAATGGTCTGTAAAAATAGAAATTTAAAGATAGTTTGAAGTAAAATTGAGGATTCAAGGCCACAAATGTATTTTAAATTACATTAATTATTGTTAATGACATTTAAAAAAAATATTGTAATATTTTTTAACCTCACCCTAGAATAAATATGGACCCACCGGGAACACGTATTTCCTAAATGTTAGAATCTCAAGAATGTTTTATTGATAGCTATGTCTTATTTTTGTGGTCATGTTAAGATATGTGCAGTCATTAATTTAAAACATGTTGCAATTTTGACCCTGCATAAATTTAAATAATAATATAAATACATGTGCCATGAGAAACTTAAACAAGTAATAAAAACTCGAATGAGTATTTAAACGCAATTTCCAAAAAAGAATCTCTGATTTTTTTTATTCAAGGGAAATCATTCTAGATTACATTAAAAGTCATTCAAATAAGTAATTCTGAAACTAAACACAATATGATGTCATATCCCCTCATGCTACATCACACCAAGAACATAAGCATTCACAAAGCAGGAAAACTCCATTAACTATCATTCTAGATTACATTAAAAGTCATTTCAAATCAATAATTTTGAAACGAAACAAAACAATTGCTATCTAAGATCTACAAATTGCTGCTAAAATTACGGGAGTCGAACGAAGACAGATTTTTCAACAATTCCTTCTCCAACATTGTTCTAAATGTTATTACCTACCGTTTGGTGTTTGTTTCAACCCGATAGATATTATGGTTGGCGAGAAATTGACAATATACTGATATTTTTTCGGTTTTTTAAAAATTTTCCAAGAAATCCAGTAAATCTTTTCAGTAATTTTTTTGGAATGCGCACATCCTTGGGACCTCCTTAACATATTTGCAAAAGACCCGAACTCTCTATTTGGTATGAATCAGGAGGAGATGCTGTTCAAAGACTGGCCAGACATTTTGAATCTATAAACGCAATTCCCAAGGCAAATTGCGTTAAAAAATAATTTTTAATAGATTTTCAGCAAAAGAGTTTCTTTGCATAATGCGGTTTTCGAATTTAAACTTATTTTCTATTTTTCAGTGCATCCTTTAAAAAGAAAGATTACTTAATATTTTATGTTTTAATTTTCAGTTTTAGAATCTTGAACTATTGCTAAAAGTAAAATTATGTACTTTTCTAATACATGTAAACAATGCTTATGAAATCACAGCTAACACTCACTCTTCCTAGGAAAAATCTAATAAAATAATTATTAAGAAGACTGAATTAATTAATTCAGAAGTTTTGTTAAACCTACCTTTTCCTCTACAGTGTGTTTGATCTTGTTAGCAGTATCTGTCACTGTTTTTGTTGCAGCTTTACCAAAGCTGAACAAAATATCTAAGAAAAATTATTCATACTGCATAAACCAACTCATAAGTTTTATACTTTGAATAATTTGTACAAACATATATCATAGTTTAATTGATAGTTTTCCTAGTCCTAAAATGTATGTACAGTGTAATTTGTAATGGTTAACACAAATAAGTATAAAATAAAATATTCAAAACCCTTCATTAAAATTGAAATGTTTTTTTTAAACTTTATGTGATGTACATGTTCAAAGAGGGATGGGCCCATATTACTTAGGTTTTTATATAGAGCTTCTGATTCTGAATGTTAATGTCGTTATTGTATCAAAATGTAATCCATGTAAATGTAATAATAGTATAGTGAAATAGTCATAGTAATGTCATGTTAGAATTAAAAATTAAGAATATGATATTATTATTATTAGGTCAATGGCAATGGTGTATGAATGTATGATTTTATTTATAAAATTTATATTTCTTTTTGAAGATGTGATTTTGCTATACTTTTTTAATAAAAATAATAGTACTTAACTACTGGGTAAAAATAGAAATAAACTCAAGATGGTCTTTTGGATACGTAAAATAACTATTCTGTAAACTTATCCTAAAGGATAAAGTCAGTATGACAATAAATAAATTTTCAGCAATTTTTTAAAATTCATAACCCATTGATCACAATAAACGTGAAATCCTTACGGGACTGAGGCGTAAGTTTACAGAAAACGTGTGTGACTTTAAAAGTTAATGGAACTTTGAGCCTGCTTGAGTGTTCATAGAATATAAAATACAAACTGTTTGCCAGCACCCTCAGGCCGAGGCCTCATTGTTTTTGGTTTTTACAAAAAATATTCTTTTTTTTAAAAAGAGTACCGTTCTGGGATTTTATGCTCAGTCCGAATTACCAGATATCTACCATATGACTCATATGTTCTAGCATTCATATAGAAAAGCTCTTGAATGACTTTTTAAAATTATAACTGTTTATTTATTATTAAATGGACACCAATCTAGCTTTTTGAGGTGCTACATTTAATAATCCATTTATCATGAAATTTGAATACAAAAATTGATTATCTACAGTGTACCTAGGCCAAATACAATAAAAACTGGTAACAAACAATATGCGGTTAGCGTCAAAAAGCCAAAACTGGGCAATTTTCACACAGCTCTGGGCTGTGGGCATGGGAATAATCGCTTTAATCACTCCTAATACTAATAGTTTATTAAGTGTAGGAATAAGTATAAGGACTAGTCGTAACACTAGTCACTAGTCTGCTATTTTAATTTAACGACTAGTTTGAGTGCTCTACAAGAGTTTATCTGGTGGATTTTATTTTAGTAAATAAGTGAAGTAGTCGTAACATTGACATTAGTATTCCTATCTTTATCTTGTGTTACGACTAGTCGGAGCAATAGCTTACTGATACTGGTTAATACTAATGACTATTATTAATGATAATGACACTAAAACTATAACTATTATAACGTTACGACTAGTACTAGTAAGTACTAGTGGACTAGTCGTAACTAGTGGCAGTGGACTAGTCGTAACACTAGCATAACAATAACATTAACATCCTATTTAAAATGAAATCTTACTTCCAAACTCCCTTGCAGTATTCAGAGCTTTGGCTGAAACATCTTCCAAAGTATCTAACGGAGAAGCATCAGGCGATGAATCAGATGTAGACGACGCTTTTCCTTCATTATCGTCTGATTCTGTTTCAGTCAATCCTTCTTTGGAGCTTTTACTCGTCTCCACAGAAGTGGAACTGATGCTGTCTTTACTATCTGAATGGACTTGTCCCTCATTTTCCTTGTTCTCCTCTGTTTCCTTGGATCTTTGACCAACACCAAGCCAGCTCGTAACAGAGCTAAACATTGTCAAAATACTTTGTCAAATCAACAAATCTTGCTCTTTGTTGTCGCAGTTGAGTATCAGTATACTTATTTCCAAAAGATTTGTGACACAACATAAACATAAGTCACGTGACTACCTCTGTGAATGCTAAAACAATTATATTTATAATATTTTTTATCTGATATTATTATAACTTTTCATTTAGTATATTCGTGTGTGTCAATCCAAATTTTCTTTTTTTAATGTTTAAAAATTAATATTTAATTAACTCTCGAACTGATAGGGGAGATGAACTTTATCCATATCTACAGCTGTTTCCTGTTTTCATAAAGTAAACAAGATGGCCACTTTCTTTGGAGAAGTACTAGAAGTAAATTCTAGAGCTGTTGACGATGATGAAGATGTGTTTTTGAAAAACTTGAGGTAATGATATCAAATTATTAATTATTTTGCATTTTAACCTTTAAAATTTCAAATAAATGAAATATGTAAGTGTAAGATTTGAATAACAATTATTATTTATTTTAGAGTCACTCAGTCAGTAGGTACTTCGGTATGTCAGGGGAGACTACTACGTTTTTTGTATCGGGACAAAAATTCGGCGCCTGAGATCCAAATTTTTAATTTTTCCGAGGAGGGTGTAAAACTATTAATAAATATGTTCTTTCGAAACATATTTGAGTTCCTTTTCTGGTCTAAAGCTTTGTTGGTAGACATATAATATAAATCTAATAATAATAATAATCAAAACATTCTCAAAACACTAATAGTTAATTTCCAAAGCTTAAACTTAAAAAATAAAATTACAGATTTAGAACTACTTATAAAAACAGAAGAACCAGACATAATTGCTGGTTCTGAAACTTGGTTGAACCCCAACATATATAACTCTGAGATTTTAAACACCAATTATAATATTTTTAGTAAAGACAGATCAGACAATTATGGAGGAGTGCTACTTGCAATTAAATCAAATATCATAGCTGAAGAAATTTCTACACAGCAAAATTTTAATATAGAGTCTATTTATTGTAAAATAATTACACCAAACTCATCCCCACTTATTGTAGGCAGTATATATAGACCTCCGAATACAAACCCAGAATACATGAACAATCTTTGTAGTCAATTAACTTTCATAAAAGAGAATAATAAAAATGCAGTTCTATGGATTATGGGGGACTTTAATCTTCCAGATTATAAATTGGAAAAATTATACAATTGATAACCATCAAACTAACAAAGAAATTAATGAACACTTCCTAGACACTATAAACAACATAAACCTAGAACAGATAGTAAAAACAGCAACAAGGAAAAATAAAACACTAGATTTATTCCTAACAAATAGACCAGGACTAGTGTTAGACTATAAAATAATTCCAGGACTGTCCGACCATGATATTGTTAGGGTCACCAATACAATAAAAACTAAAATTAATAAGATACCTAGAAGAATAATCTATCTTTGGAATAAATGTAATTCAATAAAACTACACCAATCAGCGGCTAACTTCCAACAAACTTTCCTAAGTAAATTTAACACAAATAGCCCAGTAGAAGAAATTTGGAAAGATATAAAAACAAATCTAAAAACTATAATGGATGAGAATGTTCCAACAAAACTAACATCAAATAAAATTAACAAATGCTGGTTCAATTCTAGATTGAAAAAGCTATGCAAACTAAAAGAGAACTTATTTAAGAAATATAAAGCTACCTATTCATATAGGATACACAAAAAATACTTAAAGATTAAACACTTGACACAAAAACTTAGTCGGAACCTCCAAAATGAATATATAAACAATGTAATTACCAAAGATAACAATAAAAACTTATGGTCCTTTATCAAATCTAACAAAATGGAACCTTCAGGAATAGCCACACTAAAAGGCTCAAATAATAAAACCTATAATGATAATGAAACTAAAGCTAATATCCTTAACACATATTTTGCATCATCTTTTTCTGCCTCAGGCGACAAGGAAGTTTTAATAAATTTAAATAAAATGGAGGAAATAGGTAACATAACTGTAGATGAGATAGGTATACATTCACTCCTAAAAAACTTAAAAATAAACAAAGCTACTGGCCCAGATGATTTGCCTGCAAGATTATTAAAAGAACTAAGCAATGAACTGTCCCCAATCCTTGTAGTTCTCTTTCAAGCCTCTCTAAACCAGGGTAAAGTGCCCCAGGATTGGAAATTAGCTAACGTAACTCCACTCTTTAAGAAAGGTGATAAATCAGACCCTGGTAATTACAGGCCTGTATCACTTACTAGTATCACCTGTAAATTACTAGAACACATAATATATAGTAGAATAGTTAACCACCTTGACAAATATAATGCCCTATGCCCACATCAACACGGCTTTAGAAAAAACAGATCATGTGAAACACAATTAATAGGTTTAATAGATGAAATATCAAAAGGCTTGGACAAAAATGATCAAATAGATACAATATTACTAGACTTCTCAAAAGCATTTGACAAAGTTCACCACCTTAGTTTACTTAAAAAACTTAACTACTTTGGAATCTCAGGTTCCTTACATCACTGGATCCAAGACTTCCTTTTGGGCAGGGAGCAAACTGTAATAATTAATGGATCTAAATCTGCACCAATAAAGGTTAACTCAGGAGTTCCACAAGGAACTGTGCTAGGTCCCTTACTCTTTTTAATTTATATAAATGATTTACCCAACAACATCTCAACAGGTACAAAAGTTAGGTTATTTGCTGATGATTGTATAATCTATAGAACAATTAAATCAGAACAAGATAGCAAAATTTTACAAAAAGACTTAGATGAATTGATAAAATGGGAAACTAACTGGAGTATGTCTTTCCACCCAGAAAAGTGTCAACTGTGAAGAGTAACAAAGAAAAAGAAACAAATAAATTCAAAATATTACATTCATGGAAAAGAACTGACCCAAACTAAAGATGCAAAATACTTAGGAGTCTTAATAAATGAGAAACTATCATGGAATCCCCATGTCAATGAAGTTATTAAAAATCAAACAAAACATTAGGCTTTATAAAAAGGAACTTTAACAAATGTAATAGAGATATAAAACTAAAATGCTACCTCACTTTGGTGAGACCTGTACTAGAATATGCATCTTCTGTATGGGACCCATCCACCAAAGAAAACATTGATAAACTAGAACAAATTAAAAAAAGAGCTGCCAGATTCATTACTGGAGAATATTCGAAACTGACAAGAGTAACACCATTAGTTAAATCATTAAACCTTGAAACACTAGAGGATAGAAGAACCAAGAGCAAAGTAGTAATCATACATAAAGCAATTAATTCTAATTTAGAAATACAACACAAAGATAACTTAATACAACCCTCAGATAGACATAAGGATAAAAACACCTTTCTTATTCCGTATGCAAGAACAAACACATACAAGTTTTCCTTCTTCCCGTCCGGAATTCGGGCGTGGAATGGGTTGCCTGAAGAATCCAGGAAAACCAACACTTTATCAACATTTAAATCTCTAATAAAAATGCAGGACTAAACACAAACCATAGATAAGCGTAGGACGCAATAATCTTCTGTATAGAAGGAGCGTCTGTAAACAAATAAGATAAGATAAGATATATATTGGACTACATTTTGTTAGCTTTCCTTTGTATTTTAATTTTCAATCGACCAGTCCCAGTATTTTGTAAACCTAAGGTTAATATAGGCCATGTTTGACCCAAAATTTTTTGAAGAAATTCAAAGAATATGTCTTTCATATTAAAAATATATGTGCACAATCTATTGATGTATTTAATATGTGTGCCAATTCTCATGTAGCTAGGACGTTGCGGCCATTTATTTTAGTTATGTTTAACAAGGTGTATTTCTTTATATCAAAGTGACACCGCCCCTTTCAATGACAGAAGTCCCCGATGCTTATAAAATATGGTGCCGTTAACTTGCACGGTCCTCAGATCAGGACCAGTCCTGTTTAATCAGGACCGTTTAACCGTAACTTCGATATAAGCATATTACGCGGAGTTAATATTTTGTTGTGTTACGGCAGAATACCAGAACCAATACGCAAGTGACAGTGACATCAAAGCGTTTTCTTACTATTCCGGTCTATAAATAATATACACGTCATCACTATTTATTATTATATGTTAAAACAAAAAGGCTAAAGGGCTCATGCCTACTATTTGAATATTTTATAATTTAGTTTGTGGTTTTCCAAGCTATCAAAAAAACTTAACAAAAACAAGCATTTCTTACAAAACTAAGTTTATTTAAAACATATAGTACTATATTTTATTTATAAATGCTATGCATTTTTTTATTTATTTCCCAGCGAGCCAGTTATATTTTGGTCCAAAGAGATACAAGATGAGCTTGAAAATTCAACAGATAAAAAATTATCATGCTCCAATTGTGTGATTGCATATGGCATGGAGGCAAATGGTATGTAAAAACATTGTTCCTATTTTAAATAAATTAATCCAATATTTTATATTTAGTAGGGCTAGTTCTAATAAAAAAGTTGGTTTAATTAATCGCGAAAACATTTTATTGATTAATTTTGATTAATTATATTTTTAAAACGCATATATTGATCTCGTTAAGTTGTGATTCATTATTTTGCAAAATTGGTGATGTAACAGCAAATTTGTTCTGCTATGCAAGAAATAAGGAAGAAAATCCTTTTTTTAAAAAAGTATTTTAATCAATCAGAATTTTTTTAATCGATTAAATTTTTAAAGAATTAATCGATTAATTAATTGTTAATTTCCACAGCCCTATTTAAAAAAAACTTTTGCTCAAATTACAGCACTATTTCATGAAAGAAGCTGTTCTTATATATCTTTACTGTATAAAATGTTCTTATTTTGAAAAATGAAACCTCAGATTGTAATATTTGGTCTAAGTCTATCATACATTACTGTGATATATTTAAATAACTCTAATTAGTAGAACTTCTCCCACATGTGTTAAGTGAAATTTTTTTATATTATGTGAAAATGCTAAGAAGTAAAATATACTTTTCTTTTAATGATTTCAGCTTTCACTGATATATATATAACACACAAGGACTTCAAAAAGATTGGTGGCATATTTCCAAGTATACAAAATGATGACACTTGGGCATCGTTAAAATCATCCTCTAGAAATAAATCTTGTTTTATATACCGGTCTGTAAAAGATCCTTCAGTTTTAGTGTGCCAGTGTAACAGGGATATTTTACCAGAGGAGAGTTTTTCATGGGCTAAAATAGTGAGTTTATTTGAACTACCCTGTAACAGTTTATATTGGAGATTTATTAATTAAGAATATTACTCACACCTGCTAATCTCTTTAGGAAAATCATTTCACGTAAAATACTACCAGCATACAATTAAGAGTGTATCCAACTTCTTATTAACAAGACAACAAATTATGATTTTATGATATACTAAACAGCTAAATCATATTTCAAGGTAAACAATAAAATATTTTTTGGTTGCTAAGAATTGTGAAATTGTATATCAATTTATCATTTTATAGTAACATTTTTTTTTAGGTTAATTGTATTAATGAGATGTATTATATACAGAAACATTAAAAATTTTATTCTGTCACTACAGTTTGTTGATCAACTAAATATTTCAAGTGCAAAAATTACAATATTAACAACTAGCAGCACTGGGACTTATTGCAGTGACACTCCCGCCTCAGAGCTGGAGACTCCATTCCTCAGAGCATTAAAGACAGATAGATTTGACGATACGCTTGCTTGTCAAATCTTGGAGCAGCCTAATTTACTGTCCGGCTTTCCTGCAATGTGTATGCTCTTTACTACATTTCTTATTTTATTTTTTTACTTTAATTTTGGTCCCTGCATTATGCCTAACAAAACAGAGAAGAAAAATATTATTTTTCAAGAGCTTCTACTAAAATGTTATACATGGTGTAAAATTTAAATGTGAAATATATGAATTGCAAAGATTATGTTAAGCCCTATTTTGGAATCATTGTATACACAATTTAAAAATAACATTGAAGTGTGATTTTTTATTATTTTAAGAAATTTAGAACACTTAACAAAGTGAGTTTGATTAAAGTGTACAGTACAGTTTATAAACTAGAAAATACTAATGTTTTTGATAATCCTTAGGCATTAATGTTTACTTCTTTGTATCTACTTGTATTTCAGTGATGACATTTTTCCACATTCACCAACATAAAGCTGTTATTTATGTGTGCTATACAGAGACCAAATACATGGACATCATGGATGTGAAAACTTTTGTACCTGTTTCTAACATTTCCCCTATCAAAGACATAGCTGCAGTAAGTAGTGTATTCCAAAATATTTTTCTTGTTGTGTTTGTATATATGAGAAGCTGTATGGCATTTGAATTTTGTCACAAAATTGAAATACACTTGCATTTTATTTCTATTAAAAAAAGTATATTTTATTTCTACCTGTCTATCATTGTTTGCCTGTCTTTTAAAAGTGCTAGATCAATAACAAAAATAAAATAATGAAATTATTATGCCTAACCCAACAGAAAATAATTTGTAAAGTTCAGCATTTAAGTTTAAGAATTTATATAGAAGCAGCAGTTGATATTCATATACTAGACAAGGAAGATTTGTTTAAAAGGTTAGAAATTACATGCATTTAATTATTTGAATAACTGTTTACAAATGTATATTTGCAGCCTGACACTAACAAGGATAATATGATCAGGGACTTAGTAGAGCGACACACAGTACATGACACAATGTATATGTGATTCTTCTTGTGTTCAACCCATTTGTACTGATTGCATTAAATAACAAATAATTATTACAAGTCAGGATATTCACGTTAGGAAGTTCATTGTGTGAATGTTTTAAATTTGAAAATTGCATGTCTTGCTATTTTTTAAATAATGTTAAAAGAAAGAAATGGGTAATGTTTAGGGAAATTTTTTCAAATTGCATTACTATGAATAAAAAATAATTCTTTTCCAATTCTATTGTCATAAATTTGTAAGTCATGTCAGTAACTGCTTGATTTGATGTGTGTTTAAAGTTTAACTGCTCAAGTTTGTTTTACATGACTTAGTTTCATTTCCTTATACTTAAGTTCTAAACCTTTTTTTGTGTATCAAAACCCAGACAGGGGTTCGTTGAGCCACAAAGATGTATCAATTTAAATATTATATACTGTGAGAAGCAGCGTCTGAGGAAATATATGCAATTGCAATGTTATTTAGTTAGATAGATTATTCAAATTTGATTGATTCTTTCTTTTTTTTTGACAAAGTAGAATTTTATATCAAAATGTTTTTACACATCCACGGACCGTCTGGTGCAATGCCACTTAAGACCATTGATTATGTAGTATTCATATATTAAATAAGGTGTTTAACCAGGCAGTGTACATGTGTTTCCCAAAATTAATAGTGAACCCTTGAAGAATTTCACATTAAAAATGACACTAATAATGATTATTTACAATTCATACATTCATTTCCCTGTGTTAGTGATGAAGGATATTGAAGAACATTGCACATTTATGTTTATTCCATTTTTAAAAAGAGCAATCATCAATATAATGCCTTGATTAGTTAAAAGCTTAACTGTCCTTTTTAGTGAATAAAGACATCATCTGAAATGTATATATCAATTAACAATGGAACTGTTCTTGAAATAAAAAACAAAAATGTTAACAAAATTAAATACAAACTTTCAATCAAAATTGACTGTGGGCATAGACAACCAAACTACACCTCAGTTTAAGACTATTTATTTGGGGAGACCATAATAATAAGAAAGTAATTATTAGATGTAAGATTTTTATAACAGTTAATTGTATAAACAGTCCATTTCCCTCGATATCTTTCTATATTTATTATTATTTTTGAGCAAAAACAAACTTTTTGTTTAAAAAAAATAATTTTGAGTTTTATTTCATGTTCAAGAGCAAAGTCTGATAGAAATGCATTGAGATTTTTTTTTAAAGTAATGGAAAAACAAATTTGAAACAAAATTCTAACATTTTAAAAAAATCAGTGGTTAACTTCATCTTACCAGAAAACAATTAGTTACTTAATTAGAAAAAAATGAGCTATACAGGACAAAGAACTGTGAAACACAGACTGACTTGTGATTTGAAAAATAACTAAATTGACTTTGTTCACCTTACAACTACTAGTTTTAAATGGAAGTCAGTGTGATAATTATATAAAATAAAAAAGCATCACATAATCAAAAATAAATTTTATTTACCATGATTTATGTTCAATTTTTATTGATGGACAAATTAAATAACAAAGGGTAGAAAGTGTTTGATTTAGTGACGTTTCATAAAGTATATATAATATACATTTTATTAGCAAATAATATTTTTTTTTAAAAGACAATCTACAAACATACCCACATACAATTAGAAATGTCATATATTTGTTTCCTGTCAAATGTTGTCATATGTCGGACTGTCAATTGTATATACTTTCTACTTTGTTAAGTCAATATTCAAAATAATATGCGCAATTAATTTAATTTAGCTCAATTTTATTAATTAATCAACATGAAGCAAAATGATTAGGAAAAATAGATTTTAATTTCAGATTAAACCCAATAATATAATCAGGCATCTACAATTTTGAGCTTCTTGTCAAGAAGTCAATGCCTAGCTACTACATCTACTAAAAGTTATTTAATGTTATTTCACCTTGAAAGTACTGGACTTTTGTACATTTTTCACATTCAAGTTTCAAGTTTAGTCATTAACTTGCATAAAAAATAAACCTCTCCCTTTTGCAAAAAATTTAAAAAATTTTAAAGGATTAAAATTGAAAGAAATAAACACTTAACATTTTATTAAGCTTTTGATGTTCACCATCACTGACTACTGAGTTTTCTTCTCTTCACCGCCTTCCTGCAATGCCTTCAGTCTGTCCAGAAGTGGTGGGTGTGAGAAATGCCAAGCTGAATACAGCCAATCACTCAGAGGGAAACTCAAGTTGTCTTCATTCAGCTTGATAAGTGCAGAGCACAGAAGGTGACTGTGGTTCATTTTACGAGCAAATGCATCTGCTTGGAATTCAAACTTCCGTGTGATATGAGTGACAATGAATGATAAAATCTGAAAGAATTCAAGAAACATTTTATTTTTATTATAAAAAAAGCTAAACCAGAAAGTATAAGCAGATTTTAAAAAAAAAGCTTAAGACTATATTTACCAAAGATCAATTGTTATTTGAAAAGACTATCAGGATAGTTTACCTCATTGTATGGAGCAAAAATGAACTGGAATATAATAATAAGACCAATCAATATGGGCTGTGTGTCAAACCCAAATGCTGAGTATAGCACTGTTTCTTTTATGAGTACTGCAAACACCATCAAACATAAAAACAAGTTCACCTAGAGGAAAGAAAACAATGTCATGTTCATCAAGCAGATTCCATTACAAATGTAACTCAATCGGAACAATTTTGTTGCCAACAATGCAAAATTGATTCAGAAATTTATCTGAATACGCCCTGGGATAAAACTATAAGACTTCACATGAAAAATGAATAGCACACTTCAACTGAGCCAAACTAGATAACAATTACCAGATATTAAACCCAAGACCAAAAAATAAAATAAAATGATACAGTCGAACCCAATTAACTCGAGCCCGGTTAACTCGCCCACCCTACTAACTCGACGTTTTTTATTAGAACCGCCTAATTCTCTCTTTGTCTTAGCATTTTCTCATCGGTTAATTCGAATTTTTTAAGTCGCCGAAACCTAATACCTCGAGCACAAAATAGGGCCAAAATTTGAAACTTAACGTTGGTTAGCTCGATCTTCATCTGTTCACCTAGCAATGCACTTTGACATTTTTAGTTCAAAACAGTGTTGACATCTCCCTTTCTTCGAGACTTCCGGCTATTGTGTGATTCTACGAGATTTCAATAAAAATTAGTGTATGTTTTTACTTTCAATTTGATTCCGTGTGTGAATAGTTTGAGTATCTTTAGAAATGAAAATAAAGGTTTGTATCGAGAATCAACGGTGGTTTTTATTTAATTAAATAAAAAAATTATTATTATTTTGAAAGTTTGTTGTTGCTTTGTTACCAGTAAGATACATGACTGTGACTAACACACGCGTGACGGTGAAATCAAATCATTTTCTTAATATTCCAGTATATATACATAATTTACACGTCATCACTGTTGTAGGTCGAATTCTGATAAGGAATGATTTTTTTTAAAAATTCGCTTAGACTTAGTTGCCGGCCGAGGTCTAACACAGCGTGCTGTGATCAACGGTCAAGGCCGCAATAGTTTTATTTATATTACAAGTTTGATCGACTGAGGAAATTCGAAAGCGGTCTGATAGTGACAGATATCCTGCACGTCAAAAGCATTAAACTTAAAATTACCATATTGATATGTTTATTTTATTTTTTTTAAATTCGCTGATTCGACGGGCATTGCAAACGCGAGCGGCTGTGACATGCCACGCCACACGCGCCATGGGACGAGGCGAGGCGAAAAATTTGACCTTAGTTTTAACACATGCGCAGACAATTATAAACTGGTAACTTTTTTTTTATTAAATGGAATCGAAACATGACCACAGAGACGTAATCAAAGTCCTTAACTTCGGCATAAAAATACATATTTATAAAAATTCCCGACTAGTCATAACTTTTCCCGACTTTAAAGGCCGAGAATTTTTTAAAAAGAATTCCCGACTTTTTCCCATTTTCCTGACTGAGTGGGAACCATGGTTATATTTAAACGGTCCTTAAAAACGAACGGTCATTACAACCTTAGGAAAGAGTGAAGAAATATTAGGGTCCCGATATTCCGATCCGATTAATCGTCCCATCACTAATTAACGCACATCACGTACATAAAGAAATTTCAAGCACATGTTAATATTTTGCAGCCACATTGGTTTTCGTTTAACTCGATCATCGGTTATCCCGACGCCATTTGTCATACCCCAAGGCCGTCGGCTTAACCAGGTTCGACTGTATTAAAATGAAAAGGGTCACTGACCTGAGACAGAACCAACTGTTTAAGGACATGATTAAGATACCAATGACCCAACTCATGACATAAGACTGCCAGGACCTCATCATTGTTGCATCCTTTCTTCTTTTTTTTCTTTTTGTCCTCATTGGCACCAGATTGTCCTGTTTCATCTGTTGAACTTTCAACTTCTTTTTCAGTCTTCTCTTCCTTAGAGGCCTCATCAGTTTTATTGTCTTCAGATTCATTCACCTGTTTAAATTTTAACATTTAATATTTAGGGTCAACTTAACTTAATATCGGTACACATGTTAAAAAAGTATACAAATAAAATGCAAGCACTTAATGCTAATAATGGGATATCCTTAACATGGGAGCCAGAGAATAGGTTTTATTTCTTTTTAAAGTCTGTGAATTCACATGTGAGCCAGTGGAATATTAATTACTAATTAGTTTAAAAATAAATTTGTTAACGCCAATTTACAAGAAGAATATGTCCAAAATAAAAGAAATATGCATTATATAACTAAAGTTAAAACACAAGAGGTGTATATGATCTTATTAAAAAACTGAGCTCTTCACCATTGAATCGGGATCATTACAAATTAATGCAGAACATAATGAAATCCTACTTTTTCTTCCTTGTCGGGATCATTACAAATTAATGCAGAACATAATGAACCTACTTTTTCTTCCTTGTCCTCTTCATCTTTTTTCTTTTCCTCATCAGCAGACTCTTTATTCTCAGGAGCAAAATCTTCTAGCAAGGTGTCAAAAAGGACAATTCGTTTGTTATTAAAAAATCCATAAAAGTAGGCATTGCTATGTGATGATCTTTTGGAACCTGCAAGGGAAACAAAGAAATATGAAATTTGTATGAACTTTTTTGGAACCTGCAAAAAAATTTAATTCAATCATCATTTCTAATATCGATTACTAAAGTTCATGGAAAAGTAATTTGACACTATCAACTGAGAATGAGTTGCACAATTAAATTAAAGTCAGCTACCTTCTACAACAAAAAGCTTCTTTAATGGGAAATTAATACTGCTGGCTAATTCTTCGATCCTTGTACGAAGTTCTCCTTCAGGCAATGGTGTAAATTTGTCAAACAAGGGTGCTATATAATCAGCATACAGAGTAATCATAACCTAGATTAGAAAGATAAAGAGCATTATACAAAGAGATGTCTGATAAAGATCAACAAAAATGTGACTAAATATCCTTAAAACTAATTTTCCTCAATAAATCTAAAAAATTGCCAAATAATTGTATTTTTACCCAGTGTGATCACAATAAAGCGCATAACATAAAAGGAATATATGCCTTTTTTTCTTCTTCAAATTTATTTTAGCTGTTATGGACTAAACATCATGTAACAAGACAAATTTTTAAACTTTAAAACATAACTGATGCTTACTAGGGAAACCACAAGAATGAAGAGCCAAGCATATATGAAGAAGTAGGTTCCTCCAGCCTGTATAATGAGGATCAGGGCAGCAGTGACAGGTAATGCAATAGCTGTTGTCACCAACAATTGCTTAGCAGTATCTTTGAAGTAAAATTCCAGGGTCTGTTAGGAAATTATTTTTTTAATAAATATTTCAGTACATATTATGTTCAAGACAGCAGAGTTGAACATTTTGAAGAAAAGGTCATTAAAAATTAGAGTGCGGTTGTTAGTGTAGGCTCCTCTCCTGTTTCACTGACCTGTTTATTAAAACCATGTCTTTCTTCTATCACAAATGTACTGTAGAGAGACCAAGGCAGAGTCGTTACAGTGGAAAATAGCATTGCAAGCAGCATAAACACCAAAGACTGACCAATCTGTATTAAAAGAAAAATGAGTCATCCAAAATAATTTCATTTATATTTAGGGCTGCGGAAATTAGCGATTAAATTATTTTTTAACGATTAATGGACCCATCACTTACAAATTATTGGAAGTCAAAAAGTAAAAAAAAATTTTTTAAATAGCAGCCGATAAATAATAAATTTTCCTGACGATTGCACAAACATTTTGGTTTTAAACTATTGCTGATGGGAATGCTCAATATGTTGATAAAGTTTGCCTACCATGGTTCTAACACTTCGTCTACTTATCAAACCAAATGAAAAGCGTATTAAGCTAATGGCAGTAATGGAGTTTGACTTAGAGACAGAAAATGATGACAGCTCTTCTGATGAATATCTGCGTAACAAAATGGAGATGAAAGTTCCTGAATCCATTAACCCTCTGCAATGGTGGAAACTTAATGAAGAACACCAATATCCAATAATGTCATTCCTTGCCAAGACTGTTTTGTGCATACCAGTTACCTCAGTTCCATGTGAATGATTGTTCAGCTCGGCTGGTTATATGGTCAATTAGACCTGCTCATCACTTGAACCAAATAATGTCAACACACTTGTCTTTTTGCGTAGTTGGTTAAAATATGACATATAAAGGAGGCATTCCACTGTTATTTAGATTTTCAACAAGATCGTTTAATAAGTGTTAATTTTAATGTTTGGCTTTAATAGAAATTAACGATTGATTAATTATTAAAAGTTAATAAAAGCCTTATTTATATTATAAGAATGGTATGTGTATAACTTAACTATAACACACTTGTAAAGAAAAAAAAATGATTGCTATCATTACCTCGCCCTGGGGAATGCCCAATTTTAACAGGGTTAGAGAGGATAGATTCCACAGTGCTGGGAAGGCACCAAACCATAAAAGAAGCTGTAGATAACAGTGAGTTATTAGTTAATTTAGATTGAAGATTAAAGACTTAAGAAAATGATGAATAAAGAATTCACTTTATATATACTTAAATCTACATATTGAAAACTGGGAATTATTTTATCATTTTACACTGAGTAAAATTAATATTTTTTTAAGTTTCCCAATAGTTTATGAATATTAAATCAGCAGCCATTGCAAGATTTAAACATAATCCTTTAAACTTGTTTTTTAATATGAAAAATTAAGAAATAATTATGAAATTTACTTTAAATAATAAGTAATAGTAAAAATGGGATTCCAGTGAATCCATTAAACTCAAAATTTGTTTCTTTTACTTCCATCTTAATAAAGAAAAGAACGAGTTTTGGATTCAGTAGATCAGACTTATTATTACAAGAGCTATCGATAACTTATGTAAAAAAAAATTATTACCGTAGACTCAATTTGGCTATAAAAACCTTGGACCAATCCAAATGTACTTTTATCTAGATGGTAAGAGCGAGCTTTCTCAAATGTTTCTTGGTCCATTACCCCCACCAAGGCATCTGGGACTTTGGTGCTTGATTTAGCAACATTGCGCTGAAATGTGTTACAGGTATCAATAAATATATAATATGAAGTCGTTTGTTTTTTTAATCTTCTTTTGGCTTTGTTAACATTTAAATTAAAATGCAAGTTTATAGCCAAGACTTCATAGCCTAAAAATATATATCCTGCCAATAAAATTATTTTACCACTTAAGTGTAAGCTATGATGTATTAAAACATATTTTGAAAATTATTTTGCATTAAATTTAATAAACAAGGTAGAAGGAATCCTGAAAAAAAAACATATAAAATGCAATTCACCATAAACGTTAATATTTATATAACAAATTTTTTTTTAAAAAGAAGAAGAATTTGTGAATTTTTTCCACATACAAAATGAAAATTTATGAATAAGAGAAAAACAACAGTTTGCTGGATTAAAGAATTCTATATTTAATGTCATGATAGGCACATGTTTAAAAAAATGCAATCCATCATAAAATATAATTAAGTTTACAAACCATAAAAGTTGCAATTACTTGCAATGTCATGACTTTAATACACCTATATCCTCGTACATAGTATTAACAAGATATTTAACAAAAATCAAGACATTTATTTTGATCCAATATTAATGCTGGGGAATGTCCAGATTTGTTATTTTCATAATCTACACTGAAAAGGAATGTGCAGTGATGAAATAATCTGGAATATTTCCTTATGAGTGCAATAAATGTCTTAAACTACCATGAGTTGTAAACAATTTGAGGATCCAATCTCACTTAATTGTTGTTTACACTACTTATTTTCTTGAACATGGCTTCATTTACAATTTGTCCATTCATTGAAAAATGAACAATATGGACCAGCCTCTATTCACCAATATTTCTTCAAAAGACTCCAATACACTGTAGCCAGATGAGTGTTCAATAAACACTTCCAGGAAACAAGAAAAATCTGGGGGGAAACCAAATAAAGTCAAGCACATGATTTTGGCTGCCCTAGGCTCGTTTAAATTTTAATAGCACAAATAAAATGTTCAAGCTACTGCATGTTATCTGATGGGCGCGACTTGTGAAGAAAATAAGAAATTTGCCCATACAATTTAGAGGCACAATGTTGAGACTTTAAAGTAGTATAGAGTTTATTTCAGTGTGTAGTTGGTGTAAATGAATTTGATGGTTCCTTAGCAGGACTAGCAGATTCACAATGTGTAAAAAACTATAAATGGAGATGATCACCTAATTATAAGGTTATATTCATGTTTTTATTTTTTATCCTTTCATGCGGGTATGGAGTGCAGTTCTGCCCATTGCTATCGATAGATTTAGAGCAATGCCTACAATACGCACTGTTTAGGAACTTGTCCTTGTTTTTGGAAAGCCATGGTTGATATAAACAGCTTGATATATCTTGAAAAGCATCTTGAAATGAAGTTAGGTATGATTATCTGCAAAAAATACATTTGAAATGTTTTAAAGTCATTTACAGTTTAAGCCTGTAACTTTGTCTGTCAAAAAAATAAATGGAATAATTAATATAAAAACTTTGCAGCACCTTTTCTAGACTAAGTCTATTATATGAAATCTCTAGCGAACTCTACTCCGAAATAACAGTGAACAGAACCATTAAATAATTACGTACTCACACATGTTAAAGAATAAATGGGATCCATGACAGTGATATAGAAAATAACAATAATTTAATTCTATTAAAATATCAGCATTAAAAATTTCCCTTTTAGCATAGGAAATTTTGTTTTTATTATCTTATCTTATCTGTTTACAGACGCTCCTTCTATACAGAAGATTATTGCGCCCTGCGCTTATCTATGGTTTGTGTTTAGTCCTGCATTTCCATTAGAGATTTAAATGTTGATAAAGTGTTGGTTTTCCTGGATTCTTCAGGCAACCCATTCCACGCCTGAATTCCGGACGGGAAGAACGAAAATTTGTATGTGTTTGTTCTTGCATACGGAATAAGAAAGGTGTTTTTATCCTTATGTCTATCTGAGGGTTGTATTAAGTTATCTTTGTGTTGTATTTCTAAATTAGAATTAATTGCTTTATGTATGATTACTACTTTGCTCTTGGTTCTTCTATCCTCTAGTGTTTCAAGGTTTAATGATTTAACTAATGGTGTTATTCTTGTCAGTTTTGAATATTCTCCAGTAATGAATCTGGCAGCTCTTTTTTGAATTTGTTCTAGTTTATCAATGCTTTCTTTGGTGGATGGGTCCCATACAGAAGATGCATATTCTAGTACAGGTCTCACCAAAGTGAGGTAGCATTTTAGTTTTATATCTCTATTACATTTTTTAAAGTTTTTTTTTATAAAGCCTAAGGTTTTGTTTCATTTTTTAATCCTTTATATTAACTCGTGGTGTCTGCGGCCGACCTTGCTTGCTTGCTTGTCGCCAAAACTTTTGATCGATTTTTAACCCACTTGCTCGCAAGATAGCGAGCTGAAATTTTGCAGGCAGTTTGGTACCGATGATAAAAACAATGTATCAAAATTTCAGATCGATCGCATGTACCGTAATTAAATTATTGATTTTTTAGATTATTTTATTTATTCCTATGTATCATGCTATTTTTTGAGATAGAGCGTCGCGGTGCGTATTATATTGAACAACCTTTCTGTCGCGCAATAAGGTGCGTATTTTATTGACAGCTCTTTTTATAAACATATTCCTGATCGGTGCGCATTATATTAAACATGTTTTACGACACAACTGCAATTTTGTATTTCTGGATGGTCTGGCGCTGCGTATTATAATGAACATTCTTTTAATTACTTCTCGTACATAAAGGATTTATAGTCAAAAACTTGGTTTTTTACTGGTTTTTCTTATTTAATAACTTCATTGACATGGGGATTCCATGATAGTTTCTCATTTATTAAGACTACTAAGTATTTTGCATCTTCAGTTTGGGTCAGTTCTTTTCCATGAATGTAATATTTTGAATTTATTTGTTTCTTTTTCTTTGTTAATCTTAACAGTTGACACTTTTCTGGGTGGAAAGACATACTCCAGTTGGTTTCCCATTTTATCAATTCATCTAAATCTAAGTCTTTTTGTAAAATTTTGTTCTGATTTAATTGTTCTATAGATTATACAATCATCAGCAAATAACCTAACTTTTGTACCTGTTGAGATGTTGTTGGGTAAATCATTTATATAAATTAAAAAGAGTAAGGGACCTAGCACAGTTCCTTGTGGAACTCCTGAGTTAACCTTTATTGGTGCAGATTTAGATCCATTAATTATTACACTTTGCTCCCTGCCCAAAGGGAAGTCTTGGATCCAGTGATGTAAGGGACCTGAGATTCCAAAGTAGTTAAGTTTTTTAAGTAAACTAAGGTGGTGAACCTTGTCAAATGCTTTTGAGAAGTCAAGTAATATTTTGTCTATTTGATCATTATTGTCTAAGCCTTTTGATAATTCATCTATTAAACCTATTAATTGTGTTTCACATGATCTGTTTTTTCTAAAGCCGTGTTGATGTGGGCATAGGGCATTATATTTGTCTAGGTGGCTAACTATTTTACTATATATTATGTGTTCTAGTAATTTACAGGTGATACTAGTAAGTGATATAGGTCTGTAATTACCAGGGTCTGATTTATCACCTTTCTTAAAGAGTGGAGTTACGTTAGCTAATTTCCAATCCTGGGGCACTTTACCCTGGTTTAGAGAGGATTGAAAAAGAACTACAAGGATTGGGGACAGTTCAATGCTTAGTTCTTTTAATAACCTTGCAGGCAATTCATCTGGGCCAGTGGCTTTGTTTATTTTTAAGTTTTTTAGGAGTGAATGTTAATTAATAATATTAATAATTAATATTATTACTGTAATAGAACTTAAAAATTTATTTTAAAATACAATTTTTATTACTAGTAGTCATTAATTGTATCCCATTTATTATTAGTAATTAGCAATATAATTATCAGTATAATTATTAGGATTGATCTGATTTAAATCTTTAAATAATTTAGTCTGCCAAATTAAATTAATAAATAGAATAGTTGTTATTTAATATCAAGTATTAAGTATTTAGGTTATACTTTAAGTTTGTTTTAACTCACTGACAATGATAGAGACAGTAATCAATATTTTAAAAACTGAAATTTACTACTGGTATGATAATTATTTAATTACCAGATCAGCAATCACAAACTACAAAAGTCATTAAAAAAACTCACCACAATATTTGTTGTTCTTAAAATCCAGACGCATAGAAAATTCTTGATTTTGTTAAAGCAGCTTTAAAAAGAATAAATTGCGATTTCTACGCATGCACAAATAAGTGTAACTAATATCACTATTCACTATAATAATACCACATTAAAATGCAAGCAGCAATAAATTAATAGAAAAGTAATAGAAAAGATTCACATCAGTGTTTTATTATTTTTGGTAATTATAATGTTTTTGAATTAAACATTCCTGACTAGCCAGAAACAACCTAGACTATTTTCCATTTACCAAAAAAATTTTTTTTTAAAATTAAGTAATTCCCAAATGAGGGGGAACCATGCATCAGAAAACTAATATAGTTTTTTAAAGAAATAGGGATTATGACCAAGAAATGTCAATTTAACAGGTAATTTTTTTTACTTTTTTAATGCTAATATGATGAATTAAAAAAGCAACAACAAACAGTGGAGAGTGATGTAATACTGTAACTCTGTTTTTAAGTGCTCTTATTTTCAACTTCATCATGAATATGTAAATTATCTTTCACATCAAACATATTTTTTTTTGGAGACTTTATTTGAAAATTTTATTGTATTTTGAACAAATTTACATTGAGAAAAAAAAATTATTTTTATTTTATACAATTAAAAAAAACAATACTTCATAAGTTTTTAAATTATTACCAAAATTGAAGACCCTAGTGCTAAAAGTACCTAAGTCATATTTTTGTGTAATTAAATCTAAACAGTGAACTTTTAACATTTTGTTTAGACCAATCTAGTGTATAAAATTGAAAACAATACAATGTAAGTAGGTCAAAATTTTAAACTGTATAAAAAATTAAAATGCTATCATCAAAGAAACAAAAAATAAATTAAAACTTGATCATCGCAAGATGTGTAATTTGTGACTTAATAACTTAAGTACTTTTCGCACTAAGCGGGCACGGTGGGTCAAGTGGCATGCACGCTTTGCAGGTGTAACGAGGGTCACGGTTTCAAATCTCTGTGAAGACAGGGATCTCTTTCCAGGGCCAAGGGTGTCCCTAAGTTCATCCGACTCCGAATGGGTACCTGACACCAGTTAGGGAAGCAAAGGCGGCTGGGAATAGCGTGGTTCGTCATAGATGTGGCCTGTGAACGCTGCATCACTTGCCAATATGTTCTTAACAGAAGGTAGGACGCAATAATCTTTTGAATTGAAGGAGCCTCTGTATAGATAAGACAAGCCAAGCTCTTCCGTACATTATCATTGTCATGGCTGGGCCAAAAGAAGGTCATTTCCGCTGGCCATCTTTGTTGCTATGGCACATGACACCTAGAGGCCGCCAGAAAGTAGTGCAAACCATTGGAATTTAAAGGGGTGGGAGATCTCAAATTTTAACGTTTTTTTTTAAGCAACGCGCCAATTTTGGAAAACAGCGAAAATACTACTTACAAAATTAGGGGGTAGGGGGAGAAATTCTAAAAAATGAGGCTATTTTACCATCCTGCCAAGTTTGGAAAAAAGAAAAAAATGCACAAAATATGCTGACAAAAATGGTGCTCACTGTTTATGCGTCAGAATCATGAAAATGGGGAGGTTACGCCTTTTTTATAATTTTAAGAAATTCTTTCATTTGGTCGTTACTGCCACATAAGTGTCACCACATATATTCAAATAAATATGAATTGAACTGCTCCTCCCCAGAACAGGTTCTCGTGGGCAGTGAAAGTTTTATTGCACTCCAGGTGCCCTCTATAGTGTTGGTGTGTGCGCCAGTCTCAGAGTGTTTGAACTCGAGGCTATGGTTCACCATTAGGTGGTGAAAACCTTCGTCCTTTGTATTTTCAGTATCAATGCTATAATTAAAATTATTAGTTCTTTATTTTATTTTTAAAATATTCTTTATTAATAAATCATTTAAATTTGTAAAACAGCAAAATTTATCTTTCATTTAAACAAAAGTTTCTGTTGTGTTTACAAGTTTCAATTCACACAACTATCATGACATACATATGTCAAAGTGAACTGTCCTCTGCCTCTATATAAAAGTAGAAATAATATTAGGATCTCCTTTTGAACCTTCAACTTTGGCTCATGACTAATTAATTTAACCCTGACCAATGGTTAAAAGGTTTTTGCACACAGCTACAACTTATGAATGAAACTATTAAAGACATAGTAATAGTAGGAGTCAAAACGAGGTTGAGTGAATAGTAATGGTTGCCAAGGACAACTAGTCTGCACACGCGGTACATTATGAAATTTCATAATATCAACTCTGCAGGGTTTAGCCGTCTAAATTAATATATTATTGAACTAAGTCCATATTAGATCATCTTTAAAGTTCAATCATCAAATATTTTAATGTTAAAAGTCAAAATAATTGAATATTTTATAAGCATCGGAGACTTCCGCCAATAAAAAGGGGGGGTGTCACTTCATAATAATGAATGGTCAGTGCTTGGGAAAATTATAAAATTATTTTTAAAAATGTTCTTTACGTCATAGCTCATTGAAAATTGGCACACATATCAATCGATTGATAAAGCTAGACAAGATTTAATATGAAAGCTAAAGACTTTGAATTTCTGCAAAAGTTTTTGAGGTGAAAATGGCCTATATAAGCTTTGATATTCCAAATTACCTATCGATTGAAAATACAATTGAGACCTATTAAAATAATAAAATGTAGGCCAACATGTCGCCGAGAGCTGCAGATCGGAAAAGGAACTGAAATATGTGTGGAAAGTAACTATTTATTAATAGTTTTCCACACTCATCAGAAAATTTAAAACTCGGATCCTCCTGCGCCGAATCCAATTTCCGATACAAAAAATTTAGTAGTCTCCCTTGTCATACGAAAGTACCTATATTATGCAGAGAATGACCGACGCCGAAGTATACAGTATATACATGCTTTCATTGCGGCAATCCTCCACAGTGGTCATTTGATAGCCAGCCCTCAATCTATCTGTCCAGTTGCTGGACATAATGTAGACATTTGCTCTTTTAAAAGGAAACTAAGTAAAACAATTGGTTTCAAGTGAATTTCAAGTTTAAAATCAGGCCCTGATTTTTTTATTTTTGTCCATTATCATTATGTGACGGCTAAGACTATGACGTCTGAACTACTAGACTTAGACATAGTTACTCATAGACTAGGACCAGAGTCTAGTAGAGCTGTTAGACTTAGACTTTAGTTTTAGACGACAACTCAGACAACTGAAACAAATTTTACAAATTGAAATATAAATAACCTTTTAACTTTAAGCCTTTTACTTTACTTTTACCTGTCTGATTGAAAGATATGTTTCCCATATGAAAGTTAGCCACGTGAATATAAGAACAGCATTGAAAATCGTATTTTCGTCAAAATTGGAAAACATATTGACATGTCTTAGGAGAAAATGAAATTGTTATTATTTTCACTGTCCTAAGTTGGATTATATTATCCAACATGTATTACATCGGAAATAGAACTCTTCGTTTCTGAGGTAATTAAAATACACAATCGGTAATCAGCTTTTATTTTACGCTTAAAAATGTATCCATGCTTAAAAATGTCCTTCATAATGTATTTAAGCTATATTTGTTTTACAGTTGTAATAACATTTATTTGAAGAAATTATTTAAGCACTAAAACATATTATTGAATGTAGTATTTATAATTATATGGAATATAGATGCAAGCTACAGCTAGCAGCATGACATTTTTTCCTGAGGTGTCATTTTTGGGAAACACCGCCTAATCTTAAGGAAGTAAACACTAAACACATGCTGCAACTGCCTGCAACAAACTCAATGCGTTAGGTCACATGAAATGGTGTGCCAGCTGTTAAAAAGACAACAAGTTGTCAACTCATAGCACATATAAATATATACATGTACAAACTGGGTGTGTATTGTTCACTTCACATTGACTTGACAACTCAAATAGTACGAAGTGTCTGCTGCTACGACAAAGTAACGGCAGACAACTAGACGGGCTGTTGCTAGTGCTACGACATGTCGTAACACAAGCAACATCCCGTCGAGTTGTCTGCTGCCACGACTAGTCGTAAAAAATATGCTGTATTTTAATAATACTAATACTTAAATACTAAACATTAGTTCTCATAATTAAATTTCATGAATACTAAGTAAGCCGATTAATGAATTTTAAAGGTTAAAAAAAGGCATATGCTGCTCGTCTCGAAGTTCGAGTCATCCAGCATGAATACTAGTCGTCTCGAAGTCGTTTTAATTTTAAAAAATAGACAACTAAACCTAACCCAGACCCTAAAACTACAATCTTAATTACGTTAATGGATAAAAATAATTGCACTTATTCCCTATTTACTTATTTCCTATTTTCAAGTGAAAAATACAACATTTCATTCCCGGAAGTACGCTTCGCTCTGCCATATTGCCATAACAACAATGAAAATACTTCGAGACGAGCAGCCACTTCGTAAAAAAAACTTGATTGGGGTTATTTTATGACAAACGGTTATTATTTTTAAAAATCGCCATCTGACATGAGCTTAGCTAGCTGATGTGATAGTGAAAGACAATACTTTTCAGTTACACCTGATACGAGGGTTCTAATCTCGCTAAAGGCAAATTTTTTTTAAAACCACAATGGGTGTGCTGGTAATTTTGATTTAATAACTACTTATTATTCTGAAAAGCGGATACGTTGAATCTGTTGATTAAATCTATTTAGATTTTAGAATTAATATTATAAAATATTATGAAGAGTTTGTTAAAGTTACAATATTATAGAAATTATAGCGGCTCAGTTTTTTCGAAGTAATCGAAGTGTTAATTTCTAAGAGTACTTACTAAGACTAGTGAGACTAGTGGTAGCAAGTGTTACGACTAGTCTCCTGGCTAGCGTTACGACATGTCGTAACGCTAGCAACATCCCAAATAGTATACCTTTAAATATTAAATTAGTTAATTTGTTGGACGTTGCTATTGACCAGATGATTTGACGGGATGTTGCTAACGACACGCTAGCCAGGAAAATTCTGCTCAGGAGTTTCCTGGCTAGTGCTACGACTAGCCTTAATAGTGGACACTTCGAAAAAACTAAGTCTCTATAATATCTTACAAACTTTTCTTAAGATAATATTATACACCCATGCCATATATAATTTATAATATAATAATAGTCAAATATGATGTTAACTGTTAATAATTAATAGATCTTGGCTTATTTATGTGTGTATTAGTATTAATTCTAAAATCTCAATTTATTTAAATATATTTAATCAACATATCCGCTTTACAGAATAACTTATAATTATAAGCAGTACAAAAATTAGGTAATCCCTTATTTCAGCGCATTTTATATTTAAATTTCAAGTCATCTAAAAACATTATTTCAAACTTACTTCATTATTTATTATTATGAAATCTATTTTAAAATTAAAACATTATTTTTTTGTTGAAATAAAATTACTATTTTACGATTTGTACGAAATTAAAATTAGTATATTTCCCTATCTTCTGTGACAAACGGCGCCATTGTTGTTGGAAGTCTGCTTTCAAAAACCTTTTTCTAAGTTAAAAAACCCCTTTAAGCTCAACAAAACACACGAAAAACTAATTTTAAAGCATTAAATACTTTTTCATTTCTGATTTAAGTGTTTAAATTAGTAAAAGTAAGTTATTTTATTTATTTTGTTATAAAATTTTAAATTCGCTGAAATAAGGGATTACCCAAAAATTACAATCACCAGGTTTGCCAACAGTAAAGTAAAAGGTATTAAAAGATATACTTGTATAAAAAAATAATTTAAATTTTTTTTTAAATAAGAAAAAATAGACGACCAGATTCGTATTACAATTTTTAAAATTAAAACTATTTATTCATCATCGCCCTTTGTCCCATCTTGGGCATAGGCCGCGAACAAAGTCTCTCCAGGCATCCCGGTCCTGCGCCAGTCTCTCAATCTGCCCCCAGCTGTGCCCGCTCATTTTTGTGTCTGCCTCCAGTTCCTCTTCTCCAGGTCATTTTGGGACGACCTCTTTTCCTTTTGCCTTGGGGTTCCATGTGAGGGCTTGTCTCACAATGCTGGATGTAAAACTATTTATTATTATTTATTTATTCATTTTTGGACGGCACTAACACTAGTGGTAGCAATAAAATTATTTCGCATGGTTACAACTAGTCCTAAGAATTGCTACGACTAGTCTTAGTACTCTTAGCAGTAAACACTTCAAAAAAACTAAGTCACTATAATATTTTAACAAACTCTTCATAATATTTTATCGTAGTGTTAACTTGCACGGTATTATACCGTGTAAGTTATTTTTTTTCTAACTTGCACGGTATCATACCGTGTAAGTTATTTTTTTCCTAAGCTACACGGTATTTGCACATGCGCAGAGACGGTTTTGTAGTCACTTATTTATAACTTTTTAAAATTTTACAAATGTACCGAACTTCCGTGGTCTCATGATTGAGAGTTGGACTGTAGAACAGAATGATGAAGAACAGGCATGGGTTCGATTTTCGGTTGAGACTAATATTTTTTCTTTTTTTGTTTACAATTCTTAAATTCTTATAATTACGATTAAATTAGATCTTTTACTTTTAGGGTCAGGGTTAGAATTAGTTGTCTATTTTTTACACTAAAATAGAAAAATAAATATATGGAAATCAATTTAAAAAATTTATTATAATTACTATTAAATTAGATCTTTTAGTTTTAGGGTCAAGGTAAGGGCTAGGGTTATTTGTCTATTTTTTACATTAAAATAGAAAAACAAATAAATTGAAATCAATTAAATATTCTTATTATAATTACGATTAAATTAGATCTTTTAGTTTTAGGGTCAAGGTTAGGGCTAGGGTTAGTTGTCTATTTTTTACATTAAAATAGAAAAACAAATACAGTAATACAGACAGGGACTAAAACTAATTAAATCAATTTAACATTCTTATAATTACAATTATATTGTAATTATAAGTTTTAGGGTCAGGGTTAGGTTTAGTTGTCTATTTTTTACATTAAAACATTACCGTACCGTGCAAGTTATTTTTTTACTAACTTACACGGTATCATACCGTGCAAGTTATTTTTTTACTAACTTACACGGTATCATACCGTGCAAGTTAACGGCACCATATTTTATAAGCATATATCATATATAATACGATATTAATAGATCTGAGCTTATTTATGTGTTATGTGTGTATTTATTCTAAACACTAAATTTATTTAAATAGATTTAATTAACGTATCCACTTTTCGAAGGCAAGGATTTGTTCCCGGGGCCTAGGGCGTCCCTGAGTCCACCCAGCTCCGACTGGGTATCTAACATTAGTTAGGGAAATAAAGGCGGCTGGGTAATGCGTGGAACCCTTATAGCCGAGGCTTGTGAACGCTGCATCACTTGCCAACAGAACGGCATGGTCTGTGGACGCATTAATCTTCTGTATAGAAGGAGCGTCTGTATAGATAAGACAAGAAGAACAAAATTTACAATTACCAGCACACTCATTGTGGTTTAAAAAAAATAAATTTTAATTAAATTTTAAAAAATTGGATGGGAGCTGGATTCAATCCCACTTTTGGTTTTTACATGAAACTCATCCGACTACCACTTCGTCTAGCAAAGCTCATGTCAGATTTCGATTTGTTAAATTTTTTACTGTTTGTCATTAAACGGACACCAATCAAGTTTTTTTTAACCTTTAAAATTCATTAATCGGCTTACCTAGTAATTAGTAATCATGAAATTTGATTATGAGAACTATTGTTTAGTATTAAAGTATTAGTATTAGCATAATTAAAATACAGCATATTTTTTACGTCTAGTCGTAGCAGCAGACAACTCGGCGGGATGTTGCTAGTGTTACGACATGTAGCACTAGCAACATCCAGTGGATTTGTCTGCCATTACTATGTGGTAGCAGCAGACACTTAGTTATTTTTTTAAAATGTGTAGTAGTAATTTTTAAGGTTGTTAAGACCGCTAGTTTTTGAGGACCGGTTAACCTTTCAAAAAAGACCGGTTAACCCCTTGTGTGTGTCGTCGTCCCGTCCCCCCACCCAAGTAACTTGTACATTAAGAATTCAGCTACTCTAGCCCACCACGTCGCGTGCGTCTGTTGGTGACAGGTTTTTTCCTCTCTTGCGCGCTTCCCGTCAACATTTTTTTTTAAAAATGGGGCATGGTGTTTATTATACAGTTTCCAAGTTAGCGTCATTCGTAGAAGTGATTCCCAGATTGAACCATACTGTCCCTTGGAGGACACTTGGTTGGGGGGGGGATTATTTTTAAAAAAAAACAACAAATCCTTCCTACCTAACTCATATGGTAGTGTGATAATAGTTTACGCCTGGCTTGACACGTTCAAGTCTTGAGTAGGGATCTACCGATATATCGGCTGGTATATCTGGATATCGGCAATATAGGTATCGGTAACATGTAAAGGTCCTGATATTGACGTCACCGATATTTCATAATAAGTGACATTTTGACCCCAAAAAAACCCCCCAGAAAAAAAACTATCATTTAGATTTACAATATCTCGACAAATTAATATATCGATCCCGATACCGGTATTGAAAAAGCCAAAAGAGTCTTAGTATTAATACGTACAGCCACAATACAGTGTGCCATGTGCTATGATATTGTTTAGGTATCGGCCGATTTTCGTATACTCTGAAATACTGTGCAAACATATACCAAGTATACCACAATTGCTCTAATAAATGGATAACATGTAAATATTATGTTCACGTAATTGCTCTAATAGCAAAGATGCACGCAGAATCGCAGATTTCTAAAACATTTCGTTTCGTATGGAATAACAAAATATATGTGTGGAGACTTGTTGTCATTGGCAACCATTCATTCTTTAAGCTCATTTTCACTCTATTACTATTGAGTCAAAGTTGAAGTTTCAAAAGGAGTTCCTAATTTTGCATGTACATATTTATAAAGGACGGTTTGTTTTGTCATATGTAGGTCATGATCTGGAGCTTGTAAAGACGTCAGAAACTTCGTTTCGGCACACACACAAAATCGGTAATATCTGCAAAAATGCATATTGGTAGACCCCTAATATAAAATATAAATAATTAGGAGTGATAAATTTAAGAATGACGTCATCAAATAAGGCCGCTGGTTTTTGTCCTAACAAATACTCATATCAGCACTCATATCGGGAAAAAAATATCGGTATCGGCAATATCGGCAAAAATGCATATCGGTAGTCCCCTAGTCTTGAGAACCTAGTGTGTTGGTAGGCGAACGTGTTGCGCATTGTCAGGAAATCCGGTGCACTAAGCATGGGTATGTGTGCAAAAATCATGCATATTGTGTAACAGGCAGGGGATTTTCTGTAATTCTTTTTACACATTTTATTATCTCAAAACCTCTGATTTACAACACCTTTGTTTAATATAGATAGAATTAGGATAGTTATGTTTATGTGCTAAAAAGATTCGGGCGTGGAAAATGGGGTGGGGGCGCAAAGTGTTGTATTGTTTTGATTAAGGTGCACAGCGCAATTTCCGCGTCATTCAACAGCTGAATCCCGCTAGTACTAGTACTACTAGTTGTGAACTTCAGTGAAGCAAGGCTGTAACAGTCACGTACGCATGCTTGCAACTATGCTATGTAGCCTTACACACTACAACACAGCAGACTGAACCTATTGTCAGCTGGGTCGTGGTATCGCGTTGCAGTACACGCGGTGACGTTCGCACTGTTACAAAGCGAGAGGAAAGCGTGTTAACGCTTCCCATAATCCAAGAATTGAAGTAGCGGTTAACCGGTCCTGGAAAAACAGGACTGGTCCTGATCTGAGGACCGGTTAACCGTTAACAACCTTAGTAATTTTAAAAAGTAATACATTTGTAAGTTACTTTTTAGTAAGTGGATAAATAAGTATCAGACGTTGGTCAAATTAAATTTTTTACTGTTTAGTCTTGCGCCTTAGCAGTTTGGTATATAAGTTCTGTCTAAGTAGAAGTATGCTGGAAGAAAAAACCTCAAAACCATTCAATTAATGATAATGTGAGATAAAATAATGATGTAGTAATTTAATATATTTATTTATAACTAGATAGGCTGACAGCGTAGCATACGCCGCAGACTTGCTCATGGATAGTGCAAAGACGCGGTGGTCGAGTGGAAGCGCGCTCAACTGGTGTACCGATGGTCACGGGTTCGAATCCATGTGAAGGCAAGGATTTGTTCCCGGGGCCTAAGGCGTCCCTGAGTCACCCAGCTCCGAATGGGTACCTAACACTAGTTAGGCGGCTGGGTAATGAGTGGAACCCACAAAGCCGTGGCCTGTGAAGGCTGCATCACTTGCCAACAGATCATCTGTCATGGTCTGTGGACGCAATTATCTTCTGCATAGAAGGAGCGTCTGTATAGATAAGATAAAGAAAGGGGGGAAAGAAGGGACAAAAACTACAGCACGGAGAAATCAAAACAACGCGGTTGAATGTCGGTGGGGGTAACCCCCAACACATTGTTGGTCTTGAGACATTCATACTGGGGTTATCTATCTGCCCACCACCCTAGCTTGCCAACCATAAACTATGATTGGCTGACCCTAGCGAGGGTCAGCTCAGCCATGTTCGCCAAAAAAGGGAGAAAAGAATGGGCACAAACACACATTTTTAAAAATTAAAAAAGTAATGTTCTCCCTGGGGTATTTTAATTCTTTAGGGTATATGTCTTAATAGTTTTAATTGTATAATCCTTAAGTTTAATAAGTGCCCGGTGTATGAAAAGCATTCAATAACCCTGGAACTGTGCATTTCACAGTTCCAGGGGTGAAGTCAAAAGTGTTGTGTACAAGCATATGTGTACATAGAAGCACAGTTGTTGTTCCTGCCTGCAGTGGTGGCTGATATGAGTTGTTTTTTTCTGTGTGCTTTGTACTTAAAAACGGCATACCATATTCTTGAATGTGATGAAATGAGTTATCAGAAAGAAAAACACAATATAGTCCAATACAATTTGAATGTGTCATGTGTAAAATTAAGTTGATCAGGGTAACAAAAAATTTATATTGAATTAATACAAACAGACACATCATTGTTAGATTGATTGAGTGAATACAAAAACTTTGATATCAGATATGATAATGCGGGCAGCGTTATTGAATTTCTAAATTTAAAAAAAATTAAATATAATTAAAGGTAGGCTACTTGTTCATTAATGAATAAAATGACATAGAGTAGACTTAAGAGAATATCATCATCATCATCATCAGTCCCCTGACTGTTGTTGTAGTTTGGAAGAGCGCTTGGACGCATCAACAGACGCCAATCTCTATATTCGCCTATCTTGAGCAGTGGCCAGTAATTCATTCAACCTAATCCCTGTTCAATGTTTTATGTTGTCAAGTAGGGCTGTCAATTTTGTTGAAAAAAGCTGCCCGGGTACCCGTGAAAATTTCGGACGGGTACCCGGGTTACCCGTTCTAAACTTAAACGTCGCATAATTTTCCCCGTCATGATCGCTATACAATACAATGCAACCTAGCCACCATTCATGCACCTCATTTCACACAGTAGTAGTAGCCAACGGCTTGCTTCCAGTTACAGTAACATACTATTACTAATGCACTATAATTAACTATAATGCACTAAAAACTTTTATTCAATTCCTGCTGTAAATGCATTCGTCATACTCTTAAATGACAATAAACTGAACATGCAAACAAAATGTCTACGGCAATGACGTAATATTCAGTTTCATACCTTTAATGTTAATATCCACTTGGCGTCGGTAGTCGATGCTAATGGCGATGAAGGACGCAATACTGCGGTAAATCTCAAGTGATCGTGCTTTGGTCAGTGGTACTGCTTTTGTTGACACCAAAATATTTCTGATATTGGGTGGATCGGCGGTTTGTTTATCAATATCAATTATATGAATAACGTTCACATGTCGTTTTATCGCGTTGGGTTGCCACCCTTCACAGACACAATTTAATTACAATGGTTGCATTTTGCCGTGTCGCTGTCAACTTGATTAGCCTGATTCCATACGACGTCTAACCCATCTTGTTAACTTTGGGTGTATTATTAATATCAATTTTTGGGCTAGGCAAACACGTGTCAATGAATACAAGAAACACACGCGAATGCAAGGGTGTGGGTTATAGCAGTGCTTCTCAAAGTGGGGGTCCGCGCAAGTTATCAAGAAAGGAGAGAAAAATATAATTATAATCCTCCAATTGCTATCAATAATACCAACCCTATAGAATTTGTCATTTTTGACAATAAGCAAATAAATGAAAGAAATAAAAGGAAATAAAATAAAAGGAAATATAATTCATTTCGCTACCATGTAAGTACAGGGAAAATAGTGCACCGGTTCCAGATGCAATGAAAAACATTCCTGCCGGTCCGCAATACAAAAATTTTTGAGAAGCACTGGGTTATAGGAGGGAAGAGAGGAGAGGGGGGGGGAGAGTAGAAAAAAACGCCATTAGATAGATAGTATCAATCGGTGACCCACGGTCGGCTATTTCAAAGCAAAGTTAGTTCTAAAGCAAGGGTGTTTGAATGAACAAAAAACAAACACGGCATCTTTCATCTCTGTGCAGTTCATCCTCACAGCCGACGTCTGCCCATCCTACACTGTTAGTAACTATTCAATTTATTAAATTTAAATACTTACGACCTTGTACGAATTATTAGCATCAGTTTTTCTAGGTCACCACGTGTTAATGAACACAAGAAGTAAGGCGGATGTAAGGGGTGTGGGTTATAGGAGTGAAGGGAGGAGAGGGGGTAAATAAACAATATTAGCTAGTATCAATCGGCGTATTTCAAAGCAAAGTTAGTCAAAGCAAGAGTGTTTTTTTTATTAACAAACACAGCGTCTTTCATCTCTAAGCAGTCCATCATTTTTTTTTGGCAGAGGACTTTTGTTTTCGTTATACGATTCTTTTAAAGAACTATTTTTTTAGTGTGTTGTGCGATTTCTGTTTCAGGTTGAGAGAAAAAAAATATATATCAAAATACATTGTATTTATTGGGACCGTATTTTATTTCCCGTTGACAGATATTTCTCCTTAGAAGTACTTCACAGCATATATTTGAAACAAAAATTTTCATTTGATAAATTGTTTCGCAAGCCAACAATGTAAACACAAAAAGCCGCATGGGAGCCGAAGTTTGGCCTACGGTTAATATAGACATAGAAGCCACATTTTCACGGGTACCCTGGCGGAATTTTATTACCCGGGTAATCACACGGCAACGGGTACCCGGGTCCCGGGTACCCGTTGACAGGCCTATTGTCAAGTCAACTTTTCTGCTGTTGACCTCTTTGATGGCCACCTTTTAAAGAGCCTTGAAGGATGATTTTTGTCAGGCTATCATGTCATAGTACATGAACGAGCCATGCCAGCTTGTGTCTCTTAATTGTCGCTATAATGGTTTCTTGATGGCCCGCAATGGCGGTTATTCTGTCCCAGACATACTCATTGGTCTCATGTTCTAGATAAAGAGATCTGTAGGATTTTTCTCATGCATTTGTTTTCAAATGCCTATAGTTTGAATTCAGTGGTTGCCAGCAATGTTCCCTTTAAGCTGCGCAGTAGTTAAGAATTACAGCGCAGTAAATTTTGTAAGATATTGCACACACAAAAAAGATGCTGTGTAACTTTGCACACGAGTTTTTATACTTTGCACACGGACCAACGAACCTTAGAGGGAACATTGGTTGCCAGTAGTGTCCAAGTCTCACATCAATACAGGACAATGGTTTTAATGAGAGCTCTGTATGGCCTGAGCTTTGTTGGAGGGCTTATGTTCTTGCTGGTACAAACAAGTAGATTAAATAACAGTTGCCGCTATGTATAGGCACATAATATCTACAGTAACACTAATGACTGCGCATACCTGGTACATAGTCATAGTAAATATTAGCATAACGTTTGTAAACATCTGCCATAAACTCTTAACTATACTCAATAAGGATAAATCTGGTACTGTAATTATATTTAATGTAAATCATAAATATAACTTTTAATGTCTAAATTGACAGTGATAGTAATATTAACAGTTGAACTTAAATTAAGTTAGTTATATTATTATTTGATCTCCGTCATCAAGTAATTCTTTAGAGAATGTGGCAGTGTCATTAACTAAATATAGGCTAATTAAAGGAGTAATTTTGGCCTTTCACTAAAGTCTAGATTTTAGAACATGTGTGTTTATATTTTTCTCCCCCAGGTTACTCAGAAACGGGACTTTTAAAATGCGGAACCCTGAAGACTTAGGATCCCCAGAGAAGAAGCAGAAGTTAAACCATGTGCAACCAAGTATGAATAAATAATTTTCATATAGATTCAGATATATACAATAAACGTAACAAAATGGTAATAGTTGTTCAAGTTAAATTATAATTATAACTAACTGCTTAAAAGAAGCTTATCAATTGTTTGAATAAGACAAAATATTTGCTTTTAGTAAGCTATCATAATAGGAAGATGGGTTTAGTTTTCAGCTTAAAGATTTACAAACATTTAAATGTTCTTAAATTCTGTTAAAATGTCCATTCTGAGTTTAAATTTTGGTATGTTTCAACATCTTCTGATGTCAATGATGAAATTGTTGCCCTTTATTTATCCTAACCATGACAACAATTTATAATTATCTTTGTAACAGTCAACTAATGTCAATGATGCTACTATTAGAGACCCGTATAAAATTTACTGTTGTTTTTATTTTTGTTTTGGGTTCTGTCTAGTTTTATTTTGATTTCTTAACCAGGTTACAGTCCAAAAAATATCTCAAAGGGAAGTAGTTTTGAAGAATTAAGAGATGCTCGAAGAGCACTTCCTATTTATCCAGCAAGGCAAAAAATTATAGCAGAAATCCGCAAGTTTCCATCTGCCATTGTAATTGGGGAAACAGGCAGTGGAAAGACAACACAAATTCCTCAGGTATCTTGTTGCTTAACTAAACAATAAGTTAAAATTAATTAAATTATTATTAGTTTATATACCATGGCCTAAGATAAAATAAAGTGCCATAACAAAATTTGAATGTTGACATCTTTAAAATATAACAACATACTGTGCATTGCAAAATAAATCCAAGCAAATAACTTGTGCATGAATTTTAAAAAATTTGCAATATAAATTCATCATGAATAAAGGAGTGGTCAACATTTTTCAGTATCTTCTAGAAGCAGGTGTCAACAGTGGAGCTACTATAGCAGTGACACAGGTTGGTTTCTGATAAATACGCAAAATGTAAAATATTTTCTTTTGCTTAAGTATGCATGTCACTCGGCATTTTTTGATAGGTTTGATTTGAACAACTGAGTTTGATGAAATTTCTTTAAATGATAAACATAGCTAATGTACACTGTAATGTCATCAGATGTTGTAGTCAGTAAACATAGCTAATGTACACTGTAATGTCATCAGATGTTGTAGTCAGTAAACATAGCTAATGTACACTGTAATGTCATCAGATGTAGTCAGTAAACATAGCTAATGTACACTGTAATGTCATCAGATGTTGTAGTCAGTAAACATAGCTAATGTACACTGTAATGTCATTAGATGTTGTAGTCAGTAAACATAGCTAATGTACACTGTAATGTCATCAGATGTAGTCAGTAAACATAGCTAATGTACACTGTAATGTCATTATATGTAGTCAGTAAACATAGCTAATGTACACTGTAATGTCATTAGATGTAGTCAGTAAACATAGCTAATGTACACTGTAATGTCATTAGATGTAGTCAGTAAACATAGCTAATGTACACTGTAATGTCATTAGATGTAGTCAGTAAACATAGCTAATGTACACTGTAATGTCATTAGATGTAGTCAGTAAACATAGCTAATGTACACTGTAATGTCATCAGATGTTGTAGTCAGTAAACATAGCTAATGTTAGGGGTCTACCGATATGCCTTTTTGCCGATATTGCCGATACCGATATTACCGATATTTTTTTTTGCCGATATGAGTATTTGTTAGGACAAAAAACCAGGGGTCATATTTGATGACGTCATTCTTAAATTTATCACTCGTAATTATTTATCTTTTATATTAGGGGACTACCGACACGCATTTTTGCCGATGTTACCGATATTTTTTTCCGATAGTAGTCCGATATGAGTGCCGATATGAGTATTAGTTTGGACAAAAATAACAGCGGTCATATTTGATGACGTCATTCTTAAATTTATCACTCGTAATTATTTATATTTTATAATTAAGGGGTCTACCGATATCCAGTTTGCCGAAATTACCGATTTTTTTTTCCGAAACGAAGTTTCCGATGTGTTTACAAGTTCCAGATCATGACCTACATAGGACTCATAACAAATCGAAACCGTCCTTTATAAAAATGTACAAACATATTAGGTACTCCTTTTGAAACTTCAACCTTGACTCATAATTATTAATTCTAACCAATAGTTTAATGGCTTTTGCACACGGCCACCTTTTATGAATGAAACAATGAGAACAAAGTACAATAGAAATAGAGTGAAAATGAGGCTGAAGGTTGAATGGTTGCCAATGACAACAAGTCTTCACACGGTACATTTTGTTATTCCATACGAAACGAAATGTTTTAGACATTTGCGATTCTGCGTGCATCTTTGCTATTAGAGCAATTAAGTGAACATAATGTTTACATGTTATACATTTATTAGAGCAATTACGGTATACTTGGTATCGGCACTAGTTACACAGTATTTCTGAGTATACGAAAATCGGCTGATACCTAAACAATATCAAAGCACATGGCACACTATCGTGGCTGCACATATTAATACTAGGACTCTTTTGACTATTTCAATACCGGTATCGGGGTCGATATATTAATTTGTCGAGATATTGTAAATCTAAATGATAGTTTTTTTGTTTCCCTGGCCGATATATCGGTAGACCCCTAGCTAATGTACAGTGTAATGTCATTATATGTTGTAGTCAATAAACATAGCTAATGTACACTGTAATGTCATCATATGTTGTAGTCAGTAAACATAGCTAATGTACACTGTAATGTCATCATATGTTGTAGTCAGTAAACATAGCTAATGTACACTGTAATGTCATCAGATGTTGTAGTCAGGATATGAATGTTTTACATTGAATGAATTGATAATTATATGTGTTTTACTCATTTTATGTGAAGTCTGTGAGCCCAGCTGATTGCTGGGGTACTATGCTATATAAATTATCAAATATTATTATTATTATCATTATATATCATCTAAAATGTGCAGAAACTAATAATTTCATGTCTTTAAACATTAATTACCTTGTTATTAGCCCCGCAGAGTTGCTGCTATCTCAGTGTCTCAGAGGGTTGCACAAGAGAAAAATACAAATCTTGGTGGTATTGTAAGTACATCTAGTTGAAACAACTCAATCCATTATCTTTCATCAAACAGTTTTAAAGTGAGCTTCAAAAAGTCTTTAAATTTACTATTTTTAATAAATTAACGACCAGGCATTATTTTATGCCTAGTACCTTTTCAGTTTTATCGTCATATCAATTGTATTGGCTTTTAACACGACTTTATTTTCTTTGGCTAAATTTCAGGTCGGCTATTGTGTTCGGTTTGAGGATGTCACAACGCCAGCAACAAAACTCAAGTTTATGACGGATGGTATGCTGCTTCGAGAAGCCATACTAGATCCGACCCTGACACGCTATTCGATTATAATCCTAGATGAAGCTCATGAAAGGACTATCAACACTGATGTGCTGTTTGGTGTTGTGAAAGCAGCCCAAAGGCGCAGGTTAAAGACTGGCCAGAAGTTATTAAAGGTTAGCATTGGGATTGTCCTATTTATACTGCTTTTCTCATAAGATTTTTTTTATCACACTTGTATTATAAATAATATAAAAGCCCAGGTCACTCATTCTGTCTCATTCCGTAACGCTGAGGGACATAGTACAACAGTCCATAGCAGTTAAAAAAGAAAGGTATAATTTTAGTATTGAAATTAACAGAGCGTGTGGTGTTTCTCGCTGTAAAATATTATATGACGTTAATTGCCCAAACAATTATAAAATACTATTTGTACATTTCAGGAAGTTAAATATTTCGTATTAATGAAACAAGGATAAGTTACTTGGGCTTTTGAAAAAAGGGGGCGCCCTACAACCCCTAGTAAATACTTATGTTGATTAGATAAGAGAACATAATATAATCTGCTGAAATTTTGACCTGACCATAGATTATTAATTAAACCTTATTATTTGATGTTTCCAGATCATAGTGATGTCGGCTACCATGGATGTTGATCATTTCTCTGAGTATTTTAATAAAGCACCTGTTCTATATCTGGAAGGAAGACAGTATCCTATTCAGGTATCTTTTTGAAAATGTGTATCCTCTTTTGTTAAGAACTGTTTTTTTTTAAATTTGATGAGTATAAATTATTCAATAAGTGTTATTTTTGTTCATTTAAATATTATATATTATATAAAATAATTTTTCTATTTTAACAAATGTTTATGTGCCTGCTTTGTCCTGTTAGATTTCGAACCCAAAATGAATTAGATTTTTTTTTAGGTGATGCACACTAAAGAGCCACAAAGTGATTACCTATTTGCCTCCCTTGTTACCTTCTTCCAGATACACAAAGAAGCCCCAGCTGGGTATGTTCCCTTGTTTGTCAGTTGTTATTTGTAATGTTTCCTTGGTCAATATTGATAGATGTTGGTACATGGGTAAATGATTGTAGATGTTATAAAAAGTCTGTATGATCATAATTCATTAATTAAAAAGTACTTCAATTTATAAACTCCTTATTTGCTAATTATACACATCATAAATGAAAGAAGAAATTCATTCAGGTGAATTTTTTTGAATATATAAATACACCTTTATTAAACTTATTCTTAAGTGAGATTATGTATTTTCCTGCATTCATACATTCCACACTCTCCGTCTCTTATAACCCTCTTTGATTTTATTTCCTCCTCTATGAGTCCTTTTTGAAAGAAAAAAATAATTTCTATCATAGGGAGGACGTGTTGATATTTCTGACGGGACAGGAAGAGATAGAATCTGGTGTGAAAATAATAAATGACATGGCAAGAAATCTGAAGGATGTACCAGAACTTATGGTGATTCCATTGTATGCTGCACTGCCATCCCATACACAGATAAAAGCCTTTGCCAAGACTCCCCCTGTAAGATACAAATGAAACATCGACCATTTGTTTTTATACGTGATTCACAATGATGTCTTGATGTTTCAATATTACTGTGAAAACTTCTATTCAGCTGGCTTGATTTACTCAATAGGGTCATGTGATCTGCAGAAACCTTCTTGCGGCAATTTTATATTTTTAAAATAATCTATCCCCAGAACTGTCGCAAAGTTGTTGTGGCCACAAACATCGCTGAGACTTCCATTACCATTCCAGGCATCAAGTTTGTCATAGACAGTGGAATGGTCAAGGCCAAGTAAGAGCACAACATTGAACATTTGGATCCATAAATTAAATGGTCCATTAAACAAAGTTTGACCGGATATCGCTCTCTTACCTTCAGTTTCATTACCTTTCCATACTGAATAGCACTGATTAAACATATTCATTTCATTTTCCCATTTCAGATTGTACAATCCCCACAGTGGCCTTGACCTACTGAAGGTTGTGACAGCATCAAAGGCTCAAGTTCTGCAGAGGACGGGTCGGGCTGGGCGAGAGAGCCCCGGGGTCTGTTACAGGCTGTTCACAGAGTCAGAGTTTCAAAGCATGAGCACAAACACAGTGCCTGAGATACAAAGGTCAGTTCTGAGATACACATGCAGCCAACTTATTGATAGTGGTATTAAGTCAGATAGAACAGTAAAAGCTAATCTGAGCATCTTTTTTCAGAGGCAGCGTGTTATAGAAAGGCAAAAAATTTTGCTCCCAAGTGCTTGATAGATGTTATTTATATTTAGTGTTTAGAACAGGTGTTGTCTAATTTATTCACTTAATACCCCAATATTATAAAATTGTATGTTGTCATTACACAAAGGAGCAGATTTTAGTGGATTATATAGGCTCCAAATGAGTCTGCATTACCCCCAAGAGTTCCCTTGTTACCCCAAATGGGGTAATTTATCCCTGTTCGCCAACCCCTTTTTAGAATATGTATTTATTTTTTTACCCATATTATATAGTTTAAGTAAAATACTTCTGCCAATTTTATTTGCATGTAGATCTAAGTCGTTTTTTTAAAAATACAATTTATTTTATTCTGTATGGGTCAAATGATATTAATTTCATATTTGTAGGTGTAACTTGGCCAGCGTAGTCCTTCAACTGATGGCTTTGGGTATCTCAGATGTTCTTACATTTGACTTTATGGATAAACCAGCACCAGAGGTCAGTTGGTTTTTTTTTGTTGTGTTATTCATAACAGTATTTTCAGAGATTTACTTTTATATTTATTTCACATCCTATTTTAAGTATTTAATAATTCGAAATTACTTCATTAGGGTTAAAAAAAAATTAATATAGTTTAGAATGCACTCTTCACAATAAAGTGATAAAAATGTTAATAAAATTACGTTGTAAATAGTCTTGAAGAGCTAAATTGTATTGAAAGTTAATACCTATATTTGTTCATTGATTAAGTTTACACTTTGTTCTTCATGTTTGTGTTTGTTTCTTAATGGTTCATTAGCCATCATATCATTTAAATTTAAATGAATTAACCAATTAAAAACTGTCCCTCGTCCATGTATAATTTATTTTTCTAGTCCATTAACTCTGCCCTTGAGGAGCTTGTCATGCTGGGAGCTTTGGAGAGGCAAAGTAACTCAGACATGCTCAAGGTAATTAGAATTTTAAATAGAACATTCACAAATATACAGTGAGGGAAATTGGTGCATTTTAAATTTTATTTCCATAGGTTATAGCAAAATCAACTCTTTTTGAGAATGTTTTATTGAATATTATTTATAACTTAATGTTATATATCAAAGATGAGGAGTAAATCACTTTATAAAGGGAAGGGGTGTTTAAAAAAAGATTGAATTTCTAGTTGTCTAATTTTCAAAACCTTAGTGTTTTGTTCATATTTCATAGTGTTCATCTGATGTTTGGTTTTACTGTTATTTTTGCTATTTTATCAACAGTTAACTCCTCTTGGCAAACAAATGGCTGCCTTCCCTTTAGATCCTAGATTTGCTAAAGTTATTTTGTTGGCCAAAGAATATGGATGCCTGTAAGTTTACAAGTATTTTAGGATTTGATAACTGCTCCATAAAATTATTTTAGGATTTGATAACTGCTCCATAAAAGTATTTTAGGATTTGATAACTGCTCCATGAAAGTATTTTAGGATTTGATAACTGCTCCATAAAAGTATTTTAGAATTTGATAACTGCTCCATAAAATTATTTTAGGATTTGATAATTGTTCCATATTTGCAAAGTTGAATTTTTCTGAATACTTCAAGTTTATAATTGATAATTTATAATATGAATGTTATATTTGTTTCCTGCATTAAAAGTGATTGGGTTAAACAAATTTACCATTTTGTTTTTGTCAACAGGGAAGAAATTCTGAGCATAATTTCAATTTTGTCAGTGGACTCGGTGCTGGTTACCCTGTCCAGTAAGGTATGTGTTACTATGACTATCTTAGTTAAATACCCTTCACCTGTCACAGTGCAGTGTTTAATACTTTTTGACTTAAAAATCTAACAGATAGTGTTTTTTTTATTTTACAAATGGACTTTTTAAAGTATTGAAATAAATTTTTGAAAATAAAAAAGCAAATACTCTAAATTTCCAACTTTCTATTAGCTTCTATGGCTACTACTTTTAACTCTGTTCATAATAAAACAATGAAAAGAGATGGAGAAATCTGAAACAACATACGCACTTAAGATGTGTTTATTTAAATTTTTATTTGTTAAAAATCATTCTTTTATTCCAAAAATTATTTTTAACTACTAAGAGTATCCTGATAAGACATAAACGCTTAGGGTTATGTACTTAACCTATGTTGTATTAACCAAGGATAGTGTATGAGTTGCTTTGCTGAATTTCTGATTCATACATTTTTCATATTATTCATTCCCCTATTGAGATTGAAACTTCAAGTAATCAAAGTTTTCTTGTATCTTTGGGTCTGTACTAGTAATGTATGCCATGAACCCATTATTATATACAGTGGGACCCACTTAACTCGAGCCCGGTTAACTCGTCAGCTCTATTAAGTCGACGTTTTTTATTGGAACCGCCAAATTCTCTCTTTGTCTTTGAATTTTTTCATCGGTTAATTAGATTTTTTTAAGTCGCCGAGCCCTAATATTTCAAGCACAAAAGAGAGCCAAATTTGCAACTTAACGTCGGTTAGCTCGATCCCCGTCTGTTCACCTAGCGATGCACTTTGGCATTTCTAGTTCAAAACAGTGTTGACATCTCGCTTTCTTTGAGACTTCCGGCTATTGTGTGATTCTACGAGATTTCAATAAAAATTACCGGATGTTTTTACTTTCAATTTGATTCCGTGTGTGAATTAGTTTGAGTATGTATTCATCAGAGGTACTCGAAAATCACATTAGCAGTCTTTAATCCGTCATTATTTCGCAGTGCATGTTATATTATTATTAAACTTAATTCATTTTCTGATGCATTTATCATTTTATTTTTTAAGATAAACGAATATCTTTAGAAAAGAAAATAAAAGGTTTGTATCGAGAATCGATGGTGGTATTTATATAATTAAATAAAAAATTATTATTCTTTTAAAAGTTTGTTGTTGCTTTGTTACCAGTAAGATACATGACTGTGACTAACACGCGCGTGACGGTGAAATCAAATCATTTTCTTAATATTCCAGTATATATATAAAATACACGTCATCACTGTTGTAGGTCGAATTCTGATAAGGAATGATTTTTTAAAAATTCGCTTAGGTCTAACACACAGTGCGCCTTTGATGTGATCAACGGTCAAGGCCGCATTTGTTACTATTTATATTACAAGTTACACGTTTCATTTGATTGACAGAGGACATTCGAATGCGGTCTCATAGTGACAGATATCCTGCACGTCAAAAGCATTAAACTTAAAATTACCATATTGATATGTTTATTTTTTTAATTCGCCGATTTGACGGGCATTGCAAACGCGAGCGTAGGTGACATGCCACGCCACACGCGCCATGGGATGAGGCTTGGCGAAAAATTTGACCTTAGTTTTAACGCATGCGCAGGCAATTATAAACTGGTGACTTTTTTTTATTAAATGGAATCAAAGACGTAATCAAAGTCATTTACTGTGGCAAAAAAATATATATATATATATTTAAAAAATTCCCGACTATTTCCCGACTGAGTGGGAACTCTGGGTTATATTTAAACGGCCCTTAAAAATGAACAGTCTTAACCTTAGGAAAGAGTGAAGAAATATTAGGGTCCCGATATTCCGATTAATCGTCCCATCACTAATTAACACACATCATGTATATAAAGAAATTTCAAGCGCATGTTAATATTTTGCAATGATATTGGTTTTCGTTTAAATCGATGATCGGTTACCTCGGCTCTATTTTTCATACCCCTGTGGCGAGAAAGATGTGAATTTATGTTTGGCAAGTTTGTCTAGGGGTATATTGTTTAAATAATCCTTCCCGCTCACAACGCATAAACTTTAGTGATCTCTCTCAATCGATAATCAACAGACCAAAGGGTGTAAAATGTAACAATAAATTTATTTACACAATTTACACAATAGTGGAAACTGGTTCCAAATGATAACAGTGATACACTAATTAACTCTCCCTTCTTTGGCCTAGCTTTATCATCATCAAGGCTAATCCTTGTAACCGAATGTTTATGGTGTTTGTACTAAGTGCAATGGGGTCGTCGCGTCCCGCTCTGTGTAGCGGTTGGTTCTGCACGCTCACCTGGTCAGTAAGTGTGATGAAGCGTTCAGCTGGGTAGTGCTGCCCCACACACGGCTCCGTCAGTGCTGACGTGTGTGGTTGGTTCTGCAGGGTACCTCTAGCTGAATCGTTCGGTTCCTTGAGCTTGGTAAACTGCTTCACCTATGGTTCCAGGTGACTTCGGTGATCACGGAAGTGTGAATGACCGGCTTCTATACGTATAGTGCGTTTACACATATAGACTTCGAAATACGCAGTGTGCGTTTGTCGACATCAGTTTACGTTGGACGTAATACTGGTAACTGTTGAGTTGTCCTCCTCAGGTTCCTGTCGCAGGGCTGAGGTAGGGTGTCAGTCCAAGTTGCTTGGGACAGCGGTGAGTCCAGCTCTTGGTCCTGAAGGTTAACGACACTTCTCCCGGTACTGGCCGGTGCACAGAAGCCAGACTAAAAATAGAAAACATACATGTGTAGTTTCTCTACCTTGTCTGCCTTAATCCATCCTTCTGGCTGCCGAGCCTTCAGAGCAGGGTGCCAAAAGGGAATTAAAATAGATTCATATACACAAATTACCATTTAATATATTACATAACACGAGACTGAAATTAGGATCTCATCTCTACCACCACGGGCGCAGCTCTAACTGGCTGACACCTCGTAAGTGGAGTGAGGTACAACATATAATAAAGTTATTCACTACACGCAAATATAACTTGGTCCATCTGTTTGATGGAGCGCATGTAATCATAGTTAAGAAATAAATGTGGGACATTCAAATCTCGCACGTGGCCCCGTGCGGCGATCATGGGGTTAACACATTTCAATAATTTCAACATGGCATTCTACACGAGTTGACATTTAGATAATTGCATGAAATATATACACAAATACGAGGGAACAAAGCTAGAGTTCAACTTACGTGGATTCTGGTTAGAAAAATAATGTCGGCTCTCTCGCTGCAAGGATGATGACAGATATAGGTGTATGAAAACAGTCACACGGGTGCTACAATCTGAGGGCGTCTTGTGCGGAAAAGAGGGTGATATTTGGGCTGCCTTGGTCTTTATACCCGAGGGGTAACATATTCAACCCTTTCCTGATTGGCTATTACTTGTCATAGCGCGGTCATGCGACCGTGACCTGTCACATGATCCAGGGGCATACCTAATCAGGTCGGGTCGCCGCATTGTTGACGGTTTCGGGTCAGACAATAGTGAGTTTTCCTTTGTTCCACCCATTTCCCGGGCGCAGATGACCTGGTCTCCATAAATTTCGTCACAACCCCAACGCCGTCGACTTAACCGGGTCCCACTGTAACTTAGTCATATGAAACATGTTTTACAACTTTTTGTTTTGACATTTCTAATTTATTTAATTCCAGCGTAAAGAATGTCAACAATCACATCAGAAGTTTATGTCAAGTGACGGGGACCACATCACTCTGTTGAATATTTACAGAGCGTACAAGTCTGTTAATGGGAATAAGGTGAGGGAATATAATGCTTTAGTATTTTCAAGATCAAAGTTGTATTTTTTTTTCTCTCTTAGCCATGATATTGTAGCTTCATATGATGAAGTCTATTTCATATTATGCATAACAATGTTATTTAAGCTCTGTTTTTTTTAATAATAACTTGCAGAATTAATAACAATAACCATTGTAAATTTTACTTGGCGACAGAGTTGGTGTTTTGATAACTACATCAATGCCCGCAACATGCACACAGCACAGGAAGTCAGGAAGCAACTTCGGGAGATTTGTGAACGTAACAGCATGACATTTTCGTCATGCGGGAGAGACTCCACACCAATCAGGTTAGAGTAAATTTTAATAGTCATGACACACATCTGTGGGTGTTGACCTGTGTTTTGGGTGCTGTAGATTGAATGTTTGTGTTGCAATTCTTATATCCTCAGATTTATTGTTCTATAATTACAAATTATTTAAATTTTTGCATGTGTTGTTGCTGACATTGTAGATCAGGGGTCGGCAAACAGGGGTATATTACCCCATTTGGGGTAAAAATGGAATTGTTGGGGGTAGCGGAGACTATTTGGGGACATATAAAATGCGCTAATATTTGTGACATTGCGGTTGGCAGAGACACTTCTTGAACTTCAAGCCAATGAGGAGGCAAGTAATGAATTTGAAAACAAAGCAGATCTGAGACATTTTTGGATGTCAAATGCTGCATAGGCTTTCAACATAGAACTTGAGGCCGCCATAACGTTATTGCCTTTTGCAACAAAATACCTTTTTCAACAGGGTTTTTCTACTCTAGTGAACATAAAAACAAAGCTGCAAAATCGATTGGACCCTGAAGACAGTATCCAATTTGCCCTGACATCCAAAGCACCAATTTAGAAGTAGTTGTTTAAGTAACTTTGTGTTTATCTGACTTTACTGCATTATGTCAGATTGATCATTTAAATGGAATGGCCAGTGCCGTTAAGCCTATAACCCTTGTAGCCATTATATTCGACTGTAAACTTTTAATTGTATCAAATAAATTCCCCCTGAAATAAGTTTCCTCCGTGTGGTTTTGAGATAAAATATCTACATATAATCCTTTTCAATTTCATTTTTAGACACTTATCAGGCTTCTAAAACTCACTAGATTCATTTTTTGGCTGGAACTTCGCCCCACACATTGTAATGGGTTGTAATCTTTAACACATCTTGGCATTTGTGTTTAACTTTACTTTATAGAAGAAATATTTTATTAAAAAATGTTGTCTGGCAGTAAAAACAAATTAAACAATTGTGTTTTTGTGTATACACTTAGAGAATGAGATTATCCAGCAACTTTAATGTAGTTTTATTTTGAATGGTTCCCATTTTCTTTTCAACTAATTTTTACAGATTATTAATGAACTCAGTTTGACTATTATTACTTTTTTTTTCTTTGTGTTGGCTATTTGTCCATAGTTGTAAATCTACTGTTGCTGTCATTGATTCTATAGTTACTGCAAACAATTAATGTCTGGATTTTGAGGTGACTACAGTCAAACAAATGAATGATTAATCCTGTCTTATAGCAACCAAAACAAATGAAGGATTAATCCTGTCTTATAGCAACCAAAACAAATGAATGATTAATCCTGTCTTATAGCAACCAAAACAAATGAATGATTAATCCTGTCTTATAGCAACCAAAACTTTTAACAATGATAAGAGTTCCATGTAAATATCCAAAGGGACTCAGTTCTGGTATCATGTTTCTGGAATTTAAAAAAAAATCGAGTGTGGGGAGTGCTGGGCCTTTGGTCACTAAACTTTGTTCTGCCTTAAACATCAAATTCCCTAATTGTTTTTCTTTCAATCACATCATAGTCCTACTGGGTCATAATGGTTAGGGCCAGTGTTCCCTTTAAGCTGCGATGTCACGCAGATACCTGAATAATGTGGCGCAGCAGTTTAGAATTAAAGCGCAGCTAATTTTGTAAAATATTGGACAAAACTGGAAGCTGTGCAACTTTGCACACAATTTTTTTCACTTTGCACATAAACCTTAGAGGAAACATTGGTCAGGGCGATTAAATTTTTGTTTATTTAAAACATTAATTTTTGAATAGACCTGAACCTAATGACCCGTTGCCTCATTGTGGTCTCAAAGTACGTTTTAAACACGGAACTGAATGAGCTTTAAACATGGACCTGAATTAGCTTTAATCACAGAACTAAATGAACTTTAAACATGGAACTTAATGAGCTTTAAACACAGAACTGAATGTGTTTTAAACACTGAACTGAATGAGCTTTAAACATGGACCTGAATGAGCTTTAAACACAGAACTGAATGAGCTTTAAACATGGAACTGAATGAATTATAAACACTGAACTGAATGTGTTTTAAACATGGAACTGAATGAGCTTTAAACATGGAAATTGAATGAGCTTTAAACATGGAAATTGAATTAGCATTAAACACGGAACTGAATGAATTTTAAACACCGAACTGAATTAATTTTAAACACTGAATTGAATGTATTTTAAACACGGAACTGAATGAGCTTTAAACACGGAATTGAATGAGCTTTGAACACGGAACTGAATGTGCTTTAAACACGGAACTGAAGGTGCTTTACACAAGGAACTGAATGAGCTTTATTTACAACTTAAAGAGCCCCTCCCCCTTTTTTTTTCTCCATAAAACAATTTACGAGAGCATTCATTATTTTCTGCTGTCTAAACAAAATCCAATTTCACCCAACCCACCTTGAGCTTCTCTTGCCAGCAGACACCTGCTCCTGTCGCGACTTCTGTCAAGGTGGCAGGTAACCTTTCCGTTACCGACGAATGCAAGCGCGCGTTCCTACACGTGCCTGTAATGTCAGCGATAAGCCCAACAGACATCCTAGCCGCGCTATTACATTCCTAATCTTGCTGCCCTTTCATAAGTCGCTCACTCGCGGCGTTTTGTTCCGGGCCCATCTGGCATATGTCCCCAAGATATTTCGTTTCGTGTGTTCCTACCCACGTTTTGCAAATGTCCGCGCGGAAGAGCCCGCAAATAATTTTGAATTTGAAGTCTTCCAACCAATAACTCTTCCCAGCCATTTAATTCAGCCCAAGCGGATCGTCTGCCTTAAGTTTGAGTTGTGGTGCTGGTGGGGGCGGGTTGTCTCGGCGAATCCACCCGCTGTGTTGTTTATGCAGCAATCTCAAAGCAAAGTCGTTAAAAAACATGATGATGATTTAGTCACAAAGGTTCTCAAATGTGCGTCTATGGCGTGGTTTTTGATAAGTTGCATTTTTTTATTGAAAGTTTTGAAGGAAAAAAAACGTGGTGTCGTGGTGAAAACAAAAGTTTGTTGTTGCTGTTTCTCGTCTGCCAGGCTTCACTTTCACCCTCTCGCTCTTTTGCCGGGAGTCTGAACTTCCTTCCCCGCTTTCGAATCTCTTCTATTACTTATGCATTCTCTCTCTGATCTCTTTCTTTTTTTCTTTCTCTCTTATCTCTTTCTTTTTTTTTCTTTCTCTCTCTCTCTCTCTCTCTCTATCTCTCTCTCTCTCTCTCTCTCTCTCTCTCTCTCTCTCTCTTTCCACTCGCTCTCTCTTTTACACCCGAGTCTCTCTACTTCCTTCTCGCTTTTCTTCACGCTCCTTGATCTCTTGTCTTATTAAATCCTTTATATTAACTCGTGGTATCTGGTTGCTTGCTTGTCGCCAAAACTTTGGATCGATTTTTAACCCACTTCCTCGTAAGCTAGCGAGCTGAAATTTTGTAGGCAGTTTCGTGCCGATGATAAAAACGATGTATCAAAAAATTTCAGATCGATCGCATGTACTGTAATTAAATTATTTAATTTTTAGATTATTTTATTAATTTCTATGTATCATATTATTTTTTGAGATAGTTTTGCGGTGCGTATTATATTGAACAACCTTTCTGTCGCGCAATAAGGTGAGTATTTTATTTACAACATTTTTTTAAAACAATGTATCAAAATTTCAGATCGATCGCATGTACCGTAATTAAATTATTGATTTTTTAGATTATTTTATTTATTCCTATGTATCATGCTATTTTTTGAGATAGAGCGTCGCGGTGCGTATTATATTGAACAACCTTTCTGTCGCGCAATAAGGTGCGTATTTTACTGACAACACTTTTTATAAACCTATTCCTGATCAGTGCGCACTATGTTAAACATGTTTTATGACACAACTGCAGTTTTGTATTTTTGGATGGTCTTGCGCTGCGTATTATAATGAACATTCTTTTAGTTATGTCTCGTACATAAAGGATTTATAGTCAAAAACTTGTTTATATACGGGTTTTTTATTTTTAAATATGTGCACGTCTTTCATACACCCCTCTGGTTTGCCTCACATGTCACAGCTCCGTGCACGTAGTCTTGTCAGTACCTGCGTATGTTGTTTGCACGCCAAAGTTTGTAGACTTCGGTCCCAGACTTCGGTCCCAGACTTCGGCCCCAGACATCTGTCCCAGACTTCGGTCCCAGACTTCTGTTCTGCTGTTTTCTGCGTGAGTGCACCATTTGCCCTCTTATAGCAACACCACATGTGTGCTAGAAAAGCGATACCTTATTTTTAAAGATGTTTTTGTTCATTGCTCTCATAAAAATTGATCCTTCAACTGTCTGCCCCCCGTCATCAAATACTCGGGATTGGTGGAGGTTTGAGGCGGTGCTGCTTGATGGGTTAAACGCGATAGTAGGTCTTTTAAAATAGCTCTAAGACGACTCATAAAAAAGTGGCAATTTGTTGCGTGAGACAGTGAACCTCCGGTATGATGTTTGGTTATCGACCTGGTGGAAACGGGTTCAATTATCGTGTTTGCGGCACTAACGGTATACAGTTATGAGGTCAAAACACTTGGCCACACAGTATGTTTCTTTTGGTTCCAGTTGTATGGTGTAATGATATGAATGTGTCCAGACTGTATTCGTGTAATATCAAATTCCCAGTTACTCAATACATGTATACTGTAAACTCACCTTTCACGACTTTCTGATAGAATCATTCTCAGATTGTAGTGGGCGTGCAGGTTGTTAATTAAACCCCGCCCATGTGTACGTCCCAGTCTAACAGGCTATCAAGTTGGCGCGGGCCCAGAAATCGCCCATCGGCACCTACACGTGACGTCATAACATGGAAGTAGACAAAGCCGAGGCTAAGATTGGGCTTCCCTAACGAGATGTTTGTTTGTGCGGCTACGGGCAGCCAATAATTAGCTTAATCCCACGTTTTACAGTAGGGTGATGACGAGTACAGCCCCAGTAGCACTGCTGCATGTGTGCTCTACTCACAGCTGTGCCATTGACTCAGAATTCACTTTGTACATCACCCACACAGAGTAAACTGTGTACACCACTCCCACGCAGACACTCTGATTTAATTCTGTCTAAGACGTGCTTTATCATGGAATTTATGTATTAGCTGTATGGATCACTTTCAGACTACAAACACGGCCTAAATTGCAATTTTCCCATGGGAACACCGGCTAATTTGCAACTTTCACATACGAACACGGCCTAAGTTGCAATTTTCCCCTACGAACACGGCCTGAATCGCACTTTTTCCTTACTCGTAGGAACACTACTTAAATAGCCGTTATACCAGCACAGTTTCATTTTCATTTTCTAAAGTATCAAAAGAAATAATGTAGCTTTAAAAAGATCAAACCCAAAATATGCTGACGTAGACATCCATAGGTAACCCTTACAACAGGTGGTTGTTTATTTACACCATCTGCCTACACCCTCCTATATATCATATACCCCCCCCCCACCTCACTCTCGGTCGGTCGGTCACACACACCCGGCGTACTCAATGTCTGCTCCAAGTCAAACTGTTCAGAGACTTGCCTCCGATCAGGAATCTTCGCTCATTGATTTGTTTGGTCGAAAATAGGTGAGGTGACTTTGATCTCCCGGCGATGCAAGGTGGTGCTGTTTGCACTTGAGGTGTAAGGTGGTGCTGTTGGGCTGTTTGCAATAAACAAAACAAGGGAAATGAACGGGTGACGCGTTCAATCGGATTACTAGAACTTTGTCAAACGTGTGAGGTGTGGGGACAGTGCTAGGAAACAAGCTAACCCAGATGTTATTCTGTGCCCTGTTTTGAGTACTGATATTGTTGGCAATGATTGAGTACTTGCATTGTTGGTACTGATTGTGTACTGAGATTGTTGGCATTAGCAATGATTGAGTACTGGGATTGTTGGTACTGATTGAATACTGGGATTGTAGTCACTGATGAATTTCTTCTAGCGATGCTACTTTTGTTGTGCAGCCGCATCATTTAGTAGGCTACAGTTTGGGGCTGTTATTTTAGCTCAGCATTCTTCAGCTTTATGCCAAGAATAGATGAGCGTCTTTTGAATGGGAGGGACAAAGTTACCGGTAACGTAACGTTCATGTGGAACATGGCGTGTATTTAGCGATGACCATAGTTAAAACAATCAGTGTAACGAAGTAACGTGGGTCGTGAGTAGTCGTGACACGGTGTGTGTGTGTCGTGACACTGTGTGTGTGTCGTGACACGGTGTGTGTGTCGTGACACGGTGTGTGTGTGTCGTGACACTGTGTGTGTGTCGTGACACGGTGTGTGTGTGTCGTGACACGGTGTGTGTGTGTCGTGACACGGTGTGTGTGTGTGTGTGTCGTGACACGTTGTGTATGTGTCGTGACACGGTGTGTGTGTCGTGACACGGTGTGTATGTGTCGTGACACGGTGTGTGTATGTGTCGTGACACGTTGTGTATGTGTCGTGACACGTTGTGTATGTGTCGTGACACGTTGTGTATGTGTCGTGACACGTTGTGTATGTGTCGTGACACGGTGTGTGTGTGTCGTGACACGTTGTGTGTATGTGTGTCGTGACACGGTGTGTGTGTCGTGACACGGTGTGTGTGTGTCGTGACACGTTGTGTATGTGTCGTGACACGTTGTGTATGTGTCGTGACACGATGTGTGTGTGTCGTGACACGGTGTGTGTGTGTCGTGACACGGTGTGTGTGTCGTGACACGTTGTGTATGTGTCGTGACACGTTGTGTATGTGTCGTGACACGATGTGTGTGTGTTGTGACACGTTGTATGTGTGTGTCGTGACACGGTGTGTGTGTGTGTCGTGACACGGTGTGTGTGTGTCGTGACACGTTGTGTATGTGTCGTGACACGTGTGTGTGTGTGTCGTGACACGGTGTGTGTGTGTCGTGACACGGTGTGTGTGTGTGTCGTGACACGGTGTGTGTGTGTCGTGACACGTTGTGTATGTTTCGTGACACGGTGTGTGTGTGTCGTGACACGGTGTGTGTGTGTCGTGACACGGTGTGTGTGTGTCGTGACACGGTGTGTATGTGTCGTGACACGGTGTGTGTGTGCCAATGTTGTTATTGAGTCTCACGTTTTTATTTGCATTCTTTATTATCGCTCAATAAGTTACACTGAAATCTGTACTAAGTTACGATAAATCGCGATTCCCCCAAGTCGCGAACGACCGCGACTTAACGGGGTCGCACTGTATCAAAAGTAAGGGCTTTAGATAAATTGGTTATCTGCAGAACGACTGATCTCCCCTTGATTTTGGCAGCTCTGCAAGCTGAGCTGTGAGGAGTTGCTCGTTAAATATGACAGCCTCTATGGGTTTATTGGTTCAAGTTTTTTTGTACTAACATTTTTTTATTTAAATTTTCTGTCGATTGCAGGAGGTGTTTGGCCGCAGGGTTTTTCTTGAATGCAGCAGAGTTATCAAAAGAAGGAGATTTTATTACGGTAAGTCGTTAAATTTGAGTAGTTCAAGTGATGTTATTTTCTCTGTTTGATTTTCAGATTTTATGATTTAGTTTACCCCTTTGATTACCGAGTTCAGTTAGTCATTAATGGACTTAATTAGCCTAGTACAGTAAATCATCCTTTGACTTAATTGATTCAATTACCTTGGTACAATACATCATCAAGGGGCCTGAATGATCTAATAACCCTGGTACAGTAAGTCATCATATGGCCTGATTGTTATGATACCAAAAGAGGCAGAAACGTGCCCCCTTTGATTTTATTCTTCCCCTTTACGACTCCCTGTCTTTTTATTTACCTAAACTGACCTGAGTGGCAGATGACATTTTTTCCACAAAGTTTTCATATAATAAAAGATTTATTTGGAAAAACATAAAATAAACCTTAGAAGTGATTTAATGAGCTGAAGGGTGATGCTGTTTCGTGGTAACTCATTTGCTGAGTTTGTAGAAAGAGATAAAAGAGCTTTATGCTGAGTTTTGGCTCTATACTTTCACTCATAGAGTTTGTTGTTATAGATAGATTTGGTTTCTTATATCATCAGAAATCCTAGACACTAGGATTGTAGGTAGATTTAGTTTCTAATATCATCAGAAATTCTAGACACTAGGATTATAGATAGATCTGGTTTCTAAAATCATCAGAAATCCTAGACACTAGGATTATAGATAGATTTGGTTTCTAATATCATCAGAAATCCTAGACACTAGGAATATAGGTAGATTTGGTTTCCAGATGACATTGGCTTGGAGAAATCTTTTTTTTTAAAAAAACCTTCAGCCATTTGAAAGAATTCTTTTGTTTATTATTTTGATATCATTTCCTGTTATCCTGGCTTTGGTGAAGACTTTGATAACAGGTCATAGGTCATAATGATCAACATCTTAAGACTTCTGACCAACAATACCACTTACTACAACCAGGAGAGTGGCCATGGGATGAACAATAAAATAAGAAGATGAATGAATGCCTGAAAATCTACAATCAGAAATACCATCAATATCACAGACAAAATACACAATCAGAATACTTCCTACCTTTACTTTAACTCATTGTCTGACACATAGCTATCAGTTTAACATTGTCTGACACATAGGTATCAGTTTAACTCATTGTCTGACACATAGATATCAGTTTAACTCATTGTCTGACACATAGCTATCAGTTTAACTCATTGTCTGACACATAGCTATCAGTTTAACATTGTCTGACACATAGGTATCAGTTTAACTCATCCTCTGACGCTTAGCTATCAGTTTAACTCATTGTCTGAATCATAGCTATCAGTTTAACTCATTGTCTGACACATAGCTATCAGTTTAACTCATTGTCTGACACATAGATATCAGTTTAACTCATTGTCTGACACATAGCTATCAGTTTAACTCATTGTCTGACACATAGCTATCAGTTTAACATTGTCTGACACATAGGTATCAGTTTAACTCATCCTCTGACGCTTAGCTATCAGTTTAACTCATTGTCTGAATCATAGCTATCAGTTTAACTCATTGTCTGACACATATCTATCAGTTTAACTCATTGTCTGACACATATCTATCAGTTTAACTCATTGTCTGACACATAGCTATCAGTTTAACTCATTGTCTGACACATAGCTATCAGTTTAACATTGCCTTCATTGTCAGATGGCCACCAGGACCAAAGTCTCGATCCACCCATCATCTTCCCTGTTCCAGTGCAAGCCAGCGTGTGTTGTGTACACTGAGCTGGTCAAGACAACAAAGTGCTACATGAGGTAATGATATTGTGTTTTGTTTAGTTCCTACCACTTAGTGCTACATGAGGTAATGATATTGTGTTTTGTTTAGTTCCTACCACTAAGTGCTACATGAGGTAGTCAAACGATTTTGTTTAGTTCCTAACAAATTTTCAATTAGTATTTTTATTTTAAACCTAAAGAAGCAAATAGTTTCTTTTCCAAGCTTTCTTACTTGCTATTTATAAAAATTTTGTTTTTTAGCTTTGGGAACAATGGATACAGATATCTCTTCAGTTTTTTGTTTGTTTTAATTATTTTGTAAAAAAATATATATTGACTGCTTGTGGTCTGTAGTTGTGTCCCCAAATATGTGCAGACTGCTGCAACTGTCCATGACTGTTTAGAACTGATCTCAAACTATTGTACCCTAGTGTCCCAGCCTTAACTTCATCCCTATTTCCTCTCTGTTTCAGGACACTGAGTGTGGTCGACCCAGATTGGTTGTACGAAGCAGCCCCGACATACTTCAAGAGGAAAAAAGCTGCTGTTATTTCTTAGCATGAGATTAGTCAGTCATGTCCGGATAAATGCCACACGAGTGAATATGAATGAGAAAAAAGTTGACAAGTGAATGAATTGTGAAATATCTGTACAAATTAAGTTTGCTGTGTTAGTGGTTTCAGAGAGTTGTAAATTAAGTAAATACAGGAGGTCATGGTATGTTTGTTGGTGTGGAAAAGAAAAATGGGTTATATCATATCTGTTGGTGCATATTATGGAGTAACTTGTATTGTAGGGTGAAAGGGGTTAAATTTTGGTGGTGTGGCAGATCAGCTTGAAATGAGGGAGGGAGCATGGATAAGGTGCATGGATCAGTCAAAACCTGTTGGCCTAAATGGACATCCACATATCTAAATTATGTGATAATTTTTGTAGTCAAGGTTATGAAATGTTTATTCCCCCTTTGTTATCCTGTAAAATTCCTTGATGACAGAATGACTGAACCTATTATCACAATTGTGGATATAAGCATGTTATTCATAGAAACCATTTTAAAAAATGTTTTTATTTTTTAAATTTTTTGGGAGTATTTTTTTTTAATACCAAAAAGTTTATTCAAAATGATCTTTCAAAACTTTTTTTAAAGTGTTTCTGTGCGTGTTTGTGTGACTAATTTGTTCATATAAATAAGTTCATGATGTTATAACTAAAAAATTGTAAGTTTATATATATAACTTCAAAATTTATAGCTAAAATTTTAAAAAACTTAAAAACTCATTTGTCCAATAAAATAAAAATGCTCAAATAACACAACAAATGAGATTTCTTTCAATTTAATTCAGCTCAAACTACCACTACTGTCTTATCAAGCGTTCCGACATTGCTTTCAAAATAAAAGATTGGATCTGAAGTTGGAGGAACTTTTCTAATACACACAACTGGTACATACTCAGACTACTTGCCATACAAAAACATGTTATGACCAATGCAGAGATAAATTGGGAACTTAATAAAAGTTACTATACAAGCTTCTATCAAAAGAACATGAATCGGAATACAAAAATCATTCTTTTTCATGACAATAATAATGTTAGTTCTTTGCTTAACAATAAAAATGAAAAGCCCTTTTCAAACTTAACAGCAGTTGTACAGATTTGTGAACATGTGGATTCTTGGTTATTACAAGGCAGTCCCTGGAAGACCTCTCAACCTTATTAAATCACCTCATCTCGATATAATACATTAGTTAGGTATAGAGTTCAGGAGATACTAATAATAGGAGAAATAATAAAGAGAAAAAAAATGGGCCAAATAAAATATTGTGAAATTATGTCTCCTTGGTAGATTTATTCGATTATTTAAAAAAATATATTTTGAAAATTCAAAGTTTTCTCAATTAAAGCAAATAATTTATGAAATAAATGTTATTTTATACCATTGGACTCAACTTCAACAACAAATAAACCTGAGGGAAAAACAAGATTTGATTTTATAAATATTCTGTGCGTTGTCAAATCATCTACTGAAATCTCAACACAGTAGATGGAAGGATCTTACAATGTTGCAACATGGAGGAGTGACCTTAGCTTTTCAGCTAACATAATTGTTGGACACAAGCATATTTTTACTTAAATTAAATAAACCTAATTTACAGTAAATAAAAGGCAACATTACATTATATGCCATGACAAAGGAAGTGGTATAAAAACAACAATGCAAATATTTGTTCCATTATCTAAGTAAGAAAGATATATTTTCTATCAGCAACAAAGTCATACAAATCTTTGCCTAAAGTTAACCTTAAAACTTCTGGCACTCTTTTTTTAATTTTACCCGACAACATTTCCTTTTTGATTACAAAGGAACTTGAATTCCCTGTCAAAATGTAGTCAAGTTGACTTAAAAATATATTGAACATTTTAGAATTACATGACGCATGAATGTAACAATAATTGAACTCTTCATTGGTTGTTTCTGACAAGATATTTGAGAATTATAAAAATACAAAACTGTTACAGAATCCAAAATGGATCATAGTAGTAGTTTTTTTATCAAGCCAAAATCTTAACATTTTTTACATAAATCCTTTGCCACACATCAAATGTAAAAAAAATCTTGCACTCCAGTAACTCTGAGTTCAAGTTACTCTGTCACATTTTTCTTTGATATTACAATTGCCACAGCGCACTGCCACAATAAAAATTCATTATTAATTTCAGAAATATCATATAGTTAACCCAATCTTCTAAAAAATTAAGGCCAGATTTAAATATAAAAAATAACTTGGCGTTCTATAATTCAATGAGCAATTGAAATTATGCCTTGGATAAAACCCAAAACATTTTTTTTAAAGTAAAACTACTTTTCGGTTATTTGTTTTTAAAAGTATCTGCGAATGATCTGAAGAATACAAACTTTCTATAATTAAAAAATCTGACCACTCCACATTTGCATATCAGTATTTAAGCAGTTTAAACAGATAACAAAGCCAACATAAACTGATAGAGACCGTGGGGTGAGGAGCAAGAAAATTATATTTATTATTTATACAAATTAATATACAAGGCTTTTTACACACATTTTACAAAAGCAAAAATGAATTACATAAATATTTAGCATTTTTATTAACATAAAGTAGTTTTGATTTGTGATATGTTTAGTTCAATTTCTAAAAAACAAAGGGACAAAATTCCTGAAGTCTGTGGTCTGAGAATTTCAGGGAATATATACTACTTTTCAATTAGTCTCCTCCAATTGTTTTATTACTATGTTAATTTGTTGAGTTTTTTTTTATAGTTTTATTTTTATACATATCTATTTTTTTCTTTCTTACAGAGCTTATGACTTCAGCATTTATAAAAAAAGCAACAACTGAATGAAAACCTACATTAAGTGGACATATTTTAAAGGGATACTAAAAAAATAATTGTATTATTTCCATACGTATATTTGATGCATTAATTTTTTTTAAAAACCTACCTAAAATGTTTCACTGTCCGTAGAAGGCAACATATGCTACAATGAAAACAACTTTTAATTTTATAATAGAGTTATTCATTCACAGAAACATTTGACTCTTGTTTCACTAGCTTTACAACAATCCCTCAATGAGAGAATTTGTGGGACAAAGTATAATAAAATGTCATTGCACCTCTAGAAAGCTGTGTTACATTCACTTCATGCAAGTGAACTGAACTAAAAAAAAATTAAAATCATAAATTAAAAAAACGTTTAAAATAATCAATTTTAAGAACAGTAGTATCTTTAACAAGTAAGCAATTTGATTATTATTATTATTACAATATTGATTATGTCATGCACCTTGTTACAATAATTTAATACAACTGTACACACATCTGGATATAAAAACCTCACACATTCCTGCACTGTCATCACCTTGATGAATTTTGCTTGACCCAAAGAGCCAAACTATTCCTTGAACTACCTTTCTATCTAGCATGTTCGCGACCATTAATATATTTATATAAAACAACAGAGTTTGCAAATATAATAAAAATATTAAATGGATCAGTTAAAATCAGTCATTGGGATTTATCCAACTCCACATCACCTCAGCTTAAGGCTAAAAAAACAAATCAACTCCAGTAAGGTGATTTTTAAAAACAAATTTTAACTTTTTTTTATCAATAGTTGATGTGACGCCATCATTTATGAACATACAGGGTCACAAGTTAGAATAAATAACTTCTTTCAAGGTCTTATTTAATAAAAAAAGGTTTTCTTTACTCTTCTATAAACATTTAATTCCAGTTTCTAGCTACGGCCGCACTCAGGACAGACGATGTCATCTCCGTTCATGAGGAAACCCCGACCAACCATGCTGGCTTCACATTTGTAGCAGTTGAAGCAGTCGCTGTGCCAGTGCCTCTCTTCGAATGAGATAAACTTGGTGCCACCAATGCCTGGTTTTTAAAAACATAGGAAATATTTTTAATTGAAACACTTTAAGTAAAGATGGAATAGTTTAAAAAGGGGTCCAATATATTCTTCATTAACCCTATTACATTTCAGCTTCTTGGCATAAATTTCTCAGCTAATAATTCTAAACTTAAAAACAAAATGGAAACTTTATGCCAACCAATGATACTTAGAATCCAAGAGCACGAGAAGTAGAAATAGAAGTAGAAGTAGAGCTAGAAGTAGAAGTAGAGCTAGAAGTAGAAGTAGAAATAGAAGTAGAAGTAGAGCTAGAAGTAGAAGTAGAGCTAGAAGTAGAAGTAGAAATAGAAGTAGAGCTAGAAGTAGAAGTAGAAATAGAAGTAGAAGTAGAAGTAGAGCTAGAAGTAGAGCTAGAAGTAGAAGTAGAGCTAGAAGTAGAGCTAGAAGTAGAAGTAGAGCTAGAAGTAGAAGTAGAGCTAGAAGTAGAAGTAGAGCTAGAAGTAGAAGTAGAAGTAGAGCTAGAAGTAGAAGTAGAGCTAGAAGTAGAGCTAGAAGTAGAAGTAGAGCTAGAAGTAGAAGTAGAAGTAGAGCTAGAAGTAGAAGTAGAAGTAGAGCTAGAAGTAGAAGTAGAAGTAGAGCTAGAAGTAGAAGTAGAAGTAGAGCTAGAAGTAGAAGTAGAGGTAGAAGTAGAAGCCTCATGGTACAAATAACCCAAAGGCAACAGGAACCAGAGGACACTAAATCCCCATAATCTATTACAGTAAGGTTCAGTTAAATCAAGGCAGTTATGCTTTGTTTTGTTCTTAGTATGGACCTACCAGTGATTGGTTTGGTGCAACGACAGCAGCGCTTTGCAAACAGTTCACCATAGCAGTCGCCGCAGTAGGGTTGCTCATCCTTGGAGGTGAACTTCTCCCCGGCCAGCTGTTTGCTGCAGTTGGTGCAGGTGAAACATTCACGATGCCAAGGGGTATTCTTGTAGCTGATGCCACCCTTGTTGATCACCTGTGGGCAGTAGAGCAAGACGGGTTAGGAACTGGAATAATTGTTTAATATACCTGATACAGTACATGATGGATTTTTAAAAAAAAATTAATAGTGGTATAAGTACAGCAATGAAATGAGTTATAAGTGCTGCAATGAAATGAGGTTTAAAGTACAGCAATGAAATGAGTTATAAGTACAGCAATGAAATGAAGTGTAAAGTGCAGCAATGAAATGATGTATGAGTACGGCAATTAAATGATGTATATGAGTACGGCAATGAAATGAGACTTAAGTACAGTAATATCCATTTGTTTTGCAAATTAAAATCTGTATGCAGTGGTGAACAGTGAGAAATTTCAAAATTAATCAAAAATATTTCATACTGCTTTCAGGACAATGAGTCTACGCATGGCCGAGTCATTTCAAAATAAAGATTTATTCTTTAGCACGTGGGCAATTCTTTAGGCAATGGTAAAATATAAAAGATTTCTCACATCACTGCACTTGCTACATCTCTGAGCATATTTGCTCTCGTAGCATGGCACACAAATAACACGCTCGTCACGTGGGATGAAGCTCTTGTTTCCAATTGGTTGGTTACACTCTGAGCAGATAAAGCACCAATCATGCCACTGCTTGCCCTTGTACTCGAATTTCTTCATTCCTGTAACACAAATTAACAGTAATTTAGATAAACTTGAGCTAATAAAATCTATATTATGTCCTACAAGAATTACCCAACTGGAACATTTCAATTATTCCTTCCTTCCTCAACACCGTTAATAAAAAAATCATGATTCACTAGTATTAATAATTAAGTATATATTTTTAAATATAAATATATTTTACAATCAGAAGCTATTCCTACTGCCAGATAATCCAAGGTGCTAGTGTTAAATAATATTTTAGAGCACAAACAAAGAAAAATAATGTTAACAAAATAGAAGCTTCTCAAATCTGAAGGTTAAAGTTCAGGTTGGCGAGATCCATAATTTGTTAAACATTTTTTGCAAGCTTAAAACAGTGGCTTATAAAAAAAAGTGCAAGGTGGGGGAGGGGGGGGAGGGGGGTCCTTCCTCCCCATACAACTCACACCCCCCCCCCAAAAACACAAAAAAAAACGCCACAAAAAAACAATACAACTATCTATATACCCACCTCCACGGAAGGGTTCCCCGCACCCGTCACATCTGGCAGCAAAGTTGTTGTCATGGCAATCCGAGCAGTAGATCTTCTCGTTCTTTGAGGCGAACGGTTGGTCAACCAGGGACTTCTGGCAACCGACACATTTAAAGCAGAACTCGTGCCAATGGCGGTCTTTGTAGGACAGGTCCTGGGGGAAGATGGGAAGAGGGGCCAAAATGATCAGAATGTTAGGTATAGGCAATAACCTAAATATTTACATGGCTTACCAACCGGTTCTGGCAGTCAGTGCACATAAAGTAATTCTAAACACTGCCTTACTCTCAAGTTCTCTTCCATTAAACCTTTTAAAGATCTACCATCTTAAAAAGTTGCTGACATAGATAGTCAAAATATTGTTTATGGAGGTGAACTTTAAAAAAATAATGTTACATTATATATAAATATATGTATGTATGCATAATTTATCTTTGTTAAACACTAAAAATTGAAAGAGAAATGTGAAAATAATAAATTTTAAAAACTCTCCTAAACATAAAATTTGGAAAAATAACAATTTTAACATCAACAATCTATTATTCATAATCTCGATATTATTCTAATAATAAATACTAAACAAGCATTTAGAACCTCTTGTTTTTTCACCTCCTCCGATCAAGTCCTAACTTGTGGATAGGGCCTACAATACATGTACATTGAAGTGACTATTGGCTCTCATACATCCTCGATATTGACCTTCAGTTCCACCTGCTCACACCTGAAGTGGAGTCAGGTTAGGCTCTAGGGTTCCAACCAGACCAATGATAATAATGATATGACCCATGTTGTCATCGGAATATTTGGGCCTTCAAAAACTCTGACAAAAACCCACTGTTTAGTTGAGATCCATGCCCCCCACGACTGACACCAACCCACCTTGTAGTCCGGGCCCATGGGCCCCCCACCACTGACACCAACTCACCTTGTAGTCCAGGCCTATGGGCCCCCCACGACTGACACCAAGCCCCCTTGTAGTCCGGACCTATGGGCCCCCACCCCTTGACACCAACCCACATTGTAGTCCGGGCCTATGGGCCCCCACCACTGACACCAACTCACCTTGTAGTCCAGGCCTATGGGCAGCCCACGACTGACACCAACCCACCTTGTAGTCCAGACCTATGGGCCCCCACCCCTTGACACCAACCCACATTGTAGTCCAGACCTATGGGCACCCACCCCTTGACACCAACCCACCTTGTAGTCCAGACCTATGGGCCCCCCACGACTGACACCAACCCACCTTGTAGTCCGGGCCTATGGGCCCCCCACCACTGACACCAACTCACCTTGTAGTCCGGGCCTATGGGCTTGCCGCAATCGTCACAGTTGTGGGCGAAGAGCTGTTGGTAGCAGGGGATGCAGTAGGGATGCTCCTCCTTGACGATGTACCGGCAGGCAATCAGCTGCTTGTCGCACTTCCAGCAGGCGAGGTGGTCCTTGTGGAAGCTCTCCTCCATGGCTTTCGTGTACTCGGCAGAGAAGATCAACTGGTGGAGAAAGGGAGAGAAAAACTGACTTTCAAGTGGAATGTAGAGAACTAGGTGGACATTAGGATTCCAAGTTGTAACAATTGGCTCTTTAAGTTCCGTTGGGGTCATCGGCAAGAAGGCATTAATTCTTGTTTCACTAACCCACAGAATCGCACGGTTCTCAAATTAATTTCTGAACACCCAACATTTAAACAAATAAAAAGATAATAGTTTAAAACATTTTAAAAGCGTTTCATGATCCTTAAGATGAAATATACGTCTTCAAATAATCCATTTACCTATTGACTATGATTTTTTTTAAAGTTGACCTTAAGAAGTATTGATTGACAATTAGGTCGACTTGGGAGAAACGAGTAACGTGACCTCGCATGGACGAGACGAACAGGCAGAGAGCGAGCAATCGATGGGTCGGCCTATGATAGACTTAACATGCTGAGGCCGGGATAAAATGTCTAGGTTAAGACATTCATTGACGGAGAAGGCATATCTTTGACAAGTATGGTTATAAACAAGAAGTCTGGAGTAGGGAATAGCGGGGGGAGATAAGCCTGGCTATTTTTAACCAAAGCCCGCCCCACAGCTTTAGCCGCCCCACAGCTTTAGCCACTCCCCCCCCCCTTTTTTTCCCGTAACTCAGGGAGGCATACATGTTTCCTCTCCTTGATTTATCCCTGTAACGAAGATATTCAATGTCAGACAGCAGGATATTAGGAAATAATGGATGGAGGGGACACAGCATGACAACGGTCAAAATGACTTGATGCTCTACGACCAAAACAAACATTTCGTGTTCAGCGAGCAAAAAGCCTTGGCCCAGATTCGAGTTTTGATACACAGGGAAGTCTGATGTCTTCTACAAGAATTAATAAGGCCGCGTATTTGTATTTCCTTACAGTTATCACGGTTAGATACAATACTATTGATTAATTTTAAATACTTGGATGGACTTTTAAAACAAAACATAAATTAATGTATCGTTTAAGAATATTGTTTTGAAAACTTCACGGAATCTATTTTTTCTTTGCATTCCGCAGGACAATAAATCTTTATGGAACGCTTATCAGGAGAAAAGTTCCTACTATTATAGCACACATTGGTACAAACAGTTGCAGCCGAAGCCGTTGCAATACTTGTCCTTATATGACTGAAGTAGACAAAATAACTTTCCCTTTTGAAACATTTTAAATAATGATTTATTCAGATATTTGCAAGAAGAGCAATAAAATGCACGCAGGTGAGACAGGTCGTCACCTTAGAGATCGATTTAGAGAACTTCCGTATTATTCAATAAAAAGGACTTCAACAGTGCTAACCATAACGGGATTTTGGACAAATTCAGTTACTGACATTTAAAATTATAAGCGAACAATACTCCTGATAGAATCTAAAGGTATGAAGAAAATAGATCAATAAAAAGCCTGATACGTTAAACTCCATATGCTTTTAATCAAGTTTACAACTGTACATAGATGTAGTATCATTTCCTTGTTTTTATGTTTTTTAATTTACAATTTCTGCCATTTCCTTTCTGTTCTTTTGTTCATTGTTTATGTAAGGAACTTGTTCCCATGCACCATTTTTTCTATCCTTCACTTGATTCGTTTTTGTCATGGTAGGTAACAAAATAAATGATGTCTATTTCATTCAATATATTTGTTAATTTGTTTATTGTTTACTGATAAACGCATTTGCCGAAACGTCCGCTCCTTTATTTTTCTGTAAATAAAGCTTTTAAATCTATTGTTAAATTCACACATACGGTTTGTGTCATTTTTATTTGGGTGTACGCCACTGGGTGTATTCTTACTGGCTGATACACCCACCCAAAGCATAAATAAATTATTTATTTTTAATTATTTTTTTTTAAAAACCCAATAAACACAAATCCTTGCATACGACAACACGTAGATCTATCGTAATCATGTGCACTATTCAAAAAATTAATAATATGTCTAATCGCTTACGATGCAGACCAACTAAAATGGGTTTTACATAATAATAAAATGACACGGCAGTTAGCTACTGGCTCATTTTAGTAGTCCCAGATGAGTACTTACAACACGCGGCACGCTTTCAATCTTTGCCAACCAGATCGATGATAGACTCAGCAGACGATGAAACATGCCGACTTTTGCCCCCCCTCCCTCCCCCCCCCCACATATATGTAATAACAATAAAACCTCCCCATTCCCATGCTACAGATATTTCTGGCACCGGAATTCAATACATGTCTGAAGTGAGGCTTTAAAAGGGGAGGCTACCGGTGACAAGAGATCCTCAAGAATGATCCGTGATTATGCCCTCACATGAAGCATACGTAATTCAGAGATGCAAGAGACCACAAAACAAAACAACTCAGCGCAAGAATGTGAAATACAGCGTCCCGTGAGCTCGCATCTCCGATATTTGAAAGCTTGTTGACATTTCATTATACCAGGAACAAACATACAACAAGAGCGTAAAGCCGTTGTCGCTATTTACCGTTGGTTTTAAAGGCAAGGAAAGTGTCATGTCGTAACATCTGACATGTGGGGCTACACATCTGACATGTGGTGCTACGCATATGACATGTGGTGCTACACATGTGGTGCTACACATCTGACATGTGGTGCAACACATCTGACATGTGGTGCTACACATCTGACATGTGGTGCTACACATCTGACATGTGGTGCTACACATCTGATATGAGGTGTTACGCATCTGACATGTGGTGCTAGACATCTGACATGTGGTCTACACATGTGGTTCTACACATCTGACATGTGGTTTTTAAAAAAATGACATTTTTTAAGCTATTTTTCGTCTCGTTTCGGTTGATTAAATAAAAAAAATAATAATACACTTAAAAAATAGATAATTATTCATTGAGTAACAATTGCCGTTGATTTTTCTATTCACCTTGATCGACGCCGCGCAGCAATTTAGAATTACCGCGCAGCAAATTTTTATATGGATAATATAATATCTGTGTTTGTAGGGTGTAAAATTTTGAAGAAAAAAATGGATACTCGGCAACTTTTCATACGACGAGTTGGTTATTTTGCACAGGGACGAACGAACAGTTGGATACATCCTAGATCCGCCCATGTCGTGAAATCAATGACGTCATGGCACAGCGACATGGCCGGCGCGTGCGCATTTATACTTGTTTGGCCAGGTTTACCCAGGGCAGGTCAAACTGTCGGGTGGTTCAGAGACAGGAAGTGGCTCCCGATATATCCTATAACAAACGACAGACATGGATGTTTACGGACATAGATATGTCAGTTTGTCTTTTACAGGACCGGACAACATATTCTACTGTTCACATAATAATATGCGCATAGAAATTTTGTTGAAAAATGTGTGATTCAAATGTTTCATTTCTGAATATAATGGAAATCAAATGTACTTTTTGTTCCTAGTCCGACTTTTGGCCGGAGTTGTACAATAATCGTAATCACGGGAGATAGTCCATAAGACCGGCAGCGAAAACTGAATTTCCGCGAAATTGGGATCCAAATGTTAAGCAATATGAAATAGGTAGATAAGTTTACAGTAACTGTATAGCGGAAAAAAGTAGTTATACATTAATGTTGTGCTCTAAGGTAAAAATGATGACGATGAAGGTAATAATGACTTTTTACTGCGCAAGATATGACGGTATTTTACATCTCTTCAGAATGCGGTGCCATTGCCTGGGGCACCTCTTCTAGTACTACAAATGTTCTTAAAATTGTGTGCAGCCAGGGCTTAACGGAAAAAAAAGTTGAGGAAGGCATTTAGCTGCTTGGAGTTAACGGATCGGACATCTGTGCGTCCAACGTACATCCCCACCAGGACCTGACACAGTCACTAACTCTATGCACTTCTTCAATGGCATCAACCAAAACAGTTGATAGACCGTCCGTGGCGAGGAATGGATTATTAAACGACGCAAATAGTAAACAAGACAAACAACAATGACGGCAATATTACAATAAACGACATAGTAGCAGTCGCTCAAAGACCTGTTCGTGGCCAAACTCCACCCCCCCGGCCACCCCGTAGGTCATCAGTAACAAACGAGTTCCAGGTCTGTTCATGTTTAATTGTTCCTATTACCGCTGGGAAGTAACCAGTTGGAAGGAGGGAGAATAGATCATAAGGAGGAAAACAAGATCTTAGGGAGGAAAACAATCATATGGCAGGAGGAAATACAGAGCAGGGAGGGGTATCCCAGAGAGCCTTTTCTTATTTCCATATCTCTCCCCCTGCCATCCTCAAAACCCCTGCCATTCTGCACCCCCCCCCCGGGCGCAGCCACTTATAACCAATATCCATAGTGATATTTGTCAAGTGATCGATAACGAGGCCTGCGGCGCGTGCTCTGTAACAGGAAATGTTCGTATCTCGTGTATCTATGTCAACTACCACTGCTGGCCAGGTTTCCGCTGTAGGGGGCATTCGTGTGGTCAACGTTTGGTTGGCTAGTGAAGGTCCACGCAGTAGTTCGAGCAAGTTGGTCACGCAAGTTCTGGATACAAGCGCCATCACGTAAGGTCACCCACTGCCCAAAGATCCTTGATTTGTGTTTTGGTTTCGGGGGGGGGGAGGTTGTAATTAATAGTTAAGTAACTGAATCTGTAGGAGTCGGTTTAAAAAATTCTAAAACATGGAATTCTGCGTGTTGATATGGGTGCAGAGCAAGGTTGGACGCAATATCTGGTGAACAGCGTACACGTTTGTACCCAGTATCTGGTGAACAGCGTACACGTTTGTACCCAGTAGATCTATCTGGTGAGCAGCGTACAACGATTGGCATGTTTTTCCTAACCGGCTTTCATGCATGACATCAAGTGATCAACCCGGTACACCTGCACTGTCAGTGGGGTTTGAGAACTGCATTATGTGACGTCACTGACGCCTGGTCGAAAGATTACATCGTCTGTGTGCAGATTTTGGGGGGGAGGGGGGCTGGGATTGGGTGGGGGTACAGTCGTGCATTTAAACTTGTTAGGTTTTAATATTTGCCTTGAAAAATTCAAGTGACGCAGACAGAACAGAATTTTAAAAAACATATGAACTGATAGAGCAATATGTGTGCACTATGAATTTTGAGAGCTAGAGAGGGAGAGAGAGAGAGAAAGTGAGGGGGAGAGAGAGAGAGAGAAGGGATACATTGAGAAGGGGAGAGAGGAGTGAAACAGCAAGTTGACAAAGACGATAGAAAAGAAGGGGAAAGCTACAGTGATATAGGTTAGAGTAGAAGATAGCCGGAGAAGATGCAAGATGTAAATCCATCGAAAGACTTTACCGAAATGATAACAAATGAGGTTTACACGTTTTATTTGCTACATGACGACCACACGCGCCCTGCTCCGATGCGCCCCACCCCTACCACACACGGCCCCTCCCACACGCGCCCTGCTCCGATGCGCCCCACCCCTACCACACACGCCCCCTCCCACACACGCCCCCCGCCCACCCCACCCCCGACACAAAACGTATCAATCATTGATGTAACTTTAAAAAAAACAGGTAACATTCGTTAAGACTTGAGTTAATAGAATCAACTGAGATCTGTCTTGAGAGACAGGCCAAGGTGAAAGTCTGTCTCACAAATCGTTAATTTTTTTTTAAATGTACATTTATTAATTTTTTTAACTTCACCTTTCTTAAAGAAACAGACAGGAGGCGTTCGGCCTTCAACATACCAGGTACCTGGATTCAGTCAGTCGACATATTTCATCACCGCCAGTCCCACCCATTCCTCCCTCCGCCCTTTACCAACACCACGTTCTCACATTACAACCCTTGAGAAAAGTTCTGGGGCAAACGGAGAGAGTTCTTTAGCATTAACTTTTTCTTTCCATGTGTTAAATTTGAGAGCGGAAAAAAACTGAAAGTACGCGCATTCCTGTGGATAAGGAATCCAATAAATTTCTGACAGTTGTGACTCACAGTTTGTTCTGTTGCACATGCGAGCATTAAAAAAAAATTAAAATAAACAGGAGGCCGCCTGCATCAGAGATGTGCTGAATCTCACGAAGCCCACAAGCCCACAAGGTCTAAAACAGGGGTTCCTAACCAGTGGTGCATGCACCCCCAAGGGGTGCATGAGCAGGTTCCAGGGGGTGCATGAACCATTCAGAGAAATAAAAAGAAAAAAAAGAGGGGAAAAAAAGAAAGAAAAACTAATAATCTGAAAAATGTAAACCATAATCAAGGCATGTCGCGTCAAAGGGTGCCCATATACAACCTTTTTGAAAGGTACATCTTTCTGCACATTTCATTCATTACTTGGAATAGCTGGGTGACATCTTCTCAATCTTGAATGAGTTGAACACATATCTTCATGGACCTGCTGTGACTATAATGGATGGTACTGAGAGATTGCAAGCCTTCCTTAACAAACTGCCACTATTCCAACGACTGACAACATATAAGGGGAAATTTTAGAGCTCCTTTCAACATTTCAACGGTCCTTTGATGGGTAATTCTGTCAAGAAATTTCTATGAAAGACCTTTGGAATCGCAATCCTTTTCTCTTTGACTTGGAAAACATTGATGACAGTGACCTTGCTAAAGATGACCTGATTGATCTGAGAACCAGAGAAGTACTGAGGAGTGCCTTCAGTTGCAATACCTTGATTGAAATTTGGTGCGCCCAGCTAGATTCCTACCCACAACTAGCCAGGTCTGAGGGCAGTACTGACTCTCATTCCATTTGCCACTACCTATCTCTGTGAAGCAGGATTCTCCACACTTTTGACGATTAAAACCAAGGCAAGGAATAAGTTGAATGCAGAGGATGACATGAGAGTTGCTTTGTCCAAAACAGTCCCCAGATTTAAATCGCTGATTGATCATAAGAAGCAGCATATCTCTCACTAAATTCCCTGTTGCCTATTGTCAAAACTGTTGTGTTCCTAAAATAAACATAGTTTATTATGCATTTTCTGCAAGTTTCATGAGGGGGTGCATGAACTTTTTTGGGCATCTGAAGGGGTGCACGGACCCCAAAAGGTTAGGAACCACTGGTCTAAAAGAACAAAAACAAAAAACCCGAAAGGCATCCGTTGATGAATCCAAACTAGGTATAAAACAAAGACATTAAAATTAACTGCATGGGAGGCCAGGGCCCTAGAAAAGTTTTCGATTCCCTTGCAAAAAGGCCCTAGACGTAAAAGACAAAAAGGTCCTAGAGGTACAAGCCAAAAGGTCCTAGACGTAAAAGACAAAAAGGTCCTAGAGGTACAAGCCAAAAAGGTCCTAGAGGTACAATATAAGAAGGTCCTAGAGCTCCAATTTAAAAAGTTCCTAGCGGTACAAGCGGAAAAGGCCCCAGGGTGCTTACACTCAATAAATGCTCATGTGATATTGCAGGAAGTGGGAGGTAAATCTGAAAGTAATTAACGCAACACTTAGGGGGTCGGATTGGAACCAGTTAACGTCACATGTAAAATCTTGCTGAAAATAATAAAATGTGGATGTATACTGGCTTGTCAGACCACGTGATGTCGTATTGGAGTTGTGTGCAGATGCGTCGCTGGAGAGTGCGGGGAGCGGGTTGCGGACCACACCGGGTGGCACCATCATAAGTGATGACACCAAAATGTAAAATTATCTATGTTCCCGTTATTTGGCACTGGCAGAGTTGGAGTAGGTCTATGGGGTAAGACGTGAGGGTGGTTGCATCATTCGCCACAGCTCGGGGTGACACCAACCCTATAGTGAGGCCTCTGGTTGTGGACACGGGTGGTGTTGTCATGTGTGTAGTACACGATGGAGATGTGTGTATGAGGAAGTGATGGTGTGTGTGTGTTCACACTCCGGCTGACGTAACAAGTCAACGCCCGTGTAACTGTTGTTTCTCCCACAGGTTTCAGTTAAATCCTTTGTTTATAGTTTTCCTCAGATTACCACCCCGATTCAAATTTTCCCACCATGCCACAAGGCATTATCTCCCTTTATTTAAACGGCTCGAGTTACGTTTTGTTTTTGTTTTTCTTTAGCCCCGTCTCCTTAAGTGTTTCATATCTCAATCATGATGTCAGAGTCAAGGATATTGTGATAGTGTTAACGCTGAGCTCAAGTGATCCAAGTACTCCACCAACAGTATAGGAAAGGTAGTCGTTGTGCCGGAGGAACTGACACTAAGTCGCTTTAACTAGTCAATAAGTTTGTTTGGATTCTTTATATTTTCCTGGCTTGAGGTGAACGGCTGATGGATACAAGGCTGATGGATACAAGGCTGATGGATACAAGGCGAACGGAAAAAACAAACAAACAGCCAAACAAACAGGCAAACCAACACCATCTCAGCCGCGCAGCAGCGTTATTCAACGGAAGCCACAACACCAAAATGTCGGTTGCCCTTAAAATGCGGGGCAACTTCTCAAGATGTCAGAAGGATATAACACATGCAGAGATATGTTTTAACAGAAGCGGAAAAAAAACAGAATTATTCCGTGCGCATTGTCATTTCAGATTTTTATTTTTCGCCAGTCAACACCCCCTCCCCTATAACTTTGTCTCCCCCCCCCCATCTCCAACTTCCTCTTCTCAGAACCAGACTAGAGTATAACTGTGAGTGTAACTTTGAACGTACAGTGAAAGCCCCCCCCCCGGCTACCCCCCCCCCGCCCCACTCCCGCCATGGTGTTAAGGTAAGCACCAAGAACGACAGCTAAACCCAGGCAGGAGGTGAGTCAAGGAGTCAAACTCAATTTTTTAACAAGATGAACTGTTTTCTTCTTTTATTTTTTATTTATTTAATTTTGTTAAAGGGCAAAATGTAGATATTTTCCCACGAGGTTGAGATATGAGCAGTTAGCTGTTACGTACGGTGTGACGTGGACATGTGACGTGGACATGTGACGTGCATGGTAACTGATGGAGGGTTGTGTGGAGTGCACGGGGACAAAGTTAGTAAGCAGACAATATGGTTATGTGGGGGCTGGAGGTACATAGATATAATGGGTATGTAGATATAAAGGGGTATGTAGATATAATGGGGTATGTAGATATAATGGGGTATGTAGATATAATGGGGTATGTAGATATAATGGGTATGTAGATATAAAGGGGTATGTAGATATAATGGGGTATGTAGATATAATGGGGTATGTAGATATAATGGGGTATGTAGATATAATGGGGTATGTAGATATATTGGGGTATGTAGATATAATGGGGTATGTAGATATAATGGGGTATGTAGATATAATGGGGTATGTAGATATAATGGGGTATGTAGATATAATGGGGTATGTAGATATAATGGGGTATGTAGATATAATGGGGTATGTAGATATAATGGGGTATGTAGATATAATGGGGTATGTAGATATAATGGGGTATGTAGATATAATGGGGTATGTAGATATAATGGGGTATGTAGATATAATGGGTATCTATCTATATATATATATAATTCTCTTCATGGTCGGACCCTGCGAGGCAACAAGCTGCAAGTATGTGCAACAGAGAATAACGAATGACCCTCGCTCGGGTCAACTAAACACTGTTGGCAAGCGTGGTGGGATAAAATGAGAAAAAAATGGGAGGGGGGGGGAGGGAGTGGGTGGCAACAATGCACTTGCGAACACTTGCATTGTGCGTTCACTTCCATTGTTCCTTCACAGTAAATGTGAGATTTGTAGTGTACTGGTTATCACGTCCGCCTCATACGTCGATGGCCCTGGGTTCAAGCCAGATGGTTTTAGATGTCTCCTTTGTGTTTTAGATATCTCCGTTATGTTTTAGAAATCTCCTTTTTTTATTTTTAAAAATGTCTGTTTGTGCGAGTTCTTTTACCCCCTTATTGCCAACACTAGCTGAACCCGCGGCGTAGCATACGACGCTAATGATTTAGTGACGGGTGAAGACTTCCTGAAAGACAGTTGTCAAAATGGGATGGGTCTGAGCAAACGACTGTGAGTGAATGAAAAGAAGGAACTCTGTAGAGACCCGCGGCGTAGCATACGCAGCAGACTTGCTCATAATAGACAGTGCAAAGAACGGATGGTGAGAGTACAGACACAAAAAGCAGCACAAAGGAAATACAAAATAGCGAGTAAACATGGAATCAAGCACACTGAGGTTGTTGTTACCCGCCTCCCATTTAATACTACCATCCCTTAAACATAAACTGTGATTGGCCGACCCTAGCGAGGGTTAGTCATATTTAGGGTTGTTAATTGCGTGTTGTTGTTTTTTTTTGTTGTTTTTTTTTAAACCGATTATCGATTATGTAACTCTGATTTTAAACCGATTATCGTTTTATAGCTCACTTCATAGAAGTTAGGGGTGTACCGAATTTCGCCTGCAAACGTCCCGAAACCAACAATGAGTTGGCAGTCCGCCCCCCCCCAAACCGACGTTCACTCGCGTTGTTTTGATTTCATCGTGTTGTAGTTTGTGTCCGTTACTACTCCACTTTCTTTGCACTCTCCATGAGCATGTCTGCGGCGTATGCTACGCCGCGGGGCGTCTAGTGTAGATATAATGGGGTATGTAGATATAATGGGGTATGTATAATATATAATGGGATATGTAGATATAATGGGGTATGTAGATATAATGGGTATGTAGATATAATGTGTTATGTAGATATAATGTGTTATGTAGATATAATGGGGTATGTATACTATATAATGGGGTATGTAGATATAATGGGGTATGTAGATATAATGGGTATGTAGATATAATGTGGTATGTAGATATAATGGCGTATGTAGATATAATGGGGTATGTAGATATAATGGGGTAGGTAGATATAATGGGGTATGTAAATATAATGGGGTATCTTATATATAATGCGCTGGGGCGCGTCCGTGCTCACTATGGAAAATAACTTTTGATACTTAAGTTGTAAAATCACACAATTGAATTTGTATGTATTTTACTTTATTTGAAATCGTTATCGCAGTCTGACTATGACTTATCAATCTGGATAGTGGGCACAGTTATCTTATCTATTACAGACGCTCGTTCTATAAACAAGGTGGAGTACACAATGAGTCGAGTAGCCCCATCGGAACGAATGAAACAGCCAGTACTGTGAGCAGATACAACAGCCAGTACTGTGAGCAGATAAACAACCAGTACTCTGAGAAGATAAACAACCAGCACTATGAGCAGATAAACAACCAGTAATATGAGCATATGTAATACAATTGGCGACGGATCGTCGTAAATGGAAATCAATGACTTCTGCCCTGTGTGCCGTATTCGGCCCGAGAGGAACTAACTAACTAACTAACTAATATGAGCAGATAAACAACCAGTACTATGATAAGATAAACAACCAGTACGTTGAGAAGATAAACAACCAGCACTATGAGCAGATAAACAACCAGTACTATGAGCAGATAAACAACCATTACTATGAGCAGATAAACAACCAGTACTATGAGCAGATAAACAACCAGTACTATGAGCAGATAAACAACCAGTACTATGAGCAGATAAACAACCAGTACTATGAGCAGATAAACAACCAGTACTATGAGCAGATTAACAACCAGTACTATGAGCAGATAAACAACCAGTACTATGAGCAGATAAACAACCAGTACTATGAGCAGATAAACAACCAGTACTATGAGCAGATAAACAACCAGTACTATGAGCAGATAAACAACCAGTACTATGACCAGATAAACAACCAGTACTATGAGCAGATAAACAACCAGTACTATGACCAGATAAACAACCATTACTATGGGCAGATAAACAACCAGTACTATGAGCAGATAAAACAGCCAGTACTATGAGCAGATAAAGCAGCCAGTACTATGAGCAGATAAAACAGCCAGAAGAACTATGAGCAGATAAAACTAAACATTCAGCGAGTCTTTACCAAATTTACTTCCCTGTGATGCTGTCTCTACATTTTCCGCCGTGTTTTGGCAACGTCCATGGTATTTTGAGAGCAATTTATTTCCACAATGAAATGAGTAATTGTTCGTTAATTTAAGGTGTCAATAATCCCTCGGCCCCGCTGTTATGTGAGTCAGACTACAGTAACACGACCTTGATTTGAAGAGACAGCTAGAGAGGAATTTGTATAGTTAAGAGCTTTTATTGTTAAAGGGAAGTCACCCATAGAAAAGTACACACTGTCGATTTTAAAAAAAATCGTTAAAAAATATAAAGATAAATATAAATATATTCTCTCCTTTTACATATACATACGCAGTTTTAGATATCTCCTTTAAGTTTTAGATGTCTCCTTCGTGTTTTAGATATCTCCGTTATGTTTTAGAAATCTCATTTATGTTTTAGATATCTCCTTTATATTTTAGATATCTCCTTTACGATTTAGATATCTTCTTTATGGTTTAGATATCTCCTTTATGTTTTAGATATCTCCTTTATGTTTTAGGTATCTCCTTTATGTTTTAGATGTCTCATTTATGGTTTAGATGTCTCCTATATGCTTTATAATGTCTCCTTCGTGATTTAAGTTGTTCCTCGTGTTTTAGATGTTCTGTAATGTTCTTAACGTTTCCTAATGTTCTAGGTAGTCTCGAATGTTTTAGATGCTCTATAATGTCCTTGTGGTTTCCTCATACATCACCAGACAATGTGACATTTATGTCAACACGAGTAGCGGTTGAGTGGGTTTTTCGAGAGGGTGGGAATGTTTGGGTAGGTTGGGTTCGTAATACGATGTGCAAGGAAGGTAAATTTGGTTCCTCATACGATGTGCAAGGGAGGTAAGTTTGGTTCGTCATACGATTTACAAGGGTGTAAGTTTGGTTCGTAATCTGATGTGCAAGGGAGGTAAGTTTGGTTCGTCATACGATTTACAAGGGAGGTATGTTTTGTTCGTTAATTGATTAACAAGGGAGGTAAGTTTGGTTCGTCATACGATTTACAAGTGAGGTAAGTTTGGTTCGTTATACGATGTGCAAGGGAGGTAAGTTTTGTTCGTCAAACGATTTACAAGGGAGGTAAGTTTGGTTCGTTATACGATGAACAAGGGAGGTAAGTTTGGTTCGCACTACAATTTACAAGGGAGGTAAGTTTGGTTCGTTATACGATTAACAAGGGAGGTAAGTTTGGTTCGTCATACGATTTACAAGGGAGGTAAGTTTGGTTCGTTATACGATGTGCAAGGGAGGTAAGTTTTGTTCGTCAAACGATTTACAAGGGAGGTAAGTTTGGTTCGTTATACGATGAACAAGGGAGGTAAGTTTGGTTCGTCATACGATTTACAAGGGAGGTAAGTTTGGTTCGTTATACGATTAACAAGGGAGGTAAGTTTGGTTCGTTATACGATTAACAAGGGAGGTAAGTTTTGTTCGTCATACGATTAACAAGGGAGGTAAGTTTGGTTCGTTATACGATTAACAAGGGAGATAAGTTTGGTTCGTCATACGATTAACAAGGGAGGTAAGTTTGGCTCGTCATTCGATTTACAAGGAGGTAAGTTTGGTTCGTCATACGATTTACAAGGGAGGTAATTTGGGTTCGTTATACGATGTGCAAGGGAGGTAAGTTTTGTTCGTCAAACGATCTACAAGGGAGGTAAGTTTGGTTCGTTATACGATGAACAAGGGAGGTAAGTTTGGTTCGTCATACGATTTACAAGGGAGGTAAGTTTGGTTCGTTATACGATTAACAAGGGAGGTAAGTTTGGTTCGTTATACGATTAACAAGGGAGGTAAGTTTGGTTCGTCATACGATTAACAAGGGAGGTAAGTTTGACTCGTCATTCGATTTACAAGGAGGTAAGTTTGGTTCGTCATGCGATTTACAAGGGAGGTAAGTTGGGTTCGCCACAGTGGCGTAGCTAGGGATTTGGGGTCCGGGGGGCTTTGCGTCTTTCAGGGGTCCTGCATACAATGCGGTGGCGTAATATTAAATTTTTTTTAAAAAATACGGATACTCCTTTGGGGCCCCCCTCAAGTGAGGGCCTGGGGGGACTTTCGAATTTGGACCTCCTTCCCTAGCTACGCCACTGGTGCGTCATGTGATGTAAAGGGAGGTAATTTGTGTTCGTAAGTAGATGTGTAAGGGAGGTAAGTTGGGTTCGTCATACGATGTACAAGGGAGGTAAGTTGTCTTTTGGTTTGAGATTATGAAATGAGTATATGATAGAGTTATTGCAGTAGGCTGTGTATGAGGTAATGGTGGAAGGCTCTGGATAAGATGCTTTGTGTAAAGGGTACTTTGTATATCAGGGTACCTTGTATACTTTGTATATCGGGGTACCTTGTATACCTTGTATATCAGGGTACCTTGTATATCGGGGTACCTTGTATATCGGGGTACCTTGTATATAGGGGTACCTTGTATATCAGGGTACCTTTATATCGGGGTACCTTGTATATCGGGGTACCTTGTATATCAGAGTACCTTGTATACCTTGTATATCAGGGTACCTTGTATATCGGGGTACCTTGTATATCGGGGTACCTTGTATATCGGGGTACCTTGTATATCGGGGTACCTTGTATATCGGGGTACCTTGTATATAGGGGTACCTTGTATATCAGTAAACCTTGTATATCGGGGTACCTTGTATACCTTGTATATCGGGGTACCTTGTATATCGGGGTACCTTGTATATCGGGGTACCTTGTATATCGGGGTACCTTGTATATCGGGGTACCTTGTATATCGGGGTACCTTGTATATCAGGGTACCTTGTATACCTTGTATATCGGGGTACCTTGTATATCGGGGTGTATGGGGTGCTCAAGGCGGGGTAGCACCTCCAGTGGGGGAACACGTACTCTCTTGGGGGTAGTTTGTCCACCCTTAGTCCCCACTTGTCACTCAGCTCTCACCAGTGGCTCCTAGAAACTGTAGCAAGCACAGTGGCCACACCCCGGGCAACGGCTTCGACTGGCTGGCTAAACCTGGTGAGGGTAGCCGACGGGTCTCAAACCTTCGGTGATCTAGGTATGTCTACCTATGCACGTAAAGACTGGATTCGGTGGACAGAGCGGAGGAACCACTAGTTGGTCAACGGTCAAAAAGGCGATTCTCAGCAAAGCGTTGTGGAACGCTAAGGGCATGACAAGACACACATGACATCATGGCCATCCACTGCACCCGTCTCCATCACCAGCCGTCTCGACTTTGTCCTGCCGCTGGATCAAGATGGTCTCGGGCGAGAGAGTGAGATCGACGAACTGCGCAACTCTTTCTCACTTTAATCCAAGTCATCGCGCAAGTCACTTTTGTCATCCATCCCATCCCTCGGATGACTAGAGTGGTCTTCGTCGAATCGACGGACGAACAACAAATATCGGGGTATCTTGTATATCAGGGTACCTTGTATATCGGGGTATCTTGTATATCAGGGTACCTTGTATACCTTGTATATCGGGGTATCTTGTATATCAGGGTACCTTGTATATCAGGGTACCTTGTATATCGGGGTATCTTGTATATCAGGGTACCTTGTATATCAGGGTATCTTGTATATCAGGGTACCTTGTATATCGGGGTATCTTGTATATCAGGGTACCTTGTATATCGGGGTATCTTGTATATCAGGGTACCTTGTATACCTTGTATATCGGGGTATCTTGTATATCAGGGTACCTTGTATATCGGGGTACCTTGTATATCAGGGTACCTTGTATATCGGGGTATCTTGTATATCAGGGTACCTTGTATATCAGGGTATCTTGTATATCAGGGTACCTTGTATATCGGGGTATCTTGTATATCAGGGTACCTTGTATATCGGGGTATCTTGTAAATCAGGGTACCTTGTATATCGGGGTACCTTGTATATCAGGGTACCTTGTATATCAGGGTACCTTGTATATCGGGGTACCTTGTATATCGGGGTACCTTGTATATCAGGGTACCTTGTATATCGGGGTACCTTGTATATCAGTGTACCTTGTATATCAGGGTACCTTGTATATCGGGGTATCTTGTATATCAGGGTACCTTGTATATCGGGGTACCTTGTATATCAGGGTACCTTGTATATCGGGGTACCTTGTATACCTTGTATATCAGGGTACCTTGTATATCGGGGTACCTTGTATATTTGGGGTACCTTGTATATCAGGGTACCTTGTATGTCGAGGTACCTTGTATATCAGGGTACCTTGTATATCAGGGTACCTTGTATATCAGGGTACCTTGTATATCAGGGTACCTTGTATATCAGGGTACCTTGTATACCTTGTATATCAGGGTACCTTGTATATCAGGGTACCTTGTATATCGGGTTACCTTGTATATCAGGGTACCTTGTATATCGGGGTACCTTGTATGTCGGGGTACCTTGTATATCGGGGTACCTTGTATATCGGGGTACCTTGTATATCGGGGTACCTTGTATGTCGGGGTACCTTGTATATCGGGGTACCTTGTATATCAGGGTACCTTGTATATCGGGGTACCTTGTATATCGGGGTACCTTGTATATCGGGGGTACCTTGTATGTCGGGGTACGTTGTATATCGCGTGTGCTTTAGTCTGGCTGTAAGTGTCGAGTGTACGAATCACGTGACGCAGGTTTTGTTACACGGCGGTGGGGTGGGGGGAGGACAGTGTAATGCAAGGAAGACTCAATCCCCTAAAGCTAACATTACCCAGGAGTTCCTGTTGTTTGTCAAAACTGTTTGTATCCGAGGGTTCTAAATTTTCCTTAGATACGACAATCCAATAAACGATATCAATTCAATCTACCGTTCCACTCTTTTCTTAACCTCATCTTTATTCGCAGTAATTTGAGAACATTTAAAAAGGAGTGCTACATGGACAGTTCACTATTGTATTTTTATAATTTATAGACAAAACGCTTACAATGTATTTTGAAAATCAAGCAAAATTGTAGTCAAGAGAATTTACCATGCATGTTCTGAGGAAGGTCTTCTGTCAATATGTTTTTACAGTGATTTCCATTCCTGGAAAAGCAAAGATGAAATCAATGAGGGATGTTTGTTTTCCAGCTCGTTTTGTACGCTTCAACGTTTGCTGTATCGCATTGACACTGAATGCTAATTTGTTTTGGTGATTGCTTCAACCGCGACGAACACAAACAATCATGCAGATGTGGTCAACAGTCGGACAGATGTGGTCAACAATCGGGAAGATGAGGTGAAAAATTGGGAAGATGCGGTCAACAGTAGGACAGGTGTGGTCAACAATGAGGAAGATGAGGTCAACAATTGGTAAGATGAGGTCAACAATTGGTAAGATGAGGTCAACGAGTGCAAGCCCCTGATCACTATCATTCTCGTTGTATCAGAACTCAGGTCCAGGTGTGGAGGACAGCTGAACTCACCACGGGATTCTCTGGGCAATTGGAAAATCACACCCTAAATCATTAAAAAAGTAAACCAAAGTAAACCAAAGTAAACCAAAGCACCGGTCAAAACAATCAGTGTTGGACGTACCGAACAGCCCAATAAAGAACATAGGGCCACCAAAAGCGAGCCAACTCCCCTTTCGCGCACCTTTCAAAGCCACTGTGACCAGTTAGCTACAATGATTGAACACACACACCATTATATGGATATTTCTTAAACAACAATCAAATAAAATTCCATGATGACTTGCAACGGCAAGACCGACATCTCTGAGAAGTCCATGACTACTGCTACAGTAGTGTAAAGACCAACATCTCTTAGAATTACATGACTACTGCTACAGTAGTGTAAAGACCAACATCTCTTAGAATTACATGACTACTGCTACAGTAGTGTAAAGACCAACATCTCTTAGAATTACATGACTACTGCTACAGTAGTGTAAAGACCAACATCTCTTAGAATTACATGACTACTGCTACAGTAGTGTAAAGACCAACATCTCTTAGAATTACATGACTACTGCTACAGTAGTGTAAAGACCAACATCTCTTAGAATTCCATGACTACTTGCTACAGTAGTGTAGAGACCAAAATCTCTGAGAACTTCATGATGACTTGCTACAGTAGTGTAGAGACCATCATCTCTTAGAATTCCATGACTACTGCTGCAGTAGTGTAGAGACCAACATCTCTTAGAATTACATGACTACTGCTACAGTAGTGTAGAGTCCAACATCTCTTAGAATTACATGACTACTGCTACAGTAGTGTAGTGACCAACATCTCTTAGAATTACATGACTACTGCTACAGTAGTGTAAAGACCAACATCTCTTAGAATTCCATGACTACTGCTACAGTAGTGTAAAGACCAACATCTCTTAGAATTCCATGACTACTTGCTACAGTCCAACATCTCTTAGAATTACATGACTACTGCTACAGTAGTGTAGAGACCAACATCTCTTAGAATTACATGACTACTGCTACAGTAATGTAGAGACCAACATCTCTTAGAATTACATGACTACTGCTACAGTCCAACATCTCTTAGAATTACATGACTACTGCTACAGTCCAACATCTCTTAGAATTACATGACTACTGCTACAGTCCAACATCTCTTAGAATTACATGACTACTTGCTACAGTAGTGTACAGTAGTGTAGAGACCAACATCTCTTAGAATTACATGACTACTTGCTACAGTAGTGTAGAGACCAACATCTCTTAGAATTCCATGACTACTGCTACAGTAGTGTAGTGACCAACATCTCTTAGAATTCCATGACTACTGCTACAGTCCAACATCTCTTAGAATTACATGACTACTGCTACAGTCCAACATCTCTTAGAATTACATGACTACTGCTACAGTCCAACATCTCTTAGAATTACATGACTACTGCTACAGTCCAACATCTCTTAGAATTACATGACTACTGCTACAGTAGTGTAAAGACCAACATCTCTTAGAATTCCATGACTACTTGCTACAGTAGTGTAGAGACCAAAATCTCTGAGAACTTCATGATGACTTGCTACAGTAGTGTAGAGACCATCATCTCTTAGAATTCCATGACTACTGCTGCAGTAGTGTAGAGACCAACATCTCTTAGAATTACATGACTACTGCTACAGTAGTGTAGAGTCCAACATCTCTTAGAATTACATGACTACTGCTACAGTAGTGTAGTGACCAACATCTCTTAGAATTACATGACTACTGCTACAGTAGTGTAAAGACCAACATCTCTTAGAATTCCATGACTACTGCTACAGTAGTGTAAAGACCAACATCTCTTAGAATTCCATGACTACTTGCTACAGTCCAACATCTCTTAGAATTACATGACTACTGCTACAGTAGTGTAGAGACCAACATCTCTTAGAATTACATGACTACTGCTACAGTAGTGTAGAGACCAACATCTCTTAGAATTACATGACTACTGCTACAGTCCAACATCTCTTAGAATTACATGACTACTGCTACAGTCCAACATCTCTTAGAATTACATGACTACTGCTACAGTCCAACATCTCTTAGAATTACATGACTACTTGCTACAGTAGTGTAGAGACCAACATCTCTTAGAATTACATGACTACTTGCTACAGTAGTGTAGAGACCAACATCTCTTAGAATTCCATGACTACTGCTACAGTAGTGTAGTGACCAACATCTCTTAGAATTCCATGACTACTGCTACAGTCCAACATCTCTTAGAATTACATGACTACTGCTACAGTCCAACATCTCTTAGAATTACATGACTACTGCACAGTCCAACATCTCTTAGAATTACATGACTACTGCTACAGTCCAACATCTCTTAGAATTACATGACTACTGCTACAGTAGTGTAAAGACCAACATCTCTTAGAATTACATGACTACTTGCTACAGTAGTGTAGAGACCAACATCTCTTAGAATTACATGACTACTGCTACAGTAGTGTAAAGACCAACATCTCTTAGAATTACATGACTACTGCTACAGTAGTGTAAAGACCAACATCTCTTAGAATTACATGACTACTGCTACAGTAGTGTAGAGACCAACATCTCTTAGAATTACATGACTACTGCTACAGTAGTGTAAAGACCAACATCTCTTAGAATTACATGACTACTGCTACAGTAGTGTAAAGACCAACATCTCTTAGAATTACATGACTACTGCTACAGTAGTGTAGAGACCAACATCTCTTAGAACTACATGACTACTGCTACAGTAGTGTAAAGACCAACATCTCTTAGAATTACATGACTACTGCTACAGTAGTGTAAAGACCAACATCTCTTAGAAGTCCATGACTACTGCTACAGTAGTGTAGAGACCAACATCTCTGAGAACTTCATGATGACTTGCTACAGTAGTGTAGAGACCAAAATCTCTGAGAACTTCATGATGACTTGCTACAGTAGTGTAGAGACCAAAATCTCTGAGAACTTCATGATGACTTGCTACAGTAGTGTAGAGACCATCATCTCTTAGAACTACATGACTACTGCTACAGTAGTGTAGAGACCAACATCTCTTAGAACTACATGATGACTACTGCTACAGTAGTGTAGAGACCATCATCTCTTAGAACTACATGACTACTGCTACAGTAGTGTAGAGACCATCATCTCTTAGAACTACATGACTACTGCTACAGTAGTGTAGAGACCATCATCTCTTAGAACTACATGACTACTGCTACAGTAGTGTAGAGACCAACATCTCTTAGAACTACATGACTACTGCTACAGTAGTGTAGAGACCATCATCTCTTAGAACTACATGACTACTGCTACAGTAGTGTAGAGACCATCATCTCTTAGAACTACATGACTACTGCTACAGTAGTGTAGAGACCATCATCTCTTAGAACTACATGACTACTGCTACAGTAGTGTAGAGACCATCATCTCTTAGAACTACATGACTACTGTTACAGTAGTGTAGAGACCAACATCTCTTAGAACTACATGACTACTGCTACAGTAGTGTAGAGACCATCATCTCTTAGAACTACATGACTACTGCTACAGTAGTGTAGAGACCATCATCTCTTAGAATTACATGACTACTGCTACAGTAGTGTAGAGACCAACATCTCTTAGAACTACATGACTACTGCTACAGTAGTGTAAAGACCAACATCTCTTAGAATTCCATGACTACTGCTACAGTAGTGTAGAGACCAACATCTCTTAGAATTACATGACTTGCTACAGTAGTGTAGAGACCAACATCTCTTAGAATTCCATGACTACTGCTACAGTAGTGTAGAGACCAACATCTCTTAGAATTACATGACTTGCTACAGTAGTGTAGAGACCAACATCTCTTAGAATTACATGACTACTGCTACAGTAGTGTAGAGACCAACATCTCTTAGAATTACATGACTACTGCTACAGTAGTGTAGAGACCAACATCTCTTAGAATTACATGACTTGCTACAGTAGTGTAGTGACCATCATCTCTTAGAATTACATGACTACTGCTACAGTAGTGTAAAGACCAACATCTCTTAGAATTACATGACTACTGCTACAGTAGTGTAAAGACCAACATCTCTTAGAATTACATGACTACTGCTACAGTAGTCTAGAGACCATCATCTCTTAGAATTACATGACTACTGCTACAGTAGTGTAGAGACCAACATCTCTTAGAATTACATGACTACTGCTACAGTAGTGTAGAGACCAACATCTCTTAGAATTACATGACTACTGCTACAGTAGTGTAGAGACCAACATCTCTTAGAATTACATGACTACTGCTACAGTAGTGTAGAGACCATCATCTCTTAGAATTACATGACTTGCTACAGTAGTGTAGAGACCATCATCTCTTAGAATTACATGACTTGCTACAGTAGTGTAGAGACCATCATCTCTTAGAATTACATGACTACTGCTACAGTAGTGTAAAGACCAACATCTCTTAGAATTACATGACTACTGCTACAGTAGTGTAAAGACCAACATCTCTTAGAATTACATGACTACTGCTACAGTAGTGTAAAGACCAACATCTCTTAGAATTACATGACTACTGCTACAGTAGTGTAAAGACCAACATCTCTTAGAATTACATGACTACTGCTACAGTAGTGTAAAGACCAACATCTCTTAGAATTACATGACTACTGCTACAGTAGTGTAAAGACCAACATCTCTTAGAATTACATGACTACTGCTACAGTAGTGTAGAGACCAACATCTCTTAGAATTACATGACTACTGCTACAGTAGTGTAGAGACCAACATCTCTTAGAATTACATGACTACTGCTACAGTAGTGTAAAGACCAACATCTCTTAGAATTACATGACTACTGCTACAGTAGTGTAAAGACCAACATCTCTTAGAATTACATGACTACTGCTACAGTAGTGTAGAGACCATCATCTCTTAGAATTACATGACTTGCTACAGTAGTGTAGAGACCATCATCTCTTAGAATTACATGACTTGCTACAGTAGTGTAGAGACCAAAATCTCTGAGAACTTCACGATGACTTGCTACAGTAGTGTAGAGACCAAAATCTCTGAGAACTTCATGATGACTTGCTACAGTAGTGTAGAGACCAAAATCTCTGAGAACTTCATGATGACTTGCTACAGTAGTGTAGAGACCAAAATCTCTGAGAACTTCATGATGACTTGCTACAGTAGTGTAGAGACCAAAATCTCTGTGAACTTCATGATGACTTGCTACAGTAGTGTAGAGACCAACATCTCTGAGAACTTCATGATGACTTGCTACAGTAGTGTAGAGACCAACATCTCTGAGAACTTCATGATGACTTGCTACAGTAGTGTAGAGACCAAAATCTCTGAGAACTTCATGATGACTTGCTACAGTAGTGTAGAGACCAACATCTCTGAGAACTTCATGATGACTTGCTACAGTAGTGTAGAGAGCAACATCTCTGAGAACTTCATGATGACTTGCTACAGTAGTGTAGAGACCAACATCTCTGAGAACTTCATGATGACTTGCTACAGTAGTGTAGAGACCAACATCTCTGAGAACTTCATGATGACTTGCTACAGTAGTGTAGAGACCAACATCTCTGAGAACTTCATGATGACTTGCTACAGTAGTGTAGAGACCAACATCTCTGAGAACTTCATGATGACTTGCTACAGTAGTGTAGAGACCAACATCTCTGAGAACTTCATGATGACTTGCTACAGTAGTGTAGAGACCAACATCTCTGAGAACTTCATGATGACTTGCTACAGTAGTGTAGAGACCAACATCTCTGAGAACTTCATGATGACTTGCTACAGTAGTGTAGAGACCAACATCTCTGAGAACTTCATGATGACTTGCTACAGTAGTGTAGAGACCAACATCTCTGAGAACTTCATGATGACTTGCTACAGTAGTGTAGAGACCAACATCTCTGAGAACTTCATGATGACTTGCTACAGTAGTGTAGAGACCAACATCTCTGAGAACTTCATGATGACTTGCTACAGTAGTGTAGAGACCAACATCTCTGAGAACTTCATGATGACTTGCTACAGTAGTGTAGAGACCAACATCTCTGAGAACTTCATGATGACTTGCTACAGTAGTGTAGAGACCAACATCTCTGAGAACTTCATGATGACTTGCTACAGTAGTGTAGAGACCAACATCTCTGAGAACTTCATGATGACTTGCTACAGTAGTGTAGAGACCAACATCTCTGAGAACTTCATGATGACTTGCTACAGTAGTGTAGAGACCAACATCTCCAAGTGAGAATCAGGAAGCTGTGTGCAGGTCCCAAAACTTAACAAACAAGTATTGTTATGGTAGCCATAGAATTTATGTCAAACAATAAACACAGCCCTGAATGCCGTGAGTATAGTAAATAACAAGGTGAGTATCCATAAACGGACAATGTATAACAAGGTGAACATCCATAATGGATAATGTAGGAAGTAATGATCAAACCAAGATTATCACGGTATGTAAACGATTATGGATCCATCTGGTAAATAAACAAAATAATTCTAAAACGTTTCCATGAATTTACCAAGATGACGAATTGCCATTTAAATATAGATGAATGTTTGGTCCCACGTTTCCATGGAAACACCGGGATATAAAACTAGTGAAAGTCTATCTTAAACATTTCAGGATTCATTTAATGCAACTGTTTCAGTTCTGTCAATGAACTTATCTCGGTCCTATTTTTAGGTGAACGACCTTGAACTCTACAACTCAAATTAAAATCTGTGATGAAGATGTCGCGTCGTCATCACACACACCAGGTCTCGACTCAAATGTTTCGCCTTTAACTACTTCCTGTGAAGGGAATCAACTTTGCACCTGTCCAATAACCAGACCAGAGTTCTAGCCGGCATCCCCCAACACAAATTACCTCCCACCCCCTCCCCAACTAACAAACACGCTAATTTCTCGATCCCACTTCAGTTTTTTCCCCTCCTCTTTCCCTTTCCACCAACAGAAAGATAAACGTGATGTAAGTAGGGAATAGATCACGTCAAAGGTACGCCCCTGGGGAAGCTGAGACCTGGGGGTAGGGGAGGGTGGGTAAACGAGGGTAGGGTAGGTTTATTGGGTAGTGGTGAATAAAATGGAGGACGGGTTTAGAAGAGAGGGGCGTGTAGTGTGTCTAGAGGTGTATTTAGAAGAGAGGAGTGTGTAGTGTGTCTAGGGGTGTGTTTAGAAGAGAGGGGTGTGTAGTGTGTCTAGAGGTGTGTTTAGAAGAGAGAGGTGTGTACTGTGTCTAGAGGTGTGTTTAGAAGAGAGGGGTGTGTAGCGTGTCTAGAGGTGTGTTTAGAAGAGAGGGGTGTGTATTGTGTCTAGAGGTGTGTTTAGAAGAGAGGGGTGTGTAGTGTGTCTAGAGGTGTGTTTAGAAGAGAGGGTGTGTAGTGTGTTTAGAGGTGTGTTTAGAAGAGAGGGGTGTGTAGTGTGTTTAGAAGATAGACGTGGCTTAAAGGGGGGGGGTAGGTGTTAGTTTAAGTCTAGTGGTAAGTCTGTCTTATTTCAAAGAAAGAAAAATTCCAGTATTTAACAAATATATATATTATTTATCTTCAATTAGAACAACATGGAATGCCAACCAACAATGGTCGTTCAAGTGGAACCATGCGCAGAGAGTGTGGAAGGAATTTGACGACTCGCTAATTACAGTGTATGACGTCATGCCCCAAGAACGTGAACTCTTCTTATGTCGAAAAATGCGCTTGCCAGATGAAATTGTAATTTGATTGATTATGGATCTTGAAATATAAACACTGATTGTTTATTTTATGTTTTTGTTTGACATTTTCCAATTTGAAAATTTATTAAATAAATATATTAAAATATAATCATAATTTCAGAAAGACAATAAGTTGTTTGATTCGTTTCCCCGCGCTCTGTAGATCATCGTTTTCGGATTACCGAAAATATTGCTTAGCAAAGCAGACGCGAAGATGAGTGAGATGATTTGTTGTTGTTCCTGGCAGGAGATGTGGCCGGGTGAGTAGGAGGGTAGATGCACCACCGCATGGAACGTTCGATCGCATGCTCAAACTCAAGAGAACTTTTTTTTAAATTGTGTTGCTCAAATTTACTTTTCATGGAGTCCTAAAAAGTTGTTTAGGCATCTTTCTGTTAGTGCGGTACGTATAATATTATGTTATAATACCAAATCTAATAAAACTGTATGATTTATCATATAATCATAATAATAACAATAGTAATAATATAATAATAATAATAACAATAATAATAATAATTGTAATAATTTTTATTCTTGATGTCAAAGCTCGTTACAATTTATTTCTAAGAAGACATCAATGTGTGTAGGGGGTAGGGAGAGATGGTCGTTGTGTGATTTAATCTCAAAGCAACAGCATTCTGACCAATTTAGGATACTTAGAACACAGGGTTAACCTTTGACCCGGCTGATAAAATGATGTATACAGAAGGCAGGAGGGTTTGTGTGCAATGGTGAACCACAAAAATAGGCTTGAGTAAGAATGTTTTATTGGGAGATAATCGTGAAATCAAACATCGGGGCTCTAAAAGGTAGCTGTATTGAAGAAACAACAACAACAAAACATAAACAACCTGAAAATAATATTTTTTGCTAAATTTAATCATAGTTCCATACAGTTGGATTGTTTGTTGGGCAAAGGATAGCCTACTCTTATAAGAGAGCCTAAATGCATAATACACACAATACAAACAAGCGAACAACACACAAACACGAAATAACGCGTCAACAAATAAGGACAGCAACGCACGGTTGTAATGTGAAACTTCGGCTTCTCATCCCAAAAATGCCAGACAATTACCTCCACTTGATTTTTTTATTTTGGCGTCTAATTTTTAGGATTCTAAAGAACCCCCCTAACTCAACGCGATCCGACCGCCAGGTGAGTTGAATGATCTCAGATTATCAGCCCAGGTAAATATCTCGATATCTTTGCCCCTCATCACTCGGGGAGAGGGGGGGGTGAATAATATTCGTTAATTGGAGCCATGATAACAAATAATTTACGGGGGCACCGAGCGGAAGCCGCCAGCAGACAAAAGGAGAAGCTCACTCTCACGAGATTTCGTTTGTTCGGGTTGATGGGATGACTTCATCAACAGATAACGCAAAGTAATCGTCCATAGTCCTGCACTTTCTAACAGAAATTATGAGACATATTTTACTTTTTAGTCCATCCTTGTAAGAAAAGTCTGTTGAAAATTATTAGATCTTAATTTTAAAGACTTGTTGCATTTCCATCTCGTATTTGAACTATTTGAAAAATTTGATTTCGTTATTCTTGTCAGCAGAGGAGTAACTAGGTTTTTGGCACCCTTGGCTAATTTATTTTTGGCGCCCTTGATAAATTGACAAGTTTCAGCTTTGCGATTTTTTCATTTGTTAGAAAAAATTGATTTTTCTTATTTTATATATGACAATAATTACGTAGTCTGACAGTGACAGTCATACAACGTGAATATAAAAAATGCATAAGACAGGAACAATACTAATTTGCAGTTTATTATTTACTAAATAATACCAAACAAATTGGTGGATAAAACTTAATATTGTTGCGTTAATAAAGACTACAGCGAAACTTGAAGTATCGTGTATTATAAATAAAACCAATAGTGTCAAAACTGTCAATATGTCCTACTCATTATCTCATACATAACTATAGAAACTCACAATTAAAAGTAAATTTAAGTAACACTCCACCGATCCACTCCTATGCCCTTTATCAAAGGTTCAAAGCTTAACTTTTATCTTATCTGTTTACAGACGCTACTTCTATACAGAAGATTATTGCGTCCTACGCTTATCTATGGTTTGTGTTTAGTCCTGCATTTTTATTAGAGATTTAGCTCTAGTAGAAATAGTGACCGTTCACAAACCGGCTTTAATGTTTGCAAAATTAGTAATTATTTCATCAAAGTTTATTTGACTGGTAAGTTCACTTTAGAATACTTTAGATGGAAAGAAATGCTAGAGATGATGTGCGTTGTTGATCTGAAGTCGATCTCAATTAATTTTGGTTAATTTTTAGTTTGCTGAAACTCCTTTCAAAAGTGGCTACTGTGGTTGGCACTGTAAGAAATGTTTTCAGAGCTCGTTCGATATTCGGGTACGATTCTTACAATTCCCATTTAGCGAGAACATTTAAAAATCTAAATGAAACATTTCATTTGTGTTTTTTGTTTTGCAATAGTTCAATCATTTGGTGTTTAAAGCATTTTATTTCAATTATAAATTGCTCTTTATTTTTTTAATTTTTTTTTAGTTTTCGAGTTAGGGAAAAAAGGCGTAATAGGCACCGATTAATCAAGGACAATGTTGATATTGAGAGGTGAAAGCCATGCCAGCTAGAAGCCATGACAGGAAAGAGAGGCGGTGAAATACAGTCGGACGTCGCTAAGTCGAACTTCCCTAAGTCGAAAACCTCCCTATATCGAATTAATTGTTTTGTCCCGCAAAGTTCCATAAGAATAATGTATTTTTATATTTCCTTAACTCCAAGATTTTTGGCTTTCAACCTTTCATAGTCGAATTTTCCAAGGCGTTTGGGTTATTATTCTGGAGTGATATTTCAGAACACGTGTTCCGTAGAACCACGTAAATGGACGTAAATTCTTATTTTAGTGAATTCCACGAGGGATTAAGTATTCAGCGACCCTTGCAAGTTCAAAAAATGACAAGCACAAGAAAAGGGAGTGTTACTAATTCGCGTCCCTTTGCTGCATGCTGTTACTCTTTTTAAAAAGAAAAATTGTACTCCCCCATACCACTGTGGAGGGAGTAAAGTGGGGGAGCGGAGGCAAGGTGTCTCCACTCACGGGCTTGTGTCGGTATGTCAAAGTAAGTTGGCTCCTTTCATATGAAACAACAGACACCGCCTCTCTTTCCTGTCATGGCTCCCCCCCCCCACCTCTCAATATCAAAATTGTCCTTGATTAATCGGTGCCTATTACGCCTTTTTCCGTAACTCAAAAACTCCGTAAGTCGAATTTTTTTTTCCGGGTTCTTTTGAGTTCGACTTAGAGAGGTCCGACTGTATTTATTTAAATACAAATTTAAAAATTAGATACTTAGTGGCACCCTTTTGAGCTGGCGCCCTTGGCAACTGCCCGATGCCAACCCGTTGTTACGCAACTGATTGTCAGCAAAAATAGGAATTTATTATGAACGGTGAAATAGTGATACCCTGAATGTGATAGAGAGAAATGGAGACGGGACCAGAACAATGAGAGGAGAGAGAGAGAGAGAGAGAGAGAGAGAGAGAGAGAGAGAGAGAGAGAGAGAGAGAGAGAGAGAGAGAGAGAGAGAGAGAGAGAGAGAGAGAGAGTGCGAAACGGGAGTGTGAGACGGGAGAAGCGGGAAAGAGTGGAAAATAAAGTGGAGAAAGAAAATATAAAACTCAAGGACCTGGAGCCGATTATTTCTCACGATCTTCTTGTCTGCAGCTTCAGGTGAGAAGAGCTTTTTTAAATGGGCAAACTATAGCGACATAATTGCTGTCTAACAGGTCGAATGGGCTACGCATGCTGGTCTGGAGATTGTGTCACTTGAAAGTTATTGGGGCTAGACATGACGGTGATGAAGTGATTCAATTTCTTTCTCTACAAATGTTTCACACTGGTTCAACATTTACAGTCTCACAACAACACAACAACAAACTAACGCACATGTAATCCCACACACACGCGCAGACAAGTAAACACACACACAAAGGCGCGAAGGCGCGTAGCGAAGGGGGGAAACCTGGGGGACATATGTCCGCGGGCGCCCAGGTACCCAAAATGGGGCTTACGACGTTACATTGTAATAAGTGAACAAGGTTAAGAAATAGGGGGCGCTAATTTTCTAGTTCTGCAAACTATCCTAACCACGCCCCTGAACACACGATTAAACACACTCACGCATGAGTATATTGCGGTTTTTAAAATAATTAATTGAACAAATTATTCCCTACGACGACGAGCTCTCCTGGGTTGTGATGGTCCGGAAGTTTCCGTATCTAAAAATAGACACGTTGAGTACCGTAGTAACTGTGTGTCGAGCCAACAGTAATAGTGGATGGGATGTGATTCATGAAACCTCCAGCTCACGCCCTGCGCCGAGTGCCTCCCCACAAGAAACTATTCTTTGGTTTACGTTTTGTGGTAACTTATACTACACGTGGAACACTCAGTACTTCGATTCGGGAAATGGGAAGAGAGGGGGGTAGGGGTGTGGGGATAAGGGGTGAATAATAAAGCACGACCGATCTTAATAGGCACAGGATATGATTAAATCTTTGGCGGCGGGGAGGGGCGGTGGGAACAGATTGGAAAAAGATTTTCGGATAAAATTGTGGGGGATTTTTTTTTAAATTATTTATTTATTTTTTTTTGGGGGGGGGGATCAGTTTTAAAAAAAAACTATACAGGTTGACATTTGTGAGGTACCCAGCTAAACAAAGAGTTTTGTTGTCTCGTTAGTTGAGTTGATTATTATGAAATTCACTGAGCGGTTAGTCGAGGTACAGATTTAGAGTCGGTTGTTAGAAACGAATAGGTCAAGTAATCCGGCTATTGGTGTTATAGATCAAGTAATCCGGCTATTGGTGTTATAGATCAAGTAATCCGGCTATTGGTGTTATAGATCAAGTAATCCGGCTATTGGTGTTATAGATCAAGTAATCCGGCTATTGGTGTTATAGATCAAGTAATCCGGCTATTGGTGTTATAGATCAAGTAATCCGGCTATTGGTGTTATAGATCAAGTAATCCGGCTATTGGTGTTATAGATCAAGTAATCCGGCAATTGGTGTTATTAGGTTTAAAATCATTTTTCTCTCCATCTATTAAAGGCATTGTTTTTCTATATAAAGTCAACACGTTTGTCATAGAGATTTAAATTCTTTTTGTCCTAGTAATATAAAGCCCCAAGTGTGTCCCACTGATATAAAGTTCCAAGTGTGTCCCAGTGACATAAAGTCCCAAGTGTTTCTCAGTGATATAAAGTAACCTAGTGTATCCTCGTGATATAAATACCCCAAGAGGTCCCAGTGATATAAAGTCCCCTAGTGTGTCCCGGTTACATAAAACCTCCTGATCGCTGTGAGTTCTATATATAGTTAAATAAAGTCCCCTCGTTTTAGTTTGTCCTAGAGTTAAAACGTATACAAATGTTTCCCGCGTCTGTTCACACCCGACACGTTTCAGAGTAAACACTTCTCCCCCTCCCCACCCCCAACTTAAATCCCAACTTCGACTCAGCCATGCCAGGTATGTGCACACGCTGGGAACTTGATTACACCACCCCAACCCCCTCCCACCACTCGACTCACAAGCCCCGACTTAACTCCTCAGACATTGCAACATTCATCAGTTTCATATAAAGACGGTTCTCCTGAAGAAAATCATCATATACTAGCAGTTTAACCCGTGCGCAATGCGGGGCAAAAATAAAGTAAGCATTTAAGCGATTTCACTAAGACTACGTGTCTACTACCCGGCGCCGAAAACCTGATGGTAGACAGCCGAGTCCTCACACTCATTACCATCATGCACATACATTTTTTGTGTGGTTGTTTACTCTCTAAACTGGAGATTAGTATAATATTATATGACAGTGATGGCGAAGCTATGCCACGCGTGCCACAGACGGCACGCAGAGCCTCATCAGCCGGCATGCGGGGTGGGGGAGTATGGGGCCCCTGCATGTGGGACTGATAAGATAGCCAGAAGTATAAGAGCGGTAAAGCGAGTGATGTAAGATTAAAGAGGATAATTACGTGGGATGTGCGGATTGACCACTTGAAGGCCAGCAAGTGGAAAAGTCCGTTGCAAAAGACATAGAATAAAAGTTTCGAGAGTAGCGTGGGGTAGGGGCTGGGATGGGTGGGTGAAGATCACAGTTTTAAAAAAAAAGTTGTGGTGATGTCATTTTAAGACACGGCATTTTGGCATAAAGCCTCTGACCCAATTCTTCCTTCTGTTTAGATACCGTGACTGAAGACAGTAAACATCATATTATAACTTACACTTCACTTTATCCAACACGCTCCCACACACACAGGGGTAGATCAAGATTACACGGGCCCCCTCGCTGCAATTCCACCTGGGGCCCGGTCCAGCCATCTTTATCATACAATATAATAAGTTTGGGGTCCTTAAATCATTTGGGCTTTATCCCAATCGGCAACCCACTTAATCCGCCATAGCACACAAACACCCCACTCCAGCACACCCCACCCCACTTCCACACATCTACCCCACTCCCCACGCATCCAACCCACTCCCACACATGCACCCCACAATCCACCCCACTCCCACACATCCCTGCACCCCACTCCCACACATCCAACCCACACATCCACCCCACTCCCGCAGATCACCCACTCCCAGCTGATCACCATTTTGCAGAGGCGGAGGCCATAGTGTGTGTGCCTGGGTATAAGTATCATCTAAAGACGAAGTGTATTTTAAAACACCTCTGCTAAAGGTGGGTTTATGGCACACAATAGAACTCTGTGTCATGTCATAAAACGGAACTCTGTGTCATGCCATAAAACGGAACTCTGTGTCATGTCATAAAACGGAACTCAGTGCCATGTCATAAAATGGAACTCAGTGTCATGTCATAAAACGGAACTCATTGTCCTGTCATAAAATGGAACTCAGTGTCATGTCATAAAATGGAACTCAGTGTCATGTCATAAAACGGAACTCAGTGTCATGTCATAAAATGGAACTCAGTGTTATGTCATAAAATGGAACTCAGCGTCATGTCATAAAACGGAACTCAGTGTCATGTCATAAAATGGAACTCAGCGTGTCATGTCATAAAACGGAACTCAGTGTCATGTCATAAAATGGAGCTCAGTGTCATGTCATAAAACGGAACTCAGTTTCATGTCATAAAATGGAACTCAGTGTCATGTCATAAAATGGAACTCAGTGTCATGTCATAAAATGCGTTGATTGCACCGATTCATTGATTACTGTTCACTGGGCGGAGCTGTACGACACAGTGTCTTAGGGCGGGTAGAAACATGAGAAAGACTTTGTATCATTACAGGAGCCCTAGGCACATGCCATTCTCTCGAAAGTGCAAAGGTGAAAAATTACCAGCAACAGATGATGTGAAATAATTGACGCAAAAAAAAATGCTGTCGGTACAGGTGTATTTAAGGGGAGGAATTACAGCAACGTCAGGTGAAAAAACATTGGTTCTCAAAGTTGGAAACACTACCCCGACCTGGGCAAACACTTGTTTTTCACAGAATCCAGTATAAATAAAGTAGACTGAAGCACGAATCTTCAACGATAAATTCTCAAAAAGTTTTTTTAATATATATATATATATTTAAAACCGAGGCACGTGTTGGTAGCCAGCGGTAAAACATTTGAGAGCCGCTTAAAAGTGCCCCACTAAGCAAAGACACATTTAATTATCTTTATTGTGCAGTTTTCCAAACCGCCGCATGCTGTCATCCCGTCTTTGTTTGTCCCAATATCTCGTCTCGATGTTGATGGCGGTTTGTGTTTGTATTTTATTGAACAACATCTAAATTTAGCTCAGCGCTCCCAGCGGATCTCAAACACGGACACAAAATCTCATCTTTAAAAAAAAAGATCAGAGACAATGAGACCTTATGAGACATAACTCGTTATCTTTGGCACACAGAACGTGCTTGCTCACAAATGGTGATTACGTTAATCGTGTGTAACTTCCGTATAACGGAACTAAACGGAAAGAACTATTTTGTAACAAACAGGGAGATAAAAAAAAAGACAGAGAAATGACAAAAAACTGTAACAGGCAGACAAAAATAAAAGTTTATAACAAACTGTAAAAAGAAAAAATAAAGCAGGTGAACAAAAAGAAATTGCAATTTAAAAAGAAGCAGCTGACACTGGTCTGAAAATTCACGCAGATTTTTATTAAAACCATTGAACTATAAGTATACAGGGGTCATTGTATTTTCATCTCGTTATTAGCTACACCACAGAGAAATGAACTCAGCTCCCACAGGGGCGTAGCCAGTGTTCGTGCAAACAGAGGAGGGAGTTTAGCAGTTGGCCGAAACCCCGCATCTTCCTATAAAGAGAAAAGTGCCGACGCTCTACAATTACGTCACATCTACCAATCTCCACCCAAAATCGAACCATAAAAATATATAAAAAATTTCTTGCTTTGTCTTCAACGCCTCTATACACGAATGTGACTAATAAATTACCTAAATAAATGACAGGCAAACAATCAACATGATTATTTAATAACAAACATGAAATGCCTTTTTTTCGTTTCTGAAAGCTAGTGATCGAAATAAGGTTTAAAAAAACAAAAACAAACAGCGACACGGAAAAAAACTTGATTGAATTAAAGGTACTTACAGAGTAAACAAGGCACTTAAAGATCCGCTCTTAAAGATCCTTCGAAACAATTGTTTCCCAACTGCCTGGTAATTCGAAACAGTTAGGCTGCGGCTCGTATCGCAAACGATCGACTTGACCGGCTTGGCTTATAGTTTTAGATGACAATACTAGCAGCAGACGCGACAGTTTAGAGGCTATCTCTACTTTCGATTCGGGGCAGCGCGTCAGCGAGGAGGGGCCTGGTTTCGAAATGAGGCAGCCATCGCCAGTTCGACTAGTCCTGCTTTAGGGCGGTGTGCAAAAATCTAACGTTATATGCCTATAAATGTGAGGAGGGAAACTATAGTGCTGTGTGCAAAAGTGAGCCAAACGAAGTAAGTAATACGCAGTGCGGGGGGAAAACAAAAGTTGGCCGACTTTAAATTAAAATCCGGAGTATTGTCGGACACTTTTTTTTGCTTATGCAACAGTTCCACTGACGACCTAAAATTATATTTTAAAAACTGTTTTTATTCATTATTGCGTAGAGTTCGTTTTTTAAAATTTAAAAACTCATTTGACTAAGTCTCTAAAAAGTGCTTAACCTTGAAATAAAATAAATTTTTAAACAATGATGTAACTAACTAACGATAGATGTTTTCCAATAACTTAGCTAGATTATGACGTCACCGCCTTTCATTGATTTAGTCATGGCATTCACAATTAAATTCGTTTAAAGGAAGACATTTTTGTTTTTAAATTGGCGCTATTTTTTTTTCTTAGGCCTTTAAGTTCTGACAAGGCCTCATCTCCTGGCACACATTAGAGTCGACAAAGTCAATTGTCTTCAGTGTCCATTGGTGCGTGGATTTGTCAGAGAGTGTCAAATGGCGCATGAGTTTGTCAGTAAGTGGCAGTTGATGCATGGGTTTGTTTGTGAGTGGCATTGGTCGTTTGAGACCCACTGTCATGACAGGTCGAGCTGACGGGTCAAGTAGTAGGCACTTAGTTGACAATGTCACACACACACCTACAGACAGTAGGATAGACCGTCTGGTGAGTGTCTAGGGATAGGACTATGTTACAGTAGCGACTTACGTTTGATACAGGACTGACCTATAGGTGTGCTAGGTTAATGTTCTACTAACTTTAATGCGTATGCAAGGGAAAATACCTAGGCAATGTCAGTGAGATAGCTGAGGTCTTTAAGTGAGATAGCCGTGGTATGTAAGTGAGATAGTTATTTGGAAAGTAAGTAAGATAGCTCTGATATGTAAGTTAGATAGCTCTGATATGTAAGTTAGATAGCTCTGATATGTAAGTTAGATAGCTCTGATATGTAAGTTAGATAGCTCTGATATGTACGTTAGATAGCTCTGATATGTAAGTTAGATAGCTCTGATATGTAAGTTAGATAGCTCTGATATGTAAGTTAGATAGCTCTGATATTAAGTTAGATAGCTCTGATATGTAAGTTAGATAGCTCTGATATGCAAGTTAGATAGCTCAGTGCCGTATTAGCGCATAGGTCCGTTGGGCCTTTGCCCGGGGGCCCACGAACATATGGACCCCATGGGAATATGTTTATATATATATATATAATAATATATATTATGTATATTTTTTTTTATTCCTGTGGGGGAGGGGGCGCACTCTTTCTTTGCCAAGGGACCCAACACTATTTCTTTGCCCAGGGGACCAAAATGGTGTAAAGACGGCTCTGAGATAGCTATTTGGTATGTAAGTGAGATAGATGTGGTATATTCGTGTAATAGCTATTACTATTAGGTATGTTAGTGTGATAGCTAATTGGTATGCAAGTGAGAAAGACCACTTACCTCAGCCATTTATGCAAGGTAAATAATAATGGATATCTGAAAGAAACTGTAGTGTAATTGCAGAATTGGTTATGTAAAGGCAGCAGTTGTTATATAAGTGATATATGGTTTAGAGTAGTGGCACAATGGGTTACGCGAAAACCGAAGATTTTGTATAGCGACAGAAGGTGTTACATAAGCCAAAGAAGGTGTTGTATAGCGACAGAAGGTGTTACATAAGCCAAAGAAGGTGTTGTATAGCGACAGAAGGTGTTACATAAGCCAAAGAAGGTGTTGTATAGCGACAGAAGGTGTTACATAAGCCAAAGAAGGTGTTAAACAGATAGGAATAGAGAAGTCTCAACGGCACAAGTATGGCGATAGCTGTTACATCAAACCAGACTCTAGTTTCTAATACATGGATATCGGTGAATGATGCAAGGAAACAAAAGGAAAACAACGACTGGGACGGTAGGTGGGTCGGTGGGTCGATTCAAATGTTAACACAGAGCTAATTTTTTTCTTCTTTCTTTGTTGTTGAAACATTGTTAGTACATATAGATCCACATTTAACTATTTTATTGTTGGTTACTTAATGCTGACAGCGAGACCAAGTCCCGTGACGTCAGTGAAACAACTAGACAGTTGGATGTAGAGAGTAAACATGGACTGGGGTCAAGTGTCACGTCCTTGCTCACTTACGTTTGGACGCCCAACAATAAATAAATTATCACGACACTGAATTAAGTGGCTGCCTTAAAATAGTTAAAAGAAAGACAAGGTGTGTTTTGTTGTAAGATGGTGGTAATGATGGGAATGGTGAAGTGGGAGGATAGTGAGTTGGGAGGATAGTGAGTTGGGAGGATGGTGAGTTGGGACGATGGTGAGTTGGGAGGATAGTGAGTTGGGAGGATGGTGAGTTGGGAGGATAGTGAGTTGGGAGGATGGTGAGTTGGGAGGATGGTGAGTTGGGAGGATAGTGAGTTGGGAGGATGGTGAGTTGGGAGAATGGTGAGTTGGGAGGATGGTGAGTTGGGAGGATGGTGAGTTGGGAGGATGGTGAGTTGGGAGGATAGTGAGTTGGGAGGATGGTGAGTTGGGAGGATGGTGAGTTGGGAGGATAGTGAGTTGGGAGGATGGTGAGTTGGGAGGATGGTGAGTTGGGAGGATGGCTATGTGGAAGGTGAGGTGGGACGACGGTGATAGACGGGTGACAGAATCCCATTCAATCAACCCCACACCACCCACACACACACACACACACGCAGACGAATACGACACCTTTTGTCCAAACCTCCCTCGCAGCTAAACTCATGAGGTCGTGGGGATAGAGGTCAGTGAGGTCAGGTGATGTCCAGTACAAAGGATTACATATCGGGCTGCAATACATTAAATCCAATCTTGCAATAAATAGAGCAGTAGTTAGGGTCGTGCAGGGTGCAATCTGTGACTACTTTCAATGGGTCTCTGTCAAGGTAGCAGCTAGTCGGTGTCATGGTAGCAGTTAGTGTATGTCATGGTAGCAACTAGTCTGTGTCATTGTAGCAACTAGTTAAGTCTGTGTCATGGTAGCAACTAGTCTATGTCATGGTAGCAACTAGTCTATGTCATGGTAGCAACTAGTATGTGTCATGGTAGCAACTAGTCTGTGTCATGGTAGCAACTAGTCTGTGTCGGGTTAGCAACTAGTTAAGTCTGTGTCAGGGTAGCAACTAGTCTGTGTCATGGTAGCAAATAGTATGTGTCATGGTAGCCACTAGTCTGTGTCATGGTAGCAACTAGTCTGTGTCATGGTAGCAACTAGTCTGTGTCATGGTAGCAACTAGTCTGTGTCATGGTAGCAACTAGTCTGTGTCATGGTAGCAACTAGTCTGTGTCATGGTAGCAACTAGTCTGTGTCATGGTAGCAACTAGTCTGTGTCAGGTTAGCAACTAGTCTGTGTCATGGTAGCAACTAGTCTGTGTCAGGTTAGCAACTAGTTAAGTCTGTGTCAGGTTAGAACTAGTCTGTGTCATGGTAGCAACTAGTCTGTGTCATGGTAGCAACTAGTCTGTGTCATGTTAGCAACTAGTCTGTGTCATGGTAGCAACTAGTCTGTGTAATGGTAGCAACTAGTCTGTGTCATGGTAGTAACTAGTCTGTATTATGGTAGCAACTAGTCTGTATTATGGTAGCAAGTAGTCTGTGTCATGGTAGCAAGTAGTCTGTGTAATGGTAGCAACTAGTCTGTGTCATGGTAGTAACTAGTCTGTGTCATGGTAGCAACTAGTCTGTATCATGGTAGCAAGTAGTCTGTGGCATGGTAGCAACTAGTCTGTGTCATGGTAGCAAGTAGTCTGTCATGGTAGCAACTAGTCTGTATCATGGTAGCAACTAGTCTGTGTCATGGTAGCAAGTAGTCTGTCATGGTAGCAACTAGTCTGTATCATGGTAGCAACTAGTCTGTGTCATGGTAGCAACTAGTCTGTGTCATGGTAGCAACTAGTCTGTGTCATGGTAGCAACTAGTCTGTGTCATGGTAGCAAGTAGTCTGTCATGGTAGCAACTAGTCTGTATCATGGTAGCAACTAGTCTGTGTCATGGTAGCAAGTAGTCTGTCATGGTAGCAACTAGTCTGTATCATGGTAGCAACTAGTCTGTGTCATGGTTGGTTGCAGTGGACCGTGTCAGCGTGTTACTTGATATTATGCGGTGTTAGGGAGTAAAGCTACATCATGTGTGCTCCTATGATCAAAAGATAACACTAAATAAGCCATTATCTGAACAAGGGTTGGTTTATCCATATATTTGTATACATACAGCTGTTATCCTCTAGTTCTAGTAGATCAAAACATCAAACACACGGGATGTCGGGATGACTCGAGCTGACGACGAGTGTCTATTTCCTTCAGCCCCCCCCCCTCCTCTATCTCTCGTCCACAAACTTAACGATTGTATCAACTCTATTGTATAAAATGTGTCGTAAAATAAATTTGAAAGAATCATTTAAGACAAACGTACACACATTACCCCGACCCACAACCCCACACAGACACACACAGGAGGCACCAAATCACATTTCAGATAGGCACTGAATAGTAAACCACAAATTAGTTTTGTGATGATGTATCGCAGTAATGTCGAGGTTCAATGCGTAACGTGTTTGTAGTTCTTGCTTTTTTTTACAGTAAAAGTGGGAGGAGAAGTACCAAATTGTATTAAATTCACACAAGGCGTAGTTATTCCTTTTAACCAGGGAATATTTTAGTTATATTACTCTTGTCATATTTTATTGATTCTATCCACGGATTTGTGTTTTATTTTACTCGGGGCCCTTTTAAATTGATTTTTATCCAGGGTATATTTTATTGATTTTACCCTGGGCATATTTTATTGGTTTTAACTATTTTATAAACTCACTCAGTCACTCAGGGATAATTTCATTGTTCCATTCAGGGAATATTTCATTGTTCCTTTCAGGGAATATTTCATTGTTCCATTCAGGGAATATTTCATTGTTCCATTCAGGGAATATTTCATTGTTCCATTCAGGGAATATTTCATTGTTCCATTCAGGGAATATTTCCTTTTTCCATGCATGTGCTTTTGATCAAAGTTTTAAGCCTAAAGCCATCAACGGTATTACCTCCCTTGTCCGGCCAGACTGATTGCTTGTAGATGTTCTCTTGTACCCTAGCTACCAACACAACCAGACTAATTGTTCTCTTGTACCCTAGCTACCAACACAACCAGACTAATTGTTATCTTGTACCCTAGCTACCAACACAACCAGACTAATTGTTCTCTTGTACCCTAGCTACCAACACAACCAGACTAATTGTTCTCTTGTACCTTAGCTACCAACACAACCAGACTAATTGTTCTCTTGTACCCTAGCTACCAACACAACCAGACTAATTGTTCTCTTGTACCCTAGCTACCAACACAACCAGACTAATTGTTCTCTTGTACCCTAGCTACCAACACAACCAGACTAATTGTTCTCTTGTACCCTAGCTACCAACACAACCAGACTAATTGTTCTCTTGTACCCTAGCTACCAACACAACCAGACTAATTGTTCTCTTGTACCCTAGCTACCAACACGATTCGAACTCAACACCTTCACATGGCTTGCCGGGGAGGCAGGGCGCCCGATAGACTTGGGGGTTAGCACCAGGTATGCCGGAGAGCGTGGGAGACACCGTGCTAATTATAGCCATGACTCACAGCGCCAGGTACTTGATGGGTTTAGTCACGGACGTCCTCACTTCCCGCCCCCACCACCAGCCTGAAAGTTAGAACCAAGGAACTGAAGTTCTGATTTACAGACAGCTTTTAATTTAATAAACTGAAGTTCTGATTTACATACAGCTTTTAATGTAATAAACTGAAGTTTGCTGTTCAGACAGCTTTTAATGTAATAAACTGAAGTTCTGATTGACAGACAGCTTTTAACCCTGTTTGGGTATTGGTGGACGGACATTGAGTGGTCAGAGATCCACGTGGAGGAATTACCCGCTGACCTGACAGATAATATCAAACCTGTTATTGTTATGTTCTCTTTTTAAAAAACCAGACAATTGGCCTTAACATCAAAAGATTTGATCAAAATACTTTTTATATATAGCTGTTTTCCAAACCACTTCCAAGTTACTGTGACGGAACAACCTGCATTTATTGATTTCTAGCTCATTTTTTATTTAAACTTCTGGCTGATTTAGTAGTTCTCCTAGATCTCTTTTCATTAACAAAACGACATTTTTGTTTATAATAATTTCTGTATTCCTGGAGAAAAAATGGGGGATTAAAGTCGAAACCTGTCTGATTGGATTCGTAATCCACACATTTTTTTCAAGATGTGTAAAGCTATTTGAACAATGTAAAGAGTAAATACTCTTTTGAATCTGCGACTTCAAATCATGTCATTCGTGACGCCATAAGCCGATGATGGGTTTTCAAAAATTTGATGGCTTTAAAAAAATAAACAAATAACTTCTGACTAATAGGATTGTGAAATACAAATTGTGGAGAAAAAAAACATTTTAAAAAAAGTTTGGAGAGTATGCACATGAAGCGAAAAAGGGGGTGGGGGTAGAATGTTGTGAACGCGTGGAGATGGCACGTGGGGTAGGTCGGATGTGGAGGTGGGTCGGGGTGTGGGGGTGGGTCGGGTGTGGGGGTGGGTCGGGTGTGGGGTGGGTCGGGTGGCACAGCTCTAGTATTGCTGACAGAGAAAGTTATGAAGCATTCTTTGTGTGTGAGTCTCTATGATAGGCATTGAGTATTAGTTTGTTTACAATGACGCTGAGTATGTCTGTCTGTCTACGGGGAGGTGACTCTTACAGATTGTTTACGGGAAGGTCAACGGCCTTCACCCCTGTACAAGCAGACGGAGAGTAACTCACCTTCATGTATTTATTTCACTAGTCAATATCACAACTCACTTTCATGTATTTATTTCACTAGTTAATATCACAACTCACTTTCATGTATTCATTTCACTAGTTGATATCACAACTCACTTTCATGTATTTATTTCACTAGTTGATATCACAACTCACTTCCATGTATTCATTTCACTAGTTGATATCACAACTCACTTCCATGTATTCATTTCACTAGTTGATATCACAACTCACTTTCATGTATTCATTTCACTAGTTGATATCACCTGACTTCATCATTGCCGCTCACAGATTATTTATAAAATTTAATTGCTCTCAACCCTCTCACTCACTGAGATTCTTACTCTCTCTCTCACCACCCCTCTCCTCCTTTTTCTCTCTATCACTCCCTCCTCTCTCTCTCACTACCCCTCTCCTCCTTTTTCTCTCACTCCCTCCTCTCTCTCTCCCTCCTCTCTCTTTCACTACCACTCTCCTCCTTTTTCTCTCTATCACTCCCTCCTCTCTCTCTCTCACTATCCCTTCCTCTCATTCTCCCGATCACTCCCTCCTCTCTCTCTCTCTCTCTCTTTCTATCACTCCCTCCTCTGTCTCTCTCTCACTATCTCTCTTTCTCTCTATCACTTCCTCGTCTCTCTCGATCCCTCTCCCTCTTTCTTACTCGCCACATCTCTCTCTCGATCCCTCTCCCTCTTTCTTACTCGCCAGATCTCTCTCTCGATCCCTCTCACTCTTTCTCTCAATCTCCCATATTTAGACAAGCCCTCACTCTCTGGACTCCCATATTTATTCCCCAATATTTAGATTCCTATATTTAGACTCCCATATTTACTCCAATATTTAGACTCCCATATTTACTCCAATATTTAGACTCCCATCAATATTTAGATTCCCATATTTACTCCAATATTTAGACTCCCATATTTACTTCACTATTTAGACTTCCATATCTACTCCAATATTTAGACTCCCATCAATATTTAGACTCCCATATTTACTCCAATATTTAGACTCCCATATTTACTCCAATATTTAGACTCCCATCAATATTTAGACTCCCATATTTACTCCAATATTTAGGCTCCCATATTTACTCCAATATTTACACTCCCATATTTACTCCAATATTTAGACTCCCATATTTACTTCACTATTTAGACTTCCATATTTTCTCCACTATTTAGACTCCCATATTTACTCCAATATTTAGACTTCCATATTTACTCCACTATTTAGACTCCCATATTTACTCCAATATTTAGACTCCCATATTTACTCCAAAATTTAGACTCCCATATTTACTCCAATATTTAGACTCCCATATTTACTTCACTATTTAGACTTCCATATCTACTCCAATATTTAGACTCCCATCAATATTTAGACTCCCATATTTACTCCAATATTTAGACTCCCATATTTACTCCATTATTTAGACTCCCATCAATATTTAGACTCCCATATTTACTCCAATATTTAGACTCCCATTTTTACTCCAATATTTAGACTCCCATATTTACTCCAATATTTAGACTCCCATATTTACTCCAATATTTAGACTCCCATATTTACTCCAATATTTAGACTCCCATATTTACTCCAATATTTAGACTTCCATATTTACTCCAATATTTAGACTTCCAAAGTTAGACCTTCCTTAAGCCCCCTTTCACTAGAATCCTATATTTATCCTCCTCTCATATTGAACTTTTTAAGATCTTGTTCTGTAGACTAGACAACATTTCAAGACTCTTACGACACTCTTATGGGAAGGTCTATATGTACATTTGTTCACCTGTCTGTATGATGAGAACCAAGTTTCTTTTTTTTTAAATTTGGTATTTTAAAAATGGACCATATTATTTTGATTGCATCAAACCATGGTTGCCCGTAGCAACGCAAAGGCTAAGAATTACGTCACCGCCGCACATGTAAACAAGAAAGGTTACCCCGTTCAGAAAGTCACAGCAACTTTAGTGGTTGTTTCCGCCGGCACATTAACTCCCTTTGTTTTTCTAAGACTGCCGTTCTACAAGAAGGTTCCCCCCATCTCCGTCCTCGCCGGTGTTTATGTTCGATGCGTCACGGATCTCGATCCGGAGAAGGTCATAGGTCACTCAAGATGGCTGACTCAGGCGATTTTTTTTCACTCACCATATGCTGATGATCGGCCCAAGAGCAGCAACATTTTGTTTACACCCGGGGCACAAGGTCCCTTTGTTAAGGTACCGCGGTACAAGCAGGTGACTTATGTGATGTTGAGAGGGTATATAAAGGGCCCTTTGTTGAAGTACCGCGGTACAAGCAGGTGACTTATGTGATGTTGAGAGGGTATATAAAGGGCCCTTTGTTGAAGTACCGCGGTACAAGCAGGTGACTTATGTGATGTTGAGAGGGTATATCAGGGATTCTCAAGTGCTCTACTTATTGCTTACTTTTTTTCTATTCACTGTTAATAACATGTATTCAATGATCTTTATTAAAAAAAGAAGAAAAAACATCACCTTTCTAAACTGTGGTGTATCCAAGGTGATGTCCCACGGATGCTGTCATCACCTTTCTTTACTGTGGTGTAATGAAGGTGATGTCCCACGGATGCTAACATCACCTTTCTTTACTGTGGTGTAATGAAGGTGATGTCCCACGGAAGCTAACATCACCTTTCTTTATTGTGGTGTAATGAAGGTGATGTCCCACGGATGCTGTCATCACCTTTCTTTACTCTGGTGTAGCAAAGGTGATGTCCCACGGATGCTAACATCACCTTTCTATACTGTGGTGTAATGAAGGTGATGTCCCACGGATGCTAACATCACCTTTCTTTACTGTGGTGTAATGAAGGTGATGTCCCACGGATGCTAACATCACCTTTCTTTACTGTGGTGTAATGAAGGTGATGTCCCCAGTAAAGCTGACTTGGTGCACATAGATCAGATCTAGTAATCTGTCAACGCCTACACGATAAAGTTCCACATAACTATGTAGTTGGCCGTATATGCCACGAAGCCATATAAATATAGCGGAAAAAATAAAACAAACCCGTAAAAACAAAGTTTTTGACTATAAATCCCTTATATATGAGACATAACTAACAGTATTGATTATTATCAAACATTTACAGACTGAATCTGTCTTAACTCAAATTTGCTTCATAACCCTAGTGGGAGGGGGGGAGGGGTGGGGGGGGAGAGGGGAAAAGTCTGGTCACCGATTCGCTTGACCGAGCTCAGAGTGACACGTAAAATGTAAACAAAAGCGCCCCGTCGCTTCGTTGGGTCGCCTCAATGCGTCAGCTCAAAATTTCACGTGGGAAAAAAACAATAACAAACCGTGAATTAAAATTACATACCTCATATAAGGATAAACTAAAAATGCATTAATTTAATTACGGTACGTTCGATCGATCTGAAATTTTGATACGATGCATTGTTAGGTCAGACGGGTCAGTGTGCCAAATTTCAGCTCGATCGAATCACGGGAAGTGGGTCATTTTCGACTTTTGTTTTTCCGCCCGCCCATGAGATGATGAGATGACGACAGAGACGGCCGCGAAGTTAATATAAGGGATTTAATAAAACAAACCCGTAAAAACAAAGTTTTTGACTATAAATCCCTTATATATGAGACATAACTAACAGTATTGATTAATTTCAAACATTTACAGACTGAATCTGTCTTAACTCAACTTTGCATCATAACCCTAGTGGGGGGGGGGAGGGGTGGGGGGGAGGGGTGGGTGGGGGGAGAGGGGAAAAGTCTGGTCACCGATTCGCTTGACCGAGCTCAGAGTGACACGTAAAATGTAAACAAAAGCGCCCGTCGCTTCGTTGGGTCGCCTCAATGCGTCAGCTCAAAATTTCACGTGGCAAAAAAACAATAACAACCGTGAATTCGAATTACATACCTCATATAAGGATAAACTAAAAATGCATTAATTTAATTACGGTACGTTCGATCGATCTGAAATTTTGATACGATGCATTGTTAGGTCAGACGGGTCCGTGTGCCAAATTTCAGTTCGATCGGATCATGGGAAGTGGGTCATTTTTGACTTCTGTTTTTCCGCCCGCCCAAGACAGACAGAGAGAGAGAGAGAGACGCCGGTGAAGTTAATATAAGGGATTTAAAAACGTGCAAATGGGGGCCGATCACCGAGTCTCCCCCCCCCCACCCCCGGTCACGCTATTGTCAGCATATCCTCAGTATTTGCAAGGGCAAACATTTTCTCACAAACGAAAACACCCATGCACTAAATACAGGTGGGAGGCAAACTAAAGATGCCCACGGGGCAAGGACTGAACTTAGACACCCTTAAGCTATAGATAGGTATATTCAGACATGTTTGTTGCATAAAACCAAATACAAAATACACAAACAAATTGTGCAACTCTTTATGATTTAAAAGCTTTATCGCAGTCCCATTCTGTATGATGCATAAAACCAATACGATTTATGTGCCTGGGGTTGTTGACCCCCCCCCCAACATCCCATCCTCTTACGGGCCTGACTTCATTGACGGCAGATGACGTCTCATAACAAAGTCGCGCCATAACGAGTCCCCCTTAACCGCCACATACACACACTTTCATGGGCAAACAACGGTAGATAAAAGAAGTTTTTCATGTCATCTTCCCGTGCGCATTTTGGATTTACCCGAACATCGAATGGACAACTGGACAGTAAGTCTTTCGTCTCAAGACTTCTGAATCGGAACAGAGTAATGGATCTCAATACATGTACTTAGTTGTGACGTCAGTATTTTTCCTATTTAAGACAGTCAAATTGAATATTAGTTATATATCATGTTTTATTGCAATGAGTTATTTTAAAATACGCTATCAAGGCGAAACGTTCTAGGATGCGCTTCAAGTTTCCCCCGTATTCAGTAATGATACCAATAAATCAAGGATGTTCAATATCCAGTAACTTCTACGAAATTTATTGTAAACATGAGTTCAGCACCAGTTTAAATTCTCTCACATTGTATTATAATTGAATTGGGAGTTTGACGTATTTTATGCTTCATTTTTACTACTTGCTGACATATAGACCTGATTGTTACACTTTTTTTTTCTTCAAGTTCCCGTATTAAGTTTCTGTTACACTTCAACCGGTGGCTTGGGTTGAGTTTATTTCAAATGAACCTCACCCCTAGAGACTTAAGAATGTATACACATGACGTCAATAAAAGACGTGTTTTTGTGTGCTTGGATATGTAGGTAAGGGAAGATGTTAGAAACACGCAAGCAACATCACATTGGCACACAAAACTTTTTTTGTTTCTCTCTAGCTTTTGGGTCTTCTTGTTTATTTGAACATACATACAACTCTGGCCTAGTGTTGATATAGCATAGTGGCAAAGTATTCGCGGCTTCAAGTTCTAATATAGTACGCTTCGTGCTCGGCGACATTCGGGTTGGTCCCTGCTCGGCGACATTCGGGTTGGTCCCTGCTCGGCGACATTCGGGTTGGTCCCTGCTCGGCGACATTTGGGTTGGTCCCTGCTCGACGACATTTGGGTTGGTCCCTGCTCGACGACATTTGGGTTGGTCCCTGCTCGACGACATTCGGGTTGGTCCCTGCTCGACGACATTCGGGTTGGTCCCTGCTCGACGACATTCGGGTTCGTTACGGTCGTGGGCCGGGTTCAAGTTCTGTCGACAGAAGATTTTGGGTTCACCGGGTTCGAGTCGGGTTTCGGCTACCAGCCGACTCCCATCTCTGCCGGCCGACTCCCATCTCTGCCGGCCGACTCCCATCTCTGCCGGCCGACTCCCATCTCTACCGGCCGACTCACATCTCTACCGGCCGACTCCCATCTCTACCGGCCGACTCCCATCTCTACCGGCCGACTCCCATCTCTACCGGCCGACTCCCATCTCTACCGGCCGACTCCCATCTCTACCGGCCGACTCCCATCTCTACCGGCCGACTCCCATCTCTACCGGCCGACTCCCATCTCTACCGGCCGACTCCCATCTCTACCGGCCGACTCCCATCTCTACCGGCCGACTCCCATCTCTACCGGCCGACTACCATCTCTACCGGCCGACTCCAATCTCTACCGGCCGACTCCCATCTCTACCGGCCGACTCCCATCTCTACCGGCCGACTCCCATCTCTACCGGCCGACTCCCATCTCTACCGGCCGACTCCCATCTCTACCGGCCGACTCCCATCTCTACCGGCCGACTCCCATCTCTACCGGCCGACTCCCATCTCTACCGGCCGACTCCCATCTCTACCGGCCGACTCCCATCTCTACCGGCCGACTCCCATCTCTACCGGCCGACTCCCATCTCTACCGGCCGACTCCCATCTCTACCGGCCGACTCCCATCTCTACCGGCCGACTCCCATCTCTACCGGCCGACTCCCATCTCTACCGGCCGACTCCCATCTCTACCGGCCGACTCCCATCTCTACCGGCCGACTCCCATCTCTACCGGCCGACTCCCATCTCTACCGGCCGACTCCCATCTCTACCGGCCGACTCCCATCTCTACCGGCCGACTCCCATCTCTACCGGCCGACTCCCATCTCTACCGGCCGACTCCCATCTCTACCGGCCGACTCCCATCTCTACCGGCCGACTCCCATCTCTACCGGCCGACTCCCATCTCTACCGGCCGACTCCCATCTCTACCGGCCGACTCCCATCTCTACCGGCCGACTCCCATCTCTACCGGCCGACTCCCATCTCTACCGGCCGACTCCCATCTCTACCGGCCGACTCCTTCCTCTACCGGCCGACTCCCATCTCTACCGGCCGACTCCAATCTCTACCGGCCGACTCCCATCTCTACCGGCCGACTCCCATCTCTACCGGCCGACTCCAATCTCTACCGGCCGACTCCCATCTCTACCGGCCGACTCCCATCTCTACCGGCCGACTCCCATCTCTACCGGCCGACTCCCATCTCTACCGGCCGACTCCCATCTCTACCGGCCGACTCCCATCTCTACCGGCCGACTCCCATCTCTACCGGCCGACTCCCATCTCTACCGCCACACATGCTTATAATTGCGATTATCTTATCTTTGAATTACTGCATTTAAAACAACCGGAAGTCAGGCCGCTAAGGCTGTTGGTTCCAGATGAGTTCTGAAGGTCACGCGGGAATCTCGTGAAGATTTTCGGAGAATCGGGTAACGACAATTAGCGATATCTTCTAGCCCCCCCCCACCCGCACCCCTTTCTCCCCGACCTGCAGATGTCGTGTTTACTAACTACGGCGCACACCATGAATGAAAGAGCTGGCGACGCAAGTGTTTGTAAAGTTGACTCTGGTTGTGGCGCTGGTTGGGTTGCAAGGATGTGTACTGAATGTATAACAAAGGAGAGAAAATAACTTTGGACTTTTTGTTTAGGGGGGGGGGTGTTGCTAGGATTGGTCGGTACTAATGATGTGCTGTATTTCTTTACGAAGTTGTCAAGAGCTGAGCACTAAAACTGTTGATCCCTCGTTAAGCAATGCAACCAATGTTACTTTTAAGCTGCGCGGCTGCGCGGATATCTGACAGACGCCGTGCAGCAGTTTAGACTTACCGCGCAACAAATTTGGTTAAAATATGGCACAAAATATGGATGCTGTGCAACTTTGCATACGAGTTTTCTTACTTTGCACAGGGAAAAATGAACCTTTGAGGGAAAATTGAATGCAACCAGTGTGCCGCAAGATCCCCCCCCCCGCCAATGTGCCGATGGCATTAGAAGGAATATAGCAGTAACTAGTTTAAATTCAGCATTCAAATAAGATCATGTTAAAACCAACTGTCACCAATTATTCTATACAAATCTATAATCAATAAATACATTGAAGGAGGAAATGTGTTTTAATATAAACTACATTGTAATTTGATATATTTAACAAAAAATATATATATATACATAAAACCGTTTAATTACAAAATTGAGGTGAACATAATTTAGAGAGTTTCTGCCCAATACGTGTAATTAAAATCGCTGTCGGTTGTGTTCTAATGATATGTCAAAAATCTGGGGTTTTATTTTATTTACACGGATTCACTTCTGAAAGGCGTCAGAGAGGAAGTCATTCCTCCAACGTCAGAGAGGAAGTCATTCCTCCAACGTCAGAGAGGAAGTCATTCCTCCAACGTCAGAGAGGAAGTCATTCCTCCAACGTCAGAGAGGAAGTCATTCCTCCAACGTCAGAGAGGAAGTCATTCCTCCAACGTCAGAGAGGAAGTCATTCCTCCAACGTCAGAGAGGAAGTCATTCCTCCAACGGCTTATTCAAAATTTGAGGAATGAGTTTCTCTCTGCAAACGTTTTTAACAGTTTGTTCCCGAGTAATTGCAGGTGAGCAAATTAAAACAAACCAGTCTGTTTACTAACACAGCTTTTGTTGTTAGGCGTTAAATTGCTAACGAAAGGTTGAGACTGAATCCGGCGAGGTAAAAGAATTCAAACAAGATTTTAGGACGCCTGAAAAAGAAAGTTTTTTTGTTTTTTTTCAATTGCTGCCCACTTGGGTTCTAGATATCAGCTAATTAGTTGGTTTTGTTTGTTCAGCATAAGAAGGCTTCTTGCCAACACGCTTGTTGTTCTCTTGTGTCTTCCTCCTAACTTGTGTAACTTATTTCTTATAGACATTACGGCAATTTGCAGTAGCGCGCTGTGTGTCGTGTCAAAGCTTACCTTGTCAAACAGTGGATTTCTCTACCATTACACATTCACAGTATTACAACTACTAAGGCCTTCAAGACTGCACTAAAACACATATCTTCATAATTTTACTTTCAAAATTAATTAAACAACAGTCAAACATTTCTTGAAATGTTAAACGTAGCTTATGTGTACCTTAATGTTATTATATGTTGTAGTTAGGATATGATTTTTTTTTACATTGAATGCATTGATAATTATGTGTTTGTAGCTGTCTTTATGAGAACCGCTATGAGTCCAGTTGCTTGCTGGGGTACTGCGCTATATCAATATTAAATTATTAAATATACCTCATCACAGCCCGGACACCTGGGACGTATGATCTCAGCGTAGTGCCGCTCACAGTAGAGATTCTTGGCGTGGTGACAGTACACCAGGTCCACCAGCAGCTCCTCGCACGTGTGGCACGTGAAGCAGGCCGGGTGCCACACGGCGTCCGCCGCCACCTTGGGGGCTGTGGCCGCCAGCTCGCCCTGATCCACCTCCCCCTTGCAGCAGTAACAGATCTGTGGAGGGAAAAATTGGGGGTGGGGGGGTGGGGTCAGGTTTTTAGCAACGAGGGGATAGTTAAGATAAGGAATTGAACTCAAAACTAAAAAACTAAATAATTTAACGTTTTTTTTAAATTGAAAGAAGCAAACAAAACAAAAAACTTGAGTACGTTTTTTCGGACACCACCAGCTAGATGAATGTCCTAGGTGAAGGAATATTAGGAAAATGCTAATCTCCTTTAAGTTTATTGGTTTGTGCTTGTCAGGAGAACACATTGAGATATACAGGATGGGGTGGAAGTAGTTTGATGTGGTCTAAATAAACTTTTCTATCGGAATACTAAAAATAAAAAATTAAATTAAAATAAAAAATATATATCTTTTTTAAATATAATAAAAACAAGGGAAACAACAAACTAATAATAATGATTTTTTGAAAACATAAACATAATGTGGTTATTTCCCTTGATTTTATCCTCTTGACTTAAAAACCATAAAGCACGGTCAAGACCGTTTATATCTAGTCGAGTGTCTGCGTATTGTTGGGAATTGCACCCGCAGAGTCCAAGTTTGGTACGGATGTTTAATAAAATTAAGAGTGTTATCGTTTCTCATTTTGTCTCTTGTGCTCCATCTACATGGTAGGGACAAGTGAAACTCGAATGTTTAGAACCGATAGCGATCGCGAAGACATCATGGTTAGACCAATAGCATAATTTTAGCGCTGGTAGTGAAAACATGTGCTCGATAATTAAAATTACACACTGAACAGCGGCCATGAGTTGAAATTTGGTGGTGGGTAAAATTTATTAAAACATTTATGAATTGTGGTTGGGGTGGGGCAGGGGCGGTAGTTTACGGGGAAACGAGAAATGAAAGCTCTGCAGGTTGGCGAGGGCTTGCCATAACTCAGTTAACACATCTGGTTATAAGTTACTGTTGAGAGCATGCTTGACGTTTTGTCAGCGTTCAAAGTTTATCCCGACCCTCACCCCCTACATTAAAACGAGGCTGTTCGTAAATGACATTTTTAAAAAACACGTTTATCTTCTTCCCTCACCCCCCCCCCGATAACTTGTCAAAAAACGTTTACAAGTGTGAGAACCGCTGTGTCAGTTAATTATAATAATAAATTAAGATGTTTTTTTTTCAACCACGATCACTGGTGGCTAATTATGTTAAATACCAAAAAAAGTTAAAGTTACTTATAACGAAGTAGCTAATAAGTAATAAATTGAAAATCTATAAATCATGATATTGAAATTGTCTGTCCATATGGACTCAGAGGCGTCACTTGGGCTGGTGTCACCCAGTGCGGTAGCTCATGGTGTCACCCCCTCACGACTTACCCCATAGACCTCCTCCGAGTCTGCCAGTGCCAACTATCGGGAACATACATATTTTTAGGGATGCGGAAATTAACGATTAATTTATCGATTAATCGTTAAAATTTTTTAACGATTACATTTTTTAACGATTAATTGACCCACCACTTATAAATGTACTGGAAGTCACAAAGTAAAATATTTCGGTCAATAAATATATACCAATTTCCGGACGATTATCGAACATTTTGGTTTTTAACTATTGACTGACGCGAATATTCAAAATGTTGATAAAGGTTGTTGTGTCCATTGAGAGAAATCGTTTGCCTACCATGCAATGTTCCCTCTAAGTCTAAGCTTCGTTGGTCCGTATGCAAACTTTAAAAAAAATATAATAACTCGTGTGCAAAGTTGCACAACGCCCATTTTTGTGTGCAATATTTTTACAAAATTTGCTGCGCGGTGATTCTAAACTCCTGCGTGGCGTCGGTCAAATATCTGAGCAGCCCCACTGCTTAAAGGGAAAATTGCTACCATGGTTCTAACACTTCGCTTAAATATCACCTGCAAACCAAACATCCACTACAGTATCCGAAACTTCAGCTGAGACAATCTAAAGCTATGTGAATGATTGTTCAGCTCGGCTGATTATATTGTCCATAAGACCCGCTCATCACTTGAACCAAATAATGTAAATACACTTGTCTGTTTGCGTCGTTGGTTAAAAGACGTCATATAAAGAAGACAATCCAGTGTTATTTCGATTTTCGACAAGTAGGTTTCATAAATTTTACTTATGACACCATAAATTTCAGTTTTTGATTTAAATTGAAATTAACGATTAATTAATTGTTAATTTTTCAAAAGTTACCGATTAAATTAAAATTAATCGTTAACAGCCCTAATAATTTTACATGTTGGTGTCACCCATTGAGATGGTGGCACCCGGTGCGGTCCCCTCCCCTGCCCCCCCCCCAAGTGACGCCACTGTATGGACTATCGTGGCTACCGATGATCAATTAAGAACCGCTGCTTTAATCGTGGTCACGTGACTGGCCACGACCCCATGACTCACCGAATCCCGCGGACATTCCTTCACCTGGCCGATCCCCATGGCCACCTGATCTCTGAGGTCCCTGAAGATGTTGAACTCCTTCTTCTCCATGTCGCCGTCCAGGAACCTGCAGTAGAGGTCCGAGAGGTCCTGCTTGGGCAGCTGTCTGATGATCTGTATGTCTCGGTATCGCTCCCCGGGAGAGTCGACCTTGGGGACCTTGTGGTTGGGGAGCTGATCCATGTACTCGCGGATCTGATGGAGGAAAATAGAAGAAACAAGAAACAGAATTTAAATATAATTTTATTAAAAAGTGAGAATTTTCCAGGCAGATAAAAAAAAATTGTACTTGAAGGGAGATAAACGAGTACATTTAAAAAAAATCTTTTCCTTTTTAATTATGGCATCAATAATACGTTATTAATCTTAAATAATGCATTTTTATCTTTATTTTGAAAGGATCTTTGCTATGTTGCAACAACGCAAATATATTTAATTGAGCTTAACACCGTTAATAATAATTGTATAAACTAGACCAGTGCTTCTTAAACTTATTAGTATGGCGGACCGGCATGAATTTTACCAAGCACAATCGCATTTCCTACTAAGTAACCTATACTAAAGTGGTAAAAATAAAAGGGTAATTGATGTTATTCTATGTTGTTTCATTTTATTTTCATTTTATGTGCTTATTGCCAAAAAATTGACATATTCTTTATAGTTAATATTAAAAATTCATGGATGAAAATGGAGGATAATAATATAATTAGATTTGTCGGCCCTTTCTTGATAACATCTGCGGATGGCCCACGGACCGGTCCGCTGACCACCACTTTGAGAAGCACTGAACAAGACCCTTCAGTAAGTTTCTTAACTTTTTATCTAGGATTTGTGTTAGCCTGTTGAGAAAGTTTTGTTTTGTTTTATAATACAGAAATGGTTACTGGTAATATAAAAATTATTTGTTAAAAATAAGAGAGTCATTTAGTCCCAATGTCGTCATAGTTAAAGGTGTCAGGCATAAAGTGTTGCCTCCCCCAATTATTTGACATGTACCAGAACGGCGTCGATGTAGGACCATGATTTAATATAATGTAATAAAATTTAATGAGATGTAATAACAATAAAAACTAAGTCAAAACGTTTGAAATCTTCATTAATGATCTTCCCCCGTCACATAGTCATGAGGGAATATACTTTGCTGGACGAAATCACAAGACCTTAGTGGTTTGTTGTTGTTTTTTTCACGAGGATATATATACTGATTCCTTATAGAGAGCGAACCCCCCCCTCCTCCCAGACATCCATAAGTATAACGCTATAGTGAACATACTTTAATGATCTTACAGCTCAGCGTCAGCAGTGTTGCAGTAGTGTCACAGTTTCATTGTGGCAATGTGTTTTCATAACGCATACAGGGATTTCATATTCAGGGCGTCTTCCGTATCTAAGGCAAATAGCCACCCACCCGGGGCGCCAGTGATGTTGGGTTGTTAGGATCATGTTGGTGATCGAACTTCGGCTCAAACTCTTTTAGAATGCCACAGTTTCTGACGTCGGGGGTCTTATAGATAAAGATTAATGGTCTATGAACACAATTAGGGGCCGTCCATAAAGTACGTCACGCTCCAGAAGGGGGGGGAAGGGGGTGTAAGAAAGTGTGACAGTTTGTGACAGGAGGGAGGGGGGTCCGCCATGTGTGACGTCATGGTGTTTATATTAAATTTTGATTATTTTATTAATAAAAATATCAATTTTATTTCGAAAGTGTGACGTACTTTAAAGGGGGGGGGGTCCAAGATTTTGACCGTTTGTGACAGGGGGAGAGGGGGAGTTAAAAATTGTCAAAAATAGCGTGACGTACTTTATGGACGACCCCTTACATCTAATTCTATGGTAAACTGAGAGGAACACATTCAACACCGGATGGTGCTAGCTGTACTGGTATTTAGTGTTACCCTCGGTATACCAGCTCCACTGAATACCATGAGGCAATGTGCCATGATTATAGCAAAGAGTAGGACGTGAAGCCAGGTTTTTTGTGCCGGCTCAGGTTACAATATGAGGCCAGGCGCACATGATGGCACTGAGTACACTATGTGGCCAGGTTTTTTTGAAGGCACTGAGTACACTATGTGGCCAGGTTCTTGTGAAAGCACTGAGTACACAATGTTGCCAGGTTCTTGTGATAGCACTGAGTACACTATGTGGCCAGGTTTTTGTGAAAGCACTGAGTACACAATGTTGCCAGGTTCTTGTGAAAGCACTGAGTACACTATGTGGCCAGGTTTTTGTGAAAGCACTGAGTACCATATAAGGCCGTGTGGAGTACAGAGTGAGACCCGGCTGTCAGTACAGTTAGACGGCACTCACGCCGTGTGGAGTACAGAGTGAGACCCGGCTGCCAGTACAGTTAGACGGCACTCACGCCGTGTGGAGTACAGAGTGAGACCCGGCTGCCAGTACAGTTAGACGGCACTCACGCCGTGTGGAGTACAGAGTGAGACCCGGCTGTCAGTACAGTTAGACGGCACTCACGTCGTGTGGAGTACAGAGTGAGACCCGGCTGCCAGTACAGTTAGACGGCACTCAACGTTGACGGGTCTCCACGGGCCCAAGTGTAGCCTTCGATCATGTCAGGTGCCCAGGAACGATAACTCTTGTCGGTGAGTATCTCCGAGACTGTTGGGGTTCACACGGGTGAGTACCACGTCGATAGCGGCCCACGCGTCGCCACGCACAGGTGTAAAGGGGGCGAAACCCCCACTGCACTGGGTGACCTGAGACATAAAATGTCCGAACACCGGACCTTCCGTTGAGCTTTAGCGGCACGGTTTCGACAAAAAAAAACATTTTAATGTTTTTAACAGTTAAAAACATTTTACATACACTTTTTTAAATTAGTGAACGTTTTACACGAGTTTAGTTGTGTCACCGTTTGGCACGCGTGTCAAAGCAGACACGCACGTGACGCATCCCAAGTATCCACCAGCATGGAAGCTAGAATCTCAGTATTCGGGGTTGTCATGTTGCAACTTTGCGATTCCATTTCAATTGTCACGTTACTTGCTACTTAGCTGTTCATGATTGGTTGTTATTGCTGCTACTTTGCTCTAAATAAATTGATTATAATCTGGCTCACGTGGTTGAATCTCTACAACATTCACCTTCAAACGTATACTTTTGCTGAATCCCTTGAAACCTGTTTTTCCTTAATCTAATGGTTGGTTTTGCAAGGGAGAATTTAACAAAAGGGAAGTAGCAACCCATACACATCTCCTGTCTAGTAATACTCTTAAATACATTACATTCTCCAATTAATAAAGAGCAGAGTTTTTGCGGCTATTTTAAAATTTGGCGTCATTCGCGCATCGATACTCGAAATTAGCACGATTACAGCTGTACACTATCTAATTATCATGGACGCGGCTGCACGGAGTAATAATCCCCTGAGTTGATACTTTTAGAGACACACAGTTGTATGATCACGTATACACGTATAAACGTCCCGCAGATTTTGTCCCACTTGGGACTAACGTAACAGAGTTGTTCTAAAATCTAAATCAACAATCGGGTAATTCCAACAAAAACGATCAATACACACATCTCCGTAAATGTCCGACAACTACGTTTCTATTTTGGGCTAAACTAATCGCCTCCCCCTGGACCCACGCGTGTGCTCCTGTTTTGTTTGTTCGAGAAATTACCAGAACCATCTCGGGTAAGTACAAGTCAGGGGCTGGTAGTGGTGGTTGAAGGGGGTGTCGCTGTAAATATCAATTGGGGTATCTTTTTAAACCAATGTTGTTACTTGTAACCACTTTTTTTATGCCACCTCATTCCACAAAAAAAGTCTGCAAGAGGCCGGCAACGCTCCTTTCCTCATATTAAAAATGCACCCCCCCCCCATGTGGGACCACCCCACCCCTCCGCACCAAATGTACATTTTTCTAGACGGTAGATACATACGTCATATGGGAAAAGGGAGAGATGCGTTTCTAATTTATTTAATGATAATTATAACACATATGGGAAGTTTAATTTCTCGGCACACAGAGATTGTGGGCCTAAACACACGACCGTACACAAAGATGCCCTTCTATCGTTTATCACGACAGCCACAAGACGTGACCTGAGGCCTATGACAACACACAATTCCCTGTCTACTGCCCTTATCGATAGCGACACTGGAACATTTCAACATTTTCAAACAAATGGAACCCGCAGTTCGGCGACTTAAACTGTAAGCGAAACTTCTTTTATTAACGTGGAACTTTTGATGTGCAATGTTTTGAGTCTACGGAGAGATAAAGTTCAAATTTTCTACCTCTGACAATACGTCTTTTAAAATATTGTGTCTACCGGTATGTGTATTCCGGTATAATGGTTATTATAGTGTATAAAAATGTTCATATAATTTAATCACAGTGTGGGTAACATTTAGTTTCATCATAGTGTGGGTAACATGTAGTTTCATCTCAGTGTGGGTAACATTTAGTTTCATCTCAGTGTGGGTAACATTTAGTTTCATCTCAGTGTGGGTAACATTTAGTTTCATCTCAGTGTGGGTAAAATTTAGTTACATCACAGTGTGGGTAACATTTAGTTTCATGACAGTTTTGACAACGATGCCTGTCATTTGTTTATAAATTATTATAAATCTGGAGATAAATTGCTATGACATGTACAAGATTTATGTCCACATACACACATAAATACATCACCACTAAAAAAGGGTTGTAACAAGTCGGCATTCATGATGTACGCGAGCATAACAAAAGACACGTCTGAGGAAGGGAGACAAGAAGAGTTGTGTAGAATGCGTGAATGTATGCGGGTAACGGGAAGATACATCTCCAAGGGCGAGTAAGCAGGGCGCCTCTATTGGATCAAGTCTCGACGTGCACATTCATATTACCCTCCCTTGACGATTGCGTGAATACTGCCTACGGCCAGCGATGGGTTTGTTTCTGCATTCATCCCGACAATTATTGCATACAGTTTCAATGAACTTACAGCACCCGGATGTTTCACGCGCATGCGCACTGATCCGGGTACTGCCGTCTCATCCTTTTCTGGTTCCACTTTAGTTGTTCTGCGCAGTCTTTTATTCTTTTGTAAATATTTTTTTCAGCACCTTAACGCCTTCCCTCCTCAAACACTTCAAAAGCCTTCCCTCCTTCATCTGAATAGTTTTGTTATTTGGCAGTGAAAGAAATAGCTGTTCCTAGATTCTCCACATGTATTTTGAAGGTTTCAAAGGTTTCCAGCAGTATATCTTTCTTTTCCTCACTGCTCCATTTTTTTGTCATGGGCCATGACAGACGGTAGCCACATGACAGACTGTAGTCCCATGACAGGCGGTAGCCACATGACAGACGGTAGCCACATCCCCCATGACAGACGGTAGCCACATCCCCCATGACAGACGGTAGCCACATCCCCCATGACAGACGGTAGCCACATCCCCCCATGACAGACGGTTTCCCCATGACAGACGGTAGCCACATCCCCATGACAGACGGTTTCCCCATGACAGACGGTAGCCACATCCCCCATGACAGACGGTAGCCACATCCCCATGACAGACGGTTTCCCCATGACAGACGGTAGCCACATCCCCCATGACAGACGGTAGCCACATCCCCCATGACAGACGGTAGCCACATCCCCCATGACAGACGGTAGCCACATCCCCCATGACAGGTGGTAGCCACATCCCCCATGACAGACGGTTTCCCCATGACAGACGGTAGCCACATCCCCCATGACAGACGGTAGCCACATCCCCCCCATGACAGACGGTAGCCACATCCCCCATGACAGACGGTAGCCACATCCCCCATGACAGACGGTTTCCCCATGACAGACGGTAGCCACATCCCCCATGACAGACGGTAGCCCCATCCCCCATGACAGGCGGGTAGCCACATCCCCCATGACAGACGGTTTCCCCATGACAGACGGTAGCCACATCCCCCATGACAGACGGTAGCCACATCCCCCCATGACAGACGGTAGCCACATCCCCCATGACAGACGGTAGCCACATCCCCATGACAGACGGTTTCCCCATGACAGACGGTAGCCACATCCCCCATGACAGACGGTAGCCCCATCCCCCATGACAGACGGTAGCCACATCCCCCATGACAGACGGTAGCCACATCCCCCATGACAGACGGTAGCCCCTTGCCCCATGATGGTTTCTAGTCAGTATGTCCGATGTAATGAAACAGGCTAGGATTCGTCGGCTAGGATCATTTTTTGGAAATCAATTTAGCTATTCCCCTCATTCTTGGGGGGAGTGGATAGATGAGAATAAAAACAACTTTGTTGCCTGCATGGTTCCCCATTGCTTTCAAACGCATGTGTTGTGGTGATTCAGTCGCTAACACACTGTAACAACAACAGCAACAACAAGAAAAACATTATTGTTTTTTTTTCTTCTAAATTTAATTATCGATTGGCCGAAAGGCTGAGGAAAGATGCTATAAGTGACTGGCATCTGATCTGTAGTTAATTGAATAAAAACACAACTTGCAGTGCGCGCTGTGTTTTATGTGGCCCAGCACTTAAGGAGCTATAAATAGCTTTGAACGTAGCGGAACATTCTATGCTTCAATCATTTTGGTGCGAAACTTTTCACACGGGGACCATTGTAGTTTTTTTTCTCTCAATGACGTGAAAAGTCATTTTAAAAACTGCACTATTGGCAAGATAGCGTTGATGCGTTTTTAAATGACAAAGATTCATAAGTAAAGTTGGAGTTTTATTTCTCAATCACTTTAGTCATAAGAACAGCATAGCTAACGAAAAAATGCTGCTTGTGTGTGTGTGTGGGGAGGGGGGGGAGGAACAACTCAAAGGGTACTTTTTTTCCCCTCCGTTGGGCGGGGCCAGATTTTCGGCCAAAATGTCGAGATAAACTGACCTTCGTTGTCCCCCCCCCCTCCACCCCAAACGCGCACACAAACAAACCAACAAACAATCGTACACTGAATCAATCACATTAACACAGAAACCCAAAGACCCAGACGTATTGCAATTATATACCACTAGGTGTTGTAACTGCTTACTTTTGATTGAATGCACTGTTTACCAAACCAACAATGCACACATAATTGTATGTACAAGCGAATGAAATACAATCAATGAAATTGAAATAATGGCCTACAGTTAAAAAAGATCGAATACAATGTATGTAAAAATTACCTCCATCAATAAAACTACACCAATAGCTTTCAGAAATAAACAATCAAATATATTTCAATTACCCACGCAAACTGACGCCTTCTCATTTCGCTTGTACTCTCTAACAAACAGTGATTATCGGAATTTTTTCAACCCATTTTGGGCGACCGGCAAAGTGACGAATGACGTCATTTTAAGTAATTATTTCATTCTATTCTATTCTAGGGCCACACAACCATAGCCTCGCAATGGGAAATAGAAAGATGAGTGTGCACTGCGCACCAATATTGAGAACATGATTTCTACGTAGGGCAATGCCTGCCTCAAGTGGTTACAGTAAAGAACTTGGATCTTTCAATGGTTTACCCTTACTCCAAGTTGGCAGACGAGCTTTTGTTCCTACTGATATTTGCCTCTGACATATCGCTCGCGAAGAGCACCCTGCTCAGCATACAATTTCTTTTTTTGGTGTCCCATAACCTCGTGGTCGTAAGGGGTCCTAATGTTTCCATTATAACTTTCTCGGGGCTTGGTAGAGCTGGCGGCGCCCATCTCCTCTCCAGGTCAGCGGAGGACTTTTTAGCAATAGTCATTCATCAACATTTTTATTGTGGCTGCGCCCATCTCCTCTCCAGGTCAGCGGAAGACTTTTTAGCAATAGTCTTTCATCAACATTTTTATTGTGGCTTTTACTTGGGATAGATCCCACGCCCCTCAGCTTGTGAGACGAGCGCACTATTGATTTCGCTATCCAGCCGAATTATTTAAAAAAAGACATTTTAATTAATGTGTAGGATTGCAAAATTGCAACAGTATTTCTTTGAGATTCGTTGTTGTTTCGCCGTTCAGTTAATTGTATACACTATGTGTGGTCTCTATCTAGTTTAATTTGAATGTTACATTACATTCGCTGCCGTTCAAATTAATCTCTAAATCTAAAGAAAAAAATATTTATAAAACGTTGAAATCTTTCATTGGAGAGTATTGTTTGTTCTATATTGGCATGTCAGCTGTTACAAGTTATTACAACTGCAACTCGCCGGTCTTTCGTCGGGTAACTCCACAGCAGGTAAACTGAGAGTAAACAACAAACACACAAATTGAGCAGTAGTGCTGTAACTTGACAGGGAAGAGCAACGGCCCGTGGATCACATGACGCCGCGGCAATCTCGGAGATGGTTGAAACAGGTTTGAATTCAAATTGGGTTAGCAGACGTCAAACAGAGAATGCCGGGAGACGTTAGTTACAGCAGACGATATGCAATTTTCAGGGTCCGATTTGAAGGTGATAAGTTAAATGGGGCGTCTTAAAATGAAAGGAGAAATGGGTTAATAAGTAAATGGTTAGTGTGATGAGGTTAAATTGATGAGATAACTCTTGTTAAAAAGATCGGCGACGAGTTAAGGATCGTCTTTTGATTTCTTGGGGGTTTTTCTCAACTAATTGGGGTGAGAGGGGACAACAAGAGAGAAAACAAAGTCAAAATATCGAAATTGTTGAAACGAGTATTTAAAATAATTGGAATTGATTTTTTAAAATATTTTTTTTTAATTTAATATTTCCCTAAAAAGTATTGAGGTTTACAATTTATCGTTATGAATCGATACCCTGTATAGTTTTCCGATTGCTTCGCGATACCTGCCGCTTGAAGTACATTCGTTCGAAATTAAATTTCAGAAATCCATTTCCAGCAAAACAGAATCAGACCTCGACTGTAGGAGGGGTTCCATGTAGAAATGAGTTACTCCGTGTCAGTGATAGAAAGTCCCGTGGATATATTTGGAATAACGCGATACATCATCGGGTCGCTGGGTGCGAATATCTTGTTTAAGAGCGCACAATTTGACAGGGTGACTGTACTGGAGAGGAAGTGCCCCAGAGCTCCTCTGTAATCGTATTCGGTTGATCGGTCCAACTAACGTTACATTAAATAACTATGAAATAGAATTCACGATACGTGAGCTAAACAAGATGCTTGTCATGGTCCAGTGCGTCGTATTGATAGTGCACAAGGTTCAAAGTTCGAGTGACCAGTAGCTTTAAAGGGGCGGTAAGAAAGTGTGGGGCATGGTTTCCTTTGATACCAGCAGACATAGAATATAGCGTTGTTATACATTTTTACCCTAGTATGTCTCGCGTGCAGAGCTTTAGACATGTTAAAACTATTAATAATGTTTGATTTGTTTAAGAAGTGTTCATTTTTAAGTTTCCGCTTTTTACCGCAGCTTTATCTTTATTTATATTTTATTTATTTAATTTTGTGTACACTTGAATGGCCTACGACTATCTCACTGTGTTTTACAGACGAATTTGATTTTGTTTGCGTCAACTCCCCCCCCCCAAACCACACACACACACACACATACATCCCTCACACACACTCAAATGCTACTCACTCCCCCCCCAAAAAAAAACCACACACACACACATACATCCCTCACACACACTCAAATGCTACTAACTCCACCCCCCCAAACTACTTAAATAACGTACATCGCCTTGATTGATCTCCTAATGAATATTTTGCAGGCCACCTCTGCCCCCTTTCCGAACCGAAAATCTCGATGTGGTTCGCTTCTCTCTGCCACAAAACACCTCTTCACACGTATTCATATCTCCCTCCACCCCCTATCCCCCCCCCCATCATTTCACTTGTATTCATATCTCCCTCGATCTCCCCCTGACAAATCTCATATCTCCTCCCGATCTCACCTGACACACCTACGCTCCGTGTTCCATCCCATCATTAATCCTTACATCTCAAACTAATCCCGTTGTTCTCTTGTACGCCTTTCACTAGCTGTTTGTGGCGGTATTAATTATGGTACAGCCATTCTCAGACACTGACTAGCGGGTACAGCCATTCTCAGACACTGCCTAGCGGGTACAGCCATTCTCAGACACTGCCTAGCGGGTACAGCCATTCTCAGACACTGCCTAGCGGGTACAGCCATTCTCAGACACTGCCTAGCGGGTACAGCCATTCTCAGACACTGCCTAGCGGGTACAGCCATTCTCAGACACTGCCTAGCGGGTACAGCCATTCTCAGACACTGCCTAGCGGGTACAGCCATTCTCAGACACTGCCTAGCGGGTACAGCCATTCTCAGACACTGCCTAATGGGTACAGCCATTCTCACACTGTCTATTGGGTGCAACCATTCTCACACTGTCTATCGGGTACAGCCATTCTTAAACACTGCCTATCGTGCACAGCCATTCTCAAAAACTGTCTATTGGGTACATATTCTCTATACATCAATTTCTATCGGGGGCAACCATTCTCAAAATCTTGCAATCCAAATTATCGAGGGCACGAGCAGAAATTAATTAATGCATCCCTCTAAAATTATCCAGATTTTAAAAAAAGTTAACGTACAAGCATTTAAATTTATTTTAAAAAAAAATCAACTAGAATTTGAAACAGCTGTATAATATATAAAAACGGTGACGAAACAATCGAGTCAAGTATCTTTGCACTAACACAGACTTTATGCCTTCTTGAAACATGTTTATATGTTCAGCAACCGTCAAATATATTTATATATTTAGATACACACCTGTTTGACGAGCGATCCAAGTAAAATGTATAGTTGAAAACAAATTAACTTTCGAATGGTTTCTAATATAATAATATAAGTAACATAATAATAACAGGTGAAATATAACATACTAGAAGCCCCGCGGCGTAGCATACGCCGCAGACTTGCTCATGGAGAGTTCTTTTACCCCTTTAATGCACTTTTTTTAGGGCGCTTTTTTCAAAAGCCACACTAACTTGTCCTTGTTTGATCAATACGAAATATTAAACTTTCTGAAATGTACACAAAGTATTTTATAATAGGGTTTATAAATGTGTTTTTTTTTAAATGTTATAATTAACCATCATCAAATCCTCTTTTTTACATTGTTCCCTTTTCCAAAATTAAATTTATCAGCGAAAACAATGACGTCATATAATATTTTTTACAGCGCATATTTAATTTGCACACACCTTTTGATGCATTGGTGCAGTAATTTGGTGCGCTGCTTTCTAAAATTAGTATCTGTTGCACATGCAGCTTCTTGTTGCCTCGCAGGGTCCGACCACGAAGAGAATCATATATATAGATGCTCTGGTGTGACGTAGCCAAGATAATATCAAATTAGAAATTAAAATTTACTAGTTGTTATTGATAATTAATTATTATAAATAATTTTTAAAATATTGTTATAATTAATAGAAAAAATATATAAAAAATATATTAACCTATCTCCCCTTTGAAAGGGTAAAAAGTGTGGTATATATTATTTGTTAATTTTAAAAAATTGTATATGTAATTATCATATTGAATGCCTTTAATGAATTTTAAGGCCAGTTAATTTTGGTCACTGTATTTTTAAACATGGATTACATGAAGTTTTTCAATGTGCATTTTTGTGTGTACGAATATATAAAATAAAATGATTACTTTTAAGTGCGTTCAAAGCATTATAATTATCACATAGCTTCAGAGGCGTGTGTAAATGGGGTAACATTTCTGTTGATTCTTTTTATAATTTGTTAAACCCGAGAAAAGCCTGTTGTATTTGCGAGTGTAAATTTCCAATTATCTGGCTTCTCTAAATGATTATAGAAGCTACAGAAAGTGCGGGTAAATTGGCTAATGTGAATTATAACGATCTGGCTTCCTTGAATGATTCTAGAAGCCCGAGAGAGGCCGGGTAGATTTGCTAGTGTATATCATAATGACCTGGCTTCCCATCATACACGATCACGTATCGCTGATGACGCGATTCCGCCTTTTGCCTCAAGAATATAGTCCCAGGTCATTGGGTGAATTGATAAGCCCACCGTCCCTCGCCTCAGCTGTTGGTAAGTCAATGAATCGTGGAGTGTGTTCAAACTTTATACGGGCTAGCACTCCCATAGCACGATTGTAAATTCTTCAGTTAAAGAACGTATTACCCACACGGACAAACGTACACACTTTTATTGATTTTAAATTGATAGCTGTCCGTGGGGACAACCCTCATATAGACATAGGGATAAAAACACTTTTCTTATGTCGCATGCAAGAACAAACACTTTAAAATTCTCGTTTTCCGTGCGGAATTCGGACGTAGAATGGGTTGCCTGAGAAAACCAAGAAAACCAACACTCTATCAACATTTAAAACTCTAGTAAACATTCAAGACTAGACTTAAACCATGGATAAGTGTAGGACGCAATTATCTTCTGTATCGAAGGAGTGTAAGTAACAGATAAGATAATATAAGATAAAATAAGATAGAGAAAGGAAAAGGGAAAAATTCCAAAGAGTTTTATCTAACCTGGTAATAAATAGCCATCTAAAATATCTGACAAGGTAAGATTAACCAAATTATGACAGCGGTAAAAAAAATTCCTTAACACAACCACCCTATTCCCCTCACACAGTGGCACACATCTCCCACCTAATTCCGTCTACTGCTTCGAGCTATTACCTTTAATTCCATCGATAAAGCCACAAAATTTCAAACATAATCAACTCGCTCTTGTGTTTGGTGTCTGCGGATTTATTTCATTCGGTACCTTGTCTTCCTTCTTTTGGATTCCTAGATTCCTTCTTCCCCACTTAGCTGCACCTAATTTTCCAAATCTTTAACTCATTCTCCTTTATAGCCTACGCCCCCTCCACATTGACACCCTACCTCCCTGCCCAGCTCCCCCACTCAGCCCCCCCCCCGCCCCTGCCATCTATCTTAATAAAGACAAGCCAAAAGCCCGCCAGAAGTCTTCCCATTTCTCCGGTTATAGATTTCAGTGTTCAAGTGACGTCATAGCTGTCGGGCCGCCCAATAGGAGGCCGTCGATTTTCCAGAATTATCCGATAACTGATCAGCTAAAACTTGATTTGTGATCTCCAAGAACGGCCGCATGTTGATTTGCGGTCGAAAAGAATATAACCGTTAAATGTGTGTCCTGGCCTTTGTGTCCGGTCACCTGTGTCCCACTGATGATGATGCTGGCTGTCCTATATCGCACTAACACTATACATACTTAGGGTTGCCAGACGTCCGGCAAAAGGAGGACATGTCCTCCTTTTTAAATCCCTTATATTAACTTCACCGCCGTCTCTCTCTGTCTGTCGTCCTCTCTCTGTCTCTCTCTCATCATCTCATGGCTCGGCGGGCGGAAAAACAAAAGTCGAAAATGACCCACTTCCAATGATCCGATCGAACTGAAATTTGGCACACGGACCCGTCTTACCTAACAATGCATCGTATCAAAATTTCAGATCGATCGAACGTACCGTAATTAAATTAATGCATTTTTAGTTTATCCTTATATGAGTATGTAATTTTAATTCACGATATTTTAGATTTGATTGTTTTTTGCCACGTGAAAGTTTGAGCATTGAGGCGACCCAACGAAACGACGGTGCGCTTTTGTTTACATTTTAACGTGTCACTCTGAGCTCGGTCAAGCGAATCGGTGACCAGACTTTTCCCCTCTTCCCCCACCCACCCCTCCCCCCCCACTAGGGTTATGATGCAAAGTTGAGTTAAGACAGATTCAGTCTGTAAATGTTTGAATATAATCAATACTTTTAGTTATGTCTCATCTATAAGGGATTTATAGTCAAAAACTTTGTTTTTACGGGGTTGTTTAATTAAATCCCTTATATTAACTTCGCGGCCGTCTCTCTCTGTCTGTCTCTCTCTCATCATCTCATGGGCTCGGCGGGCGGAAAAACAGAAGTCAAAAATGACCCACTTCCAATGATCCGATCGAACTGAAATTTGGCACACGGACCCGTCTTACCTAACAATGCATCGTATCAAAATTTCAGATCGATCGAACGTACCGTAATTAAATTAATGCATTTTTAGTTTATCCTTATATGAGGTATGTAATTTAAAATCACGATTTGTTATTGTTTTTTTGCCACGTGAAAGTTTGAGCATTGAGGCGACCCAACGAAACGACGGTGCGCTTTTGTTTACATTTTACGTGTCACTCTGAGCTCGGTCAAGCGAATCGGTGACCAGACTTTTCCCCTCTCCCCCTCCCACCCACCCCTCCCCCCCTAGGGTTATGAAGCAAACTTGTGTTAAGACAGGTTCAGTCTGTAAATGTTTGAAAATAATCAATACTGTTAGTTATGTCTCATATATAAGGGATTTATAGTCAAAACACTTTGTTTTTACGGGTTTGTTTTTTTAAATCCCTTATATTAACTTCACCGCCGTCTCTCTCTCTTTGTCTTGGGCTCGGCGGGCTCGTCGGGCGGAAAAAACAGAAGTCAAAAATGACCCACTTCCCATGATCCGATCAAACTGAAATTTGGCACACGGACCCGTCTGACCTAACAATGCATCGTATCAAAATTTCAGATCGATCGAAAGTACCGTAATTAAATTAATGCATTTTTAGTTTATCCTTATATGAGGTATGTAATTCAAAATTCACTGTTTTTTTTTAAAAAAAAATCTTAGTTCCACGTGAGTTTGAGTTGACGCCGACCGTCGTGTTGACGCCGACCGTCGTGCCGACACCCCCTCACATCCCACCCCCATTTATTAAAGACAAGGGACATCACTCGGTGTCAGTCTGTAAATGTTTGAAAATAATCAATACTGTTAGTTATGTCTCATATATAAGGGATTTATAGTCAAAAACTTTGTTTTTACGGGTTTGTTTTATTAGCTCAATGTCCTTCGTCCGGCAGAGAAAGCTAAACTCATTTAAAATGTCCGATGTTTCTTACATTTTATATTATAATTTTTATGTATCGTTGTAACAACTATAACATCGTATGATTACTTTTAAATTTTTAAATAACCTAGATTATGGATTTTAAAAACAAGAAAAAAACAACCTAGAAACCTAGACAATGAAGAAAAAAACTAGATCTAGTTTCCAAAATATTACAGTCATTTAAATAGAAGGGCATCAGTATTGGAGGTTACGAGCCGTCTTCACACAACCTTGGAAGTTTTGACAAATAGATTGGAGGAGACATTTATTTCACTGAAAGTCAGAGAGATGTTGAGAAGAAAGTGGTCGAGAAGAAGAGTATAATAATTTTATGGCATATTTTAAGTTGGTGTGTTAAGCATGCATTAATTTCTCAGAAAAGTGGTTCAAACATTTTGATGAACTTCAATGCTTTAATTGGATATACTTAGATAAAATGGAAGACTGAAGATGTGATGGCCTTTTGGCGTGTATATTGTATCTGAAAGAGAAAGGTATAATTGTAGATGATGTGCAATTGTTTGACGTATACTGCAATCTTAATTCATTATTACAAGACAAACATGATTTTTTTAAAGACTCTTGAATGAACAGGAGCAGCTATTACAATAAAATTGTACTGACTGAGTTTAATCAGGGACGACACAAATGAAATATTCAAAATGCCCTCCGTTGTCGTCCTCCTTTTGGTGTCCACGTATCTGGCAACCCTATCCATGCTAATCCAGCATGCTCGTTGTGCTAACAGTACCCATGCTAATCCAGCATACTCATTGTGCTAACAGTACCCATGCTAATCCAGCATACTCATTGTGCTAACAGTACCCATGCTAATCCAGCATACTCATTGTGCTAACAGTACCCATGCTAATCCAGCATACTCATTGTGCTAACAATCCCCATGCTAATCCAGCATACTCATTGTGCTAACAGTACCCTTGCTAATTCAGCATACTCATTGTGCTAACAGTACCCATGCTATAGACCAGCATCTCGTTGCGCTCAAATAAAAAGGCTTCAAATTTTTCTTGATAAGTGTGTCCGGCCTGGTGTGTGTTGTATTGCATTGCGACAATATTTTTTTTTATGAATGTCCATCACTGTTTTGAACATCTACATTGTCCTTCACACATTTTAAAGTTAAATAATGGAAACATAACATGCATATGAAACAAATCATTCATTTTTTTAATGGCAATAATTATATTTATCTCGCTCCCTAAATAAACTGTGATTTTATGCACCCGTGTCGACACACCTATATATACCTTGGACATTACCTTTTTGCTCGAAAGATTGCTGGGGACCCAAGTGTAGCCCTCGCTAAGGGTCTCCTCCTTTGACACAGACTTGGACGGATCCTCCTCTCGTTTCCAGCCGAGGCGGTCACGGACGTTGACGAAGTTCTCATTGAAGATTTCATGGGCCTCCCTCAGACACTTGCAATTGGCACAGATGTTTCTATAGGGGAAAAATGAGATTCATCAAAAATTGTGGCCGGGATCAGTGTAAAAACAAACTTCCGATACCAAAACCGTTCAGTAAAATAATTGAATTGTCGATTCTACTCCCATCTCAGAGGCATACAAAGCGACTGGACTGGGGTGGGGTGTTCTTCTGAAAGGCAGTGTGCCCAGGCTACAACTGTTTATTCTTTTATTGAGGGCGATAATTTCTACCTAGTTGGGGGTTTATCGCTTTTGGAAGGGGATACTGTCACATCTGATTAACATAATTTTGTGACGTAAGGTCACGTGTACAAGAGACGCGGGAAGAAAGGAGCATTTCTATTGGTTGAAAGTGTTGGGCGAACAGTTGTGTGTAGACTTCCGACGAGGAAGGTTGTGTGATGAATGAATCAAGATTTCCACGTTATATTACCTCAAATTATATCTGTGTATATATATATATATATATATATTAAAGTTGTTTTGGATAAACGAATTCTTCAGTGAATTATTGTGCACAAGATTAATTACTGTGAGAACGCCTACATAAAAGAGAAATATAAAGTTATCGTTACATTGGTGCAGAAGTAAAAGTTCTATGTGAACACTGTACAAGAGATTTCAAGAAAGAGGTTTCGTGGAAATAAGTATTGGATATTTCCAAAAAAGGAAAGTATTCTTTAAAATAAGAAATAATAACAGCTATAGTATTTTTTGAATATTCAAGTTCGTAAGAAGCTGTGAATAAACTTTTGTGGTTCAATGAAAATACAAGAAGATTTCAAAATGGCGGCATAAACGGCACGTGTCCGCAGTGTATAAAACTGGATCAGACTAGTTGGTTCTACGTCACATTCGACGACAGTACAAGCATACTACACAGTACTGGAATCTGGGTCGTGTAGGCTTACTGAATGGTGACACACGGTGAACATATATAGGTCGTGACGTCAACAGGCTCAATGCTAGTTGATTCCAGGAAATATTTGTAAACATACATTCCTTACCAAATTGTTTGACTCATATTATTCAATCAAACAAAACATGGATTACTACGAAAAATTAGCTGCCATAGATAAAGAGATCGAACTGAAGAAAAAAAAATTGAGAGATCTCATTGAAAAAAACGCACAAATAGCCAGAGAAGAAAATATGCGAAAAATAGCCAAATTAAGAGAGAAGCTAAGAATAACTGAAGAAAAAATAAATCAAGGATTAGCTAAAGAGAAAGAGAAGCTAAGTATAGCTGAAGAAAAAGAAAAGCAAAGAATTGCTAAAGAAGAAGAAAAGCTAAGAATAGCTGAAAAAACAGAAAATCAAAGAATTGCTGAAGAAAAAGAAAAGCAAAGAATTGCTAAAGAAGAAGAAAAGCTAAGAATAGCTGAAAAAATAGAAAATCAAAGAATTGCTGAAGACAAAGAAAAGCTAAGAAAAGCTGAACAGAAAGAAAAAATGGTTAAGAGACAAGACATATTTGCAGCAATACAAATTAAAAGTCAAGAAAAAAGGCAAGGTATGAGAAACCAGAATCTGCCAAACCAAGGCAACAGACAAACTATTTGTTGGTACTGTAACAAGCCAGGACATATGGCTAAGCAGTGTTACCACAATAAAGGAAAACCAAATAGGGTGTCACCTAATGACAGCTCTATCAGAAAGAAAATAGAAGAAAGATCAAGACAAGAGCATTTATGAAAACAAGGTAGACAATCATGGAAAGAAAAATATAATCATAATTCCAGACATAGAGATTATGATCAAGATAGACAATCATGGAGAGAAAGAAATATAATCATAATTCCAGACACAGAGATTATGATCAAAGAAGACAATCATGGAGAGAAAGAAATATAATCATAATTCCAGACATAGAGATTATGATCAAGATAGACAATCATGGAGAGAAAAATATAATCATAATTCCAGACATAGAGATTATGATCAAGAAAGACAATCATGGAGAGAAAGAAATAATCATAATTCCATAAACATAGAGATTATGATCAAGAAAGACAATCATGGAGAGAAAGAAATAATCATAATTCCATAAATAGAGATTATAATCAAAGCAGAAGATCATGGAGAGGCAAATACAATTTTGACTCCAGAAAAAGAAATTATGATCAACCATGGAGAAAGAATGAAAACCAAGACATGAATGATAGAAAAATAATAAAGTTAAATCGAGCACAGACAGAAACTAGTGACACTTTAGCCACTATTAAAAATCAAGTATATGATAAAAGAAATGAAGACCATAGTAGCAGAGAAAGAGATGGCACTAGTGAATCTGAAACCATTCGTGTGGAAATCATCTGAAGTAGGAAGAACAATTGGTTGTTTATTAAGCAGAATGAAAAACATTAGATAAAGACAATGATTTTCAGATAAAGCTTTCTGACATTAACTCATCTGGTCGAAATTCTATTGAACTATCAGGAAACAAAAATGACATCTCAAAAGCTAAGAAACTGATTCAAGATGCTGGAATTGATATTGTGAATGGACATAATCGAAGTCATGGTTGGTGAATTATTGAACATTTAACAGTCTGAAGAAACATTCAAAGCCCATCGATTTGAATTCATACTCGTCAATTGAAGAATGACTATATTGAACTAGGCTATGCTATTAGCCGACTACAAATTTGACATTAAACCTGTGAAGGGAAAGGACAATGTGGTTGCAGACATATTAAGTAGAATGACAATAAATAAAGACACTCTGTGAACTCCTAACTGATAAAACCAGAGACTATTAAAAAGACATTCTGTGAATTACTAAATGATAAAATAAGAGACTGTTTTAACATTAGTCTGTGAATTCCTAAAGGATACAAACAGAGACTGTAATTATATTAATATTTTTATTTGTTGAACAATGGACAAGGAACAGTGTTTGAATTCCATTGGATTATTAGTTAATTTTAATAATATTGAGTGTTTAAATATTTTAATTACACAAAATTACAGATGTGTTTAAAAGTCTTTTCATGTTTCAATTTTTTTTCAGTACAGGTAGACTGTTGCAGTCCTACAGATTTTTTCTCATTATTTCTTATGTTTAGACTGTTGCAGTCCTACAGATTTTTTCTTATTGATTCTATATCCAGAAGTTGTATGTAAGAAAATGAATGTTCATTGATGATAAATATTTGAATATAGATATAGATTGATTTGATTTTATGAAGACCGAAAATGTTGTATTTCATAAACATTTTTTTTTGAAGGATGGGGGTGAATGTCACATCTGATTAACATAATTTTGTGACGTAAGGTCACATGTACATGGGGACGCGGGAAGAAAGGAGCATTTCTATTGGTTGAAAGTGTTGGGCGAAGAGTTGTGTGTAGACTTCCGACGAGGAAGGTTGTGTGATGAATGAATCAAGATTTCCACGTTATATTACCTCAAATTATATCTGTGTGTATATATATATATATATATATTAAAGTTGTTTTGGATAAACGAATTCTTCAGTGAATTATTGTGCACAAGATTAATTACTGTGAGAACGCCTACATAAAAGAGAAATATAAAGTTATCGTTACAGATACCCAAAAAACTTGAACCTCTCAAGCGGCAATAACCCTAGCCCCGCCCCTTCTCCTGCCCCCGCGCGCGATAAAGTAACTGCTGCATATCGAAATTGTATTATGAGAAAGAAAAGTCATAACGCAAATAATTAAAGGACTTTTATCAGATTTATTAAATTTAATATAATATATCTGAACCGTATTTCCTAAATATCGTCCATGGAAATAATTAAATATTTACACTCTGTATTTCTCGACTGAATTTTTCATGTTAAATTAACCCGACGATAATGACATTGTTATTGATGTCAAAATGAGAAATCACCAGTTACTTCGGCACCGACGTTTATTGCGAATATGACGTGTAACAAATATTTTGTAAGACATGCTGAGATCTAAACTAAATTCAAGGATATTAGTGTGACCACAGACCATAGGACAGTAAACAAAGACACGGCGTACTTCAAACAGAGAGCATCGAAAATGCTGTTTTTTTAAATTATTATGTAATACAACGTTCATTTTTAAAAAAAAAGATTACTAGATATTCTGGGGCGCCTACGGCGCCCACTTTTTTCAAAAGCCCAAGTAACTCACGTGAATGTTATTACATGCGTTCGAATCAATGTGTCCGACAATCAAAATTGGTATGTGAATGAGTTCAATAAAAAGAATGAATAATTAAAGTTTAGTTCATTAGAATTATTTATTTTTCACCAAATTTCTCTATATATCCCTTTTCCAAAATTAAATATAAGCTCAAACAATGACGTCATATAATATACTTTACTGCGAGAAACACCGCACGCTCTGCTCTGTTAATGTCGAAACCAAAATGATTATGATTTTACGCCTATAATTTCAATTAAAAAAACAATGATGTCTCTTAGCGTTACAGAATGAATCTGGGCTTTTATTATATTGATTTTCTAAAAATTACTCTGTTGCACGATTGGCGCAACAGAATAATTTTTAAAAAATCAATATAATAAAAACCAAAACTGGTGGCATTTTGAAAGACGTTATGAATAAAGTTCTATTTTTAGACTTGTCCGTCAGTAGGTCAGCCATGTCATGTGCATTCAACTGTTACATTTGATACAAATTTCATCCGATGATTTTCGCAGTTCTCACCAACCATGAGAAGGTCATGTCGTTCAAGGTCACGAACAAATGGCACGATGACCTGAACAATTCAAATCAATGGATGCTGGGAAAACGTCTGGGTCAGGTGCAGGTTGTTGTTGTTTTTTTACCCGTCAGAATCCGGGTATTTTCAGACAAAAACAAAACTTTCCAGCCCCGTGGGGTAAATTGAAAAGTGCCAAATTTCCAAAAAACGAATTGAAGGGTTGAGTGGGCGTGACCATTTTGAAGTTTATGTGCTTTTTTAAAGTTTTATCATTATAGTTTTATTATATCAATAGCGTACACTCGTCAAAAATGACGGAAGTTTTCAGCTGAAATCTATTTATTTTATAAACAAATGCACTTTTTTAGGGCGCCTACGGCGCCCACCTTTTTCAAAAGCCCAACTAACTTGTCCTTGTTTGATAAATACGAAATATTAAAATTTCTGAAATGTACACAAAGTATTTTATAATAGGGGTTGCAGGGCGACTACGGCGCCCCCTTTGTTTTTTTATTTTATAATTAACCATCATCAAATCCTCTTTTTACAATGTTCCCTTTTCCAAAATTAAAATATTAGCGAAAACAATGACGTCATATAATCTTTTTTTTTACAGCGCATATTTAATTTGCACACCTTTTGATGCTTTGGTGCAGTAGTTTGGTTTTCCCTACTTTGTAAAATTAGTAGCGTCAGGACTGACAGACACTACTTGCGTGACAATTGCAAATTATATAGTTTAATGAAAAATAAGTTGCAGAGATAAATCCAAGGAATAATATTTTCATTTACTAGCTGCGGTGTTGTGGTTAGTTGTGAGTAGGGTCGGTCTTAGCAAGTGCGGGGCGCTATGCGGCTTAGTATGCGAAATGGATTGTGCGGGGCCCAGTCTGGGTAGGGATACGACATCATAAGAAATTAATAAGGATAATAATATTAATAAGAGAAAATTAATATAGGCGGGGCCTATGACAGTGCGGGGCCCACCTCAGCCGCATTGGTTGCAGTGACTTAAGACCGGGCCTGGTTGTGGAAATATTAAAAACTGATATGATATTGTTCGATCAATTAAGTTATTGTTTACATTTGAAATTGAATGATGTTATTAAAAAACTTTAAAAAGTACATTTCTCCAACAGTCCTACACCCCAACCCCTCTTATTTTATCCCCCCCCCACCCCAAACATGTCCCTGACATAAACTCTCCTGTTCTCCAGCGACCAATGACTCACATACACCTTGGCGGGCTATTAATGACTTGCAGTTTAAGACCCTGTTTTTAAAAAGTGAAATTGAACACAATATGTTGTAGTTAAGTGAGCTTGGTTCCATACATGACGTTGTCATTTCCCAATAAGGTGGAATACACGATAGGGTCACAACAACACTTCCTGTAGTTTACAGCCATTCTCTAACACTTCCTGTAGTTTTCAGCCATTCTCTAACACTTCCTATAGTTTACAGCCATCCTCTAACACTTCCTATAGTTTACAGCCATTCTCTAACACTTCCTGTAGTTTACAGCCATCCTCTAACACTTCCTATAGTTTACAGCCATCCTCTAACACTTCCTGTAGTTTACAGCCATCCTCTAACACTTCCTATAGTTTACAGCCATCCTCTAACACTTCCTATAGTTTACAGCCATCCTCTAACACTTCCTATAGTTTACAGCCATCCTCTAACACTTCCTATAGTTTACAGCCATTCTCTAACACTTCCTATAGTTTACAGCCATCCTCTAACACTTCCTATAGTTTACAGCCATCCTCTAACACTTCCTATAGTTTACAGCCATCCTCTAACACTTCCTATAGTTTACAGCCATTCTCTAACACTTCCTATAGTTTACAGCCATTCTCTAACTATTTCTACACTGTACAGTTCTACAATATCTGACAATTTTAAGAGCGGCATCAAATCTTTAATAAATCAATTCCACCCCCAACCCGGAATAATTCCCTTATTCCGGTACTGATACCCGGTTTTTCACGGGTACCCGGGTCAGCGCCCGGGTCTGCCTAAATGGTTCTAAACAAATTATAGTGTCTTCTTTGACTCATGGTGGGTGAAGCTCAAATGATCCTCCAAGATGGTATGTAGGAATGTGAGGAGGATATAATAATAGCAAAATGACTGGACACAGTGATGGTTAGAAATTTAATGAAGATATGGTGGTTGATTGGACAGATGGTAATACTGGACAGATGGGGATATTGGACATATGGGAATACTGGACAGATAATACTGAACAGATGGGAATACTGGGCAGATGGGAATACTGGACAGATGGGAATACTGGAGAGATGATAATACTGGACAGATGGGAATAGTGGACAGATGGGAATAGTGGACAGATTGAATACTGGACAAATGGTAATACTGGACAGATGGGAATAGTGGACAGATTGAATACTGGACAGATGGTAATACTGGACAGATGGGAATAGTGGACAGATGGGAATACTGGACAGATGGGAATAGTGGACAGATAGGAATACTGGACAGATGGGAATAGTGGACAGATGGGAATGGTGGACACATGGGAATAGTGGACAGATGGAAATACTGGACAGATGGAAATACTGGACAGGTGGGAATACTGGAGAGATGGGAATACTGGACAGCTGCTAATACTGGACAGATGGGAATAGTGGACTGATGGAATACTGGACAGATGGGAATACTGGATAGATTAGAAAAGTGGACAGACAAAATACCGGACAGATGAGAATACTGGGAAGGTTATAATATAGGCAAAATATGAACAGTGGACAACTGAAAATGGTTTACTAATAGGACAGTTCAAAATGGTGAAGCGGGTGAGAATTATGGAGTAACAGAAAAGATAGGAAAGTGGTTAATGACAAGAGCATTTACATTAAAAGTTAAGTCACACACTAACCTCCAGTCGTGAAACGTAAAACCGGCGCACTGGTCACCACATGATAAACACTGCTGACCTACATCCACTTCATTGACCACAATGTCCTGTTGAAAAAAAAGAAAATTTTTGGATAAATTTTAATTTAGTTTAGATTTTGTTTTCAAGTCTCATAGCATGGGAGATCGCACATAAAATAATGTGATTGGTTGGTTTAACTGCAGACAATGTGATTGGTTTGTCTGTAGACTTTCTGATTGGTTTATCTGCAGGTGATGCGATTGGTTTGTCTGCAAGTTATCTTAATGGTTTACCTGCATATTATGTTATTGGTTTTTCGCAGATATACTGGTTGGTTTGTCTGCAAATATACTGATTAGTTTGTCTGCAGATATTATGATTGGTTTGTCTGCAGATATTGTGATTGGTTTATCTGCAGATATTCTGATTGGTTTGTCTGCAGATATTGTGATTGGTTTGTCTGCAGATATTGTGATTAGTTTGTCTGCAGACATTGTGATTGGTTTATCTGCAGGTATTGTGATTGGTTTGTCTGCAGATATTGTGATTGCTTTTCTGCAGGGCTACTCAAAGCCTGATCGATTTTTTCATTCACTTGTGCACTTTCACTCTTTGGGAACATTCGTCCTCAAACTTCATTAATAAAATTAACAACGATTATGAATTATAGTCACGATGTAAATATAAGGTTACTTGAGGAGTGGGGTGGTGGAGGGTGGAGTTCGGTTTACTGGTGACGGGCTAAGGTAAAAGTTTCATTGTGTGGACCAAGTAAGAACATTTGGAGAACATAAATTATAGGCATAGACCGGAGAACATACTGTATATTATAGACATATATACGGTTCTCATTCGACTGTAGAAATCTCATAATAAGATATGTATAGGTGATGTGCTTTAATGAACGTATTATTTCCAGGAGATTTCCCGTACCCGGGGTTCTAAGAAAACGCCTCTTTGTCCCATTTATCATGGATGGCACCACTGTGTACGCCACTGTACGCTGGTCAAACCCTTAATGTCGTAACCTTGTTGTGTTTCTATGAGAGTGGCGAATGTGTGGGGTGGGGGTAATTCTACCCCCCCCCGTTGTTTTGCGCCCCCACCCATCTCTCGTCACACGATATCATTAAATCTCATTTTACACGTCTTGTATGACAATGATTTTTTAAAATTTATTTACGATTAACTACTTCTTTCCGCACTTGTAAATCCGTTGGGAGACACGAGACACCACCTTACTCTCTAATCTGTGACATTTCAAATAGGCCACGCGAATTTCTATTTCAGGAACAAACCTTACAAGTTTAATCTCAAACCCAGCAGCTGAAGCGCTTAAGGAACTACAAGAAAGATTGATTTGTGTATGTGTGTGGGAAGGGGGGTGGAGGAGACATGATATTCTGAGTGTAACAAAGTTGTCTGACCACGGCGTGTGTGTGTGTGTGTGTGCTAGGAGGATCTGATACGAATAGATAGAGGGGCTGGTGGAGATGGAGGTCCTAGTGGAGATGGGGGCCACACATAAACCAGCTGGTATGATCAAACATCTGTGTTGTATCTATTGCCGCGTGTTGCTTGTGTTAACACGGGTTTAGTCGTACGCCATGACTCTTGTTTAGAAAAACAGTTTCAATTTTCGTCCGTTTTCCTTAGAGTTTAGAAAACTATATACGTCTTGTTTTATGTGTGTGTGTGTGTGTGTTTTTACATAAAAGATACAAAATTAAACAAAAATTAAAAAAATATTTTTAAGTAAGAATTTTCAAGGGAGAGAAAAATGACACTTCAAAGTGAGATCTGTTCAGATAAACATTTCTGGGACATTCGTATTTCTTTGTTTATTTTTGATCAGCAACAATAATTTAGTAGGCTATTGTTAACCCCCTTGAGACGACGCGGCCTATCTACAGCCCAAGGTATGGTGGGCGAAAAAGACCTGTGGATAGGCCCTGATAATTCGTGGACCTTAATTTTTTGGCTGGTGTTCGTATCAACTAAGCAGAACTCTTCATTTATTCCTTGTGCTTCCTGTTATTAAAATGGGAGCCTTCATTGTTGATTTCCTCTTGTGTGTTTTGTAAAAACAAAATTTTTTTTTGTCTTGTAAGTGATATCGCAAAATTCCAAAATGTCTGGTTGTTACCCTGATGAAAGTAATTTTATTTATTTTGATTATATCTGGTTTCTAGTGAATCTGAAAGCGATGAAATTAATCAGGAAGGATTTTAAATAAACAGTGTGTTGAGGACAATAATTTATTGTGAGCTTTGGTTAAGTATGAGGGGTTCTAAATTTGATACAGATGACCCCTAAGAATTTTTTAGAAAAAGTAGGGCCTATCAACCTTACATGTGTTTTTTTGTGTTTATTTTTAAACCAAATATCTTTTAATTCATTGTTAGACACCATTAAGTATTATTACAACTTTCTCAGTGTCACAGAGTTCAATATAAGTCACTAAGTCATATATATTTATGCCCTGTCCCCAACAATAGTGAAGAAAATGCTTTAATTTTGCATATACCGAAAATTACCTAAATTACGAAAAGTGAGCAGAATCATGTATAAGATGTGTCTGAAGGGCCCCAAAGGGCCTTGCTTCTCAAAACACAAGTGTCAGGACTTATTTCATCCATTAATCATCAAGAAATTCACACAGATATTATAGGAAAGTCATGTTTATTCACAAGTCAACAAATATTTTCATGCATAAATTATGCAAATTAGGTTGGCTAATTTGCATAATTTTGGGGATTATAATTTCATTTATAAATATTGTATTAGCTCATTCATTTTCCTACAAGAATATATATGGGTTTATATGTTTAAAGCTATTGGTTTATTTTTAAAAATTTTTTTTGCAAAGTATGTCTTATTCTTGAAAAAAGGGCTCCGTCTTTTTGGCACAGGTATGCCGAAAACGCTCCGTCTCAAGAGGGTTAAAATACAAAATACACAAACAAATTGTGCAATGAAAACAATACATTTGAGCTTTATTTTTAGACTGATATGACAGTAAACGTTTCGGCTAATGCCTTCATCAGTACAACATAAAATACATTCTTACAATCCTTACATAAGTAATAATAATATTCTTAAAACATATTGTATTTTAAAATATTTATGTTAAATAAAAAGAAAGGAATAACAAAAACAAACATGGACACAGGATATAGGAAAAAGGGGGAAGTATCCAAAGTTACAGTAAAAACCACAACGGGAACAAGATTCTGCAGTTAAGTAAAATTATGAATTTGGTTAATTCCATATGGAGCCAACGTACCAAATCTTTTTATGAGTCTATTTTCCATGTGGACTCTATCATGGGTATTGCTTGCATATAAAATACCAGTTACTGCAATATCTGGTATGCCGTTATTCTATATGATGTTTTAGGCTATAGTTAATAATTTCTTATTTTGAATTTGAGAAAATCTGTCAGATGAACGCATGTGTTTTTTCTAATGTGTAGAAGTATTAATGAGACGCCATGCGACAGCAACTTTGTTTTTAACTAGGATTGACAATTGCGCGGATAGTACATAAGAAAATGAACAATAATAATTCATATATATAATTGACCAGGACAAGCACAAGACGTGTGCAAATAAGCATGACGAATGACCCTTGCTAGGGTCCAATGTTCCCTTTAAGCTGCGCGGGTGCGCAGATATCTGACCGACGCTGCGCAGTTGTTTATAATTGCCGCGCAGCACATTTGGTAAAATATAGCACAAAATATGGATGCTGTGCAACTTTGCACACGGGTTATTTTACTTTGCACACCGACCATCGAACGTTAGAGGGAACAGTGCTAGGGTCGACCAATCACAGTTTATGGTTGGCAAGCGATGGTAGGTAACAATAACCGCAAAGCGCATGTCTCGAAAACAACAATGCGTCCGCGCTCCCACCTCCCCGACGTTCACTCGTGTTATTTTCATTTTTTCGTGATGCTGTTTGCGTCCGTCCCCCCCCCCGTTCTTTGCAATATCTATGAGCAAATCTGCGGCGTATGCTACGCTTCAGGTCGTATCAAGTAATAAATCATAAAATAAAAAATAGTTGTGGGTTACTAAAAGTACAAAAATACTTCGGTTACACACACACTCACAAATAAACAATTAAAGTAAAATAAATAATTAAAAATTTTGGGTTTGATGAAATATCTAGTTGCTCCTTAATACTACCGCTGCCAGAAAATTACTACAGTCGCGCTTGCAAGTGACCGCCCCTCTCCGCTTAGATCCTCCTTAAAGCCAGAGACAGTGTCCGGTTTCCTCTGTTACGACTGGACTCCGGTTGCACCGCCGCCTGACGCGCATCACGTCGAGGACAGCTTTCGAAAACATTTGATACAGCAGATCGTCTCTTGTTGTAGTTGAGCTCACCCAGAGGACACGTCCGCGGGTGCTCAGGGCTTTAGTAGCTCCGCCTCTGAATAGCTCTAAGATTTTCCCATCTTTATGTTGGAGGAAGGGGGTGTGGGACGGGACGGGACGGAGGGGGGGGGTATTGCGGCGACACCAAATCAAATGTATCTACTTCTTAAGGCGGCCAAAGGAAATGATGGACAGATGCGACACAGACTGGCTGATATGAGGGTCAAACAAATTATTGCTGAGATTGCTCTGATTTCTAAAATTGCTTTGATTCGTGTAATTGTTATGACGCCTTGGGGCCCATGTATAACAATGCTTGTCAACAATGTTTGTTTTTTGTTGTTTTTTATAAAATATATATATGCCTTTTTTTAAAAACTTTTTCTAAACTTGATTTAAAAAAACTTGAGTTCAGCTATTTGAAACGGAACACTAAATGTTTTTTTTAAGCGGGTTCTTTCATTCAGTATTGTTTTTTATTTTTTTATTTTACCGTCATCCAATTCATTTTTACTAATCCAAACCACGACAACCACAAATGACAAGCGGAAATCATACGAACCAAAACAATTTTCACTTTGCTCCCAAAATAGAGTGGTTTTCTGTTTGTATAAGCGATCATACCTCATAACTCACAACATGTAGTCTGTACACGAAAAGGGACTCCAATAAAATGGCGTCTTTCTTTCCTTCTTTCATTGAATAATCAACAAAAACAACCACAAAATGGCCAAAACGTTTCTAAATTTTAAAGCCATAGACTGTGAGTCACACACCCACACTCAGAGAGAAAACAAGGGTATGGTGGTGTAAGGATAGGTTATTTCGTGTCAGAGGCGTCACTCGAGTTAGTTCCACCCAGAGCGGTAGCTCATGGTGTCACCCCCTCACGACTCACCACAAAGACCTCCTCCGAGCCTGCCAGTGCCAAATAACGGGAACATTCAGAATTTTACCCTTTGATTTCAACCCTTGTGATGGTGTCACCCGGTGCGGTCCGCAGCCCCCTAGTGACGCCCCTGGTTCGTGTATTACGTTCGTAAAAGATCAACAATGATAGGAAGTTGAAAGTTTGAGTCACAGCTGTGGGGCCGTCCATAAAGTATTTCACGCTATTTTTGACAATTTTTAACTCCCCCCTCCCCCTTGTCACAAACTGTCACACATCTCGGACCCCCCCCCCTAAAGTACGTCACACTTTCGAACAAAAATGTTGTTTTTTTTATTAACAAAATAATCAAAATTTAATTTTTAAAAAACAGCGTGACGTCACACATGGCCGGACCCCCCTCCCCCTGTCACAAACTGTCACATTTTCTTACACCCCCTCCCCCCCCTCTGGAGCGTGACGTACTTTATGGACGCCCCTGTGTATATGTGTCTCGTGGTTAAGGTCAGTTTAGGATAGGATTTTTTTTTCTTTTTTCTTTTGTAATAGCTTTGATCTTTATTTTTTGTATATTTTAATACTCTTTTTTTAAAAAATGAAGAAATTAAATAAATTGAATGGGGAATAAAGGAATGGGGGATGGGGGGGATGGAGGTCGGAATCGGTTTTTGCGAGCCACACAGGTGCAGGGCGAATACTTCACTGTAAAACCTGCAGCGACGAGGTTTTAATCACCGCGATAAATCAAACGCTGATACTTCCATGTTCTAGAGACGACAAAACGAGGACAAGGCGAGGGCAATAAGTTATTGGACCGGACTCTCTGAACCTTCTCGGCTTTTCTACTCTACAGGTTTCTGTTTGGTGTATCATTGGACGCAAGGGGGCGGGGTGGGGTGTGGAGGATTGTAGGGACCTGAGCAGAGGACCTGGTGGCTGTTTTTCTAAGAGAGACTTTGGCTACTGGCTGTACATGTTTGCAGAGTACAGGAGCTAGATGTCTTATTCATTGAATAATGGTACGGTCCGTTACATTGCACTGGTATCTCTTCGTATATTAGCACGATGATAAAGATACTCGTAAAGATACTATTGTATGGTGATAATATTGGTAGGTTTGGCGCGTTAAAGGTTTCGTACAAAATAATCAACTTAGTGTTATGTTTTATAGATAGTGTGGACAGGAGTGGGGGAGGGGGGTGTACTTCAATCACGTACCGATTAAAAGGGAAAAAATATTAATGTGTCAATATTCCTGTACTAAAACTAAAATCCAATTTCAGGAATTTTCCAGGATTTTAGAGAAAGAATAAAAGTCCCTGGGCAAGGAACAAATCCAGAAAAAATTAAAGGTCATGTCAGCTGCTATGAAAAAATTTTAAAAAAAAACAACAACTCACTGAACGAAGAGCAAAAAAACATGAACCGCGAGCCATGAATATTTTATCCACTCATTAATAATAAAGTCTCGTGACATTTGAGGAAAAATTATGTAATTTATGGAAATTTTCGGGATTTTCCATTTTTGTGTGTTCAAATTCCGTGTCATTAAATCTTGTAATTCGGAGAAGCTGTAGTAACTCTAAATAATAAAGAATATTGAAGTATTGAATTATTGCCTAGTGTCGTATAGTGAGAGTTGTGTTAAAACATTGCTACTCAGGATGGGCCAGTGAAGGTTTTTTAAAAAAAAATATTGCTTTAGGTGTATACCTTTCAGAGATAGGTTGGTGTTTGTTACAAATGGTGATAATTTCCCCATAAGTATTTGACACCACTGGTAAAGTTAATATTTCCCCATAAGTATTTGACACCACTGGTAAAGTTAATATTTCCCCATAAGTATTTGACACCACTGGTAAAGTTAATATTTCCCCATAAGTATTTGACACCACTGGTAAAGTTAATATTTCCCCATAAGTATTTGACACCACTGGTAAAGTTAATATTTCCCCATAAGTATTTGACACCACTGGTAAAGTTAATATTTCCCCATAAGTATTTGACACCACTGGTAAAGTTAATATTTCCCCATAAGTATTTGACACCATTGGTAAAGTTACTATCGTTAGCTCTGTGAGCCTATCACCATTGGTAAAGTTACTATCGTTAGCTCTGTGAGCCTATCACCACTGGTAAAGTTACTATCGTTAGCTCTGTGAGCCTATTGCACCAGACGCCAATTGTACCTGAAGAAATTTCTAGCGTTGAGTCATAAACAGTGAACTGTAATTGATAGATGCCAATTGTGCCAGACACCTAGATATGGCCATAGTTCTGTAACATATTCTATCAATCGGCTATAGTACATTGTATGGCCATATTTCTGTAACATATTCTATCAATCGGCTATAGTACATTGTATGGCCATTGTTCTGCAACATATACTATCAATCGGCTATTGTACATTGTATGGCCATTTGGCCATAGTTCTATAACATATTCTATCAATCGGCTGTTTATTGTATGGCCATATTTCTGTAACATATTCTATCAATCGGCTATTGTACATTGTATGCCCATAGTTCTGTAACATATTCTATCAACCGGCTGTATATTGCACCCGCTGACATCTCGAGTAGTGGCCGCTCGTCCTGGGATGACTTGAGTGGCTTACGGTGCTAGGATTGATGTCGAGAAATGAGACGCACCAGTGGAATGGCTTTCAGAAGCCAGTGACTGGCGGGACGTGGTGAGTGGGGGAGGGGTAGGGGGACGGATAATGTCAAGTACGCCATTGTGGGGAGCACGCGCTGATTAAAATGACCCTACGCGACTCACCAATCACTCACCGGGATGGCTCTCCCACCCCCCCATCACTCACCGGCATGGGGCGCCGGTAATCTGAGCGCCACAAGACTGTAAAATACGCGGGAAGTTCTGGAGCCCTTCAGCCATTCTGGGGGTAGAATATCCAGGTAGACATCCTAGAGAGATTTTTTATCTAATATTCTCTCTCCTCAGCCGGCTGGGTAATAACAACAAATTTTGCATTGAGTCCTTCGGTGACAATCGCTTATCTAACTTGAGAACTGTAACAAGGGTGGGTACTTAACTTGTCTTACAGTATCGTACCCAATATTGTAACAAGGGTGGGTACTTAACTTGTCTTACAGTATCGTACCCAATATTGTAACAAGGGTGGGTACTTAACTTGTCTTACAGTATCGTACCCAATATTGTAACAAGGGTGGGTACTTAACTTGTCTTACAGTATCGTACCCAATATTGTAACAAGGGTGGGTACTTAACTTGTCTTACAGTATCGTACCCAATATTGTAACAAGGGTGGGTACTTAACTTGTCTTACAGTATCGTACCCAATATTGTAACAAGGGTGGAACTTGTCTTACAGTATCGTACCCAATATTGATTTCCAAACGTATTGCCATCGCAATTGAAAAAAAAACCATTATAAAAGTTAATGGCCAATAAAACTCTAAGAAAATGAATCTTGTGTATGTGTTCAACACCCCAAATCGTGATGCATTGCCCCTCCCTATCTATACAGACGCTCCTTCTTTGCAGAAGATAGTTGCGTCCACAGACCATGACAGATGATCTGTTGGCAAGTGATGCAGCGGTCACATGTCACGGCTTTGTGGGTTCCACGCATTACCTAGTCGCCTAACTACATGTAGTGTTAGGTACCCATTCGGAGCACAGGGAACGCATGCGACTGGTCCCTGCTCGAGGGCCACATGAAAGCTCAGACTTGACTGAACTACGTTTGACACTGGCAAATACAGCGGTGACGAAAGCCAGTCCCGTCGATCTCTAGCGCGACGAGACTCTGAAGACAATCGAAGCTTATGGCGATAGTGTGGTAAAAGTCTTTACGGACGGCTCGCGTTTCAAGGATGGCAGAAGTGGATACGGAGTGCTAATTCAATACCCTCAACCTGGACCTGACAGTATCGAACTGTCAGGGCCGTGCGGATCCGCATACAGTAGTCACGACGCCGAACTGGAGGCGATTTGCAAGGGTTTGAAGGAAGTGCGCCGACGTCTAGCAAGAAGAAAGGTTTTCCCGACCGTCGTAGTTTTCACCGACTCACGGTTTTCGCTCGAGACCGTGGGACGATCCTCTCTGGAGACGAAAACGGTCAGTGTCATTTTGGAAACAGTAGGTGAAATCCTAGCACGAGGCGGAAAAGTAGTCCTTCAGTACATCACTGGGCACAGTGGCGAGCCTCATTCAGACAGGGTCGATAAGTTAGCGAGAGAAGGTTCAGCTCAGCCCCAACCCGATCGCCCGATGACCCAGCTGGGGGTCAGATCGTGGCTTAAGGACCATTTCCGAGAGAAATGGCTACAGGGCTGGGCATCTGGAAGCACGGCCAGAAAAGTATTCCAGTACATGCCGCGACCGATCAAAAGCGATTCCTGGTGGAAAATTAGACGTATCAATCAGACGCTCATAACTAGAATGAGAACTGAACATTGTCCCACACGAAGCTACTTGTACAAGTTTAACACTAGAAGGGAACTGGCCTGTCGGCTGTGTGGCCACCCGGAAGAGACGGTGGCACACGTACTCGAAGAGTGCCCCGGGCCGTGCGGGGGTTTGGAAGGTGAAGTAACGGTACCTGCAGAGGGTTACCTCTACGGCGATGCCCGCTTGATGAGGCTCGCTTGCGATAAAATGAACCGGGTCTTAAGAGCCTAGCGGCTCGACCCAAAAGAGAATGTACATTCACGAGTGGGGTGACTCAGGGACGCCCTAGGCCCCGGGAACAAGCCCTTGCCTTCACACGGATTCGAACCCGTGACCATCGGTACGACAGTCCAGTGCGCATTCGGTACTGTGTAGTTGGTTTGGTGCTGGTGTCCTAAATTGGTGAATATTTTTGTGAAATTTTAGGAAAAGCGTGTTTTTTTTTGGCCATGACTTCAAAGAAATTAATACCTGGTAGCGGAGCACACAAGAAGAATATGCCTTCCATTGAGAAGAAGCCGGAAGATTTTGGTGGAAGGGGCGCGAAGAAAATGAAAGGTGAAACAAAACATTAGAACGCGCAAAACAAAAAGTAAATAACAAATTTAAATAAGTTTAAGTTTCATTTTACGTTTGTTTACTGTAGAGTTGTACTAAATGTAAATGTTTAATTAGAAATAATTCATGTAAAGTTTATACAGAACGTATTGTTTTCATAAAGATAAATGTTTGGCACGTAATGCCGTAATATTTTCTGCCATCCGTTGTCCTCCCCTACCACCTTCTCTGATTTTTAAGGATTGAAGAATCCTACTTTGTTTTTCAATAGTTTTCCATTATATTTTATATTTTTGTGTTGTTTCTGTGTGGCTTGGAACGGGTTAGGTATGTAAAACTTAGTTCGAGATACGAAAAATCAAACATACGACAGCAACCCCGGAACGGATTAATTTCGTTTCTAGCGGTACCACTGTACAGGATAAACAAAGTGATTGTGTGATTGTGTGACTGTGTGATTGTGTGATTGTGTGATTGTGTGACTGTGTGATTGTGTGACTGTGTGATTGTGTGACTGTGTGATTGTGTGATTGTGTGACTGTGTGATTGTGTGACTGTGTGATTGTGTGACTGTGTGATTGTGTGATTGTGTAACTGTGTGATTGTGTGATTGTGTGACTGTGTGATTGTGTGATTGTGTGACTGTGTGATTATGTGATTGTGTGATTATGTGATTGTGTGACTGTGTGACTGTGTGACTGTGTGATTGTGTGACTGTGTGATTGTGTGATTGTGTGACTGTGTGATTGTGTGATTGTGTGATTGTGTGACAGTGATTGTGTGATTGTGTGACTGTGTGATTGTGTGACTGTGTGATTGTGTGACTGTGTGATTGTGTGAATGTTGGTGTATCTTTGCATTTTATTTCAAAGTTTTACGACATCCAATCAGGGGCGGATTAAGACTGCACGGGGCCCCTGGCTGCAATTCAAACTGGGGCCCTATCCAGCCAGTGTACCTTTAGATAAAATGATTGCTAGCAGCTAATATAAGACTGTAACTTGTAAATATTCATCCAAAATGAATATCCATGAAAAAACCGAATTCTAAGAAATAACTTTTTGCCGATATCCTAAAATTGAGTGTAAAAGACAATTTATAAAATTAAAAAACACATGGAAAAAAAATTCATACCCCACCCGGGGATCGAACCCGCCACCGCTTGCACCATAAGCCTGAGTACTTCACATTCGGCCACGAGAGCTCATTTGCAGTTGTGAATTTAAAATATATATATAATATTCTTTAATAATTTCTGTTATTGAGCCTATCAAATCAGGTTTTTTGACTGCTAAGACTATCGTGTGGGAAAAGAGATCATTTTAATAGATGAGATTTTATTAATTTATCATATTTTCAGCAATTCATGTATACATTTGTCCACATTTATTATAAAATATGCTAAGTTTGGGGGCCCTAAATCATCGGGGGCCCCTGGCTTTAGCCCGTTCAGCCCCCCCCTTAATCCGCCATAGCATCCAATTATGTCAAATGACAACTTTTTGTTTCTCAAAATTTTCTCTTCACAAAAAAGGTAAAATGACAAATACATTTTTTCTGCTCTACTGCTAAATATTCATGAGATTAAATATTGCGCTCGTCTTACTCCCACCCCACATATGGCGTATATTAAGGGGAAACAACTCTATTAGCGTCTAGCCTAAACCATCATCTGCCCGTGCGCACATCGACAGCATCAATCTCACGTGCAGACGTCTAACGAGCAAATCCACTTCCGCAAAGACGCGCGTGTCACGTGACACGGCATTGACCTTGAACCGGATGTCAACCAAATAGTTCCTCTCGTCTGCTGACGTCATCAAGGTAATGGGTGAGTGACTGGCATACAAGTATTCAATGTTAAGATTATAAAATATATAATTATACATAATGAAAGGGAAATACACGTTCTCTTCTGATCACAAATAAGCCATCCCCTTGCCTCGGCAGTAACAAGAGATTCAGTTCACAGTCTGATCAAACAACAAATAATTTTACAAATGGAAAGTGCGCATGTGGTTCAGTGTAACCAAATGTATTAGAATCGTGGTCAATGTTCCCTTTAAGATTCGTTGGTCCGCATGCAAAGTTAAAAAAACAACAACAACTGGTGTGCAAATTTGCACAGCAACCATTTTTGTGTAATATTTTACAAAATTTTCTGCGCGGTAATTCTTAACTGCTGCTAGGCGTCGGTCAGATATCTGCGCGGCCGCACAGCTTAAAGTGAATATTGGTCGTGGTTTTGCTGTACTTTGAGATCTCGACACATACCACACATCTCGATATGTTAGTGATCCCCGGAGGCTGAAACTAAGCCAGGCGCTAAGTCCTACCATTGGACATTTATTACAACAATCTCACTAAAGATGTACGGGACGCTAAGTCCTATCACTGGACATCTATTACAACAATCTCACTAAAGATGTACGGGACGTTAAGTCCTATCACTGGACATCTATTACAACAATCTCAATAAAGATGTACGGGACGCTAAGTCCTATCACTGGACATCTATTACAACAATCTCACTAAAGATGTACGGGACGTTAAGTCCTACCACTGGACATCTATTACAACAATCTCACTAAAGATGTACGGGACGTTAAGTCCTACCACTGGACATCTATTACAACAATCTCACTAAAGATGTACGGGACGCTAAGTCCTATCACTGGACATCTATTACAACAATCTCACTAAAGATGTACGGGACGTTAAGTCCTACCACTGGACATCTATTACAACAATCTCACTAAAGATGTACGGGACGCTAAGTCCTACCACTGGACATCTATTACAACAATCTCACTAAAGATGTACGGGACGCTAAGTCCTACCACTGGACATCTATTACAACAATCTCACTAACGATCCAAGTTCAGCATTACAAGACAAGACAAGAAGCAAGGCAAAATGGCGGTGGAGATTGTTTACTTTAATCACACAGAAGATGTTTCGCCGTGACAAAATTTGTGTCCCGGGTAGCGCAGGTTGTCATACGATTTGAGATCTAGATTTCCACTGCATCCAGGGCTAAAATATTAATACGCCATTCACGCGGATCAGAGCATGACACTTGTTTTTAATTGTCTCGTGTCACACAATTTATTTTTCGCTGTTTTTTATTTGTGGAGTGGGAATTCTATTTGGTTTATTTGTAGAAAGAGTAAATGGAATGAGAAAAAAAATAATAACAAAACAATAAGTGCATGTCTATGTGTTGAAAGCCATCTTAGTTATTGACTATATCTTAGTCTGGTGTTTAGGAAATTATTTTCAAATGTCAGTCGGATCTTGAAAAGTAGTTTGTAATAAAGACTTAACACGAGTTGGAAAGACTTAAAATATATAACACAAGTATTAAGGCCGATAGAAAGAGTTTTTAAAGAAAAAAACTTTGTAAAAAACAGTACGCAACTTTATGCCAGAGTAAAACAGATATAAAGAGAAACAAAAAGCTACAGAGGTGTTAAAAGTCGTTTAAAATAGTAAATATGAAACGTAAAAACAGCTACACGTTGTTTAAAACGCTAGATAGAGTAATATACATATTAAAAATGTGTTTAAAAACAAACAAAAAACTAGCAAGAGTAAAACACATGAGTAAAACACATGGGTAAAACACAAGAGTAAAACACAAAAAGATTGCTTTAAATGAATAGACAGAGAACCTAAGTCGGGACTTCCGACCAACTTGGCGTGAAACAGACTCATGATGTGCACAGTTTGAGAACTCGGAGTGAAACAGACACCTGATGTGCACAGTTTCAGAACGGCGAAATGTGGAAACAAAAATATCTAGGCATTTTAATACAGCTTTGACGGTATGACACGGGAGTCTTGACTGTGTCAAACAACCTTGACACTGTGACACCATTTTATTAAAAGTTTAACACCGCCTTGACAGTGACAGTAAAGTTAAGGGAATTCATTCAAAAAGTTTCTACTCGCTGGAATAAAGTGCTTTGAACTGTCTGCCACGCGAGTAGAACTTGAACAAAAAATGACGTCATATTTAGTCGAAATCTCCACAAACATTGACCTTAGTTGTTTCGTTTATTTGTTTATGATTGTTGTTTTGAAAATTCACGTGTTATTTATCAGCAGTTCAAGATGAGCAAGATGAATGCATGTGTGTGCCTGAAGTTGATATAGCGAGCAGAGATAGGTCATATGTGGACACCGTACGACCTTCTAATGTAACATCCCGCGTCCGATCTTGGCGCAAGGGAGAAACGTCTTCAGCAGGACGTTTTTGAAGCTGGGCCTAAGGTGGTAGTATACGAAGATGTTCACGGAGCAGTTGAGCGTGACGACAAAGGCGAAGAGACTGACGCACGTGGTGTAGGTGTTCTGCAGGTACGTGTTGGGGCTCAGTGAGGGGTTGATCCGTCGGGCGTACACGAATGCCAGGCGGCACGAGTGGCACGCCAGGAAAATGACCGCCAGGACGCTAACCATTTTGGCCACGGATCTGTTTTTACCGGACAGCGCCTGTATTTTTCGGATCGGTCGAGCTTTGAGGGTCGACTTTTCAGCGGTAAGCGGTGTGTCGCCGCGAGGAGCATCATTCAAAATTTCATCGCCTTGCGTCGCACTTCCATAAGTAAAAGAAATATCCCTCGCTTTTCTGTCGGTATTGATAGATATCGATGTGTCACGAGGGGGAGACAGTGTTACAGGGTAATCAGTTCTGAAAGCGGACGACTCGTTTTTCCGAAACTCGGTCGATCGCCTCAACCCGATGACCATGACTTGGGTGCTGACGGCCACCGTGACCTGAACGGTGGTGGTCACGACGATGTGGGTGAAGATGTTGCTGTACATCTCGACCTCCTGCCGGTTCGGGGCGAGCCACAGTGTGACGCGCGAGATGTTCTGGGCACTGTCCAGCCTCCAAGCCAGGCCCTGGGACAAGAAGATGGGGAGGTAGCTGCTGACGGTGAACACGTGGATGACGACCAGAGCGACAACGGCGCGCCTGAGGTTGAACACGTGCTTGAAGTTGAACGGCATGACGACACACAGGCAGCGCTCCACGGAGATAAACGCCGTGATCGCCATGGAAAGGTCGAAGCACATGGCCCGGATCCACGAGAGGTAGTACTGGACGGCCTCTGGGTCGAGCACGAAGCGAGGGTTGAACGTCTTGGCGTAGAAGCAGAGGCTGTAGGTCAAGGCCATCAGCACGACGCCAAAGTCGGAGACGGTGAGGGAGAGGAGGCACACGGAGATGGAGTCCCTGACACCGAGCTTGATGAAAACGACGAAGCTCACGATGTTGGAGGCGACGCCGAAGAAGCCCACCAAGGTGGTGGCCACGCCCATCACGTAGAGGTTGATGAAGTACTGGGTATCAGAGTCGATTGGGTCGCGGAGCTGGGCCGCCGACGGCTCCGAATAAGTCATGGTGGGTGTGTAGGTGTACGTCACATCAGATAAGTCAGTAAACGTAACAGACGTGGAAAAGAGATGAGTTGTTTGAATAGTCATATCGTAGTCTTGTCTCACACACAGTCTTTTCAGCTTCGTCACAATAATCACTGTATGATTGTTTATATCTAGCTAATCTTTTAGTGACGTTCAGTCTAGCGTAACGATTCAGGATTAGGATTTAAACGGATTATTTATTTATATTTCTGGTTAACTAATCACGTTTCGATACCAATTGCTTTAAATTCGAGATCGAATGGCAAGGAATATTGTATTTTTATTATTTTTGTAAAAAGGATTTGGAAGGTGAATTTTTATTATAATTCAGCAGCTTCCCACAAGAAATGATGATTTATCTAAAATCTAAACCATCTCTCATTTTAATAGTGACTTCTCAATGTATTTATGTACTTTTAAAAAAAAATTTGAATCATGAAAAATTATATTTGTAAAAAAAAAGAAGGAAAGTAAGTGGTTTATCGATTATCTCCGTTTCTTTCTAGTCGGAAGTGCATAAATTAAAAACTAAGTAAGCTGAAATTGCTAAGCTGGTCTCCAATTGTCTGTGCTGGATGACTATACTATAATTAGTTCTGTGGGAAAACGTTTTTAACAAAATACTTTATAGATTTTTAAACAGGAAACTAACATTTAAAAAAACACAACACAATGGCGTGACAGGAAACTCAGTTGCCATTGGCCCGTTACTGTCTTTTAAATCAGCAAAAAGATATTTTCATTTAAAGAGTACAAAGTTGAACTCATCGGTCCATTTATAATAAACTGTCCTCTTACCCGTATTTTACATCCCGCCCCAATTCCTTTTTTCTTCCTCCAAAGCCCCCAACCACACTTTCTACATCAGAGAATGTGACGTGTTATTATTGTTAGCCTTTGATTTAACCCGTAGATAAGCGCATCCCTAATTTAAAAGACGGGACAAAATGCTAATCACAGGGCAAACCAAAGCAGCGCGACGCTATCAATTAAACCAGTTCTGTTTAAATACGCATAATGACACACTCTTCAGAGAATATGAACTTTAAAACTTTATGTCTATAGATGAAATCGTAGTTTTACATTTTTAAAAACTGAGTGGCTATTTAAAATTTACCAGATTGCTGGCAAATTCAGATGCGTTGCTAGGATATTTTGCGCACGGAAAAAAAACAAAATTGTCCTTCCCAAAGCTTTTAATCACATTTATTTATTACACCAAAAAAAACCAACAAAAAAAAACCGCAATTTAAAATTGTAATGTAAAACATTGTATTTAAAAGGATAACCTTACAGTAATTATATTACAAGTCTCGCTCATTGTAGTACACTAATTTACACGTAGTCCACAAAGGATTACATTTTCTTGATTTCCTTGTCACAAACTGGTCAATGACGTAATCAAAATCTGTTTTCTTCCACAGCTACCTTTCAACACTATGAAGATCACGATCACCGAGACGATCCTGTCCTAATCAAGCACGCACGCAAATACCCCACAATTCGTTTCAAATTGCTAAAAGGTCGCTCACGGCTAGCCGTTGAAACTGAAATTTGCTATATGTCGCATAAATAAAAAATAAAAAAATAAAACCAAATACTGTGCTGTGGTTAGCAACAAGGCTGAGTGATCTAAAATAACGACGCTTAGATGATAGTGCATGCATCCGGGCTTTAAAAAGGAATATGTGAATATTCGTTATTGAAGACCGGATGTATGCCCTATCATCTAATTCTAAGCATCGTTGTTATAACTTTTCCGCCCGACTCAATGCTAAAAGCGTGTTGTCAGACATCATTCAGTCTCAATGATGACTTTTTTCAAGGTTTGCTTCATCTTTTCATTGTAAATCTTTATAACGTAAACAAAAAATTAGGATTATTTTAATTTTAAAAAAAATATCATCCGCAAATCTTATGACCCGAGAAAGCTGTTTCTAATGTTTAAAATCCTTAGATGAGTCTGGTAAGATACCTGTTTTTCCTTATATCTCTCAACAATTGGTTCTTTACAGTCGACGCGTGCGCACGGAATCGGTTGTACGCAGATTCTATATCTAAGCTGTTCGCGGAATCTATATGTAGAAGAATCTATATTTAGACTGTATTTGCTAGAATAAAGCGGTAATCTTTTGACATACTTATTACCCTTGTTTATTGAGTATACAGTAACACCCTAAGCCTCATTTTGGGGCCCCTGTACCTTGGCACCCGGGGACCCGCACCCCTTGCTACGCCTCTGAGCCAATTGGAAGATATGACACATAATCCGATAAAACTTATCTAGATTATGATAGCATGTGTGCGTGTGAGGGTGTTATTATCTAGATTATGAGTGCATGTGTGTGTGAGGGTGTTATTGATGTGGTGTTAGACAGAGAGGCGGGGGCAGTGGGAGTGGAGGGAGACGCCGAATCAAGTAGGAAGGGCGAGATTCAAGGGGTGAACAACTTCATACCGCATATCAAACAGTCTGAACACGTATAGTTAAAAATAAATCCTATTATACTTTTGTGGTGGTAAGCGTGATAATTTCTGTTTTATTAAGTACTATAATAACGAACTATAATAACAATAACGTACTGAAATAACATACTATAATAACGTACTATAAAAACATACTATAATAACGTACTTTAATAACGTACTCTAAAACCGTAATATACCAATGTACTATAGTATCGTACCATACTAACTCACGTACAATAATAACATACAAAAATAATGTACTATACTAATGTACTTTAATAACAAAGTACAGTCGAAAATTTTTTGAATTAAAGCAGTTGGTTTCACCTGTTTCGGTTGAATGATTTCACATAGTTAATTTGAAATGTTATAGTTGACATGTGTCAAACTCAAGACCCGCGGGTAACATCCGGTCCAGTGTACAATTATATCATCCACGAGAGTTCTTGAATCAAATACAATGAAATACGGCCCGAAAATTTGTTATTAGAAACTTTAAAATATATAAAATGCAAATCACATTCACTTAGTAATTTTTTCCATATGATCTGGGAAATTGTTTCAACTTTGTAGACAGCAATTGTAAAGTCTCAAGATAAAAAGAGGCAAGGCGAGTCGGTATTTCTGTCTGACTTAACCACTCGTCCCAACGACCGTAACCTGCAGCCCAAACGACGGGACCACGATATCACATGATTGACGCTGCGTCAATGTTTTTCCCTGTGCGCACTTTGCTGAAAAACTTATATTACTTTGCGCCGAGTTCGCACGGCGCTTTAGTGCCCTTGAAGCACAGAAAATTTACCCATTTTTCGCATACGATTCGTGGAAAACTGCACGGATCAATTTACAGGTGGAGCTAATGAAGCTGAAGTATAGAGGGACTTTAAAGTTAAAGTTCGACATTGTGGGGCCTGCACAATTCACTGTTTCATTCCAGAAGAGTTGCCCAAGCTTCGTCTACTACACCATCTTGGAGTAGCAGCTGTATTCTGGGATAAATATTAACAAAAATTCACACAACAGACGTCGCACTTGCGGCCATCATGAGACTTTCAATGACATAGAACAACAATCCAAACATGAACGAACTTGTAGCCAAGAAAAAATTCTTAATATCCGGTGCTAACAAATTGACATATGAGCGTAGACGGTTATGCCAAGGAATTTTGATCATTAAAAGATGTTTTTTTCCCCTGTTTAGTTATCTTGTTGTTATCTTATAGATTACAGACGCTCTTTCTATACAGAAGATTATTTCGTCATACGCTTATCCAAGGTTTGTGCCTAGTCTCGCCTTTTTATTCGAGTCTTGAATGTTGATGGTGTGCTGATTTTCCTAGCTTGGTCAGGCAACCCATTCCACGCATGCCCGAATGTCAGACGATTTGTATGGATTTGTTCTTGCGATTGGAACTGGAAAAGTGTTTCTATCCCTATGTTTATAAGGGTTGTATAAGATTATTGTTGCTTGCATTGTTTTGACAAGTTAAATATAGAACTAATGCTTTAAATGAAATGATGACCCCCTTTCGAGTCCATGACGGACTATGGGGCAAGTGATGTAGCGTTCACAAGTTTTTAGCCACCACTAACGAGCAGGGGAATGTGTGGCCAGGGGCCTTGCCAGTACCCGGGCTCTGTACTAGGGATCCGTCTCGGATCGATAGTCCAGTGCGCTACCACTTAGACCATCGCGCCCCATGCTTTAAAAAGTTTATCAAAAGCAACCTTATGTGTGATTGGACTCTTTGGCCTGCTGATCCATTCAGTTTGGCGATGGACAGCCCACCTTTAGTTGGATTACATAAATCCATTTAGATGATTACATAAAGTTATTTAAATATATATTTGAAACTTTTGAATACATGTACTATATAATTTTGGATACATATACTATATAATTTTGAATACATGTACTATATAATTTTGAATACATGTACTATATAATTTTGAATACATGTACTATATAATTTTGAATACATGTACTATATAATTTTGAATACATGTACTATATAATTTTGAATACATGTACTATATAATTTTGAATACATGTACTATATAATTTTGAATACATGTACTATATAATTTTGAATACATGTACTATATAATTTTGGATCCAGCTCTACATTTTTGGAGTTGATAAAAAGATTTAGAAAATGTAAATGAGATTTTTTTAAAGTGAATAGATTGTTTACTTTTAAAATCAGCCTCTTCCTTAAAATAATAATAACAAGATGCATCCCCCATCCAACTTCACATCTCACCCCAGCAAACAGATCTCATACGGTTTACAGCACACGCGGAAAGAGCGGCTACTGGACAAGTCAGTCTTGGTCAAGTGTTGAATATCATGCCAGGACGACACGAGGTCTCTAACAACAGTGGGTGGATCTTCACAACACACAGCAACTCTACCGAGGGCTCGGGCTGACCTTTGAATGGGACACTCGGATTGAAGTACGCCGATACGCTGCTACTACAGTAGCCGTAGGTGTCACGTCACGTGCTCACGGCTCCCTGACTGGTGCGGGGACGTCTCCCGTGACGAGTGCAGGACAAAACATAACAGCGGGGAGACGAACGTGGCTATAACCTCCCTTGAAGTGCACTTCAAGTCTTGCATGCAAACAAGGGTTGTGGGGGGGGGGTGCGCTTCGATGAGGTGTGACTTGGTGAAGGGGAGGAGGAGGGGGCAGACCTAACAGAAATAAGATGTAGGTGACGATTAGATGTAGTTGGAGCAGGTATGTAAGTGTCCGTGTCGGTGATAGCAATAGTGATTGGATTTACCCAGACTCAGTCGTGCGGAAAATGCGTGTGGTGATGACGTCACTAAGGGTGCTGACCGACTATTCGTGCGTGTCAACTCGCCACGGCGGTATTTAAAGAGCGTCACCGTGCGGGCGTAACTGAAGTGGGGGGAAAGAGGATGGCGTTGTGTGCAACTGGTGTAAATGAGACGGCGTAGGGTTCCGATGTGGTAAGGCTGAGACTCGGGGAGGGCAGGGGGTCTCGTTAGGTTTTGGTGAGGAAGGAATAGGGAAGTGATGACAGCTGATTGCTCTATAACTCTATAGGGTTTGTGCTTTCATGGCGAAAATCTATTAATAGACCATTCGGGTATTAAGTCGGAACAGCGACATTAAGATATAAGTTTTTTTTAAAATCAGGGCAGTATGTTTAAGACTTATTTCAATATGTTTAGACTTATTTCAACAGATCTTTGTTAGTTCGATGTTAGTTTGAGTCAGCTTAATGGACTTGACAAGACGAAAACTTGCTTACAGCTTCATGATAGCAAACGCTTCGTAAACGTTTGTCACATTAATATTTACTTTGAAACACATGTTTGTTTTTTTGACCGAAACCCTTTCTTAAAATAGTAACATTACGTAATGAGGCGTGACGATTTCGGTCTGAGCAAATGGCAAATCCTGTATACAGCTCCTTACGGAGATAGTAAAGTCAACTATTTCAAGATGTAAGGATTTTGTGTTTTGTTCTGCAAAGTAATCGATCAAAGTTGTTATTGGAAGTTGTATGTGATAAAATTGACTTACTTGGTCACACGTGACAATGATTTCAGGAATGTCAGAATCAAGAGTCTTCATTCTGGTCAGCTTCAAATATCCAAATATCCAAACTGACCACTTCACAACTTTACGGTGTTCAAGGAAATATTGAACAACAAACAACTTTTTTGATGTTTTTTAAAAACCGATGAGTTGTACGGTGTTCACACGTCACCTCACAAATGTATGGATTTTATGAGTCACTCAACATAGTGCTGTAAAGTATTATAAACCGTAGTTGAAATCTATATACGTCATTAGCAAGAAGAACAATTAATTATCTCGTTACTATGATTCGAAATACAGAATTGAACACTTATAACCGTTTGGCTTAACATCTATATACAAAAGAACTCACATTAACAAACCCACATACACTACGACACATTCAAAAAACAAACAAACTAACTAACCAACTTACTAACTCTGAATGGAGAGAAGGTTCATCTACAGACGAGAGTTAAAATATTTTTTTATTTACTTTAAACGAGTTCTTACAATTTCGACAGTAAGGTAAACATCAGATTTTTTTAAAAATACACAGCAGATAGTCTAAAAAAGAAAGTCTCTATCCCAAATCGTACTGCTAAAAAAAAGACTGAGAGTTATATTATAAATCTACATGAAAATAGTCTCTATCCCAAATCGCAGCTTCAGAAAATTAGATGTGCTCCCATAAAGCAACAGCAATGTCGTTAACGTTTGGCCGTATCGTATTTCTAACGGTATTGGAGAGTTCTTGTTCTTTGATATCACTAACAGTCTCCCTTTAAAAAACTTCTTTCTTCGTTTATCATCTTGACGATCTAATTTAAATCGAACGGGTATTACATTTCCAGAAGTCAAATAACAAACTTTAGCTTTATAAAATAACTGCCGGGTGGGCTAAATATCGGAATAATAAAAGACAACAACTGTATTTGTCATCGCATGCATAAACTGATTGTAAAAAAAACAACACCACTATTTAAACTACGTCCTCATTGAATTATTTATTAAACATTTATATAAATATTGTCGTTTAAAAAGGATTATTACACCCACAGAGGTACAATAGGGATTTATCAATGAAACACACTGAGTAAAGTAAAATATGAAAACGGTAAAAATTCCTGAAACAAATTTAGCAACAAATCGCTAAAAAATGTGTAGGGTAGGGGGGAACTACTGCAGCCGGAATGTGGTACAAATTTAATTACGATGGCTTAGTTACAAATCAACAAAACAAACTAAACATGAAATAGCTTGAGTTACTTTGGTAACAAATCAATGGCAGAATTTCAGTAACATCAGCAGTAAGCCAGTCCACAGTAAAACATCTTGTTTGGATGGCTTACTAAAATAAGACAAGTTCATTGTCACGCAAAAACTACTCCAGCTCAAAATGCCAATAAAATTTATAAGGCTGCCAGCGTGATTAGATTTCCAATTACAAACCATCGAGGGATGGATATCCATTCACAATAAAACACATAAGCGGTTGCCTTCAAAAAAAGAAACGTACTAAAAAATTATTATCCCTTTGACGGAAATGAAAACACAACAACGGCATCAAAGAACTACAAGCACGCGTGACGCAACCACCAGTCAATCCTTTTTTAGACACTTCTTTGAGAGTATTTATTAGTTTGATTCATTGAAAATCTGTGTCCTCAGCAGAGGCTGATTATAAATTTCCCAGCATGGCTTTACACTGGATAACAATCCAATGCCATGTCCATGGAATGAACTAGAACACGCATGACACACACAGAAACATATAAAATAACTCAAATGCGATATCAATGAGGTGTGGCGTGCTGTCAATGTGCTTCATGAAAGGTGCTATCAGTCTTATCCCGCACCAAAGTCAATAAACAATCAAAGACTTCTATATTTAGAACTAGCCTCGACACCACTGCTCGCTTATATCCCTAGACATTTAACGGTCTGAGATTAATTTTAAACAAACATCCAAGTATGGAATTATAACCCAGGGGGGCGTCACCGCAGCGTCAGGAGTCAGGAATAACCTTAAGGCCTTAAGGGCACGGACTTAAACAGTCCCATGTCTCAGCGCACCTCTTAACTCCTGCCATGAGACCTGTTCGGAGGGTCTCAAGCCTTGATGCGATGTCCCCTCTTAACTACCGTTGGAGGTAAGCTGGAAGAAAACTACCGTTGGAGGTACGCTTGAAAGAATTGATAACTTTTGTATATATGTGACGTCATGGATGGAACATCAGAGAATTTTTTTTTAATTTAAGCGAGAAATTATTAGAAATGTCCAAATAAATCAACAAAAAATAATTTTAGCATTAATCTTAAACATGTTTTCTTTAAAAAAAATTATTTGGAAAAAACATTAAAGATGAAGTTGTCTCCGCCACTGAATGATAAAATCTTATTAGTATTACGAGGTAGTATTTTTTTAATAAAAATCCTTTTCAGAAAGCTAGAAAGACCACAACAAAAGTTTGGGAACCCTTGTAACATAAAGTGCCGGCTGGGCAGGTGACAAACTTCTCAAAAACGTTCAGAGTTCAATTTGTAAATAACAATGGTGGAGATGTTTATAAATGAACAATATCAGGGTCCGCTGAATGAGAGGTTGGTTTACAGGGTAAAGTGCGAGGGGAAAAAAGAGAGAAGCACGCGTCATTAGTAGATGTTGTCTATTAAGCCATGTGCGGTTAAACGGGAAAGGAAGATAGAGGGAAAGTTTAAACAAGGAATGCAAGGTGGGCAAATAGCGCTTGGACAACACGGACTGTTTCATCAATTGGGGGGGGGGCAGGGCTGTCTTAACGCATAGGCCCGTTTGGCATTTGCCCGGGGGCCCACGAGCATATATTATGTATATTTATTTTTTATTCCTGCGGGGAAGGGGCCCCGGGGCCCAAACTGGTGTAAGGACGACTCGGGGGGGGGGTGTTAGTTTTAAGTTCGTGACGGTGTGGATGGAGGGGAGGGTTCGGAGGTCAATGGGGTGTGACCAGGGATGTCAGCGCTGGGGTGTTGGTCGGGGGTAGGGGTGTTGGGGGTGAGAGAAGGTATAATCACAAAATGGAAGGAGTAAATGCCCCACTCACAGAGACTGGATGAATTGATGAACCATCGTTTGAACCAAGTCAATGCCCCAAGATGTGAACTGGATGAATTGATGAACCATCGTTTGAACCAAGTCAATGCCCCAAGATGTGAACTGGATGAATTGATGAACCATCGTTTGAACCAAGTCAATGCCCCACTCACAGAGACTGGATGAATTGATGAACCATCGTTTGAACCAAGTCAATGCCCCAAGATGTGAACTGGATGAATTGATGAACCATCGTTTGAACCAAGTCAATGCCCCAAGATGTGAACTGGATGAATTGATGAACCATCGTTTGAACCAAGTCAATGCCCCAAGATGTGAACTGGATGAATTGATGAACCATCGTTTGAACCAAGTCAATGCCCCAAGATGTGAACTGGATGAATTGATGAACCATCGTTTGAACCAAGTCAATGCCCCAAGATGTGAACTGTATGAATTGATGAACCATCGTTTGAACCAAGTCAATGCCCGACTCACAGAGACTGGATGAATTGATGAACCATCGTTTGAACCAAGTCAATGCCCCACTCACAGAAACTGGATGAATTGATGAACCATCGTTTGAACCAAGTCAATGCCCCAAGATGTGAACTGGATGAATTGATGAACCATCGTTTGAACCAAGTCAATGCCCCAAGATGTGAACTGGATGAATTGATGAACCATCGTTTGAACCAAGTCAATGCCCCAAGATGTGAACTGGATGAATTGATGAACCATCGTTTGAACCAAGTCAATGCCCCACTCACAGAGACTGGATGAATTGATGAACCATCGTTTGAACCAAGTCAATGCCCCAAGATGTGAACTGGATGAATTGATGAACCATCGTTTGAACCAAGTCAATGCCCCAAGATGTGAACTGGATGAATTGATGAACCATCGTTTGAACCAAGTCAATGCCCCAAGATGTGAACTGGATGAATTGATGAACCATCGTTTGAACCAAGTCAATGCCCCAAGATGTGAACTGGATGAATTGATGAACCATCGTTTGAACCAAGTCAATGCCCCACTCACAGAGACTGGATGAATTGATGAACCATCGTTTGAACCAAGTCAATGCCCCAAGATGTGAACTGGATGAATTGATGAACCATCGTTTGAACCAAGTCAATGCCCCAAGATGTGAACTGGATGAATTGATGAACCATCGTTTGAACCAAGTCAATGCCCCAAGATGTGAACTGGATGAATTGATGAACCATCGTTTGAACCAAGTCAATGCCCCAAGATGTGAACTGGATGAATTGATGAACCATCGTTTGAACCAAGTCAATGCCCGACTCACAGAGACTGGATGAATTGATGAACCATCGTTTGAACCAAGTCAATGCCCCACTCACAGAAACTGGATGAATTGATGAACCATCGTTTGAACCAAGTCAATGCCCCAAGATGTGAACTGGATGAATTGATGAACCATCGTTTGAACCAAGTCAATGCCCCAAGATGTGAACTGGATGAATTGATGAACCATCGTTTGAACCAAGTCAATGCCCCAAGATGTGAACTGGATGAATTGATGAACCATCGTTTGAACCAAGTCAATGCTCCAAGATGTGAACTGGATGAATTGATGAACCATCGTTTGAACCAAGTCAATGCCCCAAGATGTGAACTGGATGAATTGATGAACCATCGTTTGAACCAAGTCAATGCCCCAAGATGTGAACTGGATGAATTGATGAACCATCGTTTGAACCAAGTCAATGCCCCACTCACAGAGACTGGATGAATTGATGAACCATCGTTTGAACCAAGTCAATGCCCCACTCACAGAAACTGGATGAATTGATGAACCATCGTTTGAACCAAGTCAATGCCCCAAGATGTGATATGGATGAATTGATGAACCATCGTTTGAACCAAGTCAATGCCCCACTCACAGAGACTGGATGAATTGATGAACCATCGTTTGAACCAAGTCAATGCCCCACTCACAGAAACTGGATGAATTGATGAACCATCGTTTGAACCAAGTCAATGCCCCAAGATGTGAACTGGATGAATTGATGAACCATCGTTTGAACCAAGTCAATGCCCCAAGATGTGAACTGGATGAATTGATGAACCATCGTTTGAACCAAGTCAATGCCCCAAGATGTGAACTGGATGAATTGATGAACCATCGTTTGAACCAAGTCAATGCTCCCAAGATGTGAACTGGATGAATTGATGAACCATCGTTTGAACCAAGTCAATGCCCCAAGATGTGAACTGGATGAATTGATGAACCATCGTTTGAACCAAGTCAATGCCCCAAGATGTGAACTGGATGAATTGATGAACCATCGTTTGAACCAAGTCAATGCCCCACTCACAGAGACTGGATGAATTGATGAACCATCGTTTGAACCAAGTCAATGCCCCAAGATGTGAACTGGATGAATTGATGAACCATCGTTTGAACCAAGTCAATGCCCCAAGATGTGAACTGGATGAATTGATGAACCATCGTTTGAACCAAGTCAATGCCCCAAGATGTGAACTGGATGAATTGATGAACCATCGTTTGAACCAAGTCAATGCCCCCCTCACAGAGAACTGGATGAATTGATGAACCATCGTTTGAACCAAGTCAATGCCCCACTCACAGAGACTGGATGAATTGATGAACCATCGTTTGAACCAAGTCAATGCCCCACTCACAGAGACTGGATGAATTGATGAACCATCGTTTGAACCAAGTCAATGCCCCAAGATGTGAACTGGATGAATTGATGAACCATCGTTTGAACCAAGTCAATGCCCCACTCACAGAGACTGGATGAATTGATGAACCATCGTTTGAACCAAGTCAATGCCCCACTCACAGAGACTGGATGAATTGATGAACCATCGTTTGAACCAAGTCAATGCCCCAAGATGTGAACTGGATGAATTGATGAACCATCGTTTGAACCAAGTCAATGCCCCAAGATGTGAACTGGATGAATTGATGAACCATCGTTTGAACCAAGTCAATGCCCCAAGATGTGAACTGGATGAATTGATGAACCATCGTTTGAACCAAGTCAATGCCCCAAGATGTGAACTGGATGAATTGATGAACCATCGTTTGAACCAAGTCAATGCCCCACTCACAGAGACTGGATGAATTGATGAACCATCGTTTGAACCAAGTCAATGCCCCAAGATGTGAACTGGATGAATTGATGAACCATCGTTTGAACCAAGTCAATGCCCCAAGATGTGAACTGGATGAATTGATGAACCATCGTTTGAACCAAGTCAATGCCCCAAGATGTGAACTGGATGAATTGATGAACCATCGTTTGAACCAAGTCAATGCCCCAAGATGTGAACTGGATGAATTGATGAACCATCGTTTGAACCAAGTCAATGCCCCGACTCACAGAGACTGGATGAATTGATGAACCATCGTTTGAACCAAGTCAATGCCCCACTCACAGAAACTGGATGAATTGATGAACCATCGTTTGAACCAAGTCAATGCCCCAAGATGTGAACTGGATGAATTGATGAACCATCGTTTGAACCAAGTCAATGCCCCAAGATGTGAACTGGATGAATTGATGAACCATCGTTTGAACCAAGTCAATGCCCCAAGATGTGAACTGGATGAATTGATGAACCATCGTTTGAACCAAGTCAATGCCCCAAGATGTGAACTGGATGAATTGATGAACCATCGTTTGAACCAAGTCAATGCCCCAAGATGTGAACTGGATGAATTGATGAACCATCGTTTGAACCAAGTCAATGCCCCAAGATGTGAACTGGATGAATTGATGAACCATCGTTTGAACCAAGTCAATGCCCCACTCACAGAGACTGGATGAATTGATGAACCATCGTTTGAACCAAGTCAATGCCCCACTCACAGAGAACTGGATGAATTGATGAACCATCGTTTGAACCAAGTCAATGCCCCAAGATGTGAACTGGATGAATTGATGAACCATCGTTTGAACCAAGTCAATGCCCCACTCACAGAGACTGGATGAATTGATGAACCATCGTTTGAACCAAGTCAATGCCCCAAGATGTGAACTGGATGAATTGATGAACCATCGTTTGAACCAAGTCAATGCCCCAAGATGTGAACTGGATGAATTGATGAACCATCGTTTGAACCAAGTCAATGCCCCACTCACAGAAACTGGATGAATTGATGAACCATCGTTTGAACCAAGTCAATGCCCCAAGATGTGAACTGGATGAATTGATGAACCATCGTTTGAACCAAGTCAATGCCCCAAGATGTGAACTGGATGAATTGATGAACCATCGTTTGAACCAAGTCAATGCCCCACTCACAGAGACTGGATGAATTGATGAACCATCGTTTGAACCAAGTCAATGCCCCAAGATGTGAACTGGATGAATTGATGAACCATCGTTTGAACCAAGTCAATGCCCCAAGATGTGAACTGGATGAATTGATGAACCATCGTTTGAACCAAGTCAATGCCCCACTCACAGAGACTGGATGAATTGATGAACCATCGTTTGAACCAAGTCAATGCCCCAAGATGTGAACTGGATGAATTGATGAACCATCGTTTGAACCAAGTCAATGCCCCAAGATGTGAACTGGATGAATTGATGAACCATCGTTTGAACCAAGTCAATGCCCCAAGATGTGAACTGGATGAATTGATGAACCATCGTTTGAACCAAGTCAATGCCCCACTCACAGAAACTGGATGAATTGATGAACCATCGTTTGAACCAAGTCAATGCCCCAAGATGTGAACTGGATGAATTGATGAACCATCGTTTGAACCAAGTCAATGCCCCACTCACAGAGACTGGATGAATTGATGAACCATCGTTTGAACCAAGTCAATGCCCCACTCACAGAGACTGGATGAATTGATGAACCATCGTTTGAACCAAGTCAATGCCCCACTCACAGAGACTGGATGAATTGATGAACCATCGTTTGAACCAAGTCAATGCCCCACTCACAGAGACTGGATGAATTGATGAACCATCGTTTGAACCAAGTCAATGCCCCACTCACAGAGACTGGATGAATTGATGAACCATCGTTTGAACCAAGTCAATGCCCCAAGATGTGAACTGGATGAATTGATGAACCTTCGTTTGAACCAAGTCAATGCCCCAAGATGTGAACTGGATGAATTGATGAACCATCGTTTGAACCAAGTCAATGCCCCAAGATGTGAACTGGATGAATTGATGAACCATCGTTTGAACCAAGTCAATGCCCCACTCACAGAGACTGGATGAATTGATGAACCATCGTTTGAACCAAGTCAATGCCCCACTCACAGAAACTGGATGAATTGATGAACCATCGTTTGAACCAAGTCAATGCCCCAAGATGTGAACTGGATGAATTGATGAACCATCGTTTGAACCAAGTCAATGCCCCACTCACAGAAACTGGATGAATTGATGAACCATCGTTTGAACCAAGTCAATGCCCCACTCACAGAGACTGGATGAATTGATGAACCATCGTTTGAACCAAGTCAATGCCCCACTCACAGAAACTGGATGAATTGATGAACCATCGTTTGAACCAAGTCAATGCCCCAAGATGTGAACTGGATGAATTGATGAACCATCGTTTGAACCAAGTCAATGCCCCACTCACAGAAACTGGATGAATTGATGAACCATCGTTTGAACCAAGTCAATGCCCCAAGATGTGAACTGGATGAATTGATGAACCATCGTTTGAACCAAGTCAATGCCCCACTCACAGAGACTGGATGAATTGATGAACCATCGTTTGAACCAAGTCAATGCCCCACTCACAGAGACTGGATGAATTGATGAACCATCGTTTGAACCAAGTCAATGCCCCACTCACAGAGACTGGATGAATTGATGAACCATCGTTTGAACCAAGTCAATGCCCCACTCACAGAGACTGGATGAATTGATGAACCATCGTTTGAACCAAGTCAATGCCCCAAGATGTGAACTGGATGAATTGATGAACCATCGTTTGAACCAAGTCAATGCCCCACTCACAGAGACTGGATGAATTGATGAACCATCGTTTGAACCAAGTCAATGCCCCACTCACAGAGACTGGATGAATTGATGAACCATCGTTTGAACCAAGTCAATGCCCCACTCACAGAGACTGGATGAATTGATGAACCATCGTTTGAACCAAGTCAATGCCCGACTCACGGAGACTGGATGAATTGATGAACCATCGTTTGAACCAAGTCAATGCCCCAAGATGTGAACTGGATGAATTGATGAACCATCGTTTGAACCAAGTCAATGCCCCAAGATGTGAACTGGATGAATTGATGAACCATCGTTTGAACCAAGTCAATGCCCCAAGATGTGAACTGGATGAATTGATGAACCATCGTTTGAACCAAGTCAATGCCCCACTCACAGAGACTGGATGAATTGATGAACCATCGTTTGAACCAAGTCAATGCCGCACTCACAGAGACTGGATGAATTGATGAACCATCGTTTGAACCAAGTCAATGCCCCACTCACAGAAACTGGATGAATTGATGAACCATCGTTTGAACCAAGTCAATGCCCCACTCACAGAGACTGGATGAATTGATGAACCATCGTTTGAACCAAGTCAATGCCCCACTCACAGAAACTGGATGAATTGATGAACCATCGTTTGAACCAAGTCAATGCCCCACTCACAGAGACTGGATGAATTGATGAACCATCGTTTGAACCAAGTCAATGCCCCAAGATGTGAACTGGATGAATTGATGAACCATCGTTTGAACCAAGTCAATGCCCCAAGATGTGAACTGGATGAATTGATGAACCATCGTTTGAACCAAGTCAATGCCCCAAGATGTGAACTGGATGAATTGATGAACCATCGTTTGAACCAAGTCAATGCCCCACTCACAGAGACTGGATGAATTGATGAACCATCGTTTGAACCAAGTCAATGCCCCAAGATGTGAACTGGATGAATTGATGAACCATCGTTTGAACCAAGTCAATGCCCCAAGATGTGAACTGGATGAATTGATGAACCATCGTTTGAACCAAGTCAATGCCCCAAGATGTGAACTGGATGAATTGATGAACCATCGTTTGAACCAAGTCAATGCCCCACTCACAGAGACTGGATGAATTGATGAACCATCGTTTGAACCAAGTCAATGCCCCACTCACAGAGACTGGATGAATTGATGAACCATCGTTTGAACCAAGTCAATGCCCCACTCACAGAGACTGGATGAATTGATGAACCATCGTTTGAACCAAGTCAATGCCCCACTCACAGAGACTGGATGAATTGATGAACCATCGTTTGAACCAAGTCAATGCCCCAAGATGTGAACTGGATGAATTGATGAACCATCGTTTGAACCAAGTCAATGCCCCACTCACAGAGACTGGATGAATTGATGAACCATCGTTTGAACCAAGTCAATGCCCCAAGATGTGAACTGGATGAATTGATGAACCATCGTTTGAACCAAGTCAATGCCCCACTCACAGAGACTGGATGAATTGATGAACCATCGTTTGAACCAAGTCAATGCCCCAAGATGTGAACTGGATGAATTGATGAACCATCGTTTGAACCAAGTCAATGCCCCAAGATGTGAACTGGATGAATTGATGAACCATCGTTTGAACCAAGTCAATGCCCCAAGATGTGAAATGGATGAATTGATGAACCATCGTTTGAACCAAGTCAATGCCCCAAGATGTGAACTGGATGAATTGATGAACCATCGTTTGAACCAAGTCAATGCCCCAAGATGTGACACGCGACACTTCTCAACAGTGTCAATGTAAAGACTTGCTCACACGAAACCAAAAGGCCAGCGAAAAAAAAATCTGAAAAAATTAGTGAAAACAGCACACTAAGAATGTTGATATATTGAATCAATATAAATAAAAAAAGCAGTCCGTGTTTCGTGATCACTATTCTATAACCAACAACATAACATCAACAAAAAATGTTCTCTTAAGCAATGCTTTTTTTACATTTAAAAAAAAAGAAGAAAAAAAACCCGACGGAACCCGAAAAGGCATTCCAGGCAGTAATTAAAAAAAAAGTATCTTGAAAAAGGTGTAATAACGCCGGTCCGGCGCGTTATGCGAGAGAGAAAAAACCACTGCCCCTAAGAATAGAGCCCATCTCTATCAGGCCGGTAGCTCGACATCTTTCCACCGTAAACAATCGTCATTAAAAAAATAATGGCGTTTTAAAACTGATTTGCAAAGTTTATGCAGCGCTCTTAATATAGGCTACGTACTTTATGAGAATTAAAAAAAAACATATAAAAAATTAATTAAAAAAATTGACGTTTATCCTGTAAAGCATTTTTTTTTAAAAGGGGGGGGGGATTTCATATTTCCTGTCCTGTTATATTACATCTCATGTTGTACAATTTGTTTTCTTTCGATTTTTTCAAAACAGAACTGAAGATGCCCTTAGCTTTTATTTAATGGACCCGCGACTTCCAGATAATAAGGTTAAGTGTGTGTATGTGTGTGTGGGAGGGTACAAAAATGTTTTGAGCCACCTGTTGATGTGTGGTGGGTCGGTGAGCTACGGTAGACAGCTCACGGGTAGGTTGGAGGTGTGTGGTGGAGGGGGGCCACTACTTGATGGGGTCTCTATTTTTGTGCAGCTGACGGGTAGGTTGGAGGTGCGTGGTGGGGGGGGGCCACTACTTGATGGGGTCTCTATTTTTGTGCAACTGACGGGTAGGTTGGAGGTGTGTGGTGGAGGGGGGCCACTACTTGATGGGGTCTCTATTTTTGTGCAACTGACGGGTAGGTTGGAGGTGTGTGGTGGAGGGGGGCCATTACTTAATGGGGTCTCTATTTTTGTGCAACTGACGGGTAGGTTGGAGGTGCGTGGTGGAGGGGGGCCACTACTTGATGGGGTCTCTATTTTTGTGCAACTGACGGGTAGGTTGGAGGTGCGTGGTGGAGGGAAGGGGCCACTACTTAATGGGGTCTCTATTTTTGTGCAGACATTCGCGGAATGCACGTAGTGAAACAACTCGACTGGAGCAGGTCCCAGTGTCTCAGGTAGATACAGGGGTCAGAGGTCACGGCAGAACAGCAATAAATACAGACTGGGGAGTGAAATGGTGAGTGACACTGAGTGTGAGAGGGGGGGGGGCGTTACTGTGTATTAAAAAAGAAAAAGAGAAAGGTGCAAACGTTGGTGTGGGGGAGTAAGGAAACAGAAAGATGTTGAGAGAAAGGGGATAGAGAGAAAGCGAGAAAAATTGAGAGTGGGGTAAAATATGAGAGGAAAACAGAGGGAAACCGGAACAAAGACAAAAAAGTGTCGACCTTACTTTTTACATTTAAAATTAATAAAAGGAAAAGAGAGAGATAGAAGGAGGGAAGTAGAAGAGAAATACAGAGAAACTGAATACAGAAAATGTGAGAAAGAGAGCATGAGAGTGAGTGGAAGTTCATTTATAGAAAGAAAAAAAAAGAATTGGACTAAGGAAAAAAACTAGACAATGAATATTAACAAGAAAAGAGGAACATAAAATGAAAATTTGGTTAAGTTTACATATGGACTTCTGCTTTATTTCGCCGTCTCGACCAATTTCCTGGAGAAAAAAAAATCATTTTCTAATTGTATTTCTCTTTCTCCCTTGGTTTCTAGTAGACTCTAATTTGTAGAACCTAAACTGTAGTGTAAAAGACTCACGAAGAATCTACCATCTTACATGCTGTATCTGGCCCGAGACGATAGGTTTAAATGTCAGAACTAACTATATCTACACTTCTCAAAACACAAACTAAAACCATGAAGTCTTTTCATTTCGAGGCACCTGATTTCAGAAGCCCTGTGCTGATGTGTAAGAATGTTACATTTGGATCAGGTTTTTGAGGAAACTTGCGTTATGCTTTGAGAATCCCTGAAAAGTCATTTAATGCATATATGCAGAATGCAATCCCGGTCTGAGAACCCCTGTAATTTGATTTAAGATGGCTTGATCTAAGGGCGAATAACCTACATTATTATATGCAGAGTGGGTGTCCCCCCTCCCCCGCATCACGAGTCCCCAGTAATTTTATATATTGTTCACCCGTCTCTCACTCTCATGTATTGCATAATCTCTTCTCAGACCCGTAGACAAAAGATTGGGGGCGGTGGGGGTGGAAGTCCCCCTCATCCAGGCTCTTCAATCCGACCGCAATCTTCCGTTTTTTCCCCTCAAGGCGGAGATTGCAAAGGGAGTTAACCGTTCTACGGCTTATTTAAAAAGGTAGATAATTGCTGTTTGAAGACAAGAGGATGAAGGGAGCTCAATACGGAAGGACTTTTCTTGTCTCCTCGTAACACGGACTTGTTAAAAATTCTCAAGTCAGCGAAGCAAGACGAACAAAGACCTTGAAATGGTTCAGTTATTTAAGGGCGGCTGGGCATGTTGTTTTTATTACACTATAAGAATACGATACATTGGCGAGAAGACTTCTTGGTTCCACTAATTTACATAGTAATTTGTGTCTACACGCCTTAGGTTGCTCGGCTGCGCAGATATCTGACCGACGCCGCGCAGTTGTTTAGAATTACCACGAAGCGAATTTTGATGAGGTTAATAAAATATATGTGTTCGTGGTATATTAATTGTGGTTGTAAAATTGGATGCTGTGCAACTTCCCACACGAGTTTGTTATTTTGCACGCGGACCAACGAACCTTAGAGAGAACCTTGGCGTGAACCCTCAACTCTGAGCTCGAGTTCTGACAGACGAAGGCCGAACAGAGATGCCGAGTCATAATGAAAGTTTTCGTTAAGTTTCTTTCTACATTAGTAGGTACAGTTACTTGACCATCGTAAACCAAGCGGATCTTTGATGCAGATCAGTTGGGCTTAGGTAAGCACTAGACATGTCATCATAAAAAACAACTAGAACACGAAGATACACATAACTCTAATACAGAGGGGAGGGAGGAGAGGGTGATATGATGGTGTTTTTTTTTCTGTTGGTCATGGGGTTGCCGATATACATATTCAATCTCTAGTATTTGGGGGGAAAAAAGACTACGTCTAAAAAAAACACTAAAAAAAAACAACAACAACAAATAAACAAACAAAAAAAAACCAAGGACATAATAGGTAATGTAACACAGGAAACATTTAAACAACAAATTGGTTCTGTTTTTAATGCTCGTCATCTTTGAAGAATAATAATTCATCTAGCCGCGTCTAGCGTATGTATTTTTGTATTTATATGTCTGTTTGTGTGTGTGTGTGCCTAACTTGTCTGTGTGTGATTGGTTGGGAGGATAAATAGCTTTGGGGATCTTCTGGGAAAGATTCTATGTTTTAAAATAATTAACTCCAGTTAAAAACAGAAGCACTGGTCGGAAGATCATTTAATGATAACCGTGAATTTATATGACCTCGCTGAAACAGTTATAACAACCTAGTCTTTAAATGACCTAGCTGAAACAGTTATAACAACCTAGACTTTAAATGACCTAGCTGAAACAGTTATAACAACCTAGACTTTAAATGACCTCGCTGAAACAGTTATAACAACCTAGACTTTAAATGGCCTCGCTGAAACAGTTATAACAACCTAGACTTTAAATGACCTCGCTGAAACAGTTATAACAACCTAGACTTTAAATGGCCTCGCTGAAACAGTTATAACAACCTAGACTTTAAATGGCCTCGCTGAAACAGTTATAACAACCTAGACTTTAAATGACCTCGCTGAAACAGTTATAACAACCTAGACTTTAAATGGCCTCGCTGAAACAGTTATAACAACCTAGACTTTAAATGACCTCGCTGAAACAGTTATAACAACCTAGACTTTAAATGACTTCGCTGAAACAGTTATAACAACCTAGACTTTAAATGACCTCACTGAAACAGTTATAACAACCTAGACTTTAAATGAGTTCGCTGAAACAGTTATAACAACCTAGACTTTAAATGACCTCACTGAAACAGTTATAACAACCTAGACTTTAAATGACCTCACTGAAACAGTTATAACAACCTAGACTTTAAATGACCTCACTGAAACAGTTATAACAACCTAGACTTTAAATGACCTCACTGAAACAGTTATAACAACCTAGACTTTAAATGACCTCACTGAAACAGTTATAACAACCTAGACTTTAAATGACCTCACTGAAACAGTTATAACAACCTAGACTTTAAATGACCTCACTGAAACAGTTATAACAACCTAGACTTTAAATGACCTCACTGAAACAGTTATAACAACCTAGACTTTAAATGACCTCGCTGAAACAGTTATAACCATCTAAATGTTTTTTAAATATTCGCCCGCCCCTCCCCCAAGGAGTATTTTTATGACCCGGATGACACACACAGGTCACGTGATAAGTTACCCCAATTTTATCACAAGTTTGGAGGATTTTAGTTTTAGTCTTTGAAGAGATAAAAGTCGAGGGTTTTTTTTTAAATTCTTGTCATTTCTCCATCCAGTGGCGTAGCTAGGGGGGCGGTGGGGGCGGTCCGCCCCGGGCGGCACATGATTTGGGGGCGGCATTTGAAAAGTACAGCCCTTTCGGACAACCGCCCTTTTTCTTTTGAAAGAGGAAAACCAGGGTGAAAATAAAATATTCGTACTTTCGAGTCGTAATTAACGGATTCTCAAGACATTTTTTAAAATTACATACTGTTTGTTATAACTAACAAATAACCGTTAAAATTTATAATCGTTTAAAAATTGTATCGATTTGTTTTGAAAATTAAGCGGTATACAGCACAGATGACGCTTTTTATAAGAAAACAACACAAAGAACACATCACTGCTGGACCGAATATACTATAAATATCACCGCGACGGTTATTGCGTGGATTTTCGACATGCACAGAGTGATACGCGACAATGTACCTACATGGCATTGTGGTTGAAATATTGTGTTTAACTTGCAAGTAGTAATTTATATTACTGTTTAAGTTTCAGAAAATTATTCTAAGGTAATTTATTAAAAAATAATATTTTTTTTTAAATTTATTTTTCCATTTTTAAAGTAGCACAAACAAAACGTGTGTGTTTCAATAAAATACGTTTATTCACTAACATTTTTTAGCATATCCTATTAAAGTAATGTTTAGATAGTTTGAATTAGTCTATTTTAGTGAAAATTATTACGATTTTTCACAAGAAAGATTAATCGCGACTGTTGTTTTTTTCACAAATTTTGCATAATGGTGAAAATTTGTTAAGATCGTGGATTGTGCATTCACCATTGAAGAAAATTATATATTGTCTTTGCTGTCAACTGTTTGATGATTTTTTTCCAATCAAATTTTAACACGGAAAATAGTTTTAACAAATAGTGGAAATTTAATCTCAAAATAAGTCAACATGAGTAGAGTCTACTGAATAAGTCAACATGAGTAGAGTCTACTGAATAAGTCAACACGAGTTGAGACTACTGAATAAGTCAACATGAGTTGAGTCTACTGAATAAGTCAACACGAGTTGAGTCTACTGCAGATTCGATCATTTTCCCAATGGAAGGAATTAGAAATAAGAATTGGACATGGTGCAACTTTTGATAATCTACAACAACAGAATATTGATAAAGAAATAAGAAAAAATGAAAGAAAATTCTCACAATACTTGATATAATTAGATTCTTAGCAAAACAAAATTTGGTGTTGAGAGGTCATCGTGAAAGTATTCATGAGGAAGACATCAATTCAATTGAAAATATAGGACATTTTCTAGAGCTTTTGGACTTGTCGGCCAAGTACGACCCAGTATTATGTGAACATTTAGTACAAATTAAGATGGGTAATAAATATAGTGTCTCCTATCTTTGGAAAATGATTCAAAATGAATTCATAAACTATTGAGAGGTGCAGCGAGAAAAACAATAATGGACCAAATAAAGCAAGCTAAAAAATTTTGCATGATATTTGACAGCCCTCCAGATATTTCCCACAAATATTAAACTAGTCAAATTAAAAGATACGTAGTTTTTGATGTTGGCGAAGTTAAAGTTGTAGAATCGTTTATTTATTTTGTAGAAAATAAAGGAAACGCCAAGTTAGAAGGGAAAAACATTTGAGTGGGGAAAATTCACAAGACGTGGTCCTATCTTTAGAACATGAAGTACAACGAGAAATGTTTTAATCCATGGATCGAATTATAAAGGAATTAAAATAACTCTTTGATCAGTTGCATGTCCATGTAAGAAAATATTCGTGTATAATCCCATGTAACCTACTAAGTGAAGAAATTGAATGTCAAATAAATGATTTTATTGACATTGATAAAGAACAGTTCCATAATGAAAGAAAAATGATCCAGGTTTTGTGGCTGTACCTATACTACAAAAAGAGACATTGCGTTGAAAAAATGGAGGAAAAGGCCCGCTTGTCGTAGTAGTTTATAAATAAAGCTTAAATATATAGGATTTTCATTGCACAATTTTTTGTGTATTTTGTATTCTAAGAATTTTTATAACAATTATTGTTATCAGTGTCGCTAGTTGTGAAAGAAAGTCCTCCGCTGACCTGGAGAGGGATGGGCGCCGCTAGGTCTATCAAGCCTGAGAATGTTCTAATGGAAACATTGGAACCCCCTACGACTACGAGGTTATGGGACTAAAAAAATACATATAAAAATAAAAATAATAATTTAAAAAAAGTTGTGAAAGGAGCTTCTCCAAACTGAAGTTGATAAAAATTATCTTCGTTCCACAATGAGTGCATGATTTAAGACAGGGGTTGGGAAACCATGGCTCGCGAGCCAGATGTGGCTCTATTGATGGCTCTCAGACAAATGTTCGACTATTCTTTATAAAAACGTTTATTCAGATTCCTTTGAATGGCATAAACAATAAACAGCATAACAATGATATTAAAAAGAATTAAGAGACATAATTATGGTACTTTTAGTGTTGAAATTACACAAAATGCACACATTTACTTGAATTTTTAGTTTTAAAAATAATGTATGGCTCTCTCAGACAAAAAGTTTCCCGACCCTTGATTTAAGACAACAAAATCTTGCAATATTATCCATAGAACAAAATATAACAAATTATTTAAATTTTGATAGCATAATACATTGTTTTTCTACTATGAAAGTTAGTAAAATAAATGTATAAATAATATGTTTACATACTAATGTACACAATTTGTTTGTAAAAATATAATTAAATCATTTATTTATAAATACAAAATAAAAGCATACTAATTGGTAATTTAATTTTTTGGTGTAAATTTGGAATACGTTTGTATCATGGGGGGGGGGTGTTGCAACCTCAGTAACTTTCTTGTAAACTTTAAAACAAAAAGTATATTGTATTTTTATAAAATATGTATTTATAGGTATACCATCTTATTTGGCCTACTTTATTGCCGCTAACTTAACTATGGCATTCAATAGTAGAAATGTTCGCCACCTTTACTTTGTTTCAATTACAATTATTTATTTATGTTTATTTATAAAAACCATGATGCTATCTACTTAGAAAGGGCGGCAAATTGGAGACCGCCCCGGGCGGCAAAAGGTCTAGCTACGCCACTGTCTCCATCTTCTAATTTCTAAACATCCATTGTTATTCTAAACCAGGGGATCACATCTCATGTCCTTCTGATCCCGGTGGGGATTCTTTTTAATAATCTCAAAACAACAGAGGGTGGTCCCATGTCATTCAAAGCTGGGACTGGAATGGATCGAATGTCATCAGAATGTAGACAAGAGGCGTCTTTGTGTTGACATATCCCCAGACTTTTATTGTCAACGGATTGGAGGTGGATTATAACCAGAAGAATATTCCATTTGAGAAAAACATCATATATTAAACAAAGTAATGTGTGGGTTTAAAGAGTTTCTTTAGAATTTTCGATCATCTTCTTGTTACAAACAGGAGATACAATCATACGACAGTCTACGTTTGTCACATTCAGACCCGGATGGAAATAACGAGACAAACAACGCCAAGAAACGTAGAAATGTAATTTGTTTTCCTTTCTCAGAATCTCTTAAAGTGTTGCCCACGCCATCTCATCAGACTTATGTTTATAAATGGGATAAAAACCTTCTTGATCATTGCACGCATCCTTTGGTGTATATTTATATTTGTATTCAAAAAAGGTCAAAATACAAGCAAGTAATTGCGTTGAAATATACTACACAACTTTGCTATATAAAGTTCAAATAATACTCACTCAACGCTGCCTGTACAAATTCTTACTGTGCTGAAAAAAAAACAACGGGCGTAGGCGGCATAACCATTCTAGACTAAAACTAAGTTCATATTAAGCCTTCAGGGTTAATCATAGGTCAGTGTTGGGGGAAAAAATCAATAAATTAAAAAAAAACTTGAAAAGAAAAGATAAACAAACACATTTATTTGATAAAAATTTATCAAAGACAAACTTAACTTTAAAAAAAAAGATAGTTACATAAAAAATATTTTTTAAAAAAATAATTGAAAGCAGTAAATTTTAGGCACAAAAGCAGTCGGAATTTACCCACATGCTTGAAGATGTAGTAATTTTCATTTAAGACTAACATTTTATGAAAACGTCTCATTAACTATAGGTTCTACCCAGCAATTTCATCAATCAGGCACCGTTGACGTGCCGAATGAAATGGTGTAGCGGGCCGGATCCAGCCCGCGGGCCGTAGTTTGATCTGGATCAAATTTAAAGCTTTTGTACAGTAAAACCTGTGAGTAACGATCGTTAAAACCGCCTAGTCCTTTACAAATACGCATGGCCAACATAGCCATCTGTCTAATTATTAATCAGTTTCTATATGCAGATTATATGTTTATTTATATAAAACCTGCAAGGAGAGACAAGCAAATGTGAAATGCAAGAGGGTTACTATGGGACAACATGAGAGTTACTGTGGGACAACATGAGAGTTACTGTGGGACAACATGAGGGTTACTGTAAGACAACATGAGAGTTACTGTGGGACAACATGAGAGTTACTGTGGGACAACATGAGAGTTACTGTGGGACAGCATGAGAGTTACTGTGGGACAACATGAGAGTTACTGTGGGACAACATGAGAGTTACTGTGGGACAGCATGAGAGTTACTGTGGGACAACATGAGGGTTACTGTGGGACAACATGAGGTTTACTGTGGGACAACATGAAGGTTACTGTGGGACAACATGAAGGTTACTGTGGGACAACATGAGAGTTACTGTGGGACCAGATAAGAGTTACTGTGGGACCAGATAAGAGTTACTGTGGGACCAGATAAGAGTTACTGTGGGACCAGATAAGAGTTTCTGTTAAGAGATTCGAGTTTTCTCCTGTACAAAGCGCATGTCCGTTATTGGTGGCGCAGAATTTCGTAATAAATAAAATGTGACGCAGAACTTCCGCGTCATCAATCAGTCGGCTACTACGTTGTGTAATTCTAATATCACAATGAAACAAGTGTGTGACGTTTTGGATCACGTGTTGGCGTGTTGTCATTGAGACCTTCGAGAAATCCGGTGGTCATCCTTGAGCCGCTAGGTTGAGAAGGGTTCGTACATTCGCCAAGGCCAAGAGAAGTCGAAAGAAGTGGCAGGATTTAAGTAAAAAAATGTTTGTTCTGATTTACATTAAAAAAAAATAATTATCGAAAACTGTAAGTGTAAACTACATGTTGCAGTTGTGTGCTGATGAACGGAATGAAGACGAAATAGTGGCTCGCTTAGTTATACAGTTATACTTTATTAACTACTAGATGCGACCCACGGCGTAGCATACGCCTCAAAGAAGGATAAAAAAGGGGGGGGGGAATAGCTCAACCGCAGTGCGTATTTTTCGAGACCAACGATGGGCAGAAGAGGGGAGGGAGAGTTTTCCCGCGTCTTGTTTGCTCTGGCGTACACATATATATATATATATACAAGCTGGTGTATGTACCTGCTGTATGCCATGGTTTCTATTTTTTTTCTCCATATTTTCAACGTGCATGTTATTTTTTTCTTTTCAAAATATAACACATGATCATCTTCATGAACCTGGTAATAGTACTGTCCCTGGAAATAGCGCCACTTCTGCTTCGATTCTAACGCAGTTTATCATGGGGGTAATTTCTTTCATCGAACATCCGGGATCTTTATGTGACCAATCTCAACAGTTGCCCTTGTACTTCTATGTTATTGTTGGAGGGGGGAGGGGGGTTACTTCATGACCCTGGCCGACATTTGTTTAAAGGTTTAATTCATACATTATTGTACAAACACATATATAGTGATATACAGATAATGCATTCGTGATTTAGGGGGGAAATATCTAGAAATTAAAAAAATATATATTAAGAAGTGGGCTATGACGTTTTCCCGTCTGAGAAAAGACAAATCCAAAATGTTTTATTCTATTTTTAGGTTTGCCCAAGTCCTATACTGGCCTCTCAGCTTGTATAGCCGCTTACGAAAACCACTCAATGAGCATTTATTTAGATATAAACATAAGTTAATAAGATTACTATATATATATATATATATATATATATATATATATATATATATATATATATATATATATATATATATATATATATATATATATATATATATATATATATAATAAAACAATATAATTTGCAATTGTCACGCAAGTCAGTCAGTCTGTCCTGACGCTACTAATTTTAGAAAGCAGGGAAAACCAAATTGCTGCACCAATACATCAAAAGGTGTGCAAATTAAAAATGCGCTGTAAAAAAATATAATATTGCGTCATTGTTTTCGCTCATATTTTAATTTTGGAAAAGGGAACAATGTAAAAAGAGGATTTGATGATGGTTAATTATAAAATAAAAAAATAAACGGGGCGCCGTAGGCGCCCTTCAACCCCTATTATAAAATACTTTGTGTACATTTCAGAAAGTTTAATATTTCGTATTTATCAAACAAGGACAAGTTAGTTGGGCTTTGGAAAAAGGTCGGTGCCGTAGGCGCTCTAAAAAAAATTGCATTTTTTATAAAATAAATAGATTTCAGCTGAAAACTTCCGTCATTATTGACGGGTGTACGCTAGTATATATATAAATTCTTTTAGAATTCTATTGCAATTCTAAGACCATAAGTAAATTAAACTCTATAAATAATCAGTATATTAGAATTATATAACGAACATATATGACAAATCTAGGTGTGTTTGATGAGAAGGTTATTGAACCCCCCACGGTGGAGGGTTGAATTTGAGAAGCACGTGATCTCGGCTTGACCTGTTACAGTTTAACATAACAAAATCCTGTACCCGTGCAAATCTACTACCCTGCTAGTATCAAATCAATAACCTGTTGTCTGGAACAGAAAAAGTTGACACTTTGAAATCCGTATTTGTCACAGCGGATCTAAAACTGTAACGAAAGTTGTTTGTTGATGTTTTGAAAAGGACTATTAGATAAATAAAATAGAAAATCGTCATGATCAACAACAGTACATTCCTTCTACACAAGATGATGACTTCTTAATACTTGGAAGGCTCATGATAACATGCATTGCGTTTTGAATTTGGGTACAGTCTTACTGTGGTCAGTACACCCCTGGCAGAGTATTGTTGTGGTCACTGCACCGCGGGAACAGTCTTATTGTGGTCATTGTATCAAGGGGTCAGTTAATGGTTTGTTCAACTGTCTTCACCTTTGAACCCTTCTAAATTTCTAAACATTGTAATCGCCAACACACACACACCAGCGCGAGTTGTTCAAAAGTTGACATGTAAATAAGTTTAATTGTTGGGAATGGGTGGATATTTCCGCATTCCCTCTCACTACCCGCTCCCCCGCCCCCACACACTTTCCTCCCTAGTGTGTGGGTGTGGCTGGCGTCCCCACACACTTTCCTCCCTACTGTGTGGGTGTGGCTGGCGTCCCCACACACTTTCCTCCCTAGTGTGTGGGTGTGGCTGGCGTCCCCACACACTTTCCTCCCTACTGTGTGGGTGTGGCTGGCGTCCCCACACACTTTCCTCCCTACTGTGTGGGTGTGGCTGGCGTCCCCACACACTTTCCTCCCTAGTGTGTGGGTGTGGCTGGCATCCCCACACACTTTCCTCCCTAGTGTGTGGGTGTGGCTGGCGTCCCCACACACTTTCCTCCCTAGTGTGTGGGTGTGGCTGGCGTCCCCACACACTTTCCTCCCTAGTGTGTGGGTGTGGCTGGCGTCCCCACACACTTTCCTCCCTAGTGTGTGGGTGTGGCTGGCGTCCCCAGTCACTTTCCTCCCTTGTGTGTGGGTGTGGCTGGCGTCCCCACACACTTTCCTCCCTAGTGTGTGGGTGTGGCTGGCGTCCCCACACACTTTCCTCCCTAGTGTGTGGGTGTGGCTGGCGTCCCCACACACTTTCCCCCCTAGTGTGTGGGTGTGGCTGGCGTCCCCACCAACTTTCCTCCCTAGTGTGTGGGTGTGGCTGACGTCCCCACACACTTTCCTCCCTAGTGTGTTGGTGTGGCTGGCGTCCCCACACACTTTCCTCCCTAGTGTGTGGGTGTGGCTGACGTCCCCACACACTTTCCTCCCTAGTGTGTTGGTGTGGCTGGCGTCCCCACACACTTTCCTCCCTAGTGTGTGGGTGTGGCTGGCGTCACCACACACTTTCCTCCCTAGTGTGTTGGTGTGGCTGGCGTCCCCACACACTTTCCTCCCTAGTGTGTGGGTGTGGCTGGCGTCCCCACACACTTTCCTCCCTAGTGTGTTGGTGTGGCTGGCGTCACCACACACTTTCCTCCCTAGTGTGTTGGTGTGGCTGGCGTCCCCACACACTTTCCTCCCTAGTGTGTGGGTGTGGCTGACGTCCCCACACACTTTCCTCCCTAGTGTGTTGGTGTGGCTGGCGTCACCACACACTTTCCTCCCTAGTGTGTGGGTGTGGCTGACGTCCCCACACACTTTCCTCCCTAGTGTGTTGGTGTGGCTGGCGTCCCCACACACTTTCCTCCCTAGTGTGTGGGTGTGGCTGGCGTCACCACACACTTTCCTCCCTAGTGTGTTGGTGTGGCTGGCGTCCCCACACACTTTCCTCCCTAGTGTGTGGGTGTGGCTGGCGTCCCCACACACTTTCCTCCCTAGTGTGTGGGTGTGGCTGACGTCCCCACAGATTAAGAAACCTTGTTCGAACCTGTGCACGTATTAAATATTTCAATCAATAATTATTTAAACGTCCCCCCGTATAACCTTTAGGTCGGTGTGGGAGTTGGAGAAATAGGTTTGTGGGGGGAGGGGCGGCTCAACGTAAATTAAAGCGCTAGAAATGTCCCTGCATCATTCCGGGCCTCTTTTGCACTTCACGACCCCCGGGGGCCTTCATTCAGCCTGAACTGTTTCTATATTTAGCCAAAGATTGATCTATATCCGTGTGTGTTTATTGAGGTTTGGGGGGGGGGACAAATTTCAACAAGATACAAACAAACACCAACACTGAGAGTTAAGTTTGGGGGCTGGTGTGTGTGGGGGGGGGGTGAGGGAAACGTCATGCAAAGCGCTGTAGTTCTTATTGCGTTCAAGAAGATCGTTTTCTTCCCCTCCAGAACCCATCAATAGTCGACCTGGTACTGATCGTGATTAAATAAAGTTCGAGCTGTGGGTGGTCGGTCAGCTGGAAGGATTTCCCCGTAGACAAACAAAAAACGTTTTAAAGTGTCATTAACCTAGACCGTTGAAGTCTGTCAAAAGAAATGGTAAGGCGGGGGGATACTAGCCTGGGTCAAAGCGTTCTATTTTCATCCCCACCCAAGCGGTCACTTGTGGTTAAGGAAAACAAACAGCTATATTATGGCTCATTAATTTTGTTTCATTAAATTTGTGCCAGTCCGTAGGTATAGAGTTAGACGCCGAGAGGTAGAAGACAAACAGGCAATTCGAGAATGTGATGGATGGCTGGTGGCAGTTGAGAAGACCTTCATTAGATGGGGGCCCTGGCGTTAGGGCAATAGTCAACGGACAGGTCTGTTTGGATGAACGTGATTGAGCAGGCTAGAGTATATAGTATAAATGGTTGGCGTGATCCGTGCCCACCCCTATAATTAACTTGTTCACGTATTATACTGTGACGTTGTAAGACTCATTTTGGTGCCTCCCGCAACTTGGCGCCCGGGGACAAATGTACACCCTTCCCTCACGCTACGCCTCTACCAAAGGGTCCCCATACTTATGTGACACTGTGCTCTTACATATCATTAAAACTTCTCGTTTGTTATTTTCCCCACCCAGGGAATTTCCCTTCTTCTCCCCGGACCTGGCTAGTGTCATAGTTAAAAGGCGATATGGTGAATAGCCTAACTCTAACCCTAACCATGACCACACACGAGGTGTAAATTTGTCGCTTACATCGAGCCGGTCCTTGGCGAGGGTGGATGATACAAGAAACGAGGGCTTTATTTTAGCAAGGTTGTTAACTCGCCTAAAATGGGCTGGATTACCAAAACTGGGCACTTATTTCTTACTAGAATTGAGTCTTTAATTATTTATCAATTTATTATGATCAATTTATGTATCATGAAATCAATATGTATGTGAAATTTCGACTCAATCGGATTAGTGTAAGTCGGTATCACTTATTTACAACATTAAGATTTAGACATACCGATTAATCGTCAATGCTTGGTAAATGAAAGCGTGTAAAATTTACTTGTTATTCATTATACTCTGGCGAATGTTAAGTTTTTCTCGAGGCGCCATCAAAAGTTTACAGAAAAAGTTTAGTGCACGCCCCCAGCTGTCTCAATCGAGCCATTAATTTAGCCAATTAACACTTTCATACTTAATTCCCTGGGGGGGGGGTAGATTTCCGTAGCACAGCCAGCCCACACGTGCGCGCTACTTTTACGGCAAACGTCACTTCCGTTACAGAGACCTCTCATGTTCATATTTAATTTAATGAATGAAACACTTTTTTCTTTTTATCAAAAAGATTAAAAACTTTAAAAACTAGTAGGCGTATCCGATGTGATTGAATGCCGCAGGAGAGTTTTAGCCATAGGCGTATCGGATGGAATCGATAGTATATAGAGATTTATAATCATAGGCGTTGGTGAAATCGAACAGCATGAAATTAAACGAACACATAAGTTCAGCATATACAAATGTTTATTTGGTGTAGATTTCCGAAAATTCCAAGAGCCAACAACACTTACATTTAATGTGACCCTTGAGTTCATTCAATTTATCCTATCAGGTTGGCGTGCTGTCGTCAGTTTGTTTTGGTTGTCAGAATATCTGGACCGTTCTTCTGATCTGATGATAGGAGACTGTAAGCTATAAAAACAATGTGTGGAGAGTTTCTCTCTAACAGACCGGATTTCTGAGAGAATCGATGACGTATAAAAACACAGTATGCTCCGAGTTTAGTTAACGCCGCGGGCATCACTCCATTTTCAGCCCCACGGATTCCGCTGGGCCCACGGCTTCCGCTGGGCCCACGGCTTCGCCAGTTAAAACAGTCATAACGTAATTGAGACATTTCCTCTTGTCTATCACCCCATACTTGTTGGGTAAGGTTTCAAAGATTAGCGAGATATTTTCTCATGTCAATCAACGCCCAGTTGTTGCTAAAACTTTCAATTCCTAGATTACATGACTGGGGACTTATTTCCGGTGAGGGGTGCGAAGGCAGGGTGGGGGGTTGTGAAGCAATGAGCGTGCAAATGGATGACGTCACTGCTGTTTTAATTCAAGATTCTAGAGGGGCGTGCACATAAAGTCGATGACATGCCAACCCACCCCCACACCCTCAAAGAAGATATGGCCAAATGTTAAAAGAACCCAGTACATGATACAAGACTAAGTGTCACCGTACTCCTAGCTCTATACTATACCCGCTCACAAACGTAAAAATTAACTATACTGTAGAAAATAATGTGAAGTAGACCTGCGATGACTACGATTTCGGCAGATTTCTTTTTATCACGACCATCTCAAGAGTCGTGTATTTTAAAGTTTTGGTCAATCACTGATTAAGTAAGACTCTAGCAGTTCGACAGACATGACTTCAGGATCAAGGTATGAAACACGAGCATCCATTTTTGTGTGCAATACTTTACAAAATTTGCTGCGCGGTTATTCTAATCTGCTGCGCGGCGTCTGCAAAAAAAAATATAATAAATCTTCGCGGCCGCGCAGCTTAAAGAGAACATTGTTCAACACCCAATTTTCACAGTTCAACATTCAACATTCACAATCCAACATTCAACATTCACAATCCAACACTTAACATTCACAATCCAACATTCAACATTCACAATCCAACACTCAACATTCACAATCCAACATTCAACATTCACAATCCAACATTCAACATTCACAATCCAACACTCAACATTCACAATCCAATACTCAACATTCACAATCCAACACTCAACATTCACAATCTAACATTCAACATACACAATCTAACACTCAACATTCACAATCCAACATTCAACATACACAATCCAACACTCAACATTCACAATCCAACACTCAACATGCACAGTCAAAAACTCACCGAGATCTGTAGCTTGAGGATTGACGTAAGCGAGGCTAGTGACGTCACGGAACCCCTCAGACTGTACGCGTCGAATTTGTCCATCATGACGTAATATGCTGCCTATTTAAAGGCAATCTTACACTTTCTTTTTTTTAAACTAAACAAACTGAATTATTCTTTTCACAAACTGTCAAACAATTTCCCGAGAATCCTTGGCACTCCAATTCCACAGTGTAAATTTCTTCTGTAAAAAGTCTAATTGAAATTCTCAAATATTTATTTTAAAAAAGGGTGTTTTTTTTTAAAGTCCCGTCAAACGAATTTCAAACCTAATTTCTATTGCAATCACTGGATATGTTTGTTCAAACGGCGCTCAGGGAGTCTCTGAAGTCCACTCGTTCGACTGACCGCACTGCCCAAGGAATATGATGGCCCGTCCGGTGCGCCCATCTCTTTTTTATATGACATCCCCAGGTCTGCGGCTAACAATGGGCCAGGCTCCATCCTCCGCGCGGTTTTTCTAACACCATCAGCGCACCAATTTCAGCCACCCAATCACAGCGATGCTCAAACGGAAGTGCCGGTACCCTCCCGGTAACCATGAGGTTCCGTTGACACATGGGTCAAAATCATGGAGGAAAATCAAGATCTCGACCTGCTCTTCTTGAAATGTTTATGCATATCAGCAACTTAATTAGTGGTCATTCTATTGGAACAGTTTTGGGAGTTTTCCAGTGAAATATTTGAGAACCGTCGCCCCATCTATTTTATGACTCGAATACATGAAAGTGATTAATAAGAAAAAGTGGGCGCAGCGGTAAGGGAGGGAAATTTAGAGGTAGAAAAGGAGCGGAGAAGTTGATGGCCGGCGCAGAACCTCTCATTTATTTCTGGACACGCCTGTGTGGCGAAGGCGGAGCACGGGGGCCGCCGAAAGAGGTGACGACCAGCCGTGATAATTGGTAGGACCAGAGAACTCAGGAAATAGATGTTCAGTTTGGAATAGGTGAGTTCACGGGTAAGTGGGGTAGATGTTGCCGGAATGACTTGTTCGGGGTGTTGATGACGTTTTGTGACCCCATCTTGACCAGTTGTAGGCAATGAATCGCTCTTTGACGTAATTTTTACTGCAGCTTAAAATATGCCACAATTCAATATATTTAATAATTCAAATATTTGTACATTTGTTTCTTAATAAAGAGATATCATTCTCCATTTTTATGATATATTAAGTTATCGTACTTATTTTATCTTTTAAAATTTCATTGAAAGTTTTGGCCATTAATTATAGAAATATTTCTGATTTTATCCATCTCTTTAACAAACATTGATTATTTCGTCGGTCATGTGAGTAGTTTTATTATTTATATCACAGGCGCTCGTGAAATATGGGAAATGACAAACATTATAATTTAGCTCATTCATTGTTCATCTAGTCATCTAGAATCTAGAGTCCTACGGGCGGTAACCCAATGTCCCGAGGTTTGTGGTTCGTAGTTGTATGAGTTGCAACGCGAGAAGCTATGGTCCGAAATTCAGCTATGGGGCTGTCCATAAAGTACGTCACGCTCCAGAGGGGGGGGGAGGGGGTGTAAGAAAGTGTGACAGTTTGTGACAAAGGGGGGGGTGTCCGGCCATGTGTGACGTCACGGTGTTGTATATTAAATTTTAATTATTTTGTTAATAAAAAACAACATTTTTGTTCGAAAGTGTGACGTACTTTAGCGGTTCGAGATTTGTGACAGTTTGTGACAGGGGAAGGGGGGAGTTTAAAATGGTCAAAAATAGCGTGACGTACTTTATGGACAGCCCCTATTTGATTTCGTCTATATCCCTCAACAAAGAAAACTAGATAAACTTCAACAGGGAGAGTTGAATCCCCGCCCTCTATTTTAACATAGATCATTGCGAGTGAATTTAAATGATAAAATAACAAGATTAGCCTAGTAGTACATGTAATTAGCTGCGCTTTTCAAAATATACATTAACACAATGTGCACACTGGTTAAAAAAAAACACTGTTACGTACCAATGAAAGAAACAAAGAAATACAAGGAAATAAAAATGTTGCCACTCAACGCTATATATTTTCCTGGCATGTTAACAACTGTAAGAGGTGGGGGCGGGAGGGATAACTCAATTCTGAAAGAAAGTTCCTAAAACAAATGACAATGTCTCTTCTAAATGCTTACTTCGTTTGAATTCGTAAATTTTTAGACGATTATTTTCTCAACAAATCTATAAAAATCACTTTCCCCACAACACTAGGGCAAAGAGAAATTTTTTTTTATTTAAGTTTTTATTAAAGTGACAGACGCCAAGTGTGTAGATATGAACATCACCTAACAGGTAAAGATTGGAACATACCTGGTCTATAGATCAGAAAATAGTCTTGTGTGCATAGATGTGAACATAATCTTGTGTGTATAGATGTGAACATAATCTTGTGTGTATAGATCTGAGCATGGTATTGTGTGTATAGATTTGATAACACAGATGGTATGTAGATTTGAACATGACCTACTATGTGAGGTTTTTAACAGATCTTTGTCTTTAGATAGGAAATATCTTGGTCTGTAAATAGGACCATATCTAGGTCTGTAGACAGAAACATATCTTGATATGTAGAAAAGAACATATGTTGGTCTGAAGGTAGGAAAATGTCTTCGTTTTTAATTTGGAGCATACTATTGTACACAGATTTGACAAGTTCAAAGCTTGATAACTTGAAAATCTCTTTGTAGATCTTTCCGTCTCCGAGACTAACCCAGTATCAATGATCTCTTCTCTTCTCGTCTTCTTAATGGCGTTCCCACGGGTCATCAAGACACGAGACACACTCCAAAAAATTGAAATCTTCTTAAAATTAATTTTTTATGGACTTCCCCCAAGCTGGTGATGACGTAGCGAAGGTTAAAGGTCACCAGCGCACCTCGTGTCTGGGATCGAACAACCTGGGATCTTGGTGCAGAGTCATCGGGGCCAGGTGGCGAGGCTTGGGTCGGCCTTAATCAAAACTGACCTTTCGCGGGACAAAGTTAGTTGAGAGCTTCGGAGATTAAACTCTCTGTGGAGTGACTGATGGATGTACGATCCGCACCGGTTGCGGGATGACACGGACGTATATCAGAAATACACCGCTCAGCGGAGACAAGTTCGAATTAGTGGAAAAGCTGTTTAATGAGAAAGCCCCTTTTCGGACAATTTTCTTCTATGAGAATTCGATATGCTTTTCTGGATTATTTATGCTTTCTTTAAAAACTGTGGTCCCCAACCTTTTTAACGCCGCGGACCCCGGGTTGGGGACCCCACTGCTTTAAAGAACCCCAATTAACACAAGAAGTTCTGAAGCAAGAAACAAAAATAAAGCGCAAGCAAAACAGCCAACCGGCTATAGACGCCTTGTTCTGCAGACAAGAAGAAAATATGGACATTAGAGAGTTTTATAATCTAATTGATTTTTATACTGTTGTTATTGTAAAATCTCAAATGGGGAAACGAAAGTCACTAACTTGCTTTACCTTTTCTGTATCGCGCTGCAACGCAATGCCTCATACGGGCATTTAAAAGTTTGGGCATTGTCAAGGCAAAGCCAATGAACGCATAACATGACAGACAGAGGGTGAAAATACGATTACACCACAGCACTTGATGTTCATGAGACTGGCTTTTTACCGACTTCAGTATTTGATGCCTGTAAGATTTACTTTTCATAGACTTCAGCGCTAGACTCACACGCTAACGTCTTTTTGCTGATGTCAGCGATGCTTGAGAACACCTGATTATATTAGCTTGACAACAATTTTTTTTACACCTTCCTGGCAGACTTTGTTGCACTCCATATCCCCCTGTTATACTCCAACCACTTGCCGCTAATTGCCACGACCAGAAGATGTTCAGTTGATATTTACATCAACGTCTGGATATTTAAGATAACGAGTAAACATTGCTGCTTGCTGATACTGAACAGTTCAGTAGATTTTTTAAAAATGTTAGGAATCGTCAAAGATAAACACACAATTTTAATGTATTCTCGTAAAACTGGTACAAGTAAAACTGATACATGTCACACTGTTACAAGTCCCCTAGTCAAGACAAGATTCCCGAAGGCATAAGTAGGCAACGGAAAGAATTTTTCCACGATTCCTGTCGTCAGAAGAGGTTGCGGAAGAGGAGAATGAGGAAGAGGCGAGTGGGTAAAATGGGGATATGAAAGATAAGAGTGTGGAAAATGCCGGTTTAGAAGAGGAAATTGCTTTGCGCTGCATCACCCGTCTCCACAGTGCAGGTAGGTAATACCTGAATCTCACCACAGTGCGGGCAGGTAATACCTGATTCTCTCCACAGTGCGGGCAGTTAATACCTTAATCTCACCACAGTGCGGGCAGGTAATACCTGAATCTCGCCACAGTGCGCGCAGGTAATACCTGAATCTCGCCACAGTGCGGGCAGGTAATATCTGAATCTCGCCACAGTGCGGGCAGGTAATACCTGAATCTCACCACAGTGCGGGCATGTAATATCTGAATCTCACCACAGTGCGGGCAGGTAATATCTGAATCTCGCCACAGTGCGGGCAGGTATTACCTGAATCTCACCACAGTGCGGGCAGGTAATACCTGAATCTCGCCACAGTGCGGGCAGGTAATACCTGAATCTCACCACAGTGAGCTGTAGCCTCTATACCAGAGCAACGGTAGTTCAGCACGAGGACACAGACTCAGTTCATGATGTCGTTTACTGCTTCAAGAAAATATCGGGACGTTAAAAGAAATTCGAAAAAAACATTTTTTTTCTTCATTCAGTGCTATTTTTGTTAGCATTGAATTTATTTTCATCGAATCTCCACTTGAGAGAGAAGCTTCAATTAAAATTGCCCATTCATCCCGCCATCTCGCTTGGTGTTTTCCGTCTAAAGCAGGGTATTCATCCCGCCATCTCACTTGGTGTTTTCCGTCTCAAGCAGGGTATTCATCCCGCCATCTCGCTTGGTGTTTTCCGTCTAAAGCAGGGTATTCATCCCGCCATCTCGCTTGGTGTTTTCCGTCTAAAGCAGGGTATTCATCCCGCCATCTCGCTTGGTGTTTTCCGTCTAAAGCAGGGTATTTGGTTTCTGGCTTCGAGTCAAACCAAGATTGAAATTTAAGCTTAAATGACGTCAACGATACCCCGTTTTCCGGAGACTGTTTCTATGAAACAATTAAACCCCGGACGCCATACACTAGTGTGATAGATAACAAGGCGTGGGTGGGGGGTGGACGGGGGTACATCTTGATAGGGAACACCTGTCACTAAACGAAAGCTCTGGATCGACATGCCCTCCTGACTTCACGTATCTTTCCGGCTGACGAGGAAGAGGGTCGAGAAGGGAGTTAGGTTTGGAAAGGAAAGGTGTGGAGGTGCTGATACCTGGGGGTCTGCATTAGTGTGGCTGAATCACCATCTTCAGTGCCCAGGCATGGGGTATATAAGAGATCGCCGATTGGGAGACATTCGTCGCCCGGGGCCGAATAGCGGACGTCCGAAACGTGCAATTATTGACTTAAGTGTGTCACTTCTCAGCCGGCGGTCACTATCGTATGACCAGAGTATGACCGGAGTATGACTTCTGAGTCATTACGATAGGAGGAGGAGGAAAGGCGCAAACTAAAATACAATGTGAGGGTAAATAGAATGTGATTAACTATTTTTTTCTTTCTAAAACAAAAAAATTATCAGCAACTGAAATGTTCTCAGATGAAAATGATATATACATACTTATGATACTCAACGTTAATTGAGTCGACTGACTGAGCCACACAGCAATATCCAGTAAAATATTATTGAACCTATAGTAACGGAACCTTTGACAAGCAAATCTGATTAGGACGTACGCACAAACTCAGTGGCGTAGCGAGATGGGGTGGGGGGGATGCCCCGGGCGGCACATTGTTAGGGGCGGAAAATTTCTCATCATTAATAAACTTCAAAAAAAAATGTTTATAAGAAAGAGGAGCTAATTATCAAAATAAAATCCAAATAAAAATTGATAAAAGAAGTAAAGGAACTATCCTAAAATATGTAAACGTTTCAACTCCTTACACTTCAAACTCCATATTAGATATAAATTTTACTGATATTTATGCAATTGAACTGAAAAACCAAGTGGTTTATGTGGTATGAAATTGTAACACTGATGTCATGGTAACTTTAATTGATTATTCAAATTTTACAGCTGATTTTGTTGTAAGAGCAAAAATAACTGTACCCGATCAATTTCAAACAAGAGCCAATCGGGACCTTGTTTTGGGGCGGCAAATTTCTCTTGTTAATTAGCTTCTAAAAATGAAAAGTGTTAAAAATTGTTAAATGAAATAAGAGGAAACCCAAGGTAAAAATTAATAAAAGAAATGAAGAAAATATAATAAAATACGTGAACGTAATGCTACAACTGAAATGTAACATTTTTAATTCAGTTTAAATTAGTTGAAAACGGGGAGCGGTTACATTTTATAGTTTGTTAGAATACAAACAGGAGAATTATATTTGAAATGACCTGTATGAGAAACAAAAACACGTTCATTTAAATATTTATTTTTTAAATCACGAAACTTTAAGCTTGTGTGCGTCTCAGTCGCGTGCATACTAAGACAGCACTTTAGTTAGACCGTCGTAAATTTACATTTTTTCCACCCCTGTTTAAGACAATCGTGTAATATTATAGCAATACGTTTACCACCATTAGAAACTAAAACAATGACAGTACATAAAAATCAAGGACCTAAATTTTTTCCCAAGAACTAGCTGTACCCAAACACGAAGTGTACCAATATCTGACTAAAAATAATTTTATTATTACTTTTATGCACCTAAAAAACTGAATTACCCAATAAATAACAGTGCGCAATGAGACACAGTACCAAATTACACCTTATAGCCAATGAATGGCTGTACTCAGTTACAGAATGTACTAAATGACTGACTGTACCCTATAACCTTCTGTACCGAGTAGCGTACAGTAGCTGGGTGTCCACACAGAGGAGCTCCCAGCAGGTATCAAGGCGTCTTTAGAACCGAGCACACTTTCCATGATGCCCAAAGTCACCGTGACCTAACCCAGAACACACATCCACGTAAATAAATACATACACACACGCACAAACAAATCTACTTCCTTCTCTTCCTGCCCCTTAGGACCTCCCCCACCCCCTCCCTGAGTTCACCTTAAACCACTCTCTGACATTTCCCCTGTTTTTCCTCCATGCGACTTACGGAGATCAAATTATTGACCTTACCAGGCTTTTCCAAAACTCCAAAGTTAGAGTTCCCCCTATTTGATAGGACAGTTTCAGATAGTGTAAAATATAAGAAAATAATGACACTAAGGGCATGTATGTACGACATGTATAAATATTACATATAGATCAAGACTTCTCGTTACAATGTTATCTTAAAGCCCATAGACACAGACACACTCAGCATCTCTATGTGGAGCCACATAGACAAAGTAAAAGAACATGAGGCTTAGATGTGGCTTAAGGCGGGGGCGTAGCATTTTGGTAGATGTCGTCCAGCTATTGTTCTTCGCAATATCCGCGCCTCTTGTCCCCTCCTTTTCTACGCCGCTAACTGAAGACGGTACAAAGTTGAAGCTGTGTAACAACTTTGTAGAATGTATACAAAAGAACAGATTTAAAAACAGAAAACACTTACCACATACCATAACCGGGGCCGTGCAAGCCAACAATACCTGATCAATAACCAGAGGGCAGACCCATCCAACGTTATGATCACACGAGGATACAGTGACCAAGGTCAAAGGTCACAGGCCCCCCCCCCAAAACCTAAATACCCAGTTGGCTTCTACTGCTATTTTGTTGATCCGGTACGACGCAATCACCGGTCGCTTGTTCGGGCCGATCCCACCAAAACAATGGGGCTCAAAGTGTCACCGATTGCGACTGTCGTATCGTCCAAGGGCCGTCCAGTGCAGGGATTCTAAACGCTTATGGCAGATGCCCCATCAGCCCCCCCCCCGAGTCACGGCGTGACGGTGCGTGACATTCTCATTACTGCCGAACGTTGTCTTACTGCATACAAGCAATGTTCCCTTTAAGCTGCGCGGTCAAGCAGATTTCTGACCGACGCCGCGCAGCAGGTTAGAATTACCGCGCAGCAAATTTTGTAAAAACAATTTTTTTGCAAAAAATGGATGCTGTGTAAATTAGCACACGACTTATTTTTTTACTTTGCACACGGACCAATGGACCTTGGAGGGAACATTGCATACTGTTGCGACTTAGCAACATGAGTGACTACAGTGTATTCACTAACAAATACAACACCGACATTTGTAACTACATCGTCATCAACAATTAAGAACAGCGCCGACATTAGAAACTACAGCATGATCACTAAATACAACAACACCGACATTCGAAACTACGGCGTACTCGGAAACAAAAAACGCCAATGATTGTAACCACAGCGTACTCACTAATGAGAGTAACAACATAACGTTGTTAGAGATACATTGCCGTGAGAATATCGTGAGTAATATACACAGGGGTGGGGTGGGGTGGAAGTTGACGGCGCCGAACTCATGCACAGTCTGCACGTGACACATGCTTTGCGCCGCCCCTGCTTAGAACCAAATCATCCTTTGTTGGTGGTCCCTAGTAGTATTTCAAGAGCGGCGATCCGGTTTCATATTGTTTAAAAACTTTTCTTTACTTAGAGGTGCTCAGATCGCATCAACGCAAGGACGCGTCACTCAACTGTCGTCACACAAGAGGATCCCTGTTGTTCTGGTTTATTATTCTCTTGTGTTTGGGGAAGGGGTGGGCGAGTGTAGTGCGCATGCCCAGAGTCGGAATTTGTTTACAATGAGAGTCCTTTTGTTATTAATCAAATAATACAAGTTTTATAAACAAGTTATGACAGAGGTCCACATAACCTGGTTCAAGTGACACCAATGTCTTCATGTCTTTTTCAGGCTTACCCGTAACGTGTTCAAGAACTTTCTTTCTACCTAGCCTGGCTTATCTGTACCCTGTAATACAACTTACTTTCTACTTTCTAACTAGCCTCATTGCTGACCCATCTCCTCTTTATCATTTCCAGGGGAAAACCATGGCTATGTGTTTATTAAACCCCTTATATTAACTTGCTTTCTAAGTTTAAGCGATCGGACTATCCGGACATTTGTTTATAATTCTTTCACGTGACAGTTCAGTTCACGCGTTGACGCCGACCGTCGATGTTCACAGCCCCTACCGTCCCTGCGCCCGGTTTTTAAGACCAGGGGAGAAAATTCTGTTTCAGTCTGTAAATGTCGCATTTAAACATACTCACTACTTTTAGTTATGTCTCATATATAAGGGATTTATAGTCAAAAACTTTGTTTTTACATCTATTTATTTTATGTGTGTATATACTTCTAGTGGAAAGGATACAACAAAATTTGTTGTTGACTCCATGCCCACCATTCCCCTCCCCCTAACGCAACCCCCACCACAACAAACCTTTATTGACAAGACAATGGACGTTTCATGTGTGAGAACCACTCATGTGTTTCGAGACAGAGGACATGTAAAAGTGCCCCACTGAAGGTTGTGACGTGGCAATTATGCCCTTTACATCTCAAGGGGGGCATTTAGTGACTGAACGGGGAGCTTATGTCATTGTATAACAACAATGAACACTCCCGCCTTATGTAAACCATATTCTATGCGTGATTGAATACAGGTGTTTCAATGTCCAATGAGAATAGAATTGGAAGGGAATGTGAAGTTACCACTGGCCCGGGGGTGAAGTTGGGTCTTCTGGAATTGCGGAGGTGGTGGGCAATATATCGCGTGGGGTAAATGAAAATTTAACTATAATAAGACACAAGAAAACAGTTTCTAAGCTGTATGGCGGTCTTACCAGGGTGGCTACATTATGTTTCATGAGTCATGAGTGCATATGAAAAAATAAACTTTAACAAAACAGGACTGATGTAATAACAATGTATACAGCACATATGATAATGGTGCTCTATAATAACATGGGGGATTTGAAATCAAAAGCGTCTTCGAAAATGTTGATGCATCAAAAATAATGGGTACATGTGGGCCCCTCTTATAGGTGTCTCAGACAAACGGGTACATGTGGGGCCCAATTTATAGGTGTCAAGCAAATGGGTACTTATGGGCCCCTCTTATGCGTGTCTCAGACAAACGGGTACTTATGGGCCCCTCTGCTTTCTACGTACGAAAGTTCTGACAGAAGGAAGAGTAAAGGGGACCCTTTCAGTTTGGACCCCGGGAAAACGACCCCGTATCTCTCCCCCCCCTCCCCGTCCCAGGCGGGCCTAGCTACATAAACAGTGGTCAGCTGTGACATCAGTGGACAACAATAGACGTTTGAAATTCAATAGTGCACACTATAATAACAATAGCTAATTACACAGGAACACACAATGAGCACCAATAGTGCACACTATAATAACAATAGCTAATTACACAGGAACACACAATGAGCACCAATAGTGCACACTATAATAACAATAGCTAATTACACAGGAACACACAATGAGCACCAATAGTGCACACTATAATAACAATAGCTAATTACACAGGAACACACAATGAGCACCAATAGTGCACACTATAATACCAATAGCTAATTACACAGGAACACACAATGAGCACCAATAGTGCACACTATAATAACAATAGCTAATTACACAGGAACACACAATGAGCACCAATAGTGCACACAATAATAACAATAGCTAATTACACAGGAACACACAATGAGCACCAATAGTGCACACTATAATAACAATAGCTAATTAAAACAGGAACACACAATGAGCACCAATAGTGCACACTATAATAACAATAGCTAATTACAAAGGAAATAACAATGAGCACCAATAGTGCACACTATAATAACAATAGCTAATTACACAGGAACACACAATGAGCACCAATAGTGCACACTATAATAACAATAGCTAATTACACAGGAACACACAATGAGCACCAATAGTGCACACTATAATAACAATAGCTAATTACACAGGAACACACAATGAGCACCAATAGTGCACACTATAATAACAATAGCTAATTACACAGGAACACACAATGAGCACCAATAGTGCACACTATAATAACAATAGCTAATTACACAGGAACACACAATGAGCACCAATAGTGCACACTATAATAACAATAGCTAATTACACAGGAAAACACAATGAGCACCAATAGTGCACACTATAATAACAATAGCTAATTACACAGGAACACACAATGAGCACCAATAGTGCACACTATAATAACAATAGCTAATTACACAGGAACACACAATGAGCACCAATAGTGCACACTATAATAACAATAGCTAATTACACAGGAACACACAATGAGCCCAATAGTGCACACTATAATAACAATAGCTAATTACACAGGAACACACAATGAGCACCAATAGTGCACACTATAATAACAATAGCTAATTACACAGGAACACACAATGAGCACCAATAGTGCACACTATAATAACAATAGCTAATTACACAGGAACACACAATGAGCACCAATAGTGCACACTATAATAACAATAGCTAATTACACAGGAACACACAATGAGCACCAATAGTGCACACTATAATAACAATAGCTAATTACACAGGAACACACAATGAGCACCAATAGTGCACACTATAATAACAATAGCTAATTACACAGGAACACACAATGAGCACCAATAGTGCACACTATAATAACAATAGCTAATTACACAGGAACACACAATGAGCACCAATAGTGCACACTATAATAACAATAGCTAATTACACAGGAACACACAATGAGCACCAATAGTGCACACTATAATAACAATAGCTAATTACACAGGAACACACAACGAGCACCAATAGTGCACACTATAATAACAATAGCTAATTACACAGGAACACACAATGAGCACCAATAGTGCACACTATAATAACAATAGCTAATTACACAGGAACACACAATGAGCACCAATAGTGCACACTATAATAACAATAGCTAATTACACAGGAACACACAATGAGCACCAATAGTGCACACTATAATAACAATAGCTAATTACACAGGAACACACAATGAGCACCAATAGTGCACACTATAATAACAATAGCTAATTACACAGGAACACACAATGAGCACCAATAGTGCACACTATAATAACAATAGCTAATTACACAGGAACACACAATGAGCACCAATAGTGCACACTATAATAACAATAGCTAATTACACAGGAACACACAATGAGCACCAATAGTGCACACTATAATAACAATAGCTAATTACACAGGAACACACAATGAGCACCAATAGTGCACACTATAATAACAATAGCTAATTACACAGGAACACACAATGAGCACCAATAGTGCACACTATAATAACAATAGCTAATTACACAGGAACACACAATGAGCACCAATAGTGCACACTATAATAACAATAGCTAATTACACAGGAACACACAATGAGCACCAATAGTGCACACTATAATAACAATAGCTAATTACACAGGAACACACAATGAGCACCAATAGTGCACACTATAATAACAATAGCTAATTACACAGGAACACACAATGAGCACCAATAGTGCACACTATAATAACAATAGCTAATTACACAGGAACACACAATGAGCACCAATAGTGCACACTATAATAACAATAGCTAATTACACAGGAACACACAATGAGCACCAATAGTGCACACTATAATAACAATAGCTAATTACACAGGAACACACAATGAGCACCAATAGTGCACACTATAATAACAATAGCTAATTACACAGGAACACACAATGAGCACCAATAGTGCACACTATAATAACAATAGCTAATTACACAGGAACACACAATGAGCACCAATAGTGCACACTATAATAACAATAGCTAATTACACAGGAACACACAATGAGCACCAATAGTGCACACTATAATAACAATAGCTAATTACACAGGAACACACAATGAGCACCAATAGTGCACACTATAATAACAATAGCTAATTACACAGGAACACACAATGAGCACCAATAGTGCACACTATAATAACAATAGCTAATTACACAGGAACACACAATGAGCACCAATAGTGCACACTATAATAACAATAGCTAATTACACAGGAACACACAATGAGCACCAATAGTGCACACTATAATAACAATAGCTAATTACACAGGAACACACAATGAGCACCAATAGTGCACACTATAATAACAATAGCTAATTACACAGGAACACACAATGAGCACCAATAGTGCACACTATAATAACAATAGCTAATTACACAGGAACACACAATGAGCACCAAGCCTCATCTTGGATGTCCATCTAACGACCCACAGCGAAGTCTTCATGATTCATTAGTTGAAGTCAGCTGACGTCAATTATCGCTTGCATACAAAATACCTTTATTTGGAATAATCCATGAATAAATAAATTCAGTCTGATTGCGGGCGTGGGTCTATCAAACCGTTTTGTGTGTCGAAGTGTGTTGTGCGACAAAGTGTGTTGTGTAACTACGTGGCTAAGTTAAAGCCAGATTGTGGTAAAGAATCACTCATGGGTTTTATTCAAAGCACCACTCACCACTCAGTAAGACGTCATGCACACATTTGACGTTCTCCATAAAATCCGGGTGTCGTCTTTCAGATTCACGTCAGTCATTAGCTCATGAATATTCCTTGATTGCTTAGCATGTTCTATTGGTAAGACAGACACCAAGATTCAGGGCTCTCTTATACAATCTCAGCGGTCGCCCTACCGCTTATATGGCACCTCATTGGCACCCACTTTTCATTGCAGTGTTCCCCACTTTTCATGATCGTGGTACCCACTTTTCATTGCAGTGGTCCCCATTTTTCATGGCCGTGGTACCCACTTTTCATTGCAGTTGTCCCCACTTTTCATGGCCATGGTACCCACTTTTCATTGCACTGGTCCCCACTTTTCATGGCCGCGTTACCCACTTTTCATTGCAGTGGTCCACTTATTATCCGAGTGCTCCCTTAATAATTAGATTATGGTCCACTACTGTAGCCTTGGGGTACCGGTACAAAACAGCCCCGACATTTGGATGACGTCACTCTTTTTAGTTGGCTATTTTTGTTAGAAGTCCTGTATAGACCGTGCGTAGTAGCACGTGACGACATGGTCCTGCCGAATGAAGATATAAGACACAATAAATCATTCTCACAATTAATGTATCTGGAACTTACCGTATTTTACGGTCTGTAAGACGAACTTTTTTTTCTCCAAAATTACCTCCAGATTCCAGGCGCGTCTTATACTTATATTCAAAATTAATATCTTTAAAATTTAAATGTTATTTTTTTTTAAATCTTGAAAATTAAGTTGCATCTAGTCGTCCGTAGCTTGATATACATGTAGTCCGAAAAATACGGTATTTCATTTCCTAATGAGAAACTGGGGGATGGGAGTGAAAGATTGAAGTTGGAGTAAATGAGGGACGGCAGTGGAAGTTGAAACGAAGATGAAGATGATAGATAAACCCGTCGGCATCCACTTTCCAGGATCTACAAAACAAATGATAGGGAACATCCAGTTTATTGATGGCTGAGGTCACGTGACACAGGCACAGCTGTATAAACTCCAGGTACATGCCCACAGGTACGAGTCTTTTGATTTGGAGGAATCGTTTAGTGCAGTTCAAAGTATGAAATGGCAATGTTATACAGTTGTTGAGTGGCCTGCCCTAAGTCAACAGATCTAGTAAAACATAACACCTCCACAAGGCCACCAAGTGGGACCTGGAAGATGAAAGAACTAACTTGAAGCGCAACACCACAATGAAGAAAAGACACGCACATACACACAAAGCCTAGGTGCATACGAAGTTGAAAATCTCGCTCAATAATTTTTGCATAGATGAGATTGTCATGAAGTGGGTTATAGAAGAAAAAAATACCGACCTCATCAATAGCAATTTTCCTGCTAATATTTCAACATGAGTTCTGCACTAAAGCTATGCCTGATCAATATTGCTGCGAGAGTTTTACATATCATAGCAGTTAGCAGGCACCGTCATACACCCTCATGGTCCCAGCCATCCATCCATATGGCCCTATCCATACATCCTCATGGTCCCAGCCATCCATCCATATGGCCTTATCCACGCATCCTCATGGTCCCAGCCATCCATCCATATGGCCCTATCCATACATCCTCATGGTCCCAGCCATCCATCCATCCATATGGCCCTATCCATACACCCTCATGGTCCCAGCCATCCATCCATCCATATGGTCCTATCCATACATCCTCATTGTCCTAGATCCTCATGGTCCCAGCCATATATCCTCATGGTCCCAGCCATACATCCTCATGTCACAGCCATATATCCTCATGGTCCCAGCCATACATCCTCATGTCACAGCCATATATCCTCATGGTCCCAGCCATACATCCTCATGTCACAGCCATATATCCTCATGTCACAGCCATATATCCTCATGGTCCCAGCCATACATCCTCATGTCACAGCCATATATCCTCATGGTCCCAGCCATACATCATCATGTCACAGCCATATATCCTCATGGTCCCAGCCATACATCCTCATTGTCCTAGATTCTCATGGTCCCAGCCATACATCCTCATGTCACAGCCACATATCCTCATGGTCCCAGCCATACATCGGCATGGCCCCAGCCATACATCCTCATGGTCCCAGCCATACATCCTCATGGTCCCTGCCCTATATCCTCATGGTCCCAGCCATACATCCTCATGGTCCCAGCCATACATCCTCATGGTCCCTGCCATCCATCCATCCATATGGTCCTATCCATACATCCTCATTGTCCTAGATCCTCATGGTCCCAGCCATATATCCTCATGGTCCCAGCCATACATCCTCATGTCACAGCCATATATCCTCATGGTCCCAGCCATACATCCTCATGTCACAGCCATATATCCTCATGGTCCCAGCCATACATCCTCATGTCACAGCCATATATCCTCATGTCACAGCCATATATCCTCATGGTCCCAGCCATACATCCTCATGTCACAGCCATATATCCTCATGGTCCCAGCCATACATCATCATGTCACAGCCATATATCCTCATGGTCCCAGCCATACATCCTCATTGTCCTAGATTCTCATGGTCCCAGCCATACATCCTAATGTCACAGCCACATATCCTCATGGTCCCAGCCATACATCGGCATGGCCCCAGCCATACATCCTCATGGTCCCAGCCATACATCCTCATGGTCCATGCCCTATATCCTCACGGTCCCAGCCATACATCCTCATGGTCCCAGCCACACATCCTCATGGTCCCTGCCCTATATCCTCATGGTCCCAGCTATACATCCTCATGGTCCCAGCCATACATCCTCATGGTCCCTGCCCTATATCCTCATGGTCCAACACATACATCCTCATGGTCCAAGCCATACAATAAAATACCACCTCCAACAAATCGCCGTCGCAAACACAGAAAGTCTCCCAAGTTCACCGTAGCCCGCCGTATGTCATTCTCGAACAAATGAGATCGTAAAAAATTGTTTCCTTTCATGCAATGTTCCGCAAGGTTACCCTAAACTATAAACAAACCAAACTATCCGGTCCTGGTCTAGTTCTACACGTTTTTCGCATCATAACTGAAGATTTTTCTGGACCGAGACGCCACCGGCTAGGTCCACTGTATAGCAGTGCTTCTCAAACTTTTTATTATGGCGAACCGGCAGGAGTTTTTCCAATGCCCCAGGGACCGGTGAACTATTTTTCATGTGCTGACGTGGTAGCGAAATGTAATTTATTTTAATTTTATTTGTTTCAATTTATGTGCTTATTGCCGAAAAATTTACATAACTATAGGTTTAGTATTAATGCTTGCAAATGGAGGATTTTACTTATATTTTTCAGTCCTTCTTGATAACTTCTGCGGACCGGCAGCGGATGGCCCACGGACCGGCACCGTTTTGCGGACCACCACTTTGAGAATAGTACCTTGAGATACTAACGCTTTAACATACGAAAAATTTGACTTACGAAACGAGACTTCACGTTTTTTTTTACTCCTTAAAATACAAACAACAATTTAATAAAGAAAATGAGGTCTCGGCCCCAAAGTTACAATTTTTTTTTAAAAGTAAAGAGGAAATAAAATTACAAAATTTAAAATTTATTAAAAAAATTAATGTAAGTTTTGGTAAAATTTATTGTTTAAGTTTAGGTTTTAAAAAAAGTATAATAAGAAACGAGGTGTCGGCGCCGAAGTTTAATTATTTTTTTTTAATTAGAAAATTAAAAAAGAAATAATAATAATAATAATAAATCATAAATTAAAAGATTTTAAAAAAAAGTTTTTCCTAAACTTAAGTCAATTGTTTTCTGCCATTTGTGAATGTTAAGTGCTTGTTCTCTGCCGCTTGATCGTTTCTAACGTTTTTTCCTCCTCCTCTAACGCCTCTCTCTCACCATCGGACATGGCCTCACACCAAAGCTAACCTTCTGCATTTGAGTTATCCATGTTAGTATTTATCTCTTTTTTTTTACAAGTTTTGTAACCATTATTCTACTAATTATGCTTCTTTTACGGGCTCTGTAATGTTTACAATTAGTTATAAATTGTTTGATGTACCGCAGATGAATACTGTATACACTACTGTTTACATTGCAGAGTATTTTAGTTTTATTTTAAATTAAAACTTGTGTTTTCCTAGGTCTTTGAACGAATTAGGCAATTTACATATAAAAGTAAACTTGACTTGCGAATTTTTTAAGATACGAAAACGACCACGGAACGAAAGAATTTCGTATTTCAAGGTACGACTGTTGTTAAAAAATTCATTAAAACTAGTCTTCACGATACATCTGACTTGCATGCTGACCAGTGAACACCACATGGCTGTAGTACACTCTGACCAGTGAACACCACATGGCTGTAGTACACTCTGACCAGTGAACACCACATGGCTGTAGTACACTCTGACCAGTGAACACCACACGGCTGTAGTACACTCTGACCAGTGAACACCACATGGCTGTAGTACACTCTGACCAGTGAACACCACATGGCTGTAGTACACTCTGACCAGTGAACACCACATGGCTGTAGTACACTCTGACCAGTGAACACCACATGGCTGTAGTACACTCTGACCAGTGAACACCACACGGCTGTAGTACACTCTGACCAGTGAACACCACATGGCTGTAGTACACTCTGACCAGTGAACACCACATGGCTGTAGTACACTCTGACCAGTGAACACCACATGGCTGTAGTACACTCTGACCAGTGAACACCACATGGCTGTAGTACACTCTGACCAGTGAACACCACATGGCTGTAGTACACTCTGACCAGTGAACACCACATGGCTGTAGTACACTCTGACCAGTGAACACCACATGGCTGTAGTACACTCTGACCAGTGAACACCACATGGCTGTAGTACACTCTGACCAGTGAACACCACACGGCTGTAGTACACTCTGACCAGTGAACACCACATGGCTGTAGTACACTCTGACCAGTGAACACCACACGGCTGTAGTACACTCTGACCAGTGAACACCACATGGCTGTAGTACACTCTGACCAGTGAACACCACATGGCTGTAGTACACTCTGACCAGTGAACACCACATGGCTGTAGTACACTCTGACCAGTGAACACCACACGGCTGTAGTACACTCTGACCAGTGAACACCACACGGCTGTAGTACACTCTGACCAGTGAACACCACTTGGCTGTAATACACTCTGACCAGCTAGACGAGATGAGGCGCCTTTTATGAGTTCAAAAATGGAATCACTTAGTTGGATTCTTACAATGATGTGAGCTCGTCGCCTTGTTTTGGGGTCAATGATGTAACGTAACTTCAATATTTTCACGGATGATTGACTTGACAGCACCGGTGCACTTTAGAGAGAGAAGAAGCGTGACTGGTGGGACCGCAGGAGTACACAACACGTCAACAAACTAACACAACACACTTTACACGGTCCGTGTGCAAGAACAAACAGATACAAATCCACCTCATTCCCGCCTGGCATTCGGGCTTGACAAGGGTTGCCTGGACAGACCAGAAAAACCAACAAACTATCAACAATCAAAGCTCTAATAAAAATGCACGACTCAACTCAAACCATGGATAAGCGTAGGGAGCAATAATCTTTTGTATAGATGGAGCGTCTGTAACAGATAAGATAAGATAAGATAAGATAAGATAAGATAAGATAAGACATCTAAACCCAGTAAAGCTCTGGTCCACACGTAACACTGGTGTTGATTGACTACTGTCTACAGCTGTTACCTTGCCTTACGGCTGCAGTACCAAACGCTCTCCGATCTCTCATAAGAGATATCGCTCCTTTTTATCTTGTGTGCACCTCTCACTACATCGTTGGCTTAACAACATATGAGACCCCCCCCACAACTACATTTTACGATTTACCCAACAAATAAAAATAATTAATTATTGCCCCCACTTGATTTTCTGATAATTTTTTTTTCGAAGTCCTCAAGGTAAATTCTTGAACCTGTTATATTTATATCCATAGCATCACATGTCCTCTGGTGGTGTAGAACTAGAACACTCTCAGCGCCCTAATCTGAGTCCTACACGCCACTTATCTTAGATCCTCCGTACACAGCACCACGCTCCCACGCCAATGTTCTGCTACTCGGCCACCAGATTGTCGGAAAGCAACTCCCGCTAGAAGACATTTAAAACACCGACCGTAGACGGACGAGTTACCTGCACGTGTATCCGCTGTCACGTGATTCCACCCACTTTCAAATACAAGAAACTTCACAAAAACTGTTCGATACTGCAGGGATCCTTACCCTGTCGTTCGCAGACTCCGTCATGGTAGAACTAAAACCAGTTGGATGAATCTCGGTGACTCATCAAAAGAGCGCACACATAAGAACGCAGATGAAGATTGCCGGTAGATGTTCCAATCTGTGCTAATGTTTCATTAATGGACTGCCAACGAGGCATAGCCCACAACTTAGAAATATAAATGCAACAATGAACAAAACTTTCATTGAGAGAATTTCCACGCCTTTTAAGACATTTAATTGTTAGTTTATATCCTAACTACAGATCTAACAAGAATCTTTTAATGAGTCAATAAACCTCTCGGTTTGAATACCGGGACTTCAGTTGATATGCATCTTGTGATTTGTGGACATATAATGTCTGGCCTGTCCACCGCCATAGTGAGATCTTTAAAAATAAATTTCACTCCACGCTTTCAGGACACTCCCATGCAGAGTGGATCAGAATGTAATTTGTGATTATTTTCATTTTTATTTGTAATTTTAAATTTAAGAACAAGGAATATCCTATATAATAAAAGGCAATGTTCTGTCCGGTCATCGATAGCGATTGGTCCCTCGAACACATATGACTCCTACAGCCAATCATATTAAACACGTTTACGCGGACGTTCAAAACGAGTTATTTTTGGTGCAGTATTTCTTCCAAGACTTTATTTTGAGTTATGCGCGTTGAGATTTATAGTCAAAAGCTCTGTTTTTACGAGTTATTTATTTTAACTATAATGAATAGTATTTCGGCGTGATGCACATGTATGCCGGTCGAGACGGCTGTTGGAGGGGAGCTACAACATGCCACCGAACGGTTGCGTAACGTACTTGGACAGGCTTTGTTGCTGGTAATATATAATAAAACAAACCCGTAAAAAAAAAGTTTTTGACTATAAATCCCTTATATATGAGACATAACTAAAGTATTTACAAATATTTACAGACTGAATCTGTCTTAACTCAACTTTGCTTCATAACCCTAGACCGAGCTCAGCATGACACGTAAAATGTAAACAAAAGCACGCCGGTACTTCGATGGGTCGCGTCAAAGCATCAACTCAAACTCTCACGTGGGGGAAAAAAACAATAACAAACAGTGAAATTGAATTACATGCCTCATATAAGGATAAACTAAAAATGCATTAATTTAATTACGGTACGTTCGATCGATCTGAAATTTTGATACGATGCATTGTTAGGTGAGACGGTTCCGCGTGCCAAATTTCAGCTTGATCGGATTACGGGAAGTGGGTCATTTTTGACTTTTGTTTTTCCGCCCGCCCAAGACAGACAGACAGAGAGAGAGAGAGAGAGATGACGACAGACAGAGAGAGAGAGAGAGATGACGACAGACAGAGGGAGACGGCGGTGTAGTTAATACGAGGGATTTAAAAACAAGAATTGGTGATTATTTTTCGTCGTTGGTCAATAATAAAAAAAAACAAGATAAAAACATAGCACAGTTATTTAACTCAATTTGATGTCTCATTAGTCACAAATTGTTTTCCTTTCCATCAAGGGCAAGTATTTAGTGCCGTGACGCGTTTATTTCATTGTTTATATTTTGTCTTCTGTGTGGAGAGTTGTAATGAGAAGCACACGTCATTTTTTGTGTTATTGACCTTTACCTTGTGGTGGTAATGAACAGCTGCCAAAATGAGTACGAGCTTTCAATGTTGTGTGTGTGGGGGGGGGGAGGGTGCAGGGAGAGTGGAAGAGAGCGTGAGGATGGCATGTATGTTAGGGTGGATGGGGGAGGGCGACAGCCAGAGGAAAGGTGTCAGTGATGAGAGGCAGACTGGGGGTGGCAGGGATGGTGAGGGTGCCAGGGACGGTGAGGGTGCCAGGGATGGTGAGGGTGGCAGGGACGGTGAGGGTGGCAGGGATGGTGAGGGTGGCAGGGACGGTGAGGGTGGCAGGGATGGTGAGGGTGGTAGGGATGGTGAGGGTGGTAGGGACGGTGAGGGTGGTAGGGAGGAAAGGGTAAACAATATGGACGAAATTAGAGGGTTGCATATTAATTTACTGAGGAACAAGATGGGATGGAATGAAAAGGTTGGATTTGGGATCGTAGAGTGGGATATTGGGTTTAATTATTTGGGAGAGGGAAAGGATATTGGTGGGAATATGTTTACAGTGCACAACCTGCATAACTTTGGTCTTAGAACAATAGGTGTGTGAATACGGTAGCGTTGCACGAACAATGCAATGTGTGTATGTGCTTATGTGTGTGTCAATGCGTGTGCGTGGTTGCTTGAAGCCGCGGCCATCACTAGTGTCCCATGTAGACCAGCTGAACATTGCCTTAACCTTTTCATTCCCCGTACAAACAGGGGGAGGGGAGGGGCTGACTCAGACATGGGTGACGTTAAATTCGGTGAGGTGAGGACAGGGTTAACTCCCTGTGGGAATCCTTTTAAAAGCTTGTCCGCGGCCGCCGTTGAAAGGTGAGGTGGCAGTGGGCGGGGGGGGGGTGTGGAGAGACGACTGACCCGTATATCGCTTAAAGGTAGTTGGTGTTAAATTACGTGAAAAGTGTCGTGTTGACATAGACACGGGTCGGCAACATAAATAACGGGTACAACGTAGATCTGATATCAGAGGAATTCTCTGAGACGAGTTTGTGTGTGTGTGTGGGGGGGGGGATAGGAGTTAGGTGTGGGGGTGTTGGGGTGGAGATGTAAGGGGTGGGTCTCGAGAAATCTTCAGCTCCCCAGATGAGCAGGCCAAGGCCTTGCATGAGCTTTAGTGCCACTGATGATATTGATTAGTAGAAAGTTGAGCGCGCGACGGCCCTACATGGGCTTTAGTGCCACTGATAATATTGATTAGTAGAAAGTTGAGCGCGCGAGGGCCCTACATGGGCTTTAGTGCCACTGATGATATTGATTAGTAGAAAGTTGAGCGCGCGAGGGCCCTACATGGGCTTTAGTGCCACTGATAATATTGATTAGTAGAAAGTTGAGCGCGCGAGGGCCCTACATGGGCTTTAGTGCCACTGATGATATTGATTAGTAGAAAGTTGAGCGCGCGAGGGCCCTACATGGACATGGGCTGTAGTGCAACTGATGATGATAAGTAGAGAGGTGAGCAGGCCAGGGCCCTACATGAGCTGTAGTGCAACTGATGATGATAATTAGAGAGGTGAGCAGGCCAGGGCCCTACATGGGCTGTAGTGCAACTGATTGTGATAAGTAGAGAGGTGAGCAGGCCAGGGCCCTACATGGGCTGTAGTGCAACTGATGATGGTCCAAAGAAAGATTCCGTCATTTTAAAGGCGTTTTGCTTACGTTCATTCATTCCAAACCTTCAGTCCTCAGCTCTTTCTGATCGTCATCTCCACAACATCGCATCCACATACACATCCCCAATAGTTCATACACATCCCCAATAGTTCATACACATCCCCAATAGTTCATACACATCCCCAATAGTTCATACACATCCCCAATAGTTCATACACATCCCCAATAGTTCATACACACCCCCAATAGTTCATACACATCCCCAATAGTTCATACACATCCCCAATAGTTCATACACATCCCCAATAGTACATACACACCCCCAATAGTTCATACACATCCCCAATAGTACATACACACCCCCAATAGTTCATACACATCCCCAATAGTACATACACACCCCCAGTAGTCCATACACATCCCCAATAGTTCATACACATCCCCAATAGTTCATACACATCCCCAATAGTTCATACGCATCCCCAATAGTTCATACACATCCCCAACAGTTCATCAACATTCTGAAAAGTTCTGAAAACATTCCACTATTTTGTTTCATAACATATTATCAAAAGATAAGTGTTAGCCGACATAAAGAATTTCGACCATGGATAGATTAAATGCAGACAGTAGCGTCTTACAGGTTAGTGCTACAAAGTAGATGCTCCAGATGCTTTTTTTTTCCCCCCTATGAAGACAAACTCTGAACTAATTTTGAAAAGACATTTTGGGAAATTTAAGATTTCATGGTTAGCAATCTGTGACATTAATAAATAAAGGTAAAAAAGGATTTTTAAAAAACACGTATTTACAAGTGGATTAAAAAGAAGAAAATAATTTAAAACTTATACGTTCAAGTACTTTGATTTAATATGACTAAAAACGAGGGGTTGGTGTTTGTTATAAAAGTTAAATGGAGATCTATAAGTGAGAGAATGAGTAAACTGCATATGTAAAACCTCATAAGCGCCCGCCTCAAATTTTTAGTCATATTAAATCAAAGTACATCCAATATCTATCTGTGGTAAAATTTTGAGCTCTCTAGGGTCATCAGAAGTGGTTTAATTTTACGTTGGCAAATTTGAAAAATTGCGGACAGACAGACACGAAAGCAGGTTAATAAAAACGTGGTAAAATATAAGGTAGCGTTGCTAAACTAGGGCTTGTACCAAACGGGGTGAAAAAAAAGGGGGGGGGGCGCGAAAATTTTGCCTCCCTCGTCTACGGAAAAATCTCGGCAGTACACCGAATAAGTCACTTCTCCATGTCTAGAGAAAAACTCCGTCCGGGCAGGAGGCTGGGGGCATTTCTTCTGGCTACGCCACTGATTCGACAGTCAAATAATAAAATAAACGAGCAATAATTAGCGATCTTTGAACTACCATTGAGTTGTTCCAAGCGAACGTCCGACAAGTGGTTTAATGAAAACCAACAAGTAACCTTGCAGCTTGAGACAATTCCTCGGTGGACGTCTGACAAGTGGTTTAATGAAAACCAACAAGTAACCTTGCAGCTTGAGACAATTCCTCATTGGACGTCTGACAAGTGGTTTAATGAAAAACAACAAGTAACCTTGCAGCTTGAGACAATTCCTCGGTGGACGTCTGACAAGTGGTTTAATGAAAACCAACAAGTAACCTTGCAGCTTGAGACAATTCCACGGTGGACGTCTCGTTCAATTACAATATTTGGAACTCAGAGACTGGCGATCTATGACAAGTCGAGGACTTGCTCGGCCTTAAGCCCGTTTATGGTTTGCTTTACAACTGGTCAGCACAGTCACAGGCCTGAGTTACGAGCGGTCAATGATAAATTGTGTGAGCCGTACACTTTATATGTCGTATTAAAATGCAGTAAAGAGATGCTGTACTCTGTACATAATTTGTCTAAATACGACGTCTGCTCATGCATCAACAAAGCCACGTAGAAGCTAGTCAAACATTATACTACGCTAGTCACGGGCTGATAGGTCGAGAGTTGGAGGACTATAAATATTATATAAAGTAATGCCTGAATAAATATACGCAATCAAACAAAACCCTCTCCTCACCCTGAATTAATGGTCAAACCACTTTGTCCTTCGAAACTTTCCTAAATACACCCCATCCCGGGTCTATAAGTTTGTGGTTAAAACGATTGATACACCAAACAAATAAATTATTAAGTTCATAATAGCGTATCACCCGTCTAAGATGACGGAACTTTTCAAAATAAATACACATCAGATTAAAAACAACGTAATACAGAACTTTCATTTATTCTATTTTTATTTATTTTTATTTGAATCATTTATTATCATACTAGCGTGCACCCGTCAAAAATGAAGAAAGTTTTCAGCTGAAATCTATTTATTTTATTTTAAAAATGCACTTTTTTAGGGCGCCTAAGGCGCCGACGTTTTTCAAAAGCCCAACTAATTTGTCCTTTTTTGATAACTACGAAATATTAAACTTTCTGAAATGCACACAAAGTTTTTATAATAGGGGTTGCAGGGCGCCCCCTTTATTTTTTGATTTTATAATTAACCACCATCTAATTCTCTTTTTTACAATGTTCCCTGTTCCAAAATTAAAATATGAGCGAAAACAATGACGTCACATAATATTTTTTTTACAGCGCATATTTAATTTGCACACCTTTTGATGCTTTGGTGCAGTAATTTGGTTTACCCTTCTTTCTAAAATTAGTAGCGTCAGGACTGACTGACAGACAATACTGACTTGCGTGACAATTGCAAATTATATTGTTTAATTGAACAATTTTATGCGGAACGTTCAAAAAGAGTTATATTTGGTGCAGTAATTTTTGGTGCGCACTATTGAACAAATCAGCCATTACATCCAAGAAGCATTAAACATCCATTACGGGAATTATGTATGTTGAAATATAATTACTTATAAATGACGTCATAGACCTTTAGGGATAAAAACGGGATAGCCTCGAGACCAAATTCGTTCTTTGCAGTTTAAAAGAGACGCAACAAAAAAAAACCAAAAAAAAATTTGGTCAAGTTTTAATATTAAACGTGTTGCCCTTCAGCACTACACAGAATCATCACCTACAAATTAATCAAATTAAAGTTACACAATTTGTTCAATCTACCCATATCTACATTTGATACACAGTACAGCATTAGGTTGGATTATAATTAGAGAGAAATTTATGTAATTGGTTATTGTGTTAATAAAATGAGTCAACTCTGTAGACCAAACACATTGGCATGGGCGGGTTTCTTTAGTAACTAAGTCTGTGTTTTATTTATTTTGTCGGTGACAGCGTGTGTTAAGCGGTGTGTGATGTACTGGAGAAGTGCTTCGGCTTCGGCGTGAGTTCAAAAGGTCAACAAATCGAGTACATCACGCGTAGATCAGTGCTGTACCGTTGTGTTTAGTCAATCGATCGATCACCGATGCACTCTTTCACTTTGATCAATCAAAACTGATACCCCCCTCTCTCTCTCCCCACCCTCTTCATCTTTCCAATCCCCCCGTCCCCCACCATTCACACTAAAGATACTACTTGACAGATTCGACACGATGTCACAATCACAAACTTGTCACATGACTTTCCACTAATGAACGGCGAGATTCAATTCTATAAACACACGTCAACAGCACAAGACCTAACACCATAGTCATAGACCAGGCTCAAGGATGTAGATTGTAGATCAAAACGTGAACACGTGAAGGGGGGAGAGGCGGTTTACGTTGTTTGTAAGTATCTGACTAGAAAAGTAGCGCTAATCCCATTACAACACGGAACATGACTCTACCTGTGTATAAATAATTATACTGTTGTGTGCTCCGACACAGTAGATTGCATTGTTTCTCTATAAATAACTACACACAACTCGGACAGCTCACTACCCGCAATGATCACAGCTGAATGATGTGTTTGTTTTTATTTCAGTGTTTGATTTGAGCCCTCGTATTTATTTGGTTTTAGTGCATTCTGTCATTTAGTACACACACATGTATATGAGTGTATAATACATGTGTGTGTGTAAAATGAATTAAAAATCGCTGACGCAGACAAAAAATAGCTGAAGATGAGCTGAGCAGTTTTTTTTCCCTTCTATATGGTATTATCGTCTATAATATAATACAAGCCTAATCTCCGCCCCAAAACACACCGATCAATAAACAAACACACCAATCAATAAACAAACACACCAATCAATAAACAAACACACCAATCAATAAACAAACACACCAATCAATAAACAAACACACCAATCAATAAACAAACACACCAAACAATAAACAAACACACCAAACAATAAACAAACACACCCACAACTTGGAGAAGTCATTACAAAAGATGACTTCTAACGATACCTTCCTAACACATTTCAAACGAGGGAGTCAAAAACACGAATCGTGTAAACAACGTAGTCAACGAATCAAACACTCACCGGGTGCACGTCATTGGCATCCAAGTCCGTCTCCACCAGCGTGTTGACGCTCTGTGTCTCGATGTCCACATCTATGTTGATGTTGCTATCCGCCATGCTCTGAGGTTTGTGTTCAAGCATTCAATCAGTGGTCGTCGTCGGCCCCTATATGTGTGTGTGTGTGTGTGTGTGGTGTGTTCATCAAAGCGCCGTACCCATGCCTCTAACGAACACTAGAGTCCCATGTCGTGTGGCGCACACCACCCCTCTTCCCTCTCCACCGGAGGCTCGCTACGACCCGCTCAAGACGTAAAATCACAAAAGCGCACGGATCTTACCTGTGCGGTTGTTTTTCGGCGGGCCCGAAAATGCTCGCAGGTAAGTACGTATAAGCTTTCAAGCCTCACTGGCTTATTTCCCCGCAAGTATAATTCCGAAGGCGGTGTAAAGTTTGTGAGTGGAGAGTACTGGCTTTGGTCAGGTGTGTTGAAACAGTGAGATGCTGTCATCACAACGGTACAGCCTGTCATTTATCAAGTGGACGCTGATAAAGTAATAGCAGCGGTTCTCAAAAAAATGTCTTTTCGCCACTGCAGTGGGGTAGTAGTGTCCGTGACGCAACTGGGGCGATTGGAGCGGTGGCGTCACTTATTTGAAGGTTTCAAGCGAGATAAGCAGAGCTTTATCTTACGGAGCTGTTGACATCAGAGACATAGTTAACGGGGGGAGGGGGCAGGTATCCTCGGGCACCGGAGATGTGGATCGCTATAATAGGTTAATGGGCTATGGTGGTATTATATTGAGGTAATTAATGGTGTTCGGGCCTGGGGTAATAGAGGGTGGGTTTATAATATTATTTCCAAAGACACCATTAACTCTAGTTACGTCCCCCTCCTGCTGAATAACGCTGGGCAGCTATTAAAGCCTGATATAACGATGACGCAATGACTCGTTTGAAGAACATTCGGTTATTAGAAATTGTAGGGCACCACGCGCAAAACTTACAGTACAAACTTTTAAAATATTCACCGCCAGGTGATCGAATGCGTCCATCGCCAGAAATGAGAACTCCTGTTGACTACCCTGGCCTGAGAACCCCTGTTGATATGGACTGTATCAGTCAGTGGTGATTAGATCAATTAGAACAGGGCAACATTCTGCCGTACACCTGCGCTGGTGTGGAAAAATAAGACACTGTAAACGTTATAGGAAATTTTCCATTCTAAATTTTTTATTAATTGGCTGTATACATTGTTCTATAGAATCTAAGAGGATGTAATCTATTTCATAAACTCCATATTTTTTATTTTGCCATGCCAGTATTGGGCTTAATAAGCGTGTATCTTAATTTTGAAAACGAAACTAAATATATAATTTTTTGTTAAAGTGACGTGTGCATAAATTTGTTAGTTGTACTGCATTGAGGCCGTGTGGACAAATTTCATCTTAATGAATAAAAAATTATTTTTTTGTTTCTCTTCGTTACCATTACCATGCAACATAGGAACACTTTGTATGCAGGTCTGGATACATATATCTGTGTTGTTTAAGAACTCATTCCTTGTCCAATTACTTACACAGGCAATGCTGTAAGTTTAAGCACCAGCGGTTGAAAAGGTTGAATGAAGCTGAGATTCACTGCTCGCACAGTGGCGTAGCTAGGGGGGTGCAGGGGGGACATATGTCCCCGGGCGCCACGTTAGGGGGCGCCAAAATGAGTATTAAAATTAATTATTTAAATTAATCTTGATGTAAACTTATGCATTTCAAGTACGTTTGCAAGATTGAAATTTGGAGCTCCAAAAATATCTTCTTTACAAACCAGTAGGCAAGCATGATTTTGGCGCCCCCATTGAGCATTAAGGGGCGCCATGTGGATTTTTAAACTAAAAAAGTAACCATTAAAGTATCAATTTTAGGTTTTGTTCAGATACATTCCAAAGGCGCAGCAAGCCTTGAAAGGGTTATCGTAGAGAAAATGAAATTTGATAACATACCTCTAGCCAACTGTCGGTCACAATAACATAACAATGCTTATGTAATGACTGGGGATATATCCGCCCTTCAACGGCGAATATGTGCCAGAAATCACAGAGCATTGTTTGCAAACTGTGACAACCACAGCTTAAACTCAGCTAAACATAATATTGCCAGACGTCCGGCAGAAGGAGGTGCATGTCCTCCTTTTTAGCTCAATTTTCTCCGTCTGGTAGGCAAAGCTAAGATCATTTAAAATGTCGGGCTTCTCTTACATTTTATATTATAATTTTTATGTATCGTTTATAGAACTATTACATCGTATGTTAACTTCAAATAAAAATAGTTTCTGGCTATTTTTAAAACTTATAAAACTGGTCAAGGACGAAAAATGTAGTTTAAGGTTAAAAAAATATCGCAGTCATTGAAAATGAAATGGAAGAAACAGCAGTATTGGAGGTTATGAGCCGTCTTCACACAACCTTGTAAGTTTTGAAAAATAGATTGGAGGAGACATTTATTTCACTGAAAGTCAGGGAGATGTTGAAAAGACTTAAGGAAAGATGTCAAGAAGAAGAGTTTGGAAAATGCAAATTTGGTGTATGAAGAATGCATTAGTTACTTATAAAAGTGGTTGAAAACTTTTGATGAAAAATTGCAATGCTTTAATTGGATGTACTTAGATAATATCATGTAAACTTGATGAACTTTTGGCGAGGTTATTGTATTTGAAAGACAAGGGTATTGTAGATGATGAGCAATTGTTTGACCAATACAGCAATCTTAAATCATTTTTACAAGACAAAAATGAACAGTTTTTTTAAGACTCTTGCATGAACAATGGCAGCTATTACAATAAAATTGTACTAACTTTAAGTTTAATCCGGGACGACTCAAATGAAATATTCAAAATGTTTTCCAATGGCGTCCTTCTAATTGTTTTATTATGCCCTCCTTTTGGTTCCACGTATCTGGCAACCCTAGCTAAACAGGATCCAGTTGTTATCACTTTTTTTTGGAACAGTTGAAAGTATATATTTGTTTTTCTCTCGTTCAACAACTCGTTGGGAAGAATTAAAAAGAATTGTGCCAATCACAGTGAAGAGGGAGTCTAAAACATGCTGGAGTGCACGGTCAGAAGCTGTTAAAGCTATTTATGAAGGACTATATGAACTAGTAGGGCTGTTGGAAAAAGTATCAGAAGATGCAATAGAAGTAGAAGTGACGCAGAAACTTTACTAGCAGGTATATTTAACTTAAACTTCCTAGTTTTGATACATTTCTGGAACATCATTATTATACTTTGGAAAATTGATCATGTCAAGAGACGGTTGCAGAATCCTACTATGAATTTCAAGGAAGCAGCATCTGATCTTGAATCGCTGGTGCAAGAACTTGTCAACATTCGTGATAATTTTATCCTAGTTGCGATAGACAATGGAAAAACAATATGCACAACTTGGGGAATTGAGGTTAACAGAAGGATTAGACGACATCGGAGGATACCTGGAGAATTAGCAAGAGATGCAGGACTTTCGGCAGAAGAAGAAATTGCACGTGTTATGAATTGCGTAATTGATAGACTCTAACAGGAGATATCAATACGGTTTTTGTATAAAAATCTTAAACACCGAATTTGGATTTTTAATAAACGTCAAAACTCTTCTCGCTGAGACAAATGTCGATACAATTTGTCGAAATTGCTTAGATTTTGGAAATTTCTACGACACTGACGTCAATTGTCACAAATTGTGAACAGAAATCGGAGGCTACAAAATGCTGTTCAGTTCCCAGACTGAAGTTCTACCGGAAACTCCTTTGGAGCGTCTTGGTTTTATTGTTTCATATGGAGATGACGTATTTCCAAATATGTGCATTCCACTGCAAATACTTCTAACAATTGCTGTTTCAATTTCAAGCTGTGAGTGTCCCTTCAGCAAGCATAAACTTATTTTGTCTTATTTACATGCTTCAATGGGACAATATCATCTTAGTGATCTTGCACTCCTTAGCATTGAAAGAGAAACACTTGAGAATATTAATTTTGACAATGTGATTGACGAGTTTGCGACGGTCAAATCAAGGAGGATCGATTTGTTGTAGACTATGTCTATTCCAGTCATGTATAATTAGTAGAGTTTTTTTTTCTTCAAATAAATTGTTTACAATCGCATAGAGAATTATTAGTTTGTATTCTACTTCATTAAAATACTAGATGCTTCGAAAATGAACCATATAAACCGTACAATTTCAAAAAATTTCTTGGGGGCTCTATGAGCCCCCAGAATCTGTCGGTCCGAGAAGGGGCGCAGAATTTCTGTCATGTCCCCCGGCGCAGATGACCCTAGCTACGCCACTGTGCTCGCACAACATTCGATCATCACACAACATTCAGTTATCACACAACATTCAATCATCACACAACATTCAGTCATCACGCAACATTCAGTCATCACACAACATTCAGTCATCACACAATATTCAGTCATCACACAACATTCAGTAATCACACAACATTCAGTCATCACACAATATTCAGTCATCTCAACGTGTCCAGATGATTCAAAGACAACGTCATGCTATGCTGCCATTACATCGCCCCCACCCACCACACACACACACACAACCCACATCAATACATCCACATCACCGCCTCAAACTATCACACCTACACAATACATCCCCACACGAGGACACACTTGTCACACACCATCACACCACAACACCATAATACCATCCTATAATGGCCAGTGGCCAGGGAGTGCAGACAACAATTACACGGTAATTTACCAATTACACATTAACACGACTCTGTGCTACCAGCCAGTGTAACAGTATCAACTGTAGGCCTGGCAACCATTACCCGACGTCCCGGGTACCCGCCCGAGTCTTCAACTTTCGAGTACCCGGATTTAAAAATTATTTTAAACAATCAATTACAATAAAGAAACGAAATAACAGAAATTATTTCTAATAACAATTTCGTATTGATCCTCTACGGACACAAGCCCTGGAGGGTTATAACCAAAACATGTAACCACAGTGTGGTGAAACAAATTGTTGGTGACGTCATTCTTAAACCGAAGTGTTGCTCCGCCCCTCCCGCGGAGCTGCGCACGTTTAGATTCAAGGGGACGCAAGTCACTAAACTGGTTCCCTGTCTGGTCACGAATAAACTAAGCCAGCCCCTGAATATCCAAGAGGTCGGCCTTTTCCTGTCCACATTTTATCAAAGCTTCTCAAAGCTCAACAAACTAGGGAACATTCTTTAATAAATTAAACTCTTTAATTGTCCCGCTTAAGCGATCGAAACTAACAGGGGAGTTGCAAATGTTTTACGACCGGGGGATGTGTGGGGTTGACATCATCTGTCGCCCCAGATTCACAAAAAAACCACGAGGTTTTCAACGTAATAATAAATATAACCTATATCGACCATAGTCAGGAGACCTCAAATGCAGCCCCAAGTTAATTGTCAACGGAGGTCGACCCCCTATGCCCTCCTGCCCCAATCATAAGGTAACCTATGTGTACAATATTTTTATTCCCTTTTGTTCAAGTTTTATTGTATACCAAACCTCTGCTTTTGCCACCGTCTTAATTAGGAAATTTGTCATCTATTATTTGAGAACAGCTCTTTCTATTAAATAAATTTAAAAAATTTAAAAAGTACTATCTTCATGTCTTGTCTGAGTTAATCCAGATCCGGACGTCACCCGTCACAGCAACATGACGTCCAACAAAACTTGGGCCAGGTATTATTTTGGTCATAACGGAATGGTTAACTTTGAATTTCGACCTCGAAAGTCTAATTTTGAGACCATTAATCTAAATTGACAAATTATTTAAAAAATTATTTAAAAATTAATTTTATTACTTCCAAAGAATATTGTATTGGTGGACTTTAAACGTGACGTCCTGCACGACGCCTTACCTTACCCTTACCTTATCTCACCTTACCATAGCGTATCTTATCTTATCTTATCTTATTTCATCTTATCTTATCTTATTTTAACTTATATTATACATTAAAGACGCTCCTTCTATACAAAAGAATATTGCGACCTACGCTTAAACTTCTCCATTGTTTATTCTAGTCTTTCATTTTTTAATTAGAGTTTTGTATGTTGGTATAGTGAAGTGTGTTAGTTTTCCTGGTTTATTCAGGCAACTTATTCCACGTAGTGCTGGATTTACCTATTTTCCAAACAAGCGATAGCTTAGGGCCCTCGCCTTCTTTGGGGCCCCCCCGGAATTTTTAAAATCATATTTTGCACTGACATAGAATATCTGGACTTCAAAAGGGCCACCATATCTCAAATAGCTTAGGTCCCAATCAAGTCATAAACAGGCCCTGATTCCACGCCCGAAGTGAAGACGAGAAAGAGGAGGATTTGTAGGGGATTGTCATTATTGAGTGATTTCATTATCCCTATTTCTATCTAACGGTTGTATTAGATTATTGTAGGACTATATTTCAAAGTTGGAAATGAATGTCTTATGTAGTATTACTACTTTGCTCTTTGTTTTCTTATCCCCTTGTGTTTTTAGGGTATAGTAATTCAATTATTTTTGTCAGTTGTGAATATTCACCAATATTGAATCTTGAAGTTCTTTTTTAAAAAATCTTTTCTCGTATCACTTATTTAAAAAAAATTTATTGTTGTTGATGGGTCCCATCTGGAAACTTTGGGAAAACGCTCGAAGGACACCGAAGAACGCCTTTGACATAATTATCCAAGATGCGCGTCGGTCTGTAGAAAAATGTCCATCTTGCTTTATTTCAAGGCTGCGTTGTAATAAAGAATTCACCATGGTTATATAAACTTGCTCTAACTGATCTTAAGACAGATCCTGTCCCCACGCCCATGCGCAATTGTATTTAGTCAAGTGAATACTAAATATTTCATTAAAACCCCATAAATTATAAACATGGTTGCTACTTACACAAGCTGATTGGACCCTGTGACAATCCCCAGCGTAAATTAAAATGGTTTTTCTGCGACATAGGGAGAGAGAGAGAGAGAGAGAGAGAGAGAGAGAAAGAAAGAGAGAGAGAGGGGGAGAGAAAGAGAGAGAGATAGAGGGGAAGGAGTTGCACCCCGTGATTTGTACGGCGTATGTGAATTGCTATAAGGCAGTGGTTCCTAACCTTTTCAGGTCCATGCACCCCTTCAGATGCCCAAACCCCCCTTTAAAACTTGCAGAAAATGCATAATAAACTATGTTAATTTTAGGAACACAACAATAGGCAACAGGGAATTTAGTGAGAGATCTGCTGATTTTTTATGATCAATCAGCGATTTAAATCTGGGGACTGTTTTGGACAACGTAACTCTCATATCATCCTCTGCACTCAACTTATTCCTTGCCTTGGGTTTAATCTTCAAAGGTGTGGAGAATACTGCTTCACAGAGATAGGTAGTGGCAAATGGAAGGAGAGTAAGTACTGCCCTCTTGGCTAGTTGTGGGTAGGAATCTAGCTGGGCGCACCAAAATTCAATAAAGGTATTGCAACTGAAGGCACTCCTCAGTATTTCTCTGGTTCTCAAATCAATAAGGTCATCTTTAGCAAAGTCACTGTCATCAATGTTGTCCAAGTCACAGAGAAAAGGGTTGCGAATCCAAAGGTTTTTCCTAGCAATTTCTTGACAGAAATACCCATCAAAGGGCCGTTGCAATGTTGAAAGGTGCTCTGAAATGTCCCCTTTGATGTTGTCAGGCAGTGATTCCTCAGTGCTTCCTTCTGCAGCAGATATTACAACCTCATGCAAGAGTGGAAAGTTGGCCAAGTTGGACTTTTCTAGTCGTCTTTGGAATAGTGGCAGTTTGTTAAGGAAGGCTTGCAATCTCTCAGTAGCATCCATTAGTCACAGCAGGTCCTCGGAGAGATGTGTTCAACTCATTCAAGATGGTGAAGATGTCAGCCAGGTATGCCAGTTAATGAATGAAATTTGGACAGTCAAACTTGTCAGCAAAGTCACTCTCTTTTTCTCGCAAGAAAATGGCAAGCTCCACTCTGAGTTTTACTAACCGAGAAAGTATCCATCCCCTGGACAACCAGCGCACCCCAGTGTGGTAGAGCAGAACTTCATGCTCAGAGCCCACCTCCTGACAGAACAACTTGAAGAGGCGGTAGTTCAAAGCATGTGAGCGGATAAATTTACAACTATGACTGCAGTAGAAAGAACTGACTTCAAGGATGGAGGTAGAGTTTTGCATGCCAGGGACTGGCGATGAAGGATACAGTAGTGACAATATCTGGAACTTCTTTGTTTACCAGTGCTGAAAATCCTGACGAGTATCAAAGTATCTATCAAAAAGGCTGTATATGGGCTCCCTTTGACGTGACGTGCCTTGCTTATGGTTTACATTTTCAGATTATCAGTTTTTCTTTTTGTTTCCTTCATCTTTTTTCTTCCTCTTTTCCCCCCCTCTGAATCGTTCATGCACCCCCGGGAACCTGCTCATGCACCCCAAGGGGTGCATGCACCACTGGTTAGGAACCCCTGCTATAAGGGTTCAAAGCCGTTTAAAACGGCAGATTCTGTCGTAGCATAAAAAGGGTTTTAAGGGAAATGGGACAAAGGGCATTTTAAACGATTTTTATGTTCCCTCATATATATATGTATTTATATTGTCAGACTGTGTGACCATGGACAACCTCTTTCGCGTGTGACCATGGACAACCTCTTTCGCGTGTGACCATGGACAACCTCTTTCGCATGTGCCCCCTCGGGTTATGTCCTTTCGGGCACTATAAGGATAAACACATTTATTTATTTATTTACTTCTATACATCGTAACTTCAATTCTCCCGTAAGCTTATAAGCCTGTTACCGAGAGTTCATTTTTTGATGTGTCCTAGTGAATTCAGCCAAATTTTAAAAAAAACAAAAAACAAACCATTAAATTTTAATTTGGGCAAGTTAAATGAAAAATAATATTATATTTTAAAAAAAGCAAATCCCTTATTATCATTCTTTATTCCTTAGTTTGGCTTGCAAATTTTAAATATTCTTAACTATATATATACTAGTTTGTGCTGCGGCGCCCCCTTTTTTATGGGCGCCTACGGCGCCCACCTTTTTCAAAAGCCCAACTAACTTGTCCTTGTATGATAAATACGTAATATTAAAATTTCTTAAATGTACACAAAGTATTTTATAATAGTTTTTTTTTATAAATTTTATTTTGTATGTTAAAAGCCCAAGTAACTTATCCTTGTATGATAAATACGAAATATTCCTAAAAGGTTAACAAAGTATGTATATAATATAGGTTTTACTGCGGCGCCCTTTTTATTTAGGGCGCCTACGGCGCCCACTTTTTTTCAAAAGCCCAACAAACTTGTCCTTGTATGATAGCTACGTAATATTAAACTACCTTCAATGTACACAAAGTAATTTTAAATTGAGGTTGTAGGGCGCCTAAGGCGCCCACTTTTTTTTTGGTCAAAAGCCCAAGTAACTTATCCTTGTATGATAAACACGAAATATTCCTGAAAATTAAACAAAGCATTTATATAATAATTTTTACAGTGCCAATCACCACACAATTTTTAAATTAATTTTAGAAAGCAGCGCACCAAATTACTGCACCAAAAAATAACTATTTGAGTCAATCAGCACTGCTTACAACGCAAAATTTAAAAAAAGCAGAGTGATTTCCCTTAACGTTAGGCGGCAGTGATAATTGAGCGTAAATATATATATAACTAGGTTGTGCTGCGGCGCCGTGGCGCCTGCGGCGCCCCATCTTTTAAGGGTGCCTACGGCGCCCACCTTTTTCAAAAGCCCAACTAACTTGTCCTTGTATGATAAATACATAATATTAATATTTCTTAAATGTACACAAAATATTTTATAATAATAATTTTTATGTCAAAAGCCCAAGTAATTTATCCTTGTATGATAAATACGAAATATTCCTGAAAATTAAACAAAGTATTTATATAAGAATTTTTTTATATAATAGATTTTACAGTGCTAATCACCACACGATTTTTAAACTAATCTTAGAAAGCAGCGCACCAAATTACTGCACCAAAAAATAACTATTTGCGTCGATCAGCACTGCATACAACGCAGCATTTTAAAAAAGCAGAGTGATTTCCCTCAACGTTATTGCGGCAGTGACAAATGAGCGTAAATATATAATATATGATAATTCACCGAAGCGATTATGTGCAAATGAGCATGACAAATGACCCTCGCTGGCGTCGACCAATGTCTCGAGACCAACAATGATTCTTGCGTTCACTTGCGTTGCTCCTTCACAGAATAACACAAGATTCGTAGTGTACTAGTTATCACGTCCGCTTTACACGCGGAAGGTCCTGAGTTCAAGCCTCAGCTAAAACATTTAAAAAAATATATTTAAGAATGTGTTTGTGGCCGTTCTTTTCCTCCTTTTTTGCGAACACGGTTGACCCTCGCTAGGGTCGGCCAATCATAGTTTATGGTTGGCAAGCTAGGGTGGTGGGCAGGTAGATAACCGCAGTGCAAATGTCTCGAGACCAAAAATGCGTCGGTGGTTATATCCCGCGTGGCGTATCTAGTTATTATTATTTTAATTCCAGGAGTTGGTAAGACGGATAAACACGATGTCACCCATGGACGAAGCGGGACGTTTTCATTTTACCGCTGCTCTTTCCCGCGGTCACAGCCGATCAGCGAGAAAACCGATGTTCAATGGCGAATTTGCCATTTTTGTGTGCTGGAGATAATAGGGTACGGTGGGACTAATAAAAAAAAATTGACATAACAGATGAGAGTATGCAAAGACACAGAGAGAAATCGGCGATTTAATTGAGGTCGAGATGAATGGGTTTCACTTTATTATACCACACACACACACATATTATATATATGTACTAGGCTGTGCTGCGGCGCCGTGGCGCCTGCGGCTCCCACTTTTTAGGGCGTCCACCTTTTTCAAAATCCCAACTAACTTGTCCTTGTATGATAAATACGTAATATTAAACTTCTTGAAATGTACACAAAGTATTTTATAAATAGGGGTTGTAGGGCGCCTACAGCGCCCACTTTTTTTGGGGGGTCAAAGGCCCAAGTAACTTATCCTTCCTTTGTATGATAAATATGAAATACTCCTGAAATGTACACAAAGTATTTATATAATATTTTTTTACAGTGCTAATCACCACACGATTTTTTAACTACTTTTAGAAAGCAGCGCACCACATTACTGCACCAAAAAATATATCTTTGAGTCAGTCAGCACTGTTTACAACACAAATGCTGACGTCATAGGTTCGTGCGTTGTTTGGTTAATGTTAATCTGTAAACCAAAATGAGTATGATTTTTTAGGCTATATTTTCAATTTTTAAAAAATCATAGTGATGTCCCCAAGCGTGTAGGCGTGAGGCAGTCAGCGATAATTGAGCGTAAATATATATAATTTGCAATGTCACGTCTGTAGTGTCTGTCCGTGACGCTACTAACTTTAGAAAGCAGCGCACCAAATTACTGCACCAATGCATCAAAAGGTGTGCAAATTAAAGATACGCTGTAAAAATATTATATGACGTCATTGTTTTAGCTCATATTTTAATTTTGGAAAAGGGAACAATGTAAAAAGAGGATTTGATGATGGTTAATTATAAAATAAAAAAACAAAGGGGACGCGGTTGGCGCCCTACAACTCCTATCACAAAATACTTTGTGTGCATTTCAGAAAGTTTAATATTTCGTATTTATCAAACAAGGACAAGTGAGTTGGGCTTTTGAAAAAGGCATTTTTTCAAAATAAATAGATTTCAACTGAAAACTTCCGTCATTTTTGACGGGTTATACGCTAGTAAATAACATAATTTGCAATCTGTCACGCAAGTAGTGTCTGTCCGTGACGCTATGCGAGGTAACTCCCGATAAAAAAATATATATAGAAGTAAAAATGTTGCTTTCAAGATTAACGAAATGTGTTTCTGGGCCATAAAATATTGTGACGTGACGTCATTATTTGAGCTTTTAATAATGTGTGAAGGGAACGAAGTAAAAAGAGCCATGTCTTATTTGATGTGATTAATATTATTATTATTGTTTTTGTATTAAATGTCCGTTTTTGTGTATGTGTCCATGTTAATATTACGTACGTAATTATAAATTTAATTTTCTATATCAATGTATAACATTCGTTTTTCGCTTTATTAAATTTACGATTGGTTGTCGTTTGGTTGTCAATTTTCGATGCGTTTTGAACTACAAAACCATTATTTAGTACTGCAAATGAAATTTGTCAACTTATTCTTTAGTTTAGCGTTTTTTTTTCTTTTATACACTTTGAGATTGCATATTTGTATGTTTAAAAAAATAACATATTTAAAAATCGGACTCCTCTCCACAATAGTTTTTGTTTGATTGTTATTTACATGTAATATTTTAATGCGTCTTAGACTAATTTTGAATAAAAATCTTTGCTTTTAATATAGAACTGGAAGGGGTGCTGACTTGAAAATAATGAAAACGTTTATTTCCATTCCTAAAAACGTGTATATTAAATTGTATATACGATTAACTGTTGATACTTTAATATTTTCTTTTATCCAGCGATAAAGTTTACTTCAAATGTTTCATGCAAAATAAATAGTTCTTTGTTATTCATATTTGTAAATAGTTACAGTTTTTCGTTTACATGTTTTTGATACATGTGGTGGTAATAATCTATGGACCAATGGGCACATAAACTGACAAGTCATTATAGATCTTGAAAAGGTGCTGACTTGACAACAATAAAAACGTTTATGTGAATTACTAAATCGTGTATATTAAATTGTAAAATATGATTTACAGTTGATAATTTAATCTTTTCTGTTATCTTGTGACGAACTTTGCTTACTACGTTTCATGCAAAATAAATAATTCTTTGTTATTAACATGTGTAAAAATTAAATTTTATTTTTTACATGTTTTGGTAATAATGTATGGACAAATGGGCGAATAAACTGACAAGTCATAATCATTAATGAAGCTTAAAATGCTTCAAATCACAGATGTGCTTGATGTGGATCACATTATAGTCACATAATTTATTTTTAACTCACTGTGTTGTATTATTGGTGCACTGATAATGGGTGCGAACTATTCAATGCCGCAAGTTAACGTCAGGCTGACTCCTCAGCAATATTTGTTAACACTTCGAACTTCAAACTTCTTTGCTGCAGTATCAATGCATGATGTGTGTAATTCACTATGCATATACTATTATCATGATTATATCATTATTAATCATGCAATCTTATATAACGCGAAGCCTACTCTTTGAGGTTTTCTCATAACACATATATTCGTATATATAATCAAAATATATACTCTGCTATGTCCGTTCGTAACGCTAGATTTTAGAAAGCGCGCCGCTAAAGAAATGGCCTTGAAAAAAATACAGAAAAAAACACAAACAACAACAACAACAGAAAAAATGCTATTTTCAAACGTCCGCATAAAATTTTTTAATATGGAAAAGATATTTAATTTTTCTCTCGTGGTCTCTACATTTTCTGATTATGTACTAAGCAGCTTTCAGGCAAAAGGGACAATTACAAAAACTGAAATATATCCATTTTGAAAACTTCGGTCGTTTTTGACGGGTAATACACTAGTATATATATATAATTCTGAGAGGCTACTCACTTCGCTTATCGAGACATGTGTATTTGTGCTCAGCACCGTGTTGCACGGAACATTGGAACTGCACCAACACACCATCTACATAAAGGCATGTTCATACGTAGAAAATTTGATCAAAACTTGGTCTTGTCATAACTTTCAAAAATTTTTATACATAGCTAAAAATAAATTATGAGTTCGCCAAATAAATTAGTGCATACGCAAATTTCCATGGTTATTTATATCAAATTTTGATCACAATTTGTATGTGTGAACAGGCCATGTCGATTATAATATAGTGAGTATGCTAGAAATTATCCAGGGCTCGGAATTAGTCGTTGTGTTTCTGGTTGCATTGTCTGATACAGTGTGTATCGATGGTTGAACTGCTAAGCGGCTTCAGCAGTGGCTTAGCTAGGGGAGGGGGTCAAAATTCAAAATTCGAAAGTCCCCACTTCCAAAGGAGTGTGAGATTTTTTTATATTAAATATTACCCCACCGCCATGTATGCTAGCAAAGAGGCCAAGCCCCCTGGGCCCCCAAATCCCCACAAATTCCTAGCTACGCCACTGGGCTTCAGTTGACAAAACTTGACTATTTTTCCAGTTTGTTTTCGGGTTACTTGATCTGTGGGAAGGAAACACTGTAAATGAACTTCCCTTCAATCCATAGACAAAAGTTATAAGAAGAAAGAAACGCTCAAACGTGTGCATATATGAGTGTGTTATCGACTGGAGCCAATGCTGGATTTATCTATTTGCTAAACAATCTATACCTTGGGCCCCGCCCCCTTTTTTTCTTGGAGGCCCCGAATTTTTTTTCCATATTTGGCACTGACATATAGAATATCTGGACTTGAAAAGGGCCCCATATCTCAAATAGCTTAGGGCCACATCAAGTCTAAATCCGGGCAATCCGGCCCTTCCTTCGGCTACTGCCCTTTAGTACCCCATTCCTCTTCATATGACTTCATCCAAATACCCTGAGTATGGTCTCCAACCTACTAAATCTCTGAGTATGGCCTCCAACCTACTAAAACTCTGAGTATGGTCTCCAACCTACTAAAACTCTGAGTATGGTCTCCAACCTACTAAAACTCTGAGTATGGTCTCCAACCTACTAAAACTCTGAGTATGGTCTCCAACCTACTAAAACTCTGAGTATGGTCTCCAACCTACTAAAACTCTGAGTATGGTCTCCAACCTACTAAAACTCTGAGTATGGTCTCCAACCTACTAAAACTCTGAGTATGGTCTCCAACCTACTAAAACTCTGAGTATGGTCTCCAACCTACTAAAACTCTGAGTATGGCCTCCAACCTACTAAAACCCTGAGTATGGCCTCCAACCTACTAAAACTCTGAGTATGGCCTCCAACCTACTAAAACTCTGAGTATGGTCTCCAACCTACTAAAACTCTGAGTATGGTCTCCAACCTACTAAAACTCTGAGTATGGTCTCCAACCTACTAAAACTCTGAGTATGGTCTCCAACCTACTAAAACTCTGAGTATGGTCTCCAACCTACTAAAACTCTGAGTATGGTCTCCAACCTACTAAAACTCTGAATATGGTCTCCAACCTACTAAAACTCTGAGTATGGTCTCCAACCTACTAAAACTCTGAGTATGGCCTCCAACCTACTAAAACTCTGAGTATGGCCTCCAACCTACTAAAACCCTGAGTATGGCCTCCAACCTACTAAAACTCTGAGTATGGCCTCCAACCTACTAAAACTCTGAGTATGGCCTCCAACCTACTAAAACCCTGAGTATGGCCTCCAACCTACTAAAACTCTGAGTATGGCCTCAAACCTACTAAAACTCTGATTATGGTCTCACACCTACTAAAACTCTTAGTATGGTCTCCAACCTACTAAAACTCTGAGTATGGTCTCCAACCTACTAAAACTCTGAGTATGGTCTCCAACCTACTAAAACTCTGAGTATGGTCTCCAACCTACTAAAACTCTGAGTATGGTCTCCAACCTACTAAAACTCTGAGTATGGTCTCCAACCTACTAAAACTCTGAGTATGGCCTCCAACATACTAAAACTCTGAGTATGGCCTCCAACCTACTAAAACCCTGAGTATGGCCTCCAACCTACTAAAACTCTGAGTATGGCCTCCAACCTACTAAAACTCTGAGTATGGCCTCCAACCTACTAAAACTCTGAACCCAGCCAGATGTTCCTGAGGTGAGGAGGTTGGTAAGTGATCACCTAATAATGTCCAATGTTTACGTCTCGTCTAACGACGCTCCGTTGGGTCGAATCGCTTTGTTTCCAAAAGAGATGATCTCTGTTGGATCAATCTGTATGAAAATTTTAATTAAAACTGGCATCGATATTCTAAGTGCCACATATGTGACCACCCCTCCCCCTGACATCTGACCTTGACCCCCATAAGCAGACTTGTCGTTTTATTCCCCACCCGTTGTCTCACCCCCCTATTCCGCCACCCCACCCCCTTTGTGACGGAGTTAAACTTCATGTTAACCCTCCCCCTCCCCTGACCCTCATCTGATAACATAACAAATCCATTGGCGCACCGGAACTGGAAATAATGCCACTGCACACAGAGTTATGAATATCTCCTCCCACCACCCACCCCAGCCCCCCCCCCGAAATTTTTTTTTAAAAAAAATTGCCCTGTTCATATCAAGCCGGAAACTGTGAGTTGCGAGGCATGGATTAAGGCTCTATGCATCATGGCCGTACATGACCATGGGCGTCGCTAGGAATTTTCCAGGGGGGGGCAAAAAAATCCCACTTTTTTTTATATTTTAACTGGCAATGCCATACAGGTACAATTTTCAATTAAATTCAAGATCAGTATAAAATAAGGGTTGAAAAAAGCCTTAGAAATTAATAAGATTTACAAATTAGTGCTGCAATAGTTAAAATACAACATTTATTAATGCATTTAATAAATTACATATTTTTTTCTCAAATGTAGGGGGGGGCAAATGCCCCCCCTGCCCCACCTTCCCTACGCCCATGTACATGACAAGGGGGGAAAAGACGCGAACGAAAAAGAAATGATAACACCATGTTCTTAAGTCAATGCGGGGGTGACAACTTGTGGATCTTCCTTTATAGTTATCGATCGAATATGTTGAGGATATTGGGAAGTATTTAAATATATGTATGATTGATGGTTTCAGAAATGTATCCACACCTTAAAGATCATTATAACAACACACTTCCTCAGTTTTATCATTTCACAGCAGCACTGAAAGATTTATCATTCTCTCCTCTGTAACATTAATGAATTGATTCTGTTATTACACGCATTTTACAACTGTTATTTATATCGTAACAGCCTACAAATCAAACAATTTAATCTCTGTCACACCTGTACCACCACCATCTCTTTAGTCCAACCATCTGTGTCACAAACATCTCTTTAGTCCAACCATCTGTGTCACAAACATCTCTTTAGTCCAACCATCTGTGCAACCAACATCTCTTTAGTCTAACCATCTGTGTCACAAACATCTCTTTAGTCCAACCATCTGTGCCACCAACATATCTTTAGTCCAACCATCTGTGCCACCAAAATCTCTTTAGTCCAACCATCTGTGCAACCAACATCTCTTTAGTCTAACCATCTGTGTCACAAACATCTCTTTAGTCCAACCATCTGTGCCACCAACATCTCTTTAGTCCAACCATCTGTGCCACCAAAATCTCTTTAGTCCAGCCATCTGTGCCTCCAACATCTCTTTAGCCCAACCACCAGTACCATCACCATCTCTTTAATCCAACCACCAGTACCATCACCATCTCTTTAATCCAACCACCAGTACCATCACCATCTCTTTAGTCCAACCACCAGTACCATCAACATCTCTTTAGTCCAACCACCAGTACCATCACCATCTCTTTAATCCAACCACCAGTACCATCAAAATCTCTTTAATCCAACCACCAGTACCATCAAAATCTCTTTAGTCAAACCATCTGTACCATCATCACCCAGTGTTCGTATAACGTCAACAATCTAACTTCTGCCTCTCTTCTCTTATTGCACCCATCTCCAACAGACCCATCAGGAGTCTGCAAACAAGTGACACAACTCCAACAGACCCATCAGGAGTCTGCAAACAAGTGACACAACTCCAACAGATCCATCAGGAGTCTGCAAACAAGTGACACAACTCCAACAGACCCATCAGGAGTCTGCAAACAAGTGACACAACTCCAACAGACCCATCAGGAGTCTGCAAACAAGTGACACAACTCCAACAGACCCATCAGGAGTCTGCAAACAAGTGACACAACTCCAACAGACCCATCAGGAGTCTGCAAACAAGTGACACAACTCCAACAGACCCATCAGGAGTCTGCAAACAAGTGACACAACTCCAACAGACCCATCAGGAGTCTGCAAACAAGTGACACAAAATAAATAAAGAAAGAATGGCCGTGCGCATCAACCCTAAAAAAAACGTGACGGAAGCGATAAAACGGATTGAACCGGTGTTCCGCCCCCTCCACCCTTTTTCCACCCCTCCCGCCACGATCAGCCATCACGGGGATGAACCTATTATCAGAATAATGCCATAAAAGGGAGACTACAGAAGCCTCCCCTTTTGACAGCGGACAGATGACCAGGATAGAAAATTGATTCATCTGATCACCCCGGGAGATCTCGGCCAAGACGGCCCGTACCCGGGCCGGGGGAGAGACAATTGTCTGGAACCGGACAGGTCATTAGTCAGCATGTCACGTGGCCGATCGATCGCTGTTTGATCGATGCGCGTGGAGGATTGTTTTAAAGGGGGGACGCCTACCGGTGCATGCTGTGAGGAAATACTATCGGCTTAAACAGAGCGGATGTATGCTTCCGCCGTTGTTTGAACAAATGAACAACATGAATTCATGGTCACTGAATGAATATGATAGGGAGGAATATGATAGGGAGGCATATGATAGGGAGGGGAAATATGATAGGGGGAATATGATAGGGAGGAATATGATAGGGGGGGGGAATATGATAGGGAGGAATATGATAGGGAGGAATATGATAGGAGGAATATGATAGGGGGGAATATGATAGGGGGGAATATGATAGGGAGGAATATGATAGGGAGGAATATGATAGGGGGGACTATGATAGGGAGAAATATGATAGGGAGGAATATGATAGGGAGGAATATGATAGGGGGGAATATGATAGGGAGGAATATGATAGGGAGGAATATGATAGGGAGGAATATGATAGGGGGGAATATGATAGGGAGGAATATGATAGGGAGGAATATGATAGGGAGGAATATGATAGGGAGGAATATGATAGGGAGGAATACGATAGGGAGGAATATGATAGGGAGGAATACGATAGGGAGGAATACGATAGGAAGGAATACGATAGGGAGGAATACGATAGGGAGGAATATTATAGGGAGGAATATGATATAGAGGAATATGATATGGAGGAATACGATGAGGGGCAACTTGATAACGGTGTAAAAATTAACGAATGGTTTAATGTTAATTCTTTGACATAAGTTAGTGATTCAATGCAGATGACATTATATTTCAAACGGCTGAGCGTGTGTGTGTGTGGATGGGGGGGGGCGTTCACGTGTTTGTAAAATAGAGTAGCTTGCCCTTGGACACCAGGTTAATTCTTTTTTTAAAAAAATCGATATCAATATCATCACTCAACCTGGGTAAAAAGGAGAATATGTAAGTATTGTTATTTTTATTATGCCGGCCCCGTAGCGAAGCACGGGTATTGCGCTTGTATATGAATATGTTTACAAACATATTATTTTAAAATGAATGAATACTTTAGTTCTCATGAATCAAAGGTATCATTCATTACCCAGTCCATGTTCTCTTAGATAAACTATGCTATCCATGGAAACCACGAATGCAGGGGCGTACCGAGGAGCTGGGCAAGGGTTACATAGTCGCCGGGCGCCAAGTTACAGGGACGCCAAAATGAGCATACAAAGTCACATTATAATAATAAGTGAACATTAGTAAAATATTAATTTACGGTCCTGGGGTGGAGGGAGGCGCCAATTTTATATTTTGTCCCCGGATGCAAAATATCCTAACTACGCCTCTGTACGTATGTCATGAAAGCGAATATGATAAGAACCAAACTATTCGAAATGTCCGCTAATAATATCGAAAATTCCTTCCCAACTGTCAACATAAGTCAAACGTTTAAAGACCCCTCCCCGCCCTAACCAACATATATTTATTTTCACCCCCCCCCTCATCCCCATCTTAATGTATAATACTAATACCACAACAATCTAGAACTCATCAGTGCTGAAACGTCTTCCTCTGATGAAAATCTGCTTCGCTCATCACTGTACATGTATTTTGGCAGACGTTCGGAATCCACGCATGCTTTTTATTTTATTTTATTTTTTTAATATAAATATTTATTGAAGGAAATGTAAATGTTTGTATTAATGTGTTGATGCTGGTCAGTCCACTTTGTGGGTGAGTCTGCAATCAGGCTTATAGATAAGTAGATGGATAACATACAAACAGGGTATGAGAGAAATCAGGCTTATAGATAAGTAGATGGATAACATACAAACAGGGTATGAGAGAAATCAGGCTTATATATAAGTAGATGGATAACATACAAACAGGGTATGAGAGCTATCAGGCTTAAATTATAGATAAGTAGATGGATAACATACAAACAGGGTATGAGAGCAATCAGGCTTATATTATAGATAAGTAGATGGATAACATACAAACTGGGTATGAGTGAGCCTGACAGGGCATTGCTCTCTTTGGCTCTGGATTTCACCGCAGCTAAGCTTTGATAGAGAAACTATATGGTCAATAATGAGGCACTACGGAGTACCAAACAAAATAACTAACATCATCCGAAATCTGTACGAAAACTTCACCTGCCAAGTTATAGTACATAATGGTAGACTAACAGATGAATTCCATGTCACAACTGGAGTCAAACAAGGATGCCTCCTTTCACCACTTCTGTTCCTTCTTGTGTTAGACTGGGTCACAAAAGAAGCTTATGCAAGCTCAAGAAAAGGAATCCAGTGGAACCTAATGCAAAAACTAGAAGATTTGGAGTTTGCGGATGACTTGGCCATTCTGTCCCACAGACTTCAAGACATGCAAGACAAAATCACAGCCTTGAGCGAGACTGGGAAAAAAGTAGGACTCAATATAAACATTCAAAAAACAAAATTTTTGAAAATAAACTTCCTACAAGATGGAGTCATCCAAGTAGAAAACCGCAACCTGGAGCAAGTTAACAACTTTGTATACCTTGGGAGTGTGGTCAGTGTATCAGGGGGAACAGATGAGGACATCGAACGAAGAATAAATTTGGCGCGACAGGCCTTTGCCAATCTGAAACAGGTCTGGAGATCTACACATATCTCTGTCAAAACAAAAGTAAGGATCTTTAACACCAATGTTAAAACGGTCCTACTATATGGATCCGAAACATGGCGGACGACAGAGACAACAATAAAACAACCCCGTAAAAACAATGTTTTTGACTATAAATCCCTTATATATGAGACATAACTAAAAGTATTGATAATGTTCAAACGCGACAAATATTTACAGACTGAATTTGTCTTAACTCCCGTTTGCTTTTAACCCGGGGGGTGGGGGTGGGGTGGGAGAGGGGAAAGGTCTTGTCACCGATCACTGTACCGAGCTCAGCGTGACACGCAAAATGTAAACAAAAGCACGCCGGTACACCTGGTTAAAGCACGAGATTTGTTCACCTCTGGCTGGCGTGAAGTCAAGTGACCCGTAAAATGTAAAAGATAGCGACCGCTATAAAAAATAAACTAAAAATGCATTAATTTAATTACGGTACGTTCGATCGATCTGAAATTTTGATACGATGCATTGTGAGGTGAGACGGGTCCGTGTGCCAAATTTCAGCTCGATCGGCGCACGGGAAGTGGGTCATTTTTGACTTTTGTTTTTCCGCTCGCCCGCCCGCCCAAGACAGACAGAGAGAGATGACGAGACGGCGGTGAAGTTAATATAAGGGATTTAAAAACAAAGTTTTTGACTATAAATCCCTTATATATGAGACATAACTAAAAGTATTGATTATGTGCAAACGCGACAAACATTTACAGACTGAAACCGAAATTATCTCCCTTGGCTTTAAAAAAAAAGGGGGGGGGAAGGGCTGAGGGGGTGTGGACATGGACGGGTGGCGTCAACACGTTAGCTCAACTCCAGGTTGTTTACCTGGTTTAAACACGAGATGTGTTCACCGGTGGCTGGCCTGAAGTCAAGTGACCCGTAAAATGTAAGCAATAACGACCGCTACTTATAGTTTAAATGGATAAACTAAAAATGCATTAATTTAATTACTGTACGTTCGATCGATCTGAAATTTTGATACGATGCATTGATAGGTGACACGGGTCCGTGCGCCAAATTTCAGCTCGATGGCTTCACGGGAAGTGTGTCATTTTCGACTTCTGTTTTTCCGCGGGCGGGCGGGCCCAAGACAGAGACGGCGGTGAAGTTAATATAAGGGATTTAAAAATAGACTCCAGACCTTTGTTAACAGATTACTCAGAAATATTCTGAAAATAAAATGGTTTGATAAGGTCGAAAACTCCAAGCTGTGGGAGAGGTGTGGACAAAGAACAGTAGAACAACAAATTATGGAAAGAAAGTGGAGATGGATTGGACACACCCTCAGGAAAGATAACAGCAGGGCTAGGCAGGCCTTAGATTGGAACCCCCAGGGCAAACGACAACGAGGAAGACCCAAGCGTACATGGAGACGGAGCATGTTGGACGAGGCTGGAAGGACTGGGAAAAGCTGGGAAGAATTGAAGCGACTGGCAAGGGACCGTGTAGAGTGGCGAGCTTTGACAAAGGCCCTATGTTCCACAAGGAACTTAAAGGACAAATGATGATGATGATGATGATATTTGTTTCGTTGCTGAAATTTTAAATATTTTAAAAGAAACCCTGAACATTGACAGCCTCCAGAGACTGACAAGGATGACAAGTCTATCAGTTAACACGAGTTCTGTATATGCGCGCTATTGTTCCTTGTGCTGCCTCCGAGCGGGGCATGAGTGCTTCAGTCAGGATGCATTTCCTCATAGACCTGTCTTACGTCATGGCGATAATGAATTCGGTCTTAAAGTGCAGATAGTTGGGTTTCGGGACCTGTTTACATAATGTCAAATAACGGTAGAGAAAAATTGTACTTCATTTTTTAATATTAATTCTTTAATAAAATCATAGAATAAATTATTTCACACTTTTTGCGATACCAAAATTGTTACTTTTCGTTAATCAAAATTGTTACTTTTCGTTAATCAAAATTGTTACTTTTCGTTAATCAAAATTGTTACTTTTCGTTATAAATGTAGATGAATAATGAAAAGATTATAAAAAAAAATAGCCATCTTAAAGGCGAAAACTTCATTTAAAATCAATAATTCTTTATGAAAAAATGTGTATTACCAGAAGTTTTTAAAATATCAATCTAGTTGTTAAAATGATGAATTCGTTAAAAACAATTAATAATAAAAACTCGAATTAGTATTTATACGCAATTTTCAATAAAGAATTTCCGATTTTTTTATTGAAGGGAAATCATTCTAGATTACATTAAAAGTCATTTCAAATCAGTAATTCTAAAACTAAACAAAACAATTGCTCACTATCAGCATTTTTTCTCTAGGACGTCATATCCCCTCACGCTACACACACCAAGAATGTATCAATATAATACGCACCGTGCAACAGTCTAACTTTAGAATTCACAAAGCGGGAAAACCCCATTAACTATCATTCTAGATTACATTAAAAGTGATTTCAGAGCAAAATTATGAAACTGGACAAAAACTATTGCTATCTACAAAAAGCTGCTAAAATTACAGCAGTCGAACGAAAAGAGATTTTTCAAAAATTCCTGCTCCAACATTGTTCTAAATATTATTAGCTATTGTTTGACGTTTGTTTCTAAACGATAGATGTTATGGTTGGCGAGAAAGTGACAAAATAGTGATATTTTTTCGTTTTTAAATTTTTTTTCCAGGTAATCCAGTATACCTTTTGGGTATTTTTTTTAGCCCGTGAACATTTTTGGGACCTCCTTAACATATTTTCAAAGACCTGAACCCTCTATCTGGTATGGTTCAGGAGTAGTTGCTTGTGCAAGCTCGAACAGACAGCGCAGACATTTCAAATAAACAAACGCAATTTTTCCCATTGGAAATTGCGTTAAAAAAATTATATTATCTTTACGGCCCAGGGAAATAAATTTTGCCTCTGAAACATAAACTATATGTTGAAAAAAATCAAGAACCTTTCTTATTCTAATATTTTTATTTTAACAGTTCTGTTGTGACTATTTTTCAAAAAATGATTTTAAGAAACAAACAATTGTCAGTGAAATGAACTTATCTACGATAAAGTTATTTAAGAACTAAATATAGTTTATTCCACACCTTTATTCAACTCACCAACCCATCACGCCCCCTTCCGTATTACCTAGAATCTAGAGACCTGACACCTGTGAACAGATAAACAACTCCAAAGATCAAAGATATACATGTTTTAAAAAAAATTATTATACTAATAATTAATTCAAAATAATAATTTTTAATTGATTTTATGATCATCATTTATTTTTTGGTTGGACGTCTGGGACATGAACCGCTTACCTTTCGATTGTTGTAGTTCAGTCTACAATGTAGTGAAATGAAAAAAGTTATTTTACCTGTCCCTCCACCAAACACGATCTTGGTGTAATTCAACTTACCTTACATACCTGTATGAAATTGTAGGCTAATTGAAATAAACGTATACTTTATATGAACGTGTCTGACCGCAGTTCAAATCAGTATAGTTCTTGCCTACTACTATGAAGGTAACGGCTCAAGTCCAAAAGAAAACAATTTACAAAAATAAAAAAAATTAAATATATTAAGTTATATGAAAGGTAAAGGCAAATGTTTTATATATTCAACATTGAAGTTAAAACGTAAAGAATAAGTTATTTTTTATTTGATTCTTTGGTTGAGTGTTCAGATCCTTTGAATGAAAAAGAAAAATATAGTCATCGTCTGTGATAGTATATATAACAATTTTTTTCTAAATGTCTTTTTGAGTTGAATTAGCTGCAATAGTAAAGCTACAAAATATTGTGTTAAATGATACAGATTTGGCTTCAAAATGTGTTACTATGATTATCATTTTTTGTTCCATTGATTTTTTTTATTATGACCCGCTGAAAGCGCTAATTCCCTTGCAGATTCCCTGTTGCTACTCTAATGTTGGCGTCTGCTTCAATGAATGAAATCACCTGTCTCCCGTTTTTTTCCTTACATGAACCAGATGGAGGTTCGTTTTACAAAATTTGGTTGTAGAGCTAAGAAAAAATAACCTCCTCCGCCTTGATTTATAAGACTTCAGCACACAACGGTCTAAATTGTTTCGCCGCGTCATAATTTTAGTGCAGACCTCTCTGAAAACAATTATAAGATCGCCAGGTGTATAGCGGTTCTGAATAATCGCTGACACGCAGGCGCCAAAATCTGACAAGGCACGTGTTGTGATACGATATTTTAGCTAATCTGATAGGAAAGTAAAAAGTTTAACCGTTTACAAAATAGGGTTTTCCATTTCTATAACGCCGGCTTCACCATTTTCTATTTTTAAAACAACAGGACAAATCTTTGGTCAAGATCTTCCTTTTGAAAGCGAGAAACATGTAAAAATAACCTTCTAAAAATATATGGAAACCACTCAGTACATGCAGAATGATCAACAGGATCTCATCTAACACGACATTCTATGACGACGCAGAAGAGTTAACTTAAGAGCTCATGTATTAAGTTTAATTAATGTTTTGTCTGCAGATTTAAATCTTAGAAGATTCTCTTTATAAAATAAATTCTCACCATTTCCTGGTAACCTTTTCAGCGATTAACCCATGAAAACTGAAATAGAATAAATCGACCGTTTTCCGTCTTTTAACCAGACTTATTGCTGAGATGGCCTTCCACAACATTTTACCCCAAACTTATCCCAAAACTCATCAGATAAAACCGATGATTATAGCAATTAGCGAAGGCCGGGTCCTTGTTTTTGAAATTTACTCTCTTTTTTTGTCCCATCATATCAACATATCAGAGCTGGCACTTGGCAACTCAAACCTTGCAGGTCTCCTCAAAGGAAGGCTGAATCCAACAAACAAGTTTTAATATCTATACTGTAAGTAGAAATTTAAATGCATTTCTATTTTATTTACAAATCTTAATCTAATTTTATTTTATGGACAAATCATGATCGTTTATCATGTATCCACAAGTGTAGTTTTCAACCTATTAGCTGATGGAAGTGCGGTAAATGATGTGTTCTGAAAATATCAGGAAAATCCAGAGCAGACTGTCGATAGTTGATGCACGTGCGCTCTATTTGAACAACCTTAAATGTATATTATAAATGTATATATATAAATTATTTAAATGGGTTAAGATGCATTTTTGGTCGCGTGCATATTTAAAAAATTAACAAACAAAAAGTTAAGCATTTATTTTCGGGTTTGTGTTACTTTAATTAGACAACACCAATCACAACACAAATTACAAGACCAATCACAACACCAATCACAACACCAATTACAACACCAATCACAACACCAATTACAACACCAATCACAACACCAATCACAACACCAATCACAACACCAATCACCACACCAATTACGACACCAATCACGACACCAATTACAACACCAATCACAACACCAATCACAAAACCAATCACAACACCAATCACAAAACCAATCACAACACCAATCACAAAACCAATCACAACAACAATCACAAAACCAATCACAAAACCAATCACAAAACCAATCACAACACCAATTACAAAACCAATCACAACACCAATCACCACACCAATTACAACACCAATCACAACACCAATCATAAAACCAATTACAACACCAATTACAACACCAATCACAACACCAATTACAACACCAATCACCACACCAATTACAACACCAATCACAACACCAATTACAACACCAATCACAACACCAATTACAACACCAATCACAACACCAATCACAACACCAATCACCACACCAATCACAACACCAATCACAACACCAATCACAACACCAATCACAACATCAATCACAACACCAATCACCACACCAATTACAACACCAATCACAACACCAATTACAACACCAATCACAACACCAATCACCACACCAATCACAACACCAATCACAACACCAATTACAACACAAATCATAACACCAATCACCACACCAATCACAACACTAATCACAACACCAATCACACCAATCACAACACCAATCACAACACCAATTACAACACCAATCACAACACAATCACAACACTTATCACAACACTTATCACAACACCAATCACAACACCAATCACAACACCAATCACAACACCAATCACAACACCAATCACAACACCAATCACAACACCAATTACACACCAATTACAACACCAATTACAACACCAATTACAACACCAATTACACACCAATCACAACACCAATTACACACCAATTACAACACCAATCACAACACCAATCACCACACCAATTACAACACCAATTACAACACCAATCACAACACAAATCACAACACCAATTACAACACCAATTACACACCAATCACAACACCAATTACACACCAATTACAACACCAATCACAACACCAATCACCACACCAATTACAACACCAATTACAACACCAATCAAAACACCAATCACAACACCAATTACAACACCAATCACAACACCAATCACAACACCAATTACAACACCAATAACAACACCAATTACAACACCAATCACAACACCAATCACAACACCAATCACCCCACCAATTACAACACCAATTACAACACCAATTACAACACCAATCACAACACCAATTACAACACCAATCACCACACCAATCACAACACCAATCACCACACCAATCACAACATCAATCACACGTCCCACCCCCTTTTTTAACCTCGCCCCCCTCCCCCACCAAATCCTTCTAAGTGCACAAAGTGCTGCAACAATGAATGGACGTGGCTGTGAGCATAACTTTGCCCAGAATGCCACCTTTGGGATATAAAATCCCCACCCTTATCGTGAGAGGGTGGATTCCCCATAGAAATACACAGGTGATCAACATAGTTCCCCATACAAATACACAAATTATCAATATAATTCCCCATACAATTACACAAGTGATCAATATAATTCCCCATACAATTACACAAGTGATCAATATAGTTCCCCATACAAATACACAAATGATCAATATAATTCCCCATACAATTAAACAAGTGATCAATATAATTCCCCATACAAATACACAAGTGATCAATATAATTCCCCATACAAATACACAAGTGATCAATATAATTCCCCATACAAATACACAAGTGATCAATATAATTTTCTTAAAATAATAACAAAATTCAGCAAGCTCTCAGATGTTCATAAACCTCACTGGCCTCTTTGATCTGAACTCGTCGACGCTACACGGCCGTAAACCTGGCCACAACGTCACCCGTTTTAAGCACAAGTCGCCACAGGAAGGTCATGACCTCAAACTTGCAGGGCATTTTGGGACGGTTTTTATAATCTATGATGTTCTTATTTCACATCCGTCAAATGACATGTCTAACAACCTGCCGAATCGTGTGAGCCTTGGCTGGCGACATCTGCCAGAGAATGAATGGGTCTGAAAGTAGTGTGATGTCAGGCAGGTCCAACAAAAAGTACATATCTCTGAGTGGTCCAATACAAGGTGTCTGTAACGGTGTCGTTCCAAAAGAGGCATCGATCCCTCCCTCCCTCCCCCCCCCATCCCACTTTTGTCGACCATGGACCTTGGTCATCTGTACACTAAACTTGCATGTTTCTCTCAGAAATTAGGTACGTGAACATTCACAAATAAACCCAGCTCATTCGAACGGTGGCTTATATGTTTAAAGTTTTCTTTCCAAAAATATTTTGCTTATCGGACTAATTCAAATCCTGTGGAAATCGGAAACCCCCCCCCCTTCCCAACACGCACCCACTTTTTTGGATCTTGCCGCCCTGGCATCTCCCGTCCTCGCCTATATTATTATTGAGAATTAGCCACGGTTTCCATGTACATAAATTAGTTCTATAATTTGATGAGTGAAGTGACATTGTCTGCCACCAGCCTGCCACCACCACCCCTTTTGTTATTGTAATAACCAATAAGTTTTATCTGTAATTTTCAAATATTCTCCTATGTAAAGATGACTTTGGCGCCCCTCCGTATGACACGATGGGTGAGTCCCCCCTTCCCCCTCCCCATGCTTATGGTCACTGGTGTGATTTGTACGCCAAAGGTAACCCGACGTTTCTCAAAATAACACCCCACACCACTTTCTCCGGACGGCCAATAACCAACGACTTCATTCCAGAAGGGCTGCATTGCACGGTCACAAATTTACCGGTATTTTCTAGAATCTTTGTAAAGTTTGCAACGAAAAAGAAAAGGGATGTGTCTTTTCATGAATTTTAAGTTCTCTGAATCAATACGGGGGCTCTGAAATCTCTGCATTTTTTACTAGTTTGGAAGTAGAATGTGTTTTGGCGTGAGAACTTTGTTGTTTATCTCATTCCTAATTAATCGTATTTCTCTTTTTTCTTTTTTAACCATCTTATGAAATTTCCTCACGTCCAAACAAACAGACAAACATTTTTTATATTTAAAAACTGATTTAAGAATTTATGTTTTTATTTCAGAGTTTGATCTATCGACTATTATCGTCTTCTGGATTTACTGTTCAGATCTTGTTATGGAGTTCAAATGTACGGTAGAAGTACATATCTACAGCTAAACTTTGAAATAAGTTATTGTGAGGCAGCTTTAAAAAAAAAGATTTCATTTTTGAAATTGATGTTTCCCGTAAAGAATTAACCCCTGCAGAGTTAGAACCAGAGAACATAACCAATAGAGCAGAACCAGAGAACAGAACCAATAGAGCAGAACCAGAGAACTGAACCAATAGAGCAGAACCAGAGAACAGAACCAATAGAGCAGAACCAGAGAACAGAACCAATAGAGCAGAACCAGAGAACTGAACCAATAGAGCAGAACCAATAGAGCAGAACCAGAGAACAGAACCAGAGAACAGAACCAGAGAACAGAACCAATAGAGCAGAACCAGAGAACAGAACCAATAGAGCAGAACCAGAGAACTGAACCAATAGAGCAGAACCAATAGAGCAGAACCAGAGAACAGAACCAGAGAACAGAACCAATAGAGCAGAACCAGAGAACTGAACCAATAGAGCAGAACCAGAGAACAGAACCAATAGAGCAGAACCAGAGAACTGAACCAATAGAGCAGAACCAATAGAGCAGAACCAGAGAACAGAACCAGAGAACAGAACAAATAGAGCAGAACCAGAGAACAGAACCAGAGAACTGAACCAATAGAGCAGAACCAGAGAACAGAACCAGAGAACTGAACCAATAGAGCAGAACCAATAGAGCAGAACCAGAGAACAGAACCAGAGAACAGAACCAATAGAGCAGAACCAGAGAACTGAACCAATAGAGCAGAACCAATAGAGCAGAACCAGAGAACAGAACCAGAGAACAGAACCAATAGAGCAGAACCAGAGAACTGAACCAATAGAGCAGAACCAATAGAGCAGAACCAGAGAACAGAACCAGAGAACAGAACCAATAGAGCAGAACCAGAGAACAGAACCAGAGAACTGAACCAATAGAGCAGAACCAGAGAACAGAACCAGAGAACTGAACCAATAGAGCAGAACCAGAGAACAGAACCAGAGAACAGAACCAATAGAGCAGAACCAGAGAACAGAACCAGAGAACTGAACCAATAGAGCAGAACCAGAGAACAGAACCAGAGAACAGAACCAATAGAGCAGAACCAGAGAACAGAACCAATAGAGCAGAACCAGAGAACTGAACCAATAGAGCAGAACCAATAGAGCAGAACCAGAGAACAGAACCAGAGAACAGAACCAATAGAGCAGAACCAGAGAACAGAACCAGAGAACAGAACCAATAGAGCAGAACCAGAGAACTGAACCAATAGAGCAGAACCAATAGAGCAGAACCAGAGAACAGAACCAGAGAACAGAACCAATAGAGCAGAACCAGAGAACAGAACCAGAGAACTGAACCAATAGAGCAGAACCAGAGAACAGAACCAGAGAACAGAACCAGAGAACTGAACCAATAGAGCAGAACCAGAGAACAGAACCAGAGAACTGAACCAATAGAGCAGAACCAGAGAACAGAACCAGAGAACAGAACCAGAGAACAGAACCAATAGAGCAGAACCAGAGAACAGAACCAGAGAACTGAACCAATAGAGCAGAACCAGAGAACAGAACCAGAGAACAGAACCAATAGAGCAGAACCAGAGAACAGAACCAGAGAACTGAACCAAAAGAGCAGAACCAGAGAACAGAACCAGAGAACAGAACCAATAGAGCAGAACCAGAGAACAGAACCAATAGAGCAGAACCAGAGAACAGAACCAGAGAACTGAACCAATAGAGCAGAACCAGAGAACAGAACCAGAGAACTGAACCAATAGAGCAGAACCAGAGAACAGAACCAGAGAACTGAACCAATAGAGCAGAACCAGAGAACAGAACCAATAGAGCAGAACCAGAGAACAGAACCAATAGAGCAGAACCAGAGAACAGAACCAGAGAACTGAACCAATAGAGCAGAACCAGAGAACAGAACCAGAGAACTGAACCAATAGAGCAGAACCAGAGAACAGAACCAGAGAACTGAACCAATAGAGCAGAACCAGAGAACAGAACCAGAGAACTGAACCAATAGAGCAGAACCAGAGAACAGAACCAGAGAACTGAACCAATAGAGCAGAACCAGAGAACAGAACCAGAGAACAGAACCAATAGAGCAGAACCAGAGAACAGAACCAGGGAACTGAACCAATAGAGCAGAACCAATAGAGCAGAACCAGAGAACAGAACCAGAGAACAGAACCAGAGAACAGAACCAATAGAGCAGAACCAGAGAACAGAACCAATAGAGCAGAACCAGAGAACAGAACCAATAGAGCAGAACCAGAGAACAGAACCAATAGAGCAGAACCAATAGAGCAGAACCAGAGAACAGAACCAAAAGAGCCGAACGAGCACTTGCTGCTTTCCTACACACTCAAACAAAATGAACTAACCACTGCGCCAACCAACTAAGCCCAAGATATAACGGCAGCGAAAACTTGTAACGTCATTGTGATTAAACTTAAGACCTCTTGGTGCGTCAGAAGCCTCAGGTAAGTTCTCGGGGCTTCAAGACACAGATTTAAGTTTACAAGTGATTAAATTGATTGTATGGAAATTTAAGTTCGTTACAAGCTATCCACCACCCTGACACACGAGTATTCAAACAAACAACCAACCAGAAGAACGATTATACTGCACACACTAGCCAAATTGTTTTCTCCAACATTTAAGACCCAAAATTAATTATCGGACATTTATTCCAAACATTCTTTACCCAAAAATTCTTTATCCTTCATTCGTTTTCCAACATTCATTACCCAAAATTACGTGAGTTAAAAGCTTAAAATCTTCTCGAAAATGTCCAATGCTTCCAGCCACTAGACTATATAACAATACCACGGTAATTGTTAAAAGTGCTGCACAATCTATTAGTGCAATGTAAAGATCTGAAATATTCATATAGCAATTAAACAAATTGGTCGATTGTTCTTGTATTCATAAAATACATATTAAATAAAGTAACAATGTTACGAAACATAAAATCAACGAAATTATTTTTTTTAACCTTTGTAAAATTATCTGTGTTTTTCCAACTGGTGCTATTTCTCAATGAATGAAAACAAAAACTAATGGACAGGATTGTTACAGTCGTAGCAGTAATGAAATTTGTCGTTAATTACCCGATGGCAGTTTCTCTTGTGGTCAAATAACAGATACAAACTACAGTGTTTCGTTACACTCGTGACACAAATAGGGATATATTTTACAGGGAGGTTGTGGGGGGAGGGGCTCAACGAGGATTATAATAGCCCTAGGGCCTAACAAACATAAGAGACAAACACAATATTGATATTTTAGCCTTAAGAGATAATGATGCAAAAACTTACAATTTTGATTTTTTTAGCAATAGTCCCATAGATCCTATTCATGGTTCCGTTTGATATTTATCTTTCAAAGTTCAACTGGACATCCGGCAGGTTATCTCTGAATTAAATCTCTTTGCCACGTTTCGTAGAATCCAATTTTGAGTTTTTCAGAAAGAATATTTTAGTTTTAAAAAGACTCCAATTTATCGTTCCAGTATTATTGATAGGAAAACTTCCGTTTTATTTAACGGAACAATTTTATCGATTTGTTGGTACCATTATTTTCCACATGAACATCAATCCAAATAGAAAAAATAGATAAGTTTCATTTTAGCACTATTTACGAAAGTCATTCAGTATTTAATTAGAGTTTTACAAACTAATTTAGAAATTTGTATTGGTCTAAAACCTTTTGTGAAAAAAATTGCTCTGAAAAAAGTTATTGTATTATAAGTAATCATATGACTTAAATTTAAAAAAATTATAATAAAAAAAATATATAAAATTTAAAAAAAGAACATCATCTATCAAGCAACCTTGAAGTAACTTGTTAAAGGTGCGGTAACATCAAGCTAAACCGGTAACTATGTATTTGTTTTATGTCATTTTGGAAATGTATTCCTTTATGATAAAAACTAAGGTTGTTAACGGTTAACCGGTTAACCGGTTAGCCGGTCCTCGGATCAGGACCGGTCCTATTTACTCAGGATCGGTTAACCGCAAATTCAATAAGGGCCCCCCCCCCGCAACTTTAATAAGCCCGTAATAGCTTTTTATCCAGGAGTTCTGTTTTTGTTGTGTTGAGTTGACTTCAAATCGCTTTCTCCCTATTCTGGTATCTAAATAATATACACGTCATCACTATTAGTCTACTTCGCCTATGGCTAAGGAATGCTTAATTTTAATTTGCTTAGTTGTCGAGGCACTGTATGAGAGCTTCATGAGAACCACGGTCAACTCAAAGGGACGGGGGTGGGGGTGGGGACAAGTTACTGAGTTTTCTAGTTAGGGATGAGGGTGGTGGGGGGAGGCTAGAAGGCTTGAAATGTCTTTGATGTTTACGTAACAGGAAGCCTCTTGCTTTGACACGCCAATACAAGACCGCGCCAAGAGACACCTTTCCTCCCCTCACCCACTGTTATACATCTACAGTGGGTTGGGGGAAGGAACATTTTTCTTTTTAAATTGAGTCAGAGCATGCCTTGGAAAATGGCGAGTGTAGCTCAACACCACCTAAACCCCACCCTATTGGGTTGGAGGGGGGGGGTCGTCGTGTGCGCGTAATTCTGGCAAGTTGACGAGTGAAACAAAATATGGTATTTAATTTAAATAAATTCCATCTTATTATCACTGTTTACTCCGTTTTATCAGGACTGGTTAATCGTAACTTCATTTAGTCGGTATATTAGCTAATTACGTGGTATATTAGCTTATTACCCGGAGTTAATTTTGTGTTGTGTTACGGCAGAATACCAGAGCCAACACGCGAGCGACCTTGACGTCAAAATCAAAGCGTTTCTTAATAATAATAATATTCTTTTCAGTAAAACGGGCTTTTTAAAAAATGATTAACCGGTCCTCAAAAACAAACTGACTTGACAACAATTTATAATATGCCGTTTTAATACTATTATTATATAAAAATTGAATATCATTACAGTTTAATTCTTTGTTGGGGATTTATTTATTTTTTTTTGAATTCGCTGTTTTGACAGCAACACTAGAGTCGGTACATCACGGGCTCTTTGATGTCAAATTAAACGACGACGCACGCGATGGGAAAATTTGATCCATTCTCTTGTTGGTTCACTAAACATGGTATAAATTGTATAAATACGGAGGGGCTAACCGGTTAACCGGTCTTTTTTTGAAAGGTTAACCGGTCCTCAAAAACGAGCGGTCTTAACAACCTTAATAAAAACGTTTTTACTTTGTTATTTTTCCACGTGGGAGCCCCCACCTTACATAAACCAGGTCAGTTCATTTATCACAGCTGACGGCTCTAAATTGTATTATTTCTCTGTTCATTCCGCAATCCATGGGAACTATCCACTTGACTTTTAGACATTATAGCAACACTCGTATAACAATGTCACGGGAAGTAAGCCGTCGAGAAATGGTGTTATAAATAACCCCAACAAACAATAAAACACCAATTCTGACATCGATCTCTATAAAGATATCAATCTCAGCCCCAAGCACAAGCTACGGCTTCTCAAACTTGTTTTTTCACACTCCTGAATTACATATGTCGTAATATTTTCACCCGTCACCTCTTTATAAATGCAATACTTTAATAAACGTATTTTATTTCAGTAGAAAATAAAACCCAATTCACATCGAGTGCGCTAATGTTATTATTATTATTTTTAAAGTCCCCTTTCTTTAAAGAAGAAATCGGATTTTTTTTTAATCTGAGTTATTTATAGACTCGTTAGTTGGATTGACTGTTAACAATTAACTGAGTTGTGTGTTTTATTTTTACTTCCCCCATCATTGATAAGATTATGTCTTCCATTCTTCTCAAATGTTGTTCTAGAAGGTGTGATTGCCACGACATAGAGCATCATGCGCCACTAGGTCAGTGTTAACTTGAGACTGATAGAAACACGTGATTGCCACGTCATAGAGCTTCATGCGCCACTAGGTCAGTGTTAACTTGAGACTGATAGAAACACGTGATTGCCACGTCATAGAGCTTCATGCGCCACTAGGTCAGTGTTAACTTGAGACTGATAGAAACACGTGAAGGACTTCTCTCGGGACAAAGAAATAAGAGATATATATTTAACTGGACAGACATAAGAAGCGTTGAAGGGAAATTATATAACACGAGAAAAAGAAGGATTTGACCAAAAAGCTTTTAACAATATGCTTTCACTTTCACATAGTCCGAGTTTAGTGTCTGTCTTGATGTGCTATTGAAGGTTTTTTGGTCGCAACGTTCCGAATTTTTAAATCCCTTATGCCTTATATTAACTTCACCGTCTTGTCTCTCTCTCGTGTCTGTCGTGGTCCAGCCCGCAGAAAAACAAAAGTAAAAAATGACCCACTTTCCATGATCCTTTCAAGCTGAAATTTCCACATAGACTTGTGTCACCTAACAATACACTGTATCAAAATCGCAGATCGATCGTATGTACCGTGATAAAATTAATGAATTTTTTAGTTATCTCTATGTAGCATGTGTAGTCGTCTGCTATAGTTGACCTCCACGGGTCACTGGAGATTCATTGCAGATGTCACAAGGGTCTGTCGCGCGCTGCGTATTATATATTTGAATTTAATCAATACTTTTAGTTATGTCTCATATATAATGGATTTATAGTCAAAAACTTTGTTTTTATGGGTTGTTTAGTTTATGCCTTAATTCCGCACAGTTTTCTAACATCCTGGTTGCACATGTTATACACCCTAAACTATCCCGATTATTGAAAGAAAAAGCTTCAATCACTCGTAAGTATAAACTTTATCGTATTTATATTAGAAGGCAAAATTTGGTTAAAATCCCATTTTTTCCACACGACTCTAATAACACATCAGATGTTTCACATACTGTATTTACACAATTTGTTGTTCACGTGGCCACACCACGATCAGTAAACATCCATTAACTCAAAGCTGACACTGTGTATACACAAACGTGCTTCCCATGAACAGAATCATATTAAATCCGGTGGTCATAAAACCAGGTATGATGAACACTCACGCTGGCAGGGAAGCTGCCGGTAAGACCCAAGAACTGTAGAGATCGCACCGCCTGCGCATCAATTATCTTCACAGACCGCACTAACCCACACGGAACGAACTCTCAATAGCCGTCACATTTGTTGCGTGTGTGGAGATGCACTTTGAGTTAGACGACGGCCAAACTGGTTCGCACTTTTCTTAATTGTGGCAGATGAACGCACCACGAGTCAAACAGCGGTACTCGATTCCTCGTGGCAAGCGTCGATATCCTCGAACCAAACAAAACACCCCGTTCGATATTTTGGGGGAGGGGTAGTGAAACAAAACAGGGCATGGCAGCTCGCGACTCGCAATGTTACATCTCCGCGTTTGATCGGTGGAAATTAATTGGTTATTTATATATTGATGGTTTATATTTTATATTTTAATAAATTGTCGAATATACTGGAATACATTAATGACATTTGGGCAGAGAATTTTCAAGAGATCGATGGATGCAGGTGTGAGGGGGGTGTAGATAGGAAGGATGAGGGTTGGGGACATTTACACCAAAGGGTGGGAGTTGAGGCAGCTACGGACCAAATGAAGAGTAAGAGTAGAGCATGTATGAAGCATAATAAAGTGGGTTCGGGCTAGGGTTGCCAGATATGCAGACACCAAAAGGATGAAATAAATAATAAAACAAAAAGGAGGACAGAGGAGGACATTTTGAATATTTCCTTTGAGTCGTCCCGGATTAAAATTACAGTCAGTAAAATTTTATTGTAATAGCTGCCACTGTTCATGCAAGAGTCTTTAAAAAACTTTTAATTTTTGTCTTTTAAAAATTATTTAAGATTGCAATATTGTCAAACAACTGCACATAATCTCTTTATATAATTCTCTTCGTGGGACCATGCGAGACACCACGCAATTATGTGCAACCGAGCATGACAAATGACCCTCGCTGGGGTCGACCAATATATCGAGACCAACAATGGTCCTTACGTTTCACTTGCATTGTTCCTTCACAGTAAACGTGAGATTCGTAGTGTACTGGTTATCACGTCCGCCTCATACGGGGAAGGTCCTGGGTTCAAGCCCCAGCGAAAACATTGCTTGTTTTTTAAATTTTTTTTAAAATGTCTGTTTGTTCCTGTTCTTTTACCCCTTTATTGCCAACACTAGCTGACCTGAGGCGTAGGATACGCCGCTAATGATTTAGTGACGGGTGAAGACTTCCTGAAAGACACAGTTGTCAAAATGGGGTGGGTTTTGGCAAACGACTGTGAGTGAATGAAAAGAAGGAACTCTCGAGAGACCCGCGGCGTAGCATACGCCGCAGACTTGCTCATCATAAACAGTGCAAAGAACGGTTGGGGTGAGAGTACAGACACAAAAAGCAGCACTAAGTAAATAATAAATAGATGTAAAAACAAAGTTTTTGACTATAAATCCCTTATATATGAGACATAACTAAAAGTAGTGATTATGTTTAAATGCGACATTTACAGACTGAAACAGAATTATCTCCCCTGGTTTTAAAACCTGGCGCAGGAACGGTAGGGGTGTGAACATCGACGGTCGGCGTCAACGCGTGAACTGAACTGTCACGTGAAAGAATTATAAACAAATGTTCGGATAGTCCGATCGCTTAAACTTACAAAGCAAGTTAATATAAGGGATTTTAAAAAATGTCTCGAAACCAACAATGAGGTTGCAGTCACCTCCCCCCTCCCCCAAACCGACGTTCACTCGCGTCGTTTTGATTTCTTCGTGCTATAGTTTGTGTCCGTTCTTTCTCCACTTTCTTTGCACTGTGCATGAGCAAGTCTACGGCGTATGCTACGCCGCGGGGCGTCTAGTCTACAATAATAATAATACCATTCTCTTTCAGATACAAAATGCATGCCAAAAGGTCATCAAATTTACATTCTTTGATTTTATCTAAGTACATCGAATTGAAGCATTGAAATTCAACAAAAGGTTTCAACCACTTTTCTAAGTAACTAATGCTTGTTTCATGCACCAACTTAACATCTGCCAAGGTTGTGTGAAGACGACTCGTAATTAAACCTATGTTTCTTCTCTTTCAATGACTGCAATATTTTTCAACCTAGATCTAGGTTTGTTTATCCCAGTCTTAGTCTAGGTTTCTTAGTTTTTTATTTAAGTAAACATACGATGTAATAGTAAGTAATAGTTTTAACAACGATACATAAAAACTATAATATAAAATATAAGAAATGCCGGGCATTTTAAACGATTTTAGCTTTGCCTGCTGGACGGAGCTAAAAAGGTGGACATCTCCTCCTTTTGCCGGACGTCTGGCAACCATAGGCTAGAGCAGATATATTAGACTAGATGTGCTGGGGCTAGAGCAGAGATAAAGACAAAAGCGGTCGGAGTTTGGCAGAGTTAGACCAAAGGGGTTGGGGCAAGGGATAATTAGACCTGGGGGTCGGGCTAAGAGATCGATATCCAAAAGAAGGGACATTCCTTCATCAAGCGTGTCCTTATGATCAAGTTTGAAGATGAATGTTGGAGGCTAGGATGTGAAGAGCAGGAAAAAAGAGGGGAGGGGGGCGCAATGTTCCCTCTAAGGTTCGTCGATCCGTGTGCAAAGGGAAAAAAACTCGTGTGCAAAGTTGCACAGCATCCATATTTTGTGCAATATTTTACAAAATTTGCTGCACGGTAATCTAAACTGCTGCGCGACGTTAGTCAGATATCTGCGCGGCCGTGCAGCTTAAAGGGATCATTGGAGGGGGGGGGGCAATATGTCAGATTCAACATTTGTTATTCATTTTTGCCAAACTATCGCCTCTGTTTTATAAAGAAAATAAATAATTTTTTAAATATCCCCCATAAGTGAACATGCTCTAGACCAGGGGTGGGCAAACATTTTAAGGCGAGGGCTGCATTTGTGAGAAATGAAACATCAAGGGGCCGCACCTAACCAAAATTTAGCCACAATTCAAGTACAGTCATCCATCTTTAATATAAATATATTGATTTTTTTTCGAAAGATCGCAGTCTTCCGGTTGTCGCAGGCCGTAGTTTTCCCACCCCTACTCTAAACTATAAACAAACACATCTGTTTTTTTCTCCTTCGGTTTTTTTTTGCAGTGTCCCACAGTGGCGTCACTAGTGGGTGCGGTTGGGGTGGGCCGCCCAAGGTGACACACAAATCTAAAAATTTACTGTGTACGATTTAATATTAAAAAAAACAAAACTTTTAACTAGAAAAAAATACGAAATACAATGAAATACAATGAAATACAATGAAATACAATGAAATACAATGAAATTCAATGAAATACAATGAAATACAATGAAATACAATGAAATACGTTAACCACGAAAATTTAAAAATACAAAAATATCAGTTAACAGGCAATAATAAAACAGTCAAAACAGACTACAAAAATATCAGTTAACAGGCAATAATAAAACAGTCAAAACAAACTACAAAAATATCAGTTAACAGGCAATAATAAAACAATCAAAACAAACTACAAAAATATCAGTTAACAGGCAATAATAAATCAGTCACAATAAACTACCAAAAAAAAACAAAAAAAACAGCCTCACCGAAGAGAGAATTAAAAAGGCTGGACGTGAAAGAGGCGGTGACTTTGGTTTTGAATGATATAAAGCCAACTGGGATTTGACATACCAACACCATGGACGAACCCCATCTCACTACTTCCCTCCACCACAGTGGGGAAGGGGGGAGATTTTTCTCCAAAAAAATAAATAAATGTTTTTAAAAATAGTTTTAATTTTATTTTAAAGAGGAGAATTATGCGCAAACAAAAGAGTGTTATAGCCTGTTGGTAGTCCATCTTGAAACATTAGTATCCATTAGAACAATCGCCTCCAATATTTATCTGCGCTCTTATGTTGTGTGCTATTATACGGGTCACTGTCACGAAATTAATTAGTAAATTACACTATCAGTGGCGTTTCTGTAAGGGGTTGTGAGGGGTGCTGACCGCACCGGGTGACACCAAATTGTATAATCCTGTATGTTACCGACACTGGAAGACTCGGAGTAGTTCTATGGGGTAAGTCATGAGGGGGTGACACCATGAGCTACCGCCCCGGTTGACCCCAACCCTAGTGACGCCTCTGGTGTCCCATATTAATATTATTATTAAAGTATTATCGGCATAAAAAGTTTTTGCCTTGCAGTATAAGAAAAATTGAGGACAAAAGTCTTTTTCAGGATGCTGCGCAACTTTGCACGCGAGTTTGTTTACTTTGCACACAGACCAACGAACCTTAGAGGAAACATTGGTTTTAAACTGTATTCTGCCATAGGGGTCGGATTTAGTTCCGGTGTTATTTTGGATATGCTAATGCTTGAAGGAGTAAACATATTTTTTCACTAAAATAATTCTTTATCCAAAAAAGTTTAATAATAGATTTCCGGAAAACCTACAATCTGTTTTCTCAGTTTCTTTCAAATTATGTTATACTGATGGCTAAAGGAGTGAATGAATGTTTCCATATACATCTATAATGAATGACCCCCTTTCCAGTCCATGACGGACTATGGGGCAAGTTGGGGCATTGTGCTGGCCATACATTCCACATCAATACATCGAATTAAGTCATTCTTGTTAAATAAGGATCTGAATCCTAAGTATGTGACTGATGGCTTTTACGCTTCAGAAATACTCAAGCTATCTTATGTTTTTAGCTTTCTTTATTGTAAAAATATTTTTTTTAAATAGGTTATTCTAAAAAATATGCATAAAATAAATTTAGGTAGCAATGTAATAAATATTTCCCCTTTATTTAGTTTAAATACAAATATTAACTTTTCCTATCCTTGCAAGGGACACAACCAAGTTAAAACATATTTTTTCAGTTATCTTCTTCTGGTATGCAATTCAGAATTATGATTTTTCAAATCTATTCCAAGATCCCTTTCACCACACACCCCCACTCACAAAATAAAATTAAATATCACCAGTTCTACACTACGCAATTATTTCGGATTTTGGCAGCACATTAAGTATAATCATCATCATCGAGTGAAATTGTCTCCCTCAGATGTTGGGGAAAGATGCCACATTTTCAATTGTGTTCATCTACGGCTCCGTGAGAGTGGTTGTAAGAGGCAGTGACAAGAATAATCTTGAGGGGAACTCATTTTTTTTGTGTGTGTCGGGTTTGACACGTGGTTAGTATGCACGTGACCTAAAACGAGTAGAAATCTAAATGATATAAAAGCGGATGCGTAGCACTTGAGCCGCAACGAAGTGATGGACAGGATTTCCGGAGATGTGAGAGTAAGTTGACCACATCGGATCACATCAACCTTAATGACGCATCGGGTCAAATCGACCTTAATGACGCATCGGGTCAAATCAACCTTAATGACGCATCGGATCACATCAACCTTAATGACGCATCGGGTCAAATCAACCTTAATGACGCATCGGATCACATCAACCTTAATGACGCATCGGGTCAAATCAACCTTAATGACGCATCGGGTCACATCAAACTTAGTGACGCATCTGGCAAAAAGTTGAATGAAATGGAAACAGACATATAAATCACGGGGGAAAACGATGCATTATGTAGTTCAATTAATGTTATGTTATTCCCAGAGTTTCCTGAAAGAGAAAAGGAAAATAAACTATTAAATATTTATTTATATGTGTGTGTGTTCTTATCCAAACAAGGTCTTATCTCAACCATACAAGATAAATCCGCAAAATGTATCACAGAAGAACGAGAAATTCTCAAAAGATGGATCGAATACTGTTCTGAGCTGTACAATGAAGACTCAAAAGGCGATGCATCAGTGCTCAACTGCCAGACGTCAACTAACACAGACATGCATTCTATTCTCCGTGATGAGGTGGAGCTGGCTGTGCGAAATTTGAAAAGGGGGAAATCAGTTGGAGAAGACAATATTCCTGGCGAACTGATTTAGGCAGGAGGTGACCCGGTAATAAACATCCTAACCAACATGTGCAACAAGATCTGACAGACAGGAGAATGGCCAACTCCCTGGACGCAATCACTTTTTATTCCGCTCCCAAAAGAAGGGTAATTTACAAATGTGCCAGAACTACCGTACGATCAGCCTGATTAGTCATCCCAGTAAAGTCATGATTACGGTCATATTAAACAGACTGAAACCACAAGCAGAGCAAATCATCTCAGAAGAGCAGGCGAGCTTCAGAGCAGGAAGAAGCACAACGGAGCTACTCTTTAACATGCGAGTGCTCTGTGAAAAATATCTCCAACACCAGAGCGACCTCTATCATATCTTCATAGACTTTAAAAAAGCGTTCGACAGAGTGTGGCGTGCGGCACTGTGGGCAACTATGCAAAAATTCAACATTAATGCAAACCTCATTGAAGTGATAAAGAACCTGTACAACAGAGCAACCAGCGCAGCACTCTTCAACAGCAAGCTGGGAGATTGGTTCAACCACTGTTGGTGTCAGACAAGGATGCCGACTTTCCCCCATCCTCTTCAACCTCTTCCTTGCAAGGATTATGACAGATGTGCTAGAAAACCACGTCGGAACAGTCAGAATCGGAGGGAGAATTATAACCAAATTACGCTTCGCCGATGACATGGACGGACTAGCTGGTATCGAGCACAAACTAAAAGAATTCACTGCAAAGCTAGAGAAAACAACAAACGCGTATGGCATTGAAATCAATGCAGAAAATACCAAGATCATGGCAAAAAGAAAATTCACAAATGAAATTCGGATAAATGGTCAAAAACTCGAAGAGGTCTCCACCTTTAAATATCTAGGGAGCATAATATCCGACGAAGGCTCAAAGCCAGAGATTCTTGCCAGAATGGCCCAGACAACCGCAGCGCTGAGCAATCTAAAACACATCTGGCAAAGCAAGAAACTCTCTCTGAGATCAAAGATTCGACTAATGCGCTCTCTGGCGATGTCGGTCTTCTTGTATGGATGTGAGGCTTGGAAGCTCACTGCAGACCTCCAAAGAAGAATCAATGCGCTAGAGATGAGTGGTTTCCGACAAATATTGAAGATCTACACAGAGCACATCACAAACGAAGCGGTCCGCAAAAAAAAAGGTGCTGTAATCGGCCCCTACGAGGACATTCTTACCTCAATCAAGAAGAAGAAACTGCGATGGTATGGACACATGGCAAGATCTGGAGGTCTCGCAAAGACTATAATGCAAGGCACAGTCCAGGGAGGAAGAAAAAGAGGCAGACAAAAGAAGAGATGGGAAGACGACATCAAAGAATGGCCCGGCCTGTCATTCATCGACGCCCAAAGGTATCACAGGACCGGGACAAATGGCTTGAGATAGTGTTCAGTTCACGATGGTGCCCCAACGACCTACCGACAGGTTAAGAAATAGTCAAGTCAAGTCAAGTCAAATGTTCTTATCTTAATTTCACGTTTTGATAATATTCAATATTTTTTCATTTAGAAATTATTTTGATTTCAATGAAAGATATTTGGTAAGAATAACCTTTAACAAAATTAAAATGTATGTCGAAAAGTGTCGAAAATATTCTGTGTAGTTCTAAAAATTCGCGTTTTTTTTCATTTTGTTGGATTTATCTGTAAAACAGTGCGAATCGGTGCAAGATTTTTCGATTAATTAACACAAGTTTACGTTTTAAACTTCTTTTAAAGAATTTTAATACAGTTTTTTCATACCCTTAAAAACTTTGTTATATTTTCAGATTATTTTACTGTTGTACATTTTAAAAAAATAGACGGAAGAACTGTTTTTTTTTAATTAGGAAAAAATCAGAAGCAAATTTTTTTTATTACCAACCTTTGTATGTTTTTTTTTAAACAGAAAACTACTATTCACTGATAAAAATCGCAATAACAATCTTAATGAAAATTTTTTCAAATGTATAAACCGAATTTTATTTTACACTAAGCGTGTCATGGCCGCCGCGTCGCGAAACTCACAAGCGCTAGGGTCTCAGACACATGGCTGGTCCTCATTGACGCTGCGTCATCTCGCACGTGGGCACAACTGAACAGCTCAACATGTCAGAGGAAGATGGCAAGAGACACTCTTGCTGTACCGACACAAGTCAACCTGCCCCAGGAGTAGGCGGCCAGACTTCTGATCCGGCCCCTGGAGTGAGTTACTGTGTCTAGGAATTAGACTTTACAACACGTAGATGTATATAGAATGTTTGTGATGTACGAGGCATACATTACTGACAGGTACAACAGATGGGGACACAATTTATAATTGTATGTGCCAGAAGTCGATATGTTGATATGCAATACAAAAATTGTATGTGCCAGAAGTCGATATGTTGATATGCAATACAAAACTTGTATGTTCCAGAAGTCGATATGTTGATAAGCAATACAAAAATTGTATGTGCCAGAAGTCGATATGTTGATATGCAATACAAAAATTGTATGTGCCAGAAGTAGGGCTGTCAATATTGTTGGAAAAAGCTGCCGGGTACCCGTCCAAAATTTCGAACGGGTACCCGGGTTACCCGTTCAAAACGCCGCATAATTTTCCGGGTCATGACGGCTATACATTGCAGCGTAGCCACCATCAATGCACCTCATTTCACACAGTAGCCAACGGTATACATAAATACGCCCAATAACATACTACTGTGCACTACAAACTTTTCTTCCTGCTGTAGACTCTAAATACATTTGTCATACTCATAAACTGAAGCCACAGTAAACTGAACATTCAAATAAAACGTCAACAACATAGACGTAATACGTTCAGTCAAGTCATACGGGTCCAGCAGCTTTAATGTTTATGTTCACTAGGTGGCGGTAATAACCTTTTAATTTATGAACATTAAATACTGACAACTTTGTACGTCTTATTAAAATAACAATATTTCTGCTACGCCTACACAAGAAGCAAACACAAGAAACATAAATTGTTTCAGCGAGGTGCGTCGACAACTGGGAGCGGTCTGGGAACTGGGAACAGTTTACATCACCAACCATTTACAAATCGCTCCTTTTGACTTTTAAAATTTAATTCAAGCCCAAATTATTTTCAACACTTTGTGTATCGAGATTTTAAAAAAATAAAAATAAATAAACCTTTCATTTATTTTTATTTTTACAGTAAATTTATTTCAAGGAATGAGATATATTTTATTTATTAAAAAAATAGATGAGGTGCTTTTTTAGTATGTCGGGATAGGAGTGGAGGAAGGAGTGAGGGGGTAGATAAGATTAATGTAGTCGGTGTATTTCAAAGACAAGTTACCGTCCTGTCATTGATTCATTTAAAGAACCAAAATCTGTTTGTGTTTTAACGATTTTTGTTTCATGTTCAGATTAAAAAGATTTATCAAAGTAAATTGTAGTTTGTTCGGACCGTACTTAATTTTCCGTTGACAGATACTTCTGAAGCGTTTTCGTGTTTGACGCATTTCACAGCGAATATTTCAAAAGAAAAAATCTAAATTAGATACATTTTCGCGAGCCGCAATGTGAACACAGAAAAGCCGCATTTTGGCCACGGTTGGTATAGTATAGACATTGCAGCCACATTTTCACGGGTACCCGGGCGCAATTTTACCCGTTGACAGGTCTAGCCAGAAGTCGATATGTTGATATGCAATACAAGTAGTCTTCGTCCAATTTTCTGAATGTATTTCATACGAGGCAGACATTCTCCTAGATTGCCCCCATGAAATCAAAAAGTTGTTTCCCAATGGACAAGCTCTCTGTAAAGTTGTCAGCAAATAATCAATTTTGTGTTTAAAAAGCATGACAAGGCCAGTGCCTACACTCTGGATTTCTCCGTGTAACGACGAAAATGTGGGGGCAACAGCCCCTTGAGCAAAGATTCTTTAGGGCGTAAAATTACTTTTAAAAAAGGTACAAAATAATGTGACGCCCTATATGATCATCTATAGCAAACCACTGCTATCCGCCCACAAGCCATAAGTTAGGGGCGAATACTGCTTACCTTGTCATGGCCAGAGACAGAGTGGTAACCCCACACTACGCCACTGTTTCAAAGACCAAGTGCCCTAATAAAAACGCCTTTATTATAGAGATTAGGATCAACACTGCAAATGATTCTGAATTCCGAGTCAAGAGCTAGTTATTTTTAAAACTAAATAATAAACAACACGTAAAAACAAAGTTTTTGACTATAAATCTATACTAATAAAAGGCAAAGCCCTCACTGACTGACTCACTCATCACTAATTCACCAACTTTCCGTTTAGGTAGAAGCATGAAACTTTGGAAAGTTGTTGAGTAGCCTCTCGGGACGAAAATTGAAGTAAAAGAATTTTAAAATTCACATTCTTGGGGGCCGGGGGCCCTAAAGCGCTTTTTTCTTATATGGCATATATAAAATATGAAAATCACTAATTCTCCCATTTCCCGAGTAGGCAGAAGCATGAAACTTTGGGAAGTTGCTAAGTACAAACCCGCGATGGTAACGGGAGAAAAAATATGTAAATTATCACTTCCTGGGGGCCGGAGGCCCAAATGAAGTTTTTTTTCCTAATATTAATATGAGCTATATAAAAACTGAAAATCACAAATTCTCATATTTCCCGTGTAGGTAGAAGCATGAAACTCTGAGTAGTTGATAATTACACTTGCGCGATGGTAACAAGCCAAATCAATATTTAAATTATCACTTACTGGGGGCCGGGGGCCCAAATGTAGCCTTTTCCTTATATAAAAAACTGACTCATCACTAATTCTCCAACTTCCCGTGTAGCTAGAAGCATGAAATCTTGGGACGTTGTTAAGTAGCCTCTCACTTTGGGAAGTTGTTGAGTACACTTTCGCAATGATAACAGGCGAAAAAAATATTTAAATTATCATATACTGGGGGCCGGCGGCCCAAATGAAGTTTTTTCCTTACATGAGCTCTATAAAAACTGAAAATCACAAAACCTCATATTTCCCGTGTAAGTAGAAGAATGAAAGTCTGGGAAGTTGTTGAGTACAAACCCGCGATGGTAACGGGCGAAAAAATATTTAAATTATCACTTCCTGGGGGCCGGAGGCCCAAATGAAGTTTTGTTCTAATATGAGCTATATAAGAACTGAAAATCACAAATTCTCCAATTTCCCGTGTAGGTAGAAGCATGAAACTCTCAGTAGTTGATAGTACACTTCCGTGATGGTAACAAGTGAAAACAATATTTAAATTATGATGAAGAAGCATGAAACTTTGGGAACTTGCTGAGTACACTCTCACGACGTTAATTGGTGAAAAAGAATTTTAAAATTCACACTCTTGGGGGCCGGGGTCCCAAAAACGCTTTTCTTCCTTATATGATCTATATACATCTGAATCAACACTAATTCCTCATATTCCCGTGTAGGTAGAAGCATGAAACTTTGTAAAGTTGTTGAGTACCCTCCGGCGATGGTAAGATGTGTAAATATTATAAAATTATCTCTAACTGGGGGGCCGGGGGCCCAAATGTATTTTTTTTCTAATATGAGCGATAAAAAAAGACTCATCATTAAATATCCAATTTCCCGTGTACGTAGGAGCATTACACTTTGGGAAGTTGTTGAGTACCCTCCCGCAATGGTAACATATGAAAACAAAAAAATATCATCTCAATAGGATAACTTGAAGTGATTTTTTTACTAGTGGGACCACGACAGCCTGACAGACAATACGGTGAAGTTAATATTTGTAGTTTATCCATCATTATCAAAATTGAAATCAATTGGTGTTTTGAATCTCTGTTCTCAACGGTAACGGAAATCCTAATTTCCTCAGCAAAGCGAGGGTATTTTGCTAGTCCCTTATATATGAGAAATAACTAAAAGTATTGATTATGTTAAAACGCGACAAACATTTACAGACTGAAACTGACTGAAATCACCTTGCTGTAAAACACGGGATGTGGTCATCGATGGCTGGAGTAAACTCCAGTGACACGTGGATGTCAACAGTAGCAGACGAATACATAGAATTACATAGAGTTACATAGAGATATACTAAAATGGATTAATTTAATTACGGTACTTTCGATCGATCTGAAATTTTGATACAATGCATTGTTAGTTTACACAAGTCTATATGAAAAATTTCAGCTCGATAGCATTACGGGAAGTGGGTCATTTTTTACTTTTGTTTTTCCTCCCGACCAGGCGAGCAATTGCAAGACGTTGGTTAATATAAGGGATTTAAAATGAGTTTAACTCTTTTCCTCAAAGAAAGGAAAGAACAATTATTTCGGAGGTATCAATGATACAAGTAGCCATTGGAACTTGGAACACATCTTGCAATAAAACACAGCTTCTACATTGCCACTAAATGCGGGGTTAACCAATCGTTTGGCGTTTTGGTTCCCGTGCCAACAGAAACGGGTGTGAGTGTCTACTGCAACACGCGTGTCAGAGGATCGCCATCACTATCCTGAGATCACTATTAAGGAGGGGGACTGGTGTACACAAAACAATCACTTAAACTCATTTTTTTTTAAAATTGCATTTGGAAGGACATGTTAAGCCTTTAATAAAACAAACCCGTAAAAACAAAGTTTTTGACTATAAATCCCTTATATATGAGTCATAACTAACAGTATTGATTATTTTCAAACGCGACAAGCATTTAAAGACTGAATCTGTCTTAACTCAACCTTGCTTCATAACCCTAGGGGGGGGGCCGAGTTCAGCATGAAACGTAAAATGTAAACAAAAGCACGCCGGTACTTCGATGGGTCGACGTCAAAGCGTCAACTCAAACTCTCACGTGGGAAAAAAAACAATAACAAACCGTGAATTTGAATTACATACGTTATATAAGGATAAACTAAAAATACATTAATTTATTTACGGTACGTTCGATCGATCTGAAATTTTGATACGATGCATTGTTAGGTGAGACGGGTCCGTGTGCCAAATTTCAGCTCGATGGCTTCACGGGAAGTGGGTCATTTTCGACTTTTCTTTTTCCGCCCGCCCAAGACAGAGAGAGATGATGACAGACAGAGACGCCGGTGAAGTTAATATAAGGGATTTAAAAATAATAATGAAATCCGCAAAAAACAGACAGCCTACGGTCTACAGGATCTAAAAATGATTTTTTTTTAAAATAGTAATCAGGAACATATCTTTTTTTTTAAAAAATATATTTATTATTATTATTTTTTAAAATATATGACTCGTCTTTCGCCGCAACATCCTTCATCGCTTACTGTAAGATTTCAACTCGCTCACACTTAGGCTAGGGGCGTAACTCTGAAAGAATGAGCTGACCTCCTCCTTGAAATTCTTTGTTTGCAGAGTAGCGTCAAGCCTGAGGCGTGTACAGTGGTGATGCCCCTGGACGCCAGTGAGCACAGCGAATACTGCCTGCAGTTCTACCTGCGCTACATACACAAGCCAGAGAACAAGGTAAAAACAAAGACAAGCCAGAGAACAAGGTATTGCCGGATGTCAGGTCTGATGAATGCTGGGCACTTTTTACAAAAATGATTATATATATGGAGAGACTCCTTAAAATTGTGAAATTGCTAATCATTTTGACATGGTTTGTCATTTTGACATGCATGCATTGACATGGTGTCATGGATTATTTTGACGTGGTGATATGAACAGTCAATTTATGTAAATATTGACATGTATTGCTTCCTTTGACCTGCGCGGTTGTGCAGATATCCGACCGACGCCGCGCCGTAGTTTAGAATTACCGCGCAGCAAATTTTATAAAATATTGCAACAACAACAAAAATGCACACTGCAAATGTTAAACATACGTTGTTTTTTTTACTTCGCACATGGGCCAACGAAATTTAGCGGGAACATTGTTGACATGGTGCCTTGGATTGTCATTTTGCCAAAATGACACTGACTGTCATTTTGGTATGGCTTTATTGACAGTGTGACATGGATTGTGATTTTATCTGGGCACAGGACACTTGTATATCGTGATATGAGGAAAGACAACATAACGACATGGCGGACATGTGACCTTCTGTTGTAGAGATTATATTCGTAACTTCGTTGTAAAATATGGTAAATATAATATAAGCAAAGTTGTTACCGTTGTTCCCTTCAAGCTGTGCGGCCGTGCAGTTATTTGACCGACGCAGCGCAGCAGTTTAGAATTATCCCGCAGCAAATTTTTATCAAATATTGCATAAAATGGACGCCGTGTAACTCTGCAGACGAGTTGTTTTCTTTTTATTATTATTACCTACACGCTTTTATTTAAGTCAACCGTTTGTATGTTGTATCCCTCCATCCATCCGTCAAATCTTGTAACGTAAAATTAAACCACTTCTGGCAGTCCTAGAGATCTCACAGTTTTACCACAGATGGACCTTGGATGGCTGCACATTGTATCAAAATTTCAGATAGATCGAATGTACCGTAATTAAATTAATGCATTTTTAGTTTTTAGTTTATGTCTATATTATCGCTCACATCAATGAACCACACCTCAATTTGCCCTAGAGGGATACAAGTAATTTCAATGTGTTGACGTCAGAAGTGGATTTTAGGTAGTTTTTATAATAAGTTTAAAAAGAACGAAATTATGCCTTTACTGGTCGAATTGTTAGTGTGATCGATTGCCGACCTTGAGGTATGAGGTTCTATTTTCAGTAGGGTAAAAAGTTTTTATCTTTTAAATACATATATTTGTAATTAATATATCTATCTTTTTACCACTATCACATTTAAGTTATTGACAATGAAGTTTAACTAATTAAATTCAATTGATAAGGTCGAAAAATCGATAAAAATTTTTGATACTAAAAAGTAGAAAATAAAATATTTTTTAAAATCTTTTTTTTTAAAAAGGACACGCTTTTATTTACATATAGAAAGTGCACTAAAAAGAAGAAAATAAAAATTTTCTATGATAACAGTTGAAATCCGTGAACCTATCCACTGCACATAAAAGCGTGGGGCGCTCATCACAACTCTCTATAGTGTACAAGGCTGCGAAACATAAATACAAATTTTATGAATATTAATAAACATTAAAAGTTTCACAACGTTGATCATATACATGCTACTATCATATAATTAGAAATATTTATCTATATGCAAAAGAATAGTTGCAAAGAGAAATGAGTTGTGTTGGGCGCCCCACGCTTTTATGTGCAGTGGATAGGTTCACAGATTTCACCTGTTATCATAGCAAATTTCTATTTTCTTCTTTTGAGTGCACTTTCTATATGTAAATAAAAGCGTATCCTTTTTAATAAAATATATTTTAAAATATTATTTTATTTTACCTTGCACACGGACCGACGATTCTTAGAGGGAACATTGGTTGTGACGTCACAGCGTTATATTTTCTACCTATTCCGTCAAGGTGTATGTCTGCTACGTGGCGGAAGATTTTCTCAGACTTCGGATGAATTCAGAGTCCAGGAAATCGCTCGACGTCATGGACAGTCGGGCAGAGTTGCCGAGGTCAACCTCACCCGACAAGAAACGTTCCTGCTGCCGTAGGCTGTGCAGCTGCTTCGAGAGTGTGGAGGTGGGCCCAAGTCCGGGCGTCTTGTCAGAGCTGGAGCAGGCGGACAAGGCCAACTGTCACAAGCTTAAAGTCAAGGTCAGCCGCACACCCTCACCAAAGAGTCTACGTAATTTGTTATATACAGGATACATAACTGCTACCATTTGGTAATGATGGTATCTGATATCACTGGTAACTATGGTATACATTACTTTAACCATTTTGGATGTGATGGGATCTAATGGTACTAGTAACTAAGGTATGCATTACTAATACCATTTGTAGGTGATGGTATCTGATAGTACGTGTAACTGCATGGGGTCGTCCATAAAGTACGCCACGCTCCAAAAGGGGGGGGGGAGGGGTGTAAGAAAGTGTGACAGATTGTGACAGGGGAATGGGAGTCCGGCCATGTGTGATGTCACATATTAATTTTGTTTCTTAATTTTTTTTTCTAATTTATTATTTTTATTTTTGAGTAGAATTTAAATAGCTTTAAAAATAATTTTCACAAATTTTGGGAAACATTTGAATTAGTTTTATGTCGAAATAGCATGATGAAACGCGTATCTCCTGAATGTGTTGTTCATAAATCTGAATTGGATGCAGCAAGACTCATATCGAAGGATCAGGAATAGTTTGACAATCAGGTTCGCAGCAGCCAATATTTCACTCAAATTGTGAAATATTAGGACATAACATATTGCGACAAAGTATACGAAGAAGCTCACATTTCAACGTTTTACCTTCGAGATTCTTTACTCCTCTAATCACAATTAACCAAACAACTGATGAACTTAGAGCTTCAGAAAGAGCAGACGCAGATTCTCATAAGTTTCCTTCCTTGTTTATGGCACAAACTCTCAAATTTGATGACATTTATGCCGAGATCAACAGGAGTTTTCAAAGTACAACCATATGATCTTTATTGTCCATCTTTGCAGACCAGCTTACTTGATCGACTTTGCAAAGTATGTCACTTATATTTTACCTCACAAACAATGTTGAAGAAACATACAGGACAACACAGAGCTCGGGCTCAGGAGAATGTGCCCGCCCAAACTGTTCAAGAATCAACTCACATAAAAAGCATCTGTCCTTTGAGAATCGCTTCTAGAAGGCAAATAGAACCCATGGCAGTTATTGCCAGAAGAGAAAATGCACATACAGAGGCTGTTGAGTGGCTAGATGAGGACGAGTTGATCTGTCTGCAATTATCCTTCCAAGGAAACGATGATGGTGAAAGATTGATGTCAGTCGTAACTATGGATGAACACTTCACTTCATCATGGTAAGATGATGTCCAGTGAATATTTTTGAACTAAACATAATTCACAGGACCATAATAAACCGATTCAATATAGAACAAGAGTTGGTAACATAATTTGTCAATCTAGTCTTTTTTAAAGTCAAATTGTTTTATTTCCTTTATATTATTTAATCACTGGGTGAGGTCAAAGGTCAAGTTTCACTAATCTACTTCTTATCCTGTGTCAATAGATTGCATAATCAGAAAATTATCTTAAACTTGACTTCACCCATTGTAAATGTAAAGGTAGCAGATAAATGATGTGTATTATACAATTGTCAAGTCTAATTTTTGCAATTTGTATTTTAAAATTCGATCTAGATTGAGTTACTGTTTCATTGAATAACTATGACAACTGTTGACAATTCTACTATTAAAGTCATTTTAATAATCTGATAGTTCTTTTAAGTAGGGGTGTACCAAATTTCGGCTCCACCTCCGGGACAGGACCGGCCTAAGGACATTGGAGGCCCTAGGCGAAGTGAGTTTGGTGACCCTAATTGTAATAGAAAAATAAAAAATAAATATGGAAAGATTCTTGTGCGAGGCCCCCACTAATGATGAGACTAATCGGAGCCCTTAGGCGGCTGCCTAGTTTGCATATGCCTAAAGCGGCCCTGTCCGGGAAATCCGGAATCCGCCTCCAGCAGGATTTCACTTCATAAATCCGACAGGCCGGTAGAGCCCTAATTTATATATATATTCATAATGGCTCCGGCAAATCCGGAATGCGGCCATTTGAACAAATCTGACTCCGGCTCCGGCCGGATTTCATTTCATAAATCTGACAAAATCCGGGTCCGGGTGAATTTCAAAATTTTGATTCCGGTACATCCCTACTTTTAAAAGGAAATTTTAGACATTAATACAGTTTAATAGTGAAGTGTATTTTAAGTATTAATAAATTAAATATTTTAATTAGGTGTTAACTAAAAAAATTTTTTAAAGTGTGACGTACTTTACGGGGAGGGAAGGTACCGAGATTTGTGTCAGGGGTGAGGGGGGTCAAAAATAGCGTGACGTACTTTATGGACGGCCCCTATGGTAAACATTACAGCTACCATTTTGAAATCTTAGTTTCTGATTGTACGTGTAAGCAGGGCCGGTCTTAGCAATTGCGGGGCCCAATGCGGCTTGGTATGCGAGACAGATTGCGCGGGGCCCAGTTTGGGTAGGAATAAGGAATTAATAAGAATAATAGGTGAAAATTAAGATCGGCGGGGCGTATGAAGCGCGGGGCCCACTGCGACCGGATAGGTTGCTGTGGCCTAAGACCGGCCCTGCTATGTAAGTATGGTATATACTACTGCTACCATCACACAGTAAAGCTAACTAATGATAAGAACTTGAAGAGACTGTACAGAACAATACCAAAGTTGACACCGCACTGCTCTGTGCAATTTGAATGCAGATTTTAGACCTAGACACATAATGTATATTTGTCTCGATCTGTTCGTGAAAGTTCAAATGAGCCTCAAGACAGATAACTACAATCGACCCGAAATTCGCTCTCCTGTCAAAATGTACCAGCTTGGAGGCCCCCCCCCCGTCCCACACACACACACACACTTCCCCATCAACGGTTACTTAATGTAAATTATCGATATTTAAATCATTATTGTCACTAATGGGGCAAAGCGTTTTGTTGAATGATTGTTTATAATAACGTTAATGTGATAATTTGGATGTAGTGTCGCAGAAAAAAGTAGAGTTGGATAAAATCTGTACTTATTACAACTTTTTTATTAACTTGCTTTCGTTCCTGTTTACGTAACATTAAACAACTTCTGATGGTCCTAGCGATCTCAAAATTTTACCACAGATAGATCTTGGGTGACAATGCATTGTATCAAAATTTCATATCGATCGAATGAACCGTAATTAAATTAATTCATTAATTCTCTATATAGCATCTGTATCCGTCTGCTATTTTTGACATACACGTGCCACCGGAATTCACTCCAGCCATCGATGACCACATCCCCGTGTTTAACAGCAAGGAGAGTTCAGTCAGGTTTAGTCTGTAAATGTTAGTCGCGCGATGCGTATTATTTTGAACATAATCAATACTTCAATAATCAATAATGCGTATTATTTTGAACATAATCAATACTTCAGTAATCAATAATCCTCCCAGAACTCATTTAAAAGTTGAAAAACCGTTACAGCAAAATTAAAAAATATTTTCAAAAAATAAAATAAAACAATAAAGAAATAAAATGGTCGATATACTATTTGATTTTTTACTCTTAGACTAAAAAGAATAAAATAAATAGCGGTAAAAAAAAGATTTTAAAAAAACACGTTTTTATTAGTGGACTGAAAAGAACAAAATAATTTTAAACTTATAAGTTCAAGTACTTTCATTTAATATTACTAAAAACGTGGGGCTGGCGCTTATGAGGTTTTACATATGCAGTTGACTCATTCTCTCCCTTATAGATCTATCTTTTGCCTTCTAAATTATAAATATTTAATTTTTATACCAAACACATCATAAGCGCCCGCCCAACGTTTTCAGTCATAATAACGGTAAATACTTCAACTTATAAGTTTTAAATTATATTCATCTTTTTAGTCCACTTATAAAAACGTGGTTTTTAAAAATCTTTTTTTACCTGTATTTATTTATACTCTGTATAGATCACTTCATATATATTTTAATTCAATACAAAATTTTACTTTGTTTGTTTTACTTATAAGAAATAACGTTACCTTAATTTTTGAAAATACCGTTGAATGAATAAACAAAATATTTTTTAAGACATTTTTCGGGCACCAAAAGTCATGAACAATGTTTCCTTTAAGCTGCGCGGCTGTGCTACGGGTGAGATATATGGCCGACGCCGCTTTGCAGAGTGTAACTTTTTGCACAACAAATGCAAGCAGTGCAACTTTGCACACCAGTTGTTTGTTGTTGTTTTTAATAAGGACCAATAAACCTTAGAAGGAACATTGCTCACTAATGGATTCAAAGAAGTTGAAGTACGGAGAAATGTTCGAATTAAAGTAACAATAATCTTGAAATAAACACAAACACAATTAATTGTTGACGCCGACGCCTTGAAGGACTGATTCATTCAAGTTATTTAAGGACTTTAGAGCGGGATTTTAATAGAAAACTATGACACGCCTTTAAATCCTTATCTACTTCTTGGTGATCTATCAAATTTAATAGAACCAAATGCTCAACGACGCAAAGCCTGCAACAAGCTGCACGATTCTAAGTTCAATTCAAATAATTTCCAACAATATGACGCAATAATCTTCTATATAGAATAGAGTGTCCGTGATTTCCAAAATAAGAAAAGAAACTAGATGACGTTCAGTTAGGATCCAATTGATAAAACTTTTAAAACTAGAAAAGTGTCTGTTATTAAATATCTAAAATTAGGATTTTATTTTCGCAGGCAAAAAAATCATTTAAGCGTTTTGATCTGTTTCAGGTGAAAGATTTTTTCCACAGTAACCACGTAAATCACGAATTCCGTCGTCTGGCCGGAAATGACGCTGGCAACGTCATCACTGACTTCAGGTAAAGTTAAGGATTTCCTTATCCAGCATTTGGTGGGAAGGGGGGGGGTAGCTGAAGGGGTCCCGAACTCTGATCACGTCACACAAATCTACTCATAGTTGTTCTATACCCGATTCACTAAACGTGTTGTTGTTTTTTCGATTTGCTCGTTTCCGTAAATATTCGCGTCTTGGTCACAATTTCACATTCCCTGTTCGATGTTACGACTCACTACCCAATTTACTTTTCCCTGTTCAACTCGGCATGCTCCAGGCACTGACCAAGTCTCACCTCTCACCCCAGGCTTATATTACCAAGTCTCACCTCAGGCTTATATTACTAAGTCTCACCTCTCACCCCAAGCTTATATTACCAAGTCTCACCTCTCACCCCAAGCTTATATTACCAAGTCTCACCTCAGGCTTATATTACCAAGTCTCACCTCAGGCTTATATTACTAAGTCTCACCTCTCACCCCAAGCTTATATTACCAAGTCTCACCTCTCACCCCAAGCTTATATTACCAAGTCTCACCTCTCACCCCAAGCTTATATTACCAAGTCTCACCTCTCACCCCAGGCTTATATTACCAAGTCTCACCCCAGGCTTATATTACCAAGTCTCACCCCAGGCTTATATTACTTATATTTTCATCCTCAGAAAGGAAGTTAACGCCTCTCTCATCGTCATGGGGTCAAAAGGTCACAGCAAACTGAAATCCAGCATTTTCGGCAGCGTCAGCAACAAGGTCCTGAGGAACTCCATCGTCCCGGTGCTCATTGTGAAGAAACCAAACGCTGAGTGCCACACGAAAGTCACCCATGGGTGCAAGGAAACCATCATCACCTGAACGAGTCTAAGGGGGGGGGGCACACGAACGTCACCCATGGGGAGAGGGAGATTATCATTGCCTGGACGCCTTTAAGCGGGGATGGGGAGGGGGACAAAGATGTAAACATAAGGGCATTTAAACCAACAACATCTAATTTAAACTTTTAAAAAAAATATAGATTTGAATGGAATGTCCCGCTTCATGTACACGATACTTTAGAAATAAATACATAACAATGTTAAGGTTAAATGTTAGTCAACGCCATCCACGAAATCTTAATAAATACGATTGACGGTGCCTAATTCATGGAGTTCCCCCAGAAGCCACTTCATGCTTTCAAGATATTAAATGTCTGATAGAATTCACACATCAGGTCGTCAGCAAGTTCCACGATTAGGTGCGGAGCTTACACGAATTATTCAGATGTATACAAGTCTTCAACTTCAAGGTGTTGAAAGGACTTGAATGTGTTAAGTTTATGACATACATAAAAATGTTTCCCTGTAACTTGAGGCGGGTGTTGAGCTTAATGGAGAATTTGTTTGTTGATAATGTTGAAAAAAATAAGAAATAGAGAATTTCTGAGTTATCAGTAGAATGCCGCAGTATTTTAGATTGATGAAAAGGGATCAGAGAAATTGGTAGATAGAGGAGGGATAATGATAGAGTGGAAATAGACTAGCTGAATAATATACATAAAGAATAAGAGACAACGGAAGGTATTGCACTTTAAAAACTATAATAATGATGTAATAAAATGGTAAATGGGGATGGGAGACGGATGTGACGTCTGAGCTGATTACCATCGGTTAGATTGTGTTCCAGAGACAGGGGCGTAGGACGGTGGTACGGTCGACCTCCTTTATGCAGGGGCGCAATAGGCCAACTCTTTGGTATTCTGAGAGAAGAGTGGGTACAATTTGTTGACACTCATCGTTGCACGCCACTTTTTGTGTGGGAGTGAGAGAGAGTGAAGGAGAGAGAGAAAGACATAAGAGGGCAGAATCTAAGAGAGAACTTTATAGTGGGAGATCGATGTTTACAGATCGAATTGTTTTCTGAAATATCTATGTCTGTATATACACTAAATCCTGACCATGATGTTTTGAGACCACAAAGTTGCCTGGCAATAAAAAAATAATAAAAGAGTGCAATATGAAACATACAAAAATGGTTTTCTTATTTTTAAGACTATGTAAAATGGGTCAAAAATGTTTGTGTGAACGTGTCTGTTAAATGTTTCGTTGCTATTAGTAGCCACACAATTCTTTAGACCAAAGATCTGCAAACGACGGTCAGCGGGCCGGGTCCAGCCCACGACGTCGTTTATTCGCCTCTTTTTTTTCCAGTTTGTGAGTTTCATTTATAAAAAAAGAAGGTCTGATGTAACTTTCGTTTTGACAAACTCGTCTTTGAGTATGTGTGTGTTCGCACTGCACGCCACTCACCCACGGAATGCTATTATTAGTTTTTTCGTCTTTTTTCCCCCATCTGAGCGTTCATCCCGACTTGTAAGTATCGTACACAGTTGAATTATTATGTGGCCCACGCTCACCATTTGGCCAGTTACCAAGTCTACTGTGAAAAAAGTTTCGTGACCAGTGGTTTAGGCTAAGATTCGTGGGAAGGTTTTCTTTCAAAGTCGAGTTTCTTCTCAATAAAAGTTTTATTTGGTGCTGCTTTGAATTTCCACGATGCTTTTGGTGGAATGGTTGGACTTATCTTGAACTAATATGAGCCCCAGCCCTAAGCAATGTTTTATCACAGAAAAAATACAAGTTACGCAAACGAATTGTGTGATCTAAACAATAAATTAAATCTTTATTAATAGACGTATAATATACAAGTTGCACGTTGGGCCGGATTTAGACTTGATGGGGCCCTAAGCTATTTGAGTCATGGGGGCCCTATATCAGTGCCAAATATTTTTTTTTAAAAAGTCCTGGGACCCCAAGAATTCGGAGCCCCTAAGCTATAGCTTGTTTAGCAAATAGGTAAATCCAGCATTGTTTGCACGAAGAAACATCGAGCATCAGCTCTTCCAACAATGCACAGGTACACATTTTGGCTGAAGCCTTCATCAGTACAAATAAAGTAACATAATTATTAAAATTAAATTCACATTATATAATAGATTCTACACCATGGAAATAATAAAGATTTTTTTTAATGAAACGAAAAGAAGAAAGATGTGCACACTTACTAAACAAAAATGCTAGATATAAGAAAATGAAGTCTGGAATTAAGTATCAAAAGTTTAACTCCCGTCTAAAGGGGGGGCCTTAAAAGTCCTCTGATCTGTTTCAAACATTTTTTAAAAGTTATATAGTTTTTCCTACATATTTTGGATGAAATAAAAATGGCATTTTAAAGCGTCCATAAAAGATGGACTAAAAGTTAGCTTAGATTTTATCACAGACTACCGCAGATCTCAAAGAAAAGGTATTTTAAAGCGTCCATAAAAGATGAGCTAAAGGTGAGCTTAGATTGTATCACAGACTACCGCAGATCTCAAAGAAATGGTATTTAAAAGCGTCCATAAATGATGAACTAAAAGTTAGCTTAGATTCTATCACAGACTACAGCAGATCTCAAAGAAATGGTATTTTAAAGCGTCCATAAAAGATGAACTAAAAGTTAGCTTAGATTTTATCACAGACTACCGCAGATCGCAAAGAAATGGTATTTTAAAGCGTCCATAAAAGATCAGCTAAAAGTTAGCTTATATTTTATCACAGACTACAGCAGATCTCAAAGAAATGGTATTTTAAAGCGTCCATAAAAGATGAACTAAACGTTAGCTTAGATTTTATCACAGACTACCGCAGATCTCAAAGAAAATGTTTTAAAGCGTCCATAAAAGATAAACTAAAAGTTAGCTTAGATTTTATCACAGACTACCGCAGATCTCAAAGAAATGCGTCACTTCAAGCACAATGAAACGATTAAATATTTTCGGTGAGGATCTATAACATTTATTTTAACACGCTGGATAGTATCAATGTCCTACCATGATTGGATCAATGTCCTACCATGATTGGATCAATGTACTACCATGATAGGATCAATATCCTACCATGATAGGATCAATGTCCTACCATGATAGGATCAATGTCCTACCATGATTGGATCAATGTCCTACCATGATAGGATCAATGTCATACCATGATAGGATCAATGTCCTACCATGATAGGATCAACGTCCTACCATGATAGGATCAATGTCCTACCATGATAGGATCAATATCCTACCATGATTGGATCAATGTCCTACCATGATAGGATCAATGTCCTACCATGATAGGATCAATGTCCTACCATGATTGGATCAATGTTCTACCATGATAGGATCAACGTCCTACCATAATTGGATCAATGTCCTAACATGATTCACTGGGGTTCCCAACCTTTTTGTACTCTAGAGCACATTCTAAAATATCGGTAGGGTGGCGTGCACCACCTATTTTTAATCGACAATCTCCTCCCATAACTTCTCATTTTGTATAATTATTTTCTTATATTCATAATGTAGTAATAAACAATAAACACAAATGTTTCAAAATAATACAATTATTATTCAAATTGCATACACAAATAGAAATATATTTACAAAACGTAAACAAAAACACAAATACAAAGAAAACATGTTATTAAAAAATATGTCAATGTGATCTTAGGCATTCTATATCATTGGCAAGTGCCTCATAATTAGGAGAGTATAACGATAATCCTGTTAGCAAACAATCATAAAGATGCTCATCGATGAGTCGAGATAGATATTTTGATTTTATTAAGTTCATATTTGAAAACAATGATTCGCATAAATATATCGAATCGAAAAATGATTCAATTTTATGTGCCGCTTTTTTTCAAAAATGGGAACTTTTCTCTGTCCACTGTATTCCAAAAGTCCTCTGATATTAAAGATTTTAGCAAAATATTATTCTTAAGGTCCAAAATTTCTAACTCTAGTTCTTCTGTCTTACCTTCAACAAAATCTGCAATACATGTGGCCATTTCAATTACATTTATTTGCAAGTAAAAGGATTGATACAGAAGGAAACAATTGGCTCGATATGTGCAAACTGCAAAAATCTCTCTTCAAACTGTTTTTTTAAACTCTTGAAGATGCTTAATAAATAATGACCCGTTTAATTCATTGTTACCTAGCATTTTCTTTATGTTTGGGAAATGCACGAGAGAATATATCGGCAGATGTGATATAAACAAATCCAATTTAGCTTTAGATGACCTTACAAAGCGTATCATTTCAGCTATTTTTGGTTTATCTTGCAATTCCAAATTTAAAGAATTCAATTTTTCCATGATGTCTGCGCGAAATCCCAAATCAAACAACCAGCGAGAGTCAGCTAGTTCATCATAATTTTCCTTTTTATCATTTATAAATGTTTTTATTTCTTCAATTAAACTCACAAATCATGTAAGAACCTTTCCTTTACTGAGCCAACCTACTTCAGTATGCAGATAAGATCATGTTTTTTTATCTTCAGTATCTTCTAAAAGGGCATAGAAAAGTCGATGTTGCAAAGGAGCTGCTCGAATAGAATTGATTATTTTTGTAACTATTTTCATAACGTGTTCAAATGGCAATATTTTACAACACAGAGCTTCCTTGTGGATAATACAGTAGTAGGACATAAAGTTTGAAAATTATTCATCCTTCTTGCAGAGGGCAAAAAAATCCTTTGTTTTTACCAACCATTGCTGGTTCCCCATCGGTGGTTATCGCAGACAGCTTGTGCAAAGGTATATTTATTGACTTGGCGTATGTTCTGAATGAATTATAAATATCCTCACCCCTTGTCTGTCATGCGTGTACAAGGAGTGATGTGCAAATAGCACTCCCCATTCCAGGCTAGCGTGAAGAGTGCGTTCTGGCTAGCAGCAGGGCCGGCCTTAGGGAATTGGAGGCCCTTGGCAAAGTAAATTTGGTGGCCCTAAATGTAATAGAAAATAAAAAATAAAAGATTTTTGTGCGAGGCCCCCACTAATGATGAGATTAATCGGAGGCCCTAGGCGGCTGCCTAGTTTGCCTATGCCTAAAGCAGCTAGACAAGTTGCGACAAGTACTGTCCGCAAAGGAAACACTCATACATACAATATCGCAAACATACGAACGTACTTAATAAACATAGGCATTTAAAACAATTAAAACTCTGACAAATAAATACAAATAAATACAAATAATTCACATTTTAAATTAATGTTTATGAAAAAATTATGTCGCTGTCGAATAGTGGCGGGCACATTCGAATCGTTCAGCGGGCGCCATGGTGCCCGGGGTTGGGAACCCCTGAGTCTTAGACAATAGTAAAACGAATTTTATTGTTGCAATAGATAATAATAATAATAGTAATAGTAATAGTGAGAATAGAAAATAATATCATATCATGTGGTGTCAATGGCACTTGAAACTGGAATTTCTCGATTTTGAAGTGAGGACGCAGGTATGGTACACGCTTTTTTTTAATGGGATCAGTAATAATTAATAGTTATCTAAAATAAAATATTTGTGAGAAACGTGTATTATTATTTTCTTTCCCAAATGTGTTGTCACATTTTGTATTTGGGTACTTTTATTTGATTAGGTTGGTGTTCTCTGTCTACTAAAATCTTCTTGTAAAGAAGTTAAGATAGTTATATCCGGGCCATTAGCGGAAATGCTCTTGTGAGGTTAAGAGTTCAGTTATTTTTATCGGCTCACTGTCGAGAATCACGGCCCCTGTCATGAATACTATGAATTTAAAGTGATCAATTCAGATAACTATAATATTGTGAGTTATATCTTAAAATCATCAATAATAAATAATTATGAAGACGAAATGATAATAATTTGATAATTGCAATGAAAGAACTAAGTTTGAATAAAGCCAAGCAAATGACCATCTTGAGACGACTTGACTTGACTCTAATTCTTGTCTTGACACTGGACTGGCTAAGTTAACTACTAGTACTAGTTCCTAAGCAATACTAAGCATACTGTCTAGTCTAGGACTACTAATTCTTTTTTATTTACCAAGTGCATGGTGTTTTATCCTATGACAGTGAGAATGTGGTAATCCTGCAGTTTTAGCACGTATACCGTATATTAGTATATTATTTCACAGCGAATTTTAATTTTCTCGTGAGAACTTTTGTTTTTTAATTTATTAAATGAAAATGCATTTACAATTTACATGTGTTATATTTTAGCTATTTGAGCGCTAATTTGTTAGGCTTTTTAATTTATAAGGCTTTTTTCGGCCCTTGACGCTACATAATCTGAGTAGGATATATCCATTTTGTTCATCTTGCACCCTACTTGCGGGTTGTCACATCACAGTAAGATGCCAAATGAAATTTTCTCACTTACAAAAAAAAATAAGAAGAATCAAATATCTAGTAACGAATAAAAAATGAAATTATCATTAAAATATTCATTGATCTTCTAAGAACATTAAAATAGATGAACAGATGAATGAAACTTTAAAAAAAAACATGAACAGTCAGTAAATTTATTTTAGCATGGGTTTTTCCAAGTAAAAATAATCTGGCAAGCAAGGAAGTTCTCACAAGAAAATTAAAATTTGCAGAGAAATAATATTTGTACTAAAACTGCAGGATTACCGAGAATGTTTTATAATTCTCAACTTTCTTCATGTCATGTTCATACTATAATTCTAATATTAATAAATAACATCCATGAATGATGAATGAAATAATTCATTCGCTGCATACTGCAACCCGAGTCCAAGCATGCTCTATATTTTATAGTTATAAAACTTACATTCTCTTAAAAAGTAATTTTGAAAATTTTTCATGCAGGACCAAATTTATTGAAGTACCATGGTGGATGTGTTCCACTACCTGGAACTGAGGGCTCAGGGTCTAACACAGGGTCATCACTTCAGAGAGTGTAGAAAAGTTGTCAGAAACTTGCTGGAAGATGTTTCGGCCAATCCAGTTCATAACTTGGTACATACTATTCAAATATATAAGCTAAGGCCTATATTAATATATCTTAGCATAAAATTTTGCCTTTAGGGAAATTGCTTTAAGTGGAAAATAAAATGAAACATTTAAATTTCTTGATTGTGATACCCATTTAAACAGGAGACCTTGAGTAGGTTTGTAAAATGTTAAACATTGCAGGGTTTAATTTTAGATAAAGTTTTACTGTTACAAACAAAGATTGGTTCTGGTTTATCCAGGATTATCTTGGTCACCTTTGTTTGTTTGAAACTTCATTCTTTGTCCATTCCTTCCATGTTATATTGTCCCATATAAATTAATCTCTGAACTTTGATGTTTACATCTTAGAATATTTCATATAATAGCTTAAATGCCTGAGCATGTCTGCATATAACCATGATTTTATTTTTTACTATGCACTTTGACTTGAGTGAGATTAGCTTTATAAAACTGGTTGCTAAGGGAAAGTTTTGATTCCGTGGCAAGATTATTACAACAATTTAAAACTTTGTCCAGACAATCTTGGTGCCTAAAATAAATACAATCTTATAGGGCTGAGCAAGGTGCTTTTTTTTTCTTTCTATTCTTTTTACTGCACTGGGTATTTTAAGACAAACAAAGCAAAATAATTAAGTTTCTTATTTTCTCAAATGTTTTCCACTAAGAGAGAGAGAAATAAAAATTGCATTTTTGTAGATCAATGATCTAAAGGGCATTTAAGTTAAGACTACAATATGATTACATATTAAAAATGTAATAGTAATTCATTGTTTATTGACCTTAAATTAAAGCCTGTGATCACTCAATTTTAGCCCTGTTGTGAAACGATTTTGAAAAATGGTGAGAAGGCAGAGCTTTTTATCTTTATAGAGAAAGTAATTTGGTTACAGTCATGATGATGCTGGAGAGTACAAAATCAGAAAGCTAACCAGAATAAAGTAAAGCTCCAATAAATGTGAAAAAACACTTTATTTAAAAAATAGTATTTAATGTTATTTGGAAAATTAAATAAAATACCTTAAAGTTTATATTGAACCAGTTATGGTCAAAATACGATGGCAATGTGCGAACTTCCCATCTTATAGTTTACTTGATCAAAATGCATTCAATTAATCAAATCCTGATATGTGCTTACACGTGATCACCATACAATTTCTTTCATGCCAAAGCTTTATTTTTGAGGTCACTGTTTATTTGATAAGAATTCCATGGATAGTAATAATAGCTGATTGAAATTTTGTTTTACATTTTTAAGATTGACAGTGTTAAATTTCAACTATTCAATTTGTAAATGTAAATAAATCCACAGGAAAAATATGACAAAAGCTTCCTTTATGGCTGTTTTCTTGGCTAAAATAATGTTTTTATACATTAATTTTTACTTGCAAGCTGTTAGAAATTTTGGTTAAAATATTAAGAATATTGAATTTCTTACAAATGTAGTTTAATTAGAAAATGTAGTGTCAGGGATGAAATAAAGTAACTGTCATATTGTCTAGATTCTACACTGTTAATTTTCTGTAACAAAGGTGGTAAATCTAGTTAAAAGGTGTAATAGGAAAATCTTTCTTGTTACAATGCTGTTTCTATGGATTAAATGATTGTTTGTTTTCTTCATAGCCCTGTGAGTTTTCTGGTGAGCCAAGAGCCACATTTCTCATGGACTTCAGCCCAAACATGTGATTATTTTTTTCTTTGATATATATAAATAAAATATATTGTAATTAAAATAAATTAAATTTAATTCCATTTAAAAGGGAGCATAGATATTGAGAAGTTAACTTTGTTTCTGCTGTTAGCTAATTATTTGTTGCATTCATTTTTGTTACCTGTTCTTAAGGCTGTTAACAAATTTTTTTTAGGTTACGTGTGGCATCAACACATGGGGACCATACTGTACGAGTGACAGATATACGGACTGGAAAATGTACCCACATACTAACTGGGCATCCCAGGACTCCCTGGTGTCTAGCATTTAATCCAGCATCTAACGATATACTTGCCTCTGGTTGTTTGGGTGGAGAAATTCGAATATGGGATCTATTGGTATTAATTTTATTGAAAGCTCTCCTCTGAAATTATCCTGTTCATATCATTAATCTCCTGAAATTATCCTGTTCATATCATTAATCTCCTGAAATTATCCTGTTCATATCATTAATCTCCTGAAATTATCCTGTTCATATCATTAATCTCCTGAAATTATCCTGTTCATATCATTAATCTCCTGAAATTATCCTGTTCATATCATTAATCTCCTGAAATTATCCTGTTCATATCATTAATCTCCTGAAATTATCCTGTTCATATCATTAATCTCCTGAAATTATCCTGTTCATATCATTAATCTCCTGAAATTATCCTGTTCATATCATTAATCTCCTGAAATTATCCTGTTCATATCATTAATCTCCTGAAATTATCCTGTTCATATCATTAATCTCCTGAAATTATCCTGTTCATATCATTAATCTCCTGAAATTATCCTGTTCATATCATTAATCTCCTGAAATTATCCTGTTCATATCATTAAATTTATAAATAAAAAATTAATTTATGTGGTGGATTATTTCCTTTTTAAGTTTTTGGCAATTTGTACTAATTGATTGACCTTAACTTGCATCCAGGGTGGTGGCAGTGAAGTTCTTCTCAACCCTTGTGTGGGCCAAGTCATCACATCACTGGCATTCCACCCGACGGGCCAAGTCCTTGTGTTTGCAACCATGAACTATATCTACTTCTGGGACTGGAGCCAAGCCACACCATTCTCTTTCACAAGGACAACCCACGATTATGAGAGAATACGGTAGGAGCAAATTAAAATTTTATTTTTGTTTTCAGTTCTGCTTGACTCTCTCTAGCAGTATACCTAGTCATTATCTTATATTGTATATTACAGAAGTTCCTTCTTCAAAGATTATTGCATTCCACAATTGTACATTGTGTCTAGGCCTTTTTATTTGAGTATTAAATGTGATATTAGGTCTTGATTTTCCTTGTTTGTTCAGACAACCCATTCTGCGCCCAAATTAGCAAGTGTTTGTTTAATCAGAACCAATAAGTATCAGCTACTTTAATGAGCTTCCATTATAAACCAGCAAGAGTTAACTTAGTTAAAAAGTTAATTCATTTAAAAAAGTTTGTTCAAGTTAATACAAATTGGCTGTGATGTGAAATGCGTTTCTCAAATGATCTAAAAAAAATAATTTTTTCTTCAGTTGGCTACGATTTGATCCACTTGGCCGTTATCTGTATACAGGAATAGCTAACAACACCACAGTTCATAGAGACAGAGAAGGTGTAGCCCGAGTTGTCGCGATGTAGGTATCAAGATTAATCAGACTACTATCAGACCATATATTCAGGGACCTTGCAGCGTGACACTTTAAGGAACTAATAATTTTTTGTTTAATTAATAAACAATTTTTTTTAGAGATGTATAAAGTTAATTAGAGGAAAAGTGAAAATCTAAAGTCAACAATTTATTATTTTGAAAACTTAACGATTGTTGTTTCTTTCAGTAACGATGCACTAGATTTGTCAGCGGAGGGTGATGACAGAAGCACACAGCAGCATCTCAACCGCTTGCGGTACCAGCGACTACTGCAGCGATTTATGGCCTTTCAACAGGACCACAACCGACGTAAGATAGTCCTATATTGATGCCACAAAATTTAATACAATGCCATAAATCTTTTGAAGAATTATAATTATTTTATTTATCCGTGTGTTACATGATGTTTGGATTTGAGTTTAGGTCAAGTAGGATATAATTCAATGATTGATTTCCAATAAGTGCACAAGGTTGTGGTACCATTGGTATTCTTAGTCAAAACTCTTCTTTTATTATAAAATATTTTAATGGGCAATTAGTCTGTAATGGATTTTAAATTCTTTTAAAAGAAATAATGAATTAGAGATCTCAATAGTTGATTACCACATATTTGCTAAAAATATATGGGAGGAGGAGCAAGTCTTTTACAATTGAAAATAGGGATTCCTCATCAAAATCCCAAAGAAGGGTCATTTTAGCTCCTGCTCCAACTACATTAATAATTGCCTAAGAAGAATTCACTGGCAAGACAAATTCAGCAACCTGACATTGTGGCAGCGGACAAAGCAGAAGCCTATAGATCAAGAGATGGTCAAGAAGCTGTGGCCGTAGCTATGAAAACCTGTCTCCAACACAACAAGGCAACCCTGATCTGGAACCCTCATGGAAGGTGGAAAAAGAGGTCGTCCAAGAAACACTGGGCATCTTCCTGGAGAGACTGGCCCAGGATAGCGATGACTGGAGGACTCTTGTAGGTGGACTATGCTCTTGGAAGGATGGCAGACATCAGCAGTGATCGACTGCTGCTCCTCATGGATGAGATTGCTCAACAGCAACATTCTTGTGCAAATCAATGACTTTGTTCACCATATCTTTATTTCATACATTAATGCACTAAGTGGTAGCTGATCTTAGGTTCCAATATTAAACAAAATTATATATTTGCTTCAATAAATTCAACTTTTTAATAATTGCTGATTTCTCCAACAGCTGCATATCCCGGCATGCCACCGTTATCTCCTGAATCTCGTTCCCCTGTTCACGAAGAAGCGCTTGACCATGCTCGGCAGTATGCTCGCCATGTGACAAACATTGCGTCAAGGACAGCATCAAATAATGTAGAACCTTCTTCTTCAAGTTATCCCATATTGTAAGTTCAGATCTTTCAATCCACACTGAGCAATACATTCATACACTGAATATTTTCATTTTGGGTACTTGCGATTTTAAAAACAACATTTTCTTGATTTAAAAAAAAATGCATGTTTAAGATTTTACTTAAAATAATTGGATTTTATTTTCAGTCTTAAAAAAAACAAAAAACTGAAGTCTGAAAATATCAGATCTGCAGATATTATTAGTCTTATCTGATCTGGCTCCCTGTTTTTGTATGGCTTGGTCAAGTAAAGTAAGAATTAAGTGAACAGTTTTCCATCAATGTTCAGTTCATGTCAACAGTCTTGAGGGTTGACGAACCCTGTTGGCTACATAAGTCCATTGTGATAAGTAGAGGCATACTGATAGACAAGTTTGTATCAAATTGACATGTATCCCTCCGGCTTTCCAAGCAGACTATCCTCACCAGTGTCAGTAAGCCAGTTTCTAAACTGTAAGAGACAGTTAATTCCCAGAAGATGGATTTGAAATATACCAGTATATGTGAAGATGGTGTTGAAGTGTATTGGTATGTTAAGTAAAGATGGTGTTGAAATGTACCGGTATATTAAGTAAAGATGGTTTTGACATTTACTGGTATTTGTAAAGATGGTGTTGAAATGTACCGGTATGTGTAAAGATGGTGTTGAAATTTACTGGTATATGTAAAGATGGTGTTGAAATTTACCGATATATGCAGTGGCGTAGCTGGGGGGGGCGGTGGGGGCGGTGGGGGCGATCCGCCCTGGCGGAACTCATTTAGGGGGCGGCATTTGTGGGCATTTGAAATGTACAACCATTTCCGACAACTGCCGTTTTTCTTTTGAAAGGAGAAAACCAAAGTGAAACAAAAATATTCGTAATTTTGAGTCTTAATAAACGGATTCATACATTTCTTTTGATTACATAGTGGATTTACAACTAACGCAAAACCGCTCAAAAATTTTTAATCGCTCAAAAAAGGTATCCATTTGTTTGGCAAACTAAGCGGTATAAGTCACAGATGACGCTTTTATAAGAAAACTACCCAAAAGACACATCACTGCTGGGCCGAATAATATGTGCTATTAATATCGCCACAACAGTTTTTACGTGGAATTTCGATATTCGCAGAATGATGCGTGAACAAGTACCTACATGGCATGGTGGTTCAAATATTGTAATTAACTTGCAAGTCCATGTAGTAATTTATATTACTGTTTCAGTTTTCAGAAAATTACTGTAAGGTTATTTATTAAAAAATTAAATTTATTTTGTTTTTATTGCATTATAAAGTAACACAAATAATTTCAATTATTACCATTTATGACAAGAATGTGTAAATATCCCAATTTCTCTTTTAACTCAGCTCCTGATGCGACTAAATGCGTCCTTATAGGGGTCGTACGGATGCGCCCAAATGCGTCTGTTCGCCTAGCGACGCACTATCGTATTTTTAGTTAAAAATAGCACGAAATCTCGCTTTCCTCGAGACTTCCGGCTAATGCGTGATTCTACGAGATTTCAATAAACATCACCGGATGTTTTTATCTTCTTTCACTTTCGATCCATGTGTGAATTAGTTTGACGCGTCTATATGGCGTATGTATTCACCTGAGGTGCCGAAAATCGCGTTATCAGACTTCAATCCTCATTATTTCGCAGTGCATGTTATATTATTATTAAACTTAATTCATTTCTTAATGCATTAAACATTTTATTTTTTAAGATAAATGAATATCTTTAGAAAATAAAAGCATTTCTCTAATGGAATCAAAAGCTTAACGAAGTTGCTTCCCTTTTGTCCGGAATATGAAATAGATTCGAAAGTAGCCCTTCAGGAGCTAATGAGTTAATAAACACCACAATAGGCATAATAATTTCGAAAAAGACATACTTTAAAATTTCAAGCGTCTTGGAAAAATTGACATCTGAAGAAATAACTAGGAAAACGAGATCAGACGCTGGAATTTTACTCAATTCAATGCAATCTTTTCTTTTCTATGTTATCTCAATTTATGGGAACCTGTCATTTAAAAAAAAATTAATGAAAGCCATTGCATGGAACAAAGAGATTTGCTAATACAAAATGCTGTTATATCAGCTAAACAATTTGTGAAGAGATGGAGATATCAACTGAAGGCCGAGTTAGAATGAGAAAAAAATATGAGTAGGGGAAATTCAGAAGACGTGGTTCCATCTTTAGAACAAGAAGAACAATGAGAAATGTTTTTATCCATGGATGGAATTATAACAGAAAATCAAAGAACGCTTCGATGAGTTGCATGTGCTTGCAGTTGCAGGAAAATATTTGTATATAATACCATGTAACCTACTAAATGAAGCATTTGAACATCAAATAAATTACTTTATTGACATTGATAAAGAACAATTATCAATTTTTTTCAACTATGGCTATCAGTGTATCTAGTTGTGAAAGGAGCTTCTCCAACTGAAGTTGATAACAAAAAATTATGTTCGTTCCACAATGAGTGATTAAAGATAACAAAATCTTGCAATACTGTCCATAGAAGATATTACAAGTAATTTTAATTTTGATAGCATAATACACAATTTTTCTATTATAAAAGTTAGGAAAGTAAATGTATAAATATGTTTTCATACTAATATATACAATTTCTTTGTTTGGTAATGTTTTTTGGGTGTAAATTTGGAATATTTCTTGTCTATTTGGGGGTGGGGGGACCTGCGACCTCAGTAACTTTATTGTGGCCTTTAAAAAAAGCATCGTTTATTTTTTATAAATGTTTATTTAAAGGTATATCATCTTATGCGGCCTCTTTCATTACTGCTTACATAAATATGGCATCCAATGGTAAACATGTTCCCCACCTTTACTTCATTTCAATTACAATTATTTATTCATATATTAATTTTTTTTAAAAACCATCACATAATCGACTAAGTGACCGTCCATAAATGACGTCGTGCAATTTTAGCTGATTTTTCACCCCCTCGTCACACGTCGTCACAAGAACTTAGACCCCTTCTTCAATATGACGTCACAAAGCTTTGACAACCTCACCTTAAAGCCGTAATTCCTATTTGAAAATGAGCATGTTTCAAATCTAATTTTTGTCATTTAAGTGTGTTTTTAGTGTAAGGCTGCACTCTTATATCGTAACACTCGTTTTACATAAACGTCCTTAAATAAAGTGTCGATAATCAAATATTAAAGTGGAAATTTTATTTAAAGTTGCGCGTTTTGACGTGACGTTAGATTTCTTAAACACGCCCCCTCGTCACAAATGTATGACTCCTCCCCCCCGCCCCCAGTTGCGTGACGTCATTAATGGACGGACCATAAAAAGGGCGGCAAATTGGAGACCGCCCCGGGCGGCAAAAGTTCTAGCTACGCCACTGGGTATATGTAAAGATAATGTTGAAATTTACTGGTATTTGTAAAGACGGTTTTGAAATTTACCGGTACTTGTAAAGATGGTGTTGAAATTTACCGTTATTTGTAAAGATGGTTTTGAAATTTTCCGGTATTTGTAAAGATGGTGTTGCATTACTGGGACGTCAGGAATAGCTGCAAGGGTGAACAAGTTGCACATCTAATACTTGTCTGCATTCTACATTATGAGGAACTGACATTTGTCCCAAAAAATAGAAAGGATTTATTAAATCTTACCAGAGGTTGTTAAAGCATAAATGAAGTTGGGCACACTGTGATTACAGTAAAAATTTAATTTTTTGCTCCCATCTCAACAAATAGGAGGCTTAATGAAAAAATTAGCTTCCTTTAAATTTATATTCTTCTTCATAATAAAAAATATGTAGGTAAGAAACCTGTTGTTTACACCCTTGAGACAATAGTTTCATTTTAAAATAATGTGAATTGCCATGAACAATGTTACAATATGTAGATGTTTACGTTTAAATCAACGATTTTATGACCAGTAGCAGCCAGTAAAAATTATAATCAGTGGAAAACTCTTTAATATATTTTACACATTTATACTTAGAACAATAACCTACATTTACTGATATCAAGGAACTCCCCATTTGTCTGCAGGGCACTCCATCGTCGAAGACATGCCTCATCAAGAGCGCCAACGTCACAGCCCAGCACCTCTCAAGAAGACTTTGGTTCAACTGGCCAGGAGTCCAGGAGCTCCAACTGGTCTGTGCCCAGGAGATTAGAAGACGCACAGGCTCGGAGGAGGTGGGGCAGATACGAACCTTTCTTCTTTTCTCGGCAGACAAGCCATGGCAATAACAACAACAACAACAACAGCGGTTTGGGGGACAGCAACAACAACAGCAATAACAACAACTACAACTTCGGTCATGGCAGCTACAGCAGTTACAGGCCTGAAGTGCCTGTTCGGTCCGCCTCGTCTTTAGACAGGCTGTTCACGTTGACGAGCCGACCGTGGGAGGAGAACTGCCACAGAGCCCGGCCAAGTCTTTTCTCCACACGACCAGCAGAAACGTCCGGGTCCTCTGCAGCTTCTTCCTCCCAGCCATCGTCCCTGTACCACGGGACTAGAAATGAGAATGCTGCAAGTGAAAGCCTCGATGCTAACGAGTTTGAAATCCTTCCAGTAGACCAAGAGAGGGAGGCGCGGAGAAACAACGGAACTAATGGCTCGTCATCCTCTGGTGTTCTTAGCAATGCGGAGGGAAGTAACAATAATGTTGCCTCCTGGGAGGAGCTGCGGGCCTTGCTAAACAGGATAGCTAACCGATCGAATGAGGAGTCATCTGCTTCCAGTGGTGCTGCCACTGTTACGGGTGTCCCCCCGCCATGGCCGCCTATGTCATCCAGTGCGGCGTCCACTGCCGAAGGAAGTGAGCCTGGCTCAAGGTTTTCAATGAGTTTATCCAGGCCGACGTCAGCGCCCCAGGCCCCCTCAGGAGATTCGGGCACTGCAGACTTGTCTAATCCCATTCTGAACCTGGATGCCTTCCTTGGCAGTGGGAACCTAGATACCTTTGAAGTGCCTTCAGCCAGAGTTTCCTCATCCTCTCTGCTGTCCTCAAGGTTAGCTTCACAGCTCCTCCCCCCGAGACCGGAGCCCCCTGCCACCCAGCAGGAATCCGTCAGTTCTGTTTTGAGAAATCCAGAGGGTCCTCCCCTTGCGATGGGCACGTCAGACAACACCGGAGTCCACATTCATTTTGACAACGGCGGTAGCCACAGCTGGAGGAGGGGGTTGGGTCTTCGCCATCATTCCGTGGATGAAGAGTCAGAGTTTCGCCTGCATTCTTCGCTGCTGGATCGCTCAGTCCCGAGGCACGTCATCGATCAGACCAGCCAGACTCTAGGAGCCATGAACCTGCCAGAAAGCTCTGACCAGTGCACAGATGTGTCCGACTTGGGGGAGCACCATCAGCACGCAGGTGTCTCTGGTTCAGGTAAGCATCACCAGCATGCAGGTGTGTCTGGTTTAGGCAAGCACCATCAGCAGGCTGATGTGACCAATTCAGGAGGTTCTCATCTCATGGGGGAGGGCTTGGGCGACGCTGTAGGACATTCTGACATAACTGAGATGTGTATAAGAAGAAATGCCAATGAGCAATCTGATGAAAATTTTCACCCCCTTCGTATAACCATTCCTAGAGAACCATCGGGTTGTGAATTCAGTAATGTGGAGGGAGGTCTGGCTTACAGAGGTGCATTAAGTAACTCTAGAGATGACCAGGGTGTGTCAAGTATAGATGTTAATAGTAGAAGTAACAAATTTTCATCCCCGGCTGCTAATGTGATTAGTAACTTTAGAGATGACGCCCGCACCTTACCGATAAAAAAACGGGGCAGAGTAATTCACAGCACAGAAACAGCAGAGAGGGGTGCGGAATTTTCGACCAGCAAACATGCCTGCCCTTCGCATCTATCAAGACGGACTGGCTCCCTTGTTGGGGATGGCGGTGAATGCAGCAGTGGCCCATCACAGCTGGCCAGCAACACCGACAGCCTACTTACGACACAAGTAGATGAGCATGAGGATCAGGCAAACAACCAACCGTCCACAACTCTTGGTGACGGCCAGTCAAGCATGAGCTCAGACATCAATGAGGGCCCTGAAGCTGGCCAGTCAAGCATGAGCTCAGACATCAATGAGGGCCCTGAAGCTGGCCAGTCAAGCATGAGCTCAGACATCAATGAGGGCCCTGAAGCTGGCCAGTCAAGCATGAGCTCAGACATCAATGAGGGCCCTGAAGCAAATGAAGGGCTTGTTGAGAACTTTTGTCCATCTACCCATGAAGATAAAAAACTTAATACCTCTGTTGTGCCTGAACCTGAGATGTATTCTCCGGAAAGGCCAACATCCGATTATTCTGAAATGGACTCATCCGCTCCTCAGGGCACAACGGCAGCTGAATCCCTTTTGGACATGAGCGTTCCGTCAACCGCCTCCGTCCACGCTGTATATTCCACATCATCCTCATCAACTTCGTCCCCATCATCGTCTCCGTCTTTGTCGTTATCTTCAGTGATATCCTCGTCCTCTCAGGACACACCAGCTTCAAGTGCCTTACTTGGTACCACATCTTTACATCTCCTGCCTATCATCTCCATGTCAACACAGTCTGCCAGGGGTCCACCCGACTCACCTGGAGTAAGCAGCCGTTACGCACCCAGGGAAACTTCAGCACTCCAACTAAACCGCACAATTCCTACCCTAGCAAATTGTGTGGAAAGAAGACCATCACAAACCTTTTCAAATGGAAGGTCACCCCCTACCTTAGACGACGAACTATTCCCAAGCGTAAGGCCCAGCTTGTTTGCCACAACACTTTTTCCAAGAAGCACGAGTGAAAGCATCCTCAGGTCGTCGCTGGTACGTCCATCATCCTCTGACATCAGATCTGGGCTGCGGCGATTCAACGACTCAAGCGAGCCTAGCGCTTTCTCCATCTTCAGCACATCGGCCCGTGAGTCCACCCGGAGCCCATCGGCATTCAGGACCTCGTCGTTGCTTAACCCGGCCTCCGCCAACCCTGCTTCATCTGCTGGTCTATTCCTGCCAGCCATCAGGTCAGTGTCGGATCATTCAAGTACCAGCTCTCCCCCCGAGGGCGAGGCCTCCTCCCAGCGGCAGCTCAACACTGTCAGAGATGTGCAGGAGAGACTGCAGCAGGCAGTACAACAGCTGAGGGAGGTGCACACCAGTGTCAGGGAGTTGTCCTCAACTGCACCAAGTGATGACATGAATATAGTTGGACCTGATTCCGTCACCGAGTACCTGGAGAGAAGAGTAAGTACAATTGGACCCTTGACAAGTAAAGAGTTGCCTTTGACTAAAAAGTTAATTAGATTTACATCAGAAGAATGTTATCATTGACCACAGCAAGTTGTATTTGATTTAAATTTCTGTCTCTGCTGTGACAGTTTTTATTTCTCCCACCACCCTTTATCCATTTAAAATTAGATTAAGTTCTGTATATTCATTAAATATCTTTAACTTCATTCAGACTCAGATCATTGTTCATCTTTCACATGCAAAGACTTGTGTGTAACTTTGACTTAGGTGACTTTTGTTAATTGTGAACAGATGACTAGAGTGATAGAAATAGTGTATTGGCCTGAATGCAGAGCGATCCTATTTTCCATTTTTCCCCCCCAAAAAATAGCACTCGCATTATTTTTCACAGTCTTGAATTTTAAATAGTGCCTGAACGTAAACCACCTGCAATACAACTCACGCGCATCATCTTATGCATATTAGCTCCCACACCAGGCATACATCGCTTAGACCCCAACATTTTTTAAAAACATATTTTGTACATTCATACATAGAATTGAAAATAAAAACTGCTTTTAGGCTCTATTTGAATTTTTAAAAATATTTTAAAATATATTTCTTAAATAATTAAAAAAAATTGGGGGATATGTTATAATTGAGGTTGTTTTATGTTGGGCCAATTCAGCTTATAATTGGCATCAGCTTTTTAAAAATCTTTTCAAATAGCCTCTCGAACTTAAATTATTACACTTTTTTTTACTCTTTTTTAAAAAGAAATACCCATGAATCAATAAATAAGAGGAAAATACAAAGTCATGCATTACTTTTTATCTTCAAGGTTTCTGAGCTTGACAGAAGAATCTCTGACCTTGAGGAGAGCTATAACTCTCGGATTCGGGAGTTACGACATGATTACTTGATGAGAAGGTCAGACTTACACCAAAATCCTCTTATCTGTAAATGACCCTGCCAACTCTATTGTTGTTCTTTAGAAAGCTTTATATTCATTGCCTATAAATATATACCTTTTACAGGCTCTTTGTATTGCTTAGAAAATGTCAATCATCATAAGAAGCTGTCTCAAAACCATTCTCAATTCGTAGGGGTTATCAATTTAAATTGTGTGTTTTTTGTTTTGTTATTTTTTAATTTTTAAAATCTTCATGGTTTGTTGTTATTTCAGAATTCAATCCAGTCGTGAAAGGCGTCGCCCGGTTAATAACAGTCCCTACTTCCGTCGGTATTCAGCCCGGTTGAGAGATTCTCTAAGAGGCAGAGAGAGGGGGAGCTCATCACAGGAAAGTAACACAAGTACAACATCCGATGTCAATCTCAGAGGGTCGTCACGACCTGTGGATGATAGGGGTGACGGTAAGAACTCATGTTCAGAAAAATGTTAACATTTGCTAACAGTTTTGGTTCAGTGGTTTAGGTTCATTCATTGCTTATACATCCCTGAAAGTTTGAACTCATCTGTAAGTTTTAAGTATTTTTCCAAATGAAACATAATGGTTAATTCAAGCCTACAACTTGTATAATAAACTAAAAGAGTCTGCATTGCTGGACTACCATTTTTACAAATGTTATATACCTTCACGAGAATTTCTGTATGATGCTTCGAACCAGTCTCCCTGTTGTGTTGAGAATACATCAGCTCTAAGATGCTGGAAATATTTATAACTTAATTAGATTATACATTAATTAAAGCTGCCATGAGTGAAAAATGTAAACCTGTCTGTTCTTGTCCACCAGCTCCTCCAGCCCACCATCCTAGGACTGGTCAGTTACTAGAGTGCCTGGTCAGACGAGACACAAGTCTTCCATCAACACCACAGAGGTTGGTTCAAAGATGACTTAACTCTTTTTCTCCGGAATTATTTTCCTCATTCTGACGGAATTATCTATTCTGGAAAATTGTCGCGGGCTACCATGCTATCTTAAAATGTTAATAACTTTTTTTTATTAATTAGCAGATAATGATATATTTTGTATTGAATTAAAGGGAAAAGAATGAAGTTTTCAGGCATCACAGACTCATAACTTTATTTTAATAAAATAATATGATTTTGTTTTAGTGAAAATAAAAAAAAATAATTAAAAAACACCACATTTGTTTTACAAAACCTCTTTCAAAGTCACAAAAATTTAGATTTTTTCATCTTTTCTAATTTATTTGTATTTGATGTCAAAGAATGTTAAAAATAAGAAATGAATTGATTGAATGCTGCTAAAGAATATGGATTGCTGCTTAGACATCTTATATATATATATATATATATATATATAAAGATGTTCCTTTACAGAAGATTATCGCATCATACGCTTATCCTATAGGAATGAATATACAATAAAAAGAGTTATATTGGTACCTCGGTATATGTCTTTGATCCGTTCCAGACCCTTTGACGTATACCAAATAAGAGATTAAATGACATTAATTGTTGTTGTATTTCACTGAAGATCTTCCAGGGCTCCAGAAATGCCTGCGTCTGTGACCATTCGACCAGCCAGAGATGAGGACGGTGAGGACTCCAGCCAGAGATATTATCTCAACCTTCACCACGCCCACCTGCACCCAGATTACTCCAGCAGTATTCTAGATGACACCATCAACAGACCCACTGACACAGTGCAGAGGATTATGAACAGAACCATAGCTGGTAACAAATATAAATGAACAGAACCATAGCTGGTAACAAAAATTAATGAACAGAAATATAGCTGTTAACAAAAATAAATGAACAGAACCGTAGCTGGTAACAAATATAAATGAACAGAATCGTAGCTGGTAACAAAAATAAATTAACAGACTCATAGTTGGTAACAAAAATAAATTAACAGTACCGTAATTGGTAACAAAAATAAATGAACAGAACCATAGCTGGTAACAAAAATTAATGAACAGAAATATAGCTGTTAACAAAAATAAATGAACAGAACCGTAGCTGGTAACAAAAATTAATGAACAGAAGCATAGCCTTGTTCTGTCTATCTGGTAACAATTAAACCTGATTGACACCAAAGTCATATTGAGCGATAAGCTAAGCTCATAAAGTGTAGAAAGAGAGACCGAGGTTGTAGATAAAGAGACCGAGGTTGTAGATAAAGAGACCGAGGTTGTAGATAAAGAGACCGAGGTTGTAGATAAAGAGACCGAGGTTGTAGATAAAGAGACCGAGGTTGTAGATAAAGAGACCGATGTTGTAGATAAAGAGACCGAGGTTGTAGATAAAGAGACCGAGGTTGTAGATAAAGAGACCCAGGTTGTAGATAAAGAGACCCAGGTTGTAGATAAAGAGACAGGTTGTAGATAAAGAGACAGACAGAGGTTGTAGATAAAGAGACCGAGGTTGTAGATAAAGAGACCGATGTTGTAGATAAAGAGACCGAGGTTGTAGATAAAGAGACCGAGGTTGTAGATAAAGAGACCGAGGTTGTAGATAAAGAGACCCAGGTTGTAGATAAAGAGACCCAGGTTGTAGATAAAGAGACAGGTTGTAGATAAAGAGACAGACAGAGGTTGTAGATAAAGAGACCGAGGTTGTAGATAAAGAGACAGATGTTGTAGATAAAGAGACCGATGTTGTAGATGAAGAGACGGAGGTTGTAGATAAAGAGACCCAGGTTGTAGATAAAGAGACCCAGGTTGTAGATAAAGAGACAGGTTGTAGATAAAGAGACAGACAGAGGTTGTAGATAAAGCCAGGCTGCCTAAGGGTATGAAGAGTATTTAAAAAAATATTATTTTTAATGTTTTGGTCTTCACGGGGTACTCTGAAGATGTTGCTTGAAAATATGATCATTTTAAAATATTGTAAATAAAGAAATGCTTTGTTGGTTATGGCATCAGCATATTTCACCCTGATTAATCACAAAACTAGTCTAATAAATAGGTATTTTTCACAATAGGAGGAAACTTCTATAGAGGGATTTCCTCATGAAGTAAAGGTGATAAGATAAATATTCTCACAAAATGTTCTTATGGAAATAAATGGAAATTTTTTTTAAAGGTTTAAAATATATGTCATATGTCCTCTCTTAAGTTTATTTTGATTAGAGTTGCTAAACTTATTCAGTCAAGGTCTGGGGTTTTTGGGGTCTAACACATCCCATTCAATGACCTTATTCGAAAATTTAAAAAAATGTATGGTAGATGAAAAATTATCAAGTAATAAATGTATATATTTGTTTACTTTCCTGAGCTCAAACACTTTCCCCATTCGAAACGAGCTCAAACTGGTTTGCCAATCTCCACACATTTTTTCTGTAGTTACTGGGCTAAGTGGAGCCCAACAAAAAATATCTCTAATTCATGTAGTGGATGTCATTATTCACAGTCAGATTGTTTTCTTTTGCCAGAGCGTTGAATGTTGCATAAAGACGTTTGAATGTTGCATAAAGAATATAGATCGCTGGTTAGACATCTTATCATATATATTACAGACTAGGGCTGTTATCGATTAATTTAATTTTAATCGTTAACTTTTGCAAAATTATCGATTAATTAATCGATAATTTCGATTAAAGCTAAAAATAGAAATTTATGAGGTGATTAAACTGAACATTTCTCACGGACATTGAAAATTAAGAATATTTTGAACTAAATTTCATGACAATGTGTCGATACTTGATTTGTGCTGAAGGTGGTACGTCAGCGATGTATTTGATCCTTTAAAAGAGAATTGTTTATGGCAGTGAACACAGTAAACGTTTTCACCATCTTCGACTTTGCCATCCGCAGTTAGCTTAAAAACAACATATTTGCTCAACTTTCTAGTTATGTTTAAATTTAACTGCCCTGATGCTGTCAGCAGGGCCGTCTTAACGCATAGGCCCGTTGGGCATTTGCCCGGGGGACCACGAGCATATGGGCCCCATGGGAATATGTTTATTTATATATATTATATATAGGCTATTCATTTTTTATTCCTGCGGGGGAAGGGCCCAACACTATTTCTTTGCCCGGGGGCCCAAAAAGGTGTAAAGACGGCTCTGGCTGTCAGCCATTTTTAGTTGACGTCTGCCGGTCAACATATATTGATAAAATTAATTTTAATATTACGCGGGAGATGTTTGTACGTTAAAAAAATATATATATAAATTATTATTAATAATTTATTATTTATTACTAAAATTTTAAAAAAATATTATAAATATTTTCTTAAATTTTAATCGAATTTTTATCGATTAAAATTATTTTAATCGATATTTAATCGATAAATTTTTTAACGATTAATCAAGAAATTAATCGATAATTTCCGCAGCCCTATTACAGACGTTTCTTCTATACAGAAGAATATTGCATCATACACTTATCCACTGCAATAGGAATATACAATCTGAAGTTATTTTGTTTTATAAATATTTGAGGTGAAATATCCTTTTGTGATCTCTGTTAATATGTGTGAAATCTTCCCACCGTATTCTTGCATCAATATAGGAATTTCAATTTCTTATAGCACGTGGTTACAATATGGCTTTGCAGGTGCTTTCCTGACCAGAGATGACCAAGCGGTGGCCAGTAACATTGTCCCACAGACTCACAGGATCCAGAGATGGGATGTGTCCAAGTGTGTAGTTCCCGATATAACCAATGGTGAGTTGGATTGTAATCTTTATCTCACTGGTCAGGTCACTGATAGTAACTCTGGCTTAATTAAGTTTGATCAAGATTAGTCAAAGTGATGGTGAAAACAAAGATTTTGAAACCTAGAAACTCTCATTTTTATTAGTCACGTGATCTGTGAGTCTATACTGAAATATTGCTGATTGTTAATTGATTTTTGACATTAGAAAATCAAAATGATTTAATTTGTGAAAACAAAATATTTATAGTCTTAAATATTTTAGAAACACTCATTTTGATTGGCCACTTCTGTAAGCTTTTATTATTAACAATGTCTCTTTTCAAAAGCACCTTATAGATTAAAGTTAATTTTGTTAATTTTGGCTATGACTCTAAATCTGTTAAGGAGTCGGTAGGGGCTGAATGATGGAACGCCTCTGATGACTTTTTCTCTACAGCATCCATCAACATAGTTGTCAAACATTGCAAGCTGCACAATGATGCCAGCTGTGATCTGTCCAAGGATGGGCAACTCTTGGCCACGTTTGTACCCAGTCACAGGGGCTTCCCTGATGACAACATACTGGGGGTCTTCTCTCTGAGGAAAGAATCTCTGGCTCACTGCTTGTATACAAAAAGCTTTGGTAAGATCGTATAGAGTATTTTGTTTTTATATTGTTGTCTTTTATTCTCTACATAGAGGTCTTTGTTTAAAATTTGCTTCCACTCTGTTTATTTATCAACTTCAATATTTTCTATTTTTGTTGCTGCCTAGACGTAAATAAACCTAGTTATTGTTTACACACAACTTGAAATTTGGACACCTTGTTTAATCTTTTTTTAAAAACTTAATTTTTTGCTAGTTTAAGTAAAGCTCCTAAAAGCTAAACTAATGAGATTACATTTGAGTTAAGGTTTTTATACCATCCTACCATTGCACAGTCTGAAATTTGTCAAGTTTGTAATAAAAGCAAAACTGCCAAAGTTGTGTCAAAAATTTAAGTGCTCTTGTGATCCATGTGATACAGAGTCAACCAAGCTGGTTAGTCATTTTGAAAAAATGCCAATGGAAGTCATTTTGTTAAGGGACATAGAAGGAATTAATGTTATTTAAAAGAAAAGGAAAAAATATTCATTTCCTGCGCGCATTAATTTTGAATAATTTCCTTCCCCGACAGGCCCCAATGCCATTTCAGTGAGCATCTCTCCTGAAAATCGCTATGTCATGGTGGGGTTAGCAGCGAAAAGGTTGTTCTTCTTTTCTGTCAACCAAATGGTGGCCCAAGTGTACAGACTGGCTAAGGAAAAGGCTGGAGAAAGTTCAATGAGGGTAACTATAACATGACTCAATGTGCATAACTATAACATGACTCAATGAGGGTAACTATAACATGACTCAATGAGGGTAACTATAACATGACCCAATGAGGGTAACTATAACATGACTCAATGAGGGTAACTATAACATGACCAAATGAGGGTAACTATAACATGACTCAATGAGGGTAACTATAACATGACTCAATGAGGGTAACTATAACATGACTCAATGAGGGTAACTATAACATGACTCAGTGAGGGTAACTATAACATGACCCAATGAGGGTAACTATAACATGACCCAATGAGGGTAACTATAACATGACTCAATGAGGGTAACTATAACATGACCCAATGAGGGTAACTATAACATGACCCAATGAGGGTAACTATAACATGACCCAATGAGGGTAACTATAACATGACCCAATGAGGGTAACTATAACATGACCCAATGAGGGTAACTATAACATGACCCAATGAGGGTAACTATAACATGACCCAATGAGGGTAACTATAACATGACTCAGTGAGGGTAACTATAACATGACTCAATGAGGGTAACTATAACATGACTCAATGAGGGTAACTATAACATGACTCAATGAGGGTAACTATAACATGACCCAGTGAGGGTAACTATAACATGACCCAATGAGGGTAACTATAACATGACCCAATGAGGGTAACTATAACATGACTCAATGAGGGTAACTATAACATGACTCAATGAGGGTAACTATAACATGACCCAATGAGGGTAACTATAACATGACCCAATGAGGGTAACTATAACATGACCCAATGAGGGTAACTATAACATGACTCAATGAGGGTAACTATAACATGACTCAATGAGGGTAACTATAACATGACCCAATGAGGGTAACTATAACATGACCCAATGAGGGTAACTATAACATGACTCAATGAGGGTAACTATAACATGACTCAATGAGGGTAACTATAACATGACTCAATGAGCATAACTATAACATGGCTCAATGAGGGTAACTTTAACATGACTCAATGAGGGTAACTATAACATGACTCAATGAGGGTAACTATAACATGACTCAATGAGGGTAACTATAACATGACTCAATGAGGGTAACTATAACATGACTCAATGAGCATAACTATAACATGACTCAATGAGGGTAACTATAACATGACTCAATGAGGGTAACTATAACATGACCCAATGAGGGTAACTATAACATGACCCAATGAGGGTAACTTTAACATGACCCAATGAGGGTAACTATAACATGACTCAAGGAGGGTAACTATAACATGACTCAATGAGGGTAACTATAACATGACTCAATGAGGGTAACTATAACATGACTCAATGAGGGTAGCTATAACATGACTCAATGAGGGTAACTATAACATGACTCAATGAGGGTAACTATAACATGACCCAATGAGGGTAACTATAACATGACCCAATGAGGGTAACTATAACATGACCCAATGAGGGTAACTATAACATGACTCAATGAGGGTAACTATAACATGACCCAATGAGGGTAACTATAACATGACCCAATGAGGGTAACTATAACATGACCCAATGAGGGTAACTATAACTTGACCCAATGAGGGTAACTATAACATGACTCAATGAGGGTAACTATAACATGACTCAATGAGGGTAACTATAACATGACTCAATGAGGGTAACTATAACATGACTCAATTAGGGTAACTATAACATGACTCAATGAGCATAACTATAACATGACTCAATGAGGGTAACTTTAACATGACTCAATGAGGGTAACTATAACATGACTCAATGAGGGTAATTATAACATGACAATGAGGGTAACTATAACATGACCCAATGAGGGTAACTATAACATGACTCAATGAGCATAACTATAACATGACTCAATGAGGGTAACTATAACATGACTCAATGAGGGTAACTATAACATGACTCAATGAGGGTAACTATAACATGACTCACGACACTTAGTTTATATGGCCTTGATGTTGAGACATTTTCAGAAACTGAAAAAACTGGACAGAAATGGTCTGGTACTTAAAACACTTGACAAAACTAATACAGCCAATAATCTGATGTCTTTTCTTTGTCTCAGAAACATATTCTACGAATGAAATCAAATTTAAATGTTTTGATTCTTGACTATTGGAAAAATTTATTTTGGAAAAATTGAGTTCCATTTAAAAATTAAGGTTTATTTGAAAGATGTTACTATAGGAAAAGTAGAGAGGGCTAGAACAGTTTTTTTTAATCATAGGAGGGTTTTTTGTACTTCTTAAATTTCACCTGCGCTGTTGTTTGTATCCACTACTATTCTGAAATCTCCATATGATGGGATGGTGTGTCCCCAACAGACTTACCTTTAAATGTTCCCAGAAGGCAAATGGTGTCCTTCTGTAGAAGCACCCTCAAGGGTTACAGTGATATGTCAATGACAGCATTTCTTTCTTGTACCAACACGTCCTTCGGGGTGAACTTAGAGAAAAATTGGACCTTCAGACTTAAATGGACTCTCTAACCAACCAAATGTCTATTTTATTCCTGTTATTATCCTCTCAGATACTGCTTTACAGCTGTCTGTATTAAGAATGTTTTTATTATTATTTCTTCACTCAAGAATTCGTCCCGCTGACACATTTGTTGATTCGCAGGACAATTTTTCAGATATAACATTTGAAGAGCTCAAGGGAAGAAACGGCTATGTCACATTTTTGTGCTTTTGAGATATTCAAGTTTAAAAGTTCAAAATTATAGAGATTTCTTAGAAATTAACTAAATAGATTTGAATTTTTAATAGGGCCAGGGACATAGTTTTTTCATAAAACCTAAATCAGAGCATTCAATTTTTGATCCCCTATCAGATACAAAGGTTAACTACAAAATTTCAAAAATGTCACATAGCCGTTTCTTCCCTTGTGGTCTTCATTTGTTTTTCTCATCTCTGACATACTATTTGTGTTTTACTTCCAGCATGTGACAGATTTGTTTCACCCATGTAACCAGGACAGCAGAAACCATGTCAGTGTCAACTCTGCCCGCTGGCTGCCTGGGGTTGGGGAGGGCATGGTGTATGGTACCAACAGGGGAGATCTGCACTTCTGCCGACCTGGGTGAGTTGTTACGTTGTTGGTAAGATTGGTGTTGAAAGTGTTTACAAACTACAAACACAATGTGTGGGACAAGTACGACAGCTCTCCACGTCGCTTCCAAAGAGATTGAGATCAGACAATGTTTTTTTTTCCATGTTACGTCAATGCAAAAACACAATTGTTATTTTTGGAAACAACAAAAATGTTCTGAAAATTGGCCCAAAAAGACCTTCTAATAGACCTTATCTCTAGCTGTATCAACCAGATCAGTATAAAGCAATGAAAGGTAAAGAGCACAAGTTTGCTCAAATGTTCCAAATGCTTTAAGTATAATATTTAAATTGGATCCCTTGTAACTCATAGATATATATATTCAACCCTTATTCTTGTAAACACTAATAGTCTCAAACTGGCCTCACTCATTCAAAGTTGACTTTGTGGAGAAAACAATTTCTGTGTATCACTGGGATCCACACTAATAGTTTTCTCCTCCTTCCATTAGCCCCACAAAACCACCCTCACCACGGATGTTTTAAATTGAGCTGTCATATTGTCTCCAGATCTCGAAAAGTCCATGAGCGAGATTCACCCAAACCAAGGGGCCCAGCCGGGGCCTTAGAATCCATGTTCAGGCTCCACAGAAATCACTCAGTCCAGAACAGTATAGCCACCCAGACCACCACCGTCAGCATCAGACGCAGCGCCAGCACACAGACGTCCAGAGAAGATGACCATCATCTGTGACGGTATCGTCGGACGTTGAAGGGATGTCTTAGGTGTCATTAAATGGCTGTGGCAAAAATGAGTGCGGCGCCTGCAGTGAAGTGCTTGAAACCGTGGGCTCTGATTGAACCGCTCCTGTGTAGATAGACTTAATAAATTAACTGTGATGACAACCAAAATATGTGCTTTCACCTGTGCCACCTTCACCCCCTGCTCTTGAGGTTTCCCCTATTAGAAATCATTGACTCTGTTCAACGTAATGTTATCTCTTGACCATCCAGGTATCTGGTTAAGTGGACTTAAGTGATGCCATCTTGAACCTTATTTCCCCATCAGTGTTTGGTTTGTCTGATTAAAGACTAGTTATACAAAAAATGTAATTTTATGTTACTGATGTAGGTTTTATGGTGTCATAGATGAGGGTGTGGGGAAAGTAATACTATTTTTATAACTTAATTTTTCTATTGTTAATTTTGGATGCATTTTTTCATGTAATTTTTTTATTTATTTAAGAAAAAAACAACAAATGAAATAGCCAGACATCATAAGCTAAGGGTTGCTTTGTTCTTTCAGAGTTTTTGTTCACAGTACATGTGTCAATGTCTTTAATTGGGGAAATAGGTTTTGTTAGGCACAGGTAATAGAGGTTTTCTGAATGATTACAAGTCTTGTGAATGTTAGTTGGAACTGTGATTCTTCAGTGTGGTTGTGTTTGTATTATGTGTGTGGATGTGTTAGTATATGTGTGTGGATGTGTTGGTAAATGTGGTATGATTACAAGGAGGAGCATCTCTTTTTATGCTGGTAGGAGTTGAATAAATTCAATTTGAAGGCCTCTATGGTTTTGCTAACCTAGTTTATTGGCACATTGACTTCTAACATGTTCTTTTATTTATTTTCTTTCATCATAAATAGAAAAAAATTGCTGTTAAATGTTATGTTTCTTATTTTGAGATTGCCCTATAGTTATTGAAACCCGCACAATGAAATAATGTAATTGTAATTCGGTTTGTACACACAGCACAGGACAATGTTTGGTGATGCTGAATACACTGTTGTGGATACTTCAAGTTCAAGAATTATTGGAGTGAGTCAACATTTGTTGAAGTCTAGCAACTCTCCACATCCACATCTTGATGTACATATTTAACTATCCACCCCACCCCCTTCTGTGTGTAGATATGTTGTCCACTACTGAACAGCACCTCTTGGAATGAATAGGATGAAGTGTTTGCTTGGCATATCATCATGTAAACAAATAGGATGTAGACCTTCTCAGAAAGCAACTGTGAAATGTTTGATTAAAATTGGGAAACATGTTATATCCACTCTCAGCCACCCATTGGTTTGGTGACATTTAAATGGTAATAGACTTTTCATTTTGATTTGAAAAGGGAGTGTGTGTTTTTTTGTTGCTAACAGCACACATTCATTGAAAATGAAAGATGATTTTTTGAAGAAAAAAAATATTAAAAAGAAACATTAAAAATATTACTTGATCACAGAGGGTAATCCTGTTGTTAATTTGAGATCAAATTAAAAAGATTGTACATCCAGAAAGTACACAATTTAACCTGTGGGTCACTGAGAGCATCATGTATGTCAATGTAATTAAGATATGGAACCATATCCAAGTCTTATAGCCCTACAAGTACAAAGAATAGCAAATAATGTCAACCATGGCAGAAACTAGAATAAATCTGCTATTTTACATTGCAATGTTTCATTCACCACTATTAATGTTGTTAAATAAACCGATCTCCTTTGCAAGAGATCATACTGTCATCTCTTGGCTTCACTTGTTTCAGTTAAATATTGCAGCTGGTTAAAAGTGTTACTTGATACTGGGTCCATTAATTTTAATTTATAAATACGGAACTAGGTTAATGGCAGACTTAATCCCTACATTTAACTCAGGGAAATGGGCCATTTTTTTGTTTGTTTTAATTATACAAATAATGAATTTAAAATTTAAATTCATCATGATCATGATGAAAATATTTTAGAAAATGACCAAATTTTCAAACTTGGCATCTTAACTACATATATAGACTGAGACACATTTTGTAGATCTCAATGGTGTTATAATTATTTACAAAATTATTTGTAATAAAGTAAAAAATGTATCTTACTTGAATTTATTTGATATTCATTTTTTTTTAATGAAAAAATTGTTCTGCTGCAGATTAATACTTTCTGAAATATTTCTAATGTTGGAGAGCAATCTTACAAATGAGAAATTTTCTGATAATTTAATACAGCTAATAAGAAATTTCATGAAATCTTGCCTATGCTTTAGTACAATTATCACTGAACACATGAAGACTGCCAGTATATTCAAATAACCTTCCTAATGGTATGTAGGTAGTAGATTTTGAAGCCCAGAATTTATTAGCATTATTTTTAAAATCGTTTTTAAAAAAATAGACTTGCCTTGAGTAAAATATAATTAAAGCAAACTATTTTCTTTAGTTACAAGCAAAAAAATTGTAGTATTCATCCTTAAAGCTATGTTTATATACGGCAAGCCAACAATGTAATTTCAAACCAGCATTATAATTACATTGATTGCTTGCTGAAAAAATCAAACTATTCTCTTTACCTCCTTGTATGAGAGTTTTGGATGAAATGTTGGTAGAGAAAGAAGGCAGTTGGGTGCCTTCCAAAGCAGTGGCCTGTAAATGTGTGGGATACCCTGTCATTCAATCACATGATAACATTCAAAGGAAATTAGAACATAGAAAATAACACAAATTATAAAAAATTCTTCTTTAATTAATTTTTAAAAAAAATTATATTTTAAGATATAAAATATATTCCATCAATGGCCATTTTCTAAATAAGTTATCCATACAATTATAGTATGAAATTTGGACGGTCTGTACTGATGTCATTCATCAGTTAATGATAATGACTAAAAGAATTGTAGAAACTAAAAAAAACACAAACTTTTTCAATTATATAGTATGAAAAACATCACAGATTTGAATAGCATCACTATATTTTATATGTATGTAATACTGTCTTCATTTAGAGCTGAATAAGAACATTTTATTAGTTTTAATTAAATCTTTCATAGATTAATAATCTTTGCTCATTTATTTTTGTGCAGTTGATAATCTCACCAGCTCATCAATCCCGTAATATATTTAATATACCAACAAGCAGAGGGGTGGGGGGAGTTATTTTCTTGCTGATGGTTAGTTGTTACATTCTTCATTTGTTTTTTTAGTTAGAACTATTTTCTTGGATCACTTTTATTTTTCAACAAAAATGGGTTATTGATACCAGTGTTGTACAAAAATAAAATAATGAAATCCAATGGTACGAAAAATCCACATCCATACATCAGCCTCAACTACAGAAACCAGTTACAATTATTTGTGTTATCTTCAGATGTCATTGTTAACTGCCAGACATTGCATCCTTTGGACATCTTATTTCATTACATTCGCCCAATTTAGTTTCGTGCAGTTGCAACAATGATAATGACAGTTACAAAGAAACAAAAACAGAGTTAAATATAATTTATACAGGTCTAAGAGTTTCTCTTCGGTTCTGATGACATCTCTTCCACAAAACCAGCAAAATCATTTCTGATGACATCACAGTGCATCTCAATTTATGTATGCACTGACTTACAAAATGAAAAGACGTGATTATTTTTGCCTTATTTTTTCTTGGGAGGTTTCTTGGCCTTGGCCACGGAAGATCCTTGCTCTGCTTTCAAAAGAGCAGCTTGCTTTTCAAGTTCTTCCAAACGGATCCGCTCGGCTTCCAAGTACTTCTTTCGAATGGCTTCCCGGGGAATGTTGATCTTCTCTCTGGCTGCATCCAAAGCTGCCTGTTATTTTGGCCAGAGGTAAGAGAAATATGAAAGGGAAGAAAAGTTAAATCATAATGGATACAAATGAAATGAATAGAAATAGATATTAAATTTATTCAGTTGTAAACTTGTTCAAAAATTTAAGGACTTTGTTGCACTTTGAACTTTCCCAATCATCTATCAAGTACATTGATAAACAAGATTCTTTTCCTTGTAAATAATTGTGTTGGCAATGTCAATATAAAATTTCACATTTATGACCTTAACAAAATAGTAATCCTTTAAATGTGGGTTTAAATTATATTACCCCAAAATATTATTCCTTACAGTTCTAAGCAGTCAGAGTTTAAAACCTCTTGTTTTTATTGATATGTACTTGATGATTTTTTGTAATTTTTTCATTTTGGTATATTAATAAATAATTTAACAACACGCTCTGATAGAGATTATAGTAGTAACATGTCTTAAAACTCATTAAATTGTAAGAGTACAGTGAAAGTGGGGGATGATTTTTTTGCCCTTCTTTTAATATGAGTATCAGTAGCCAATCATTGTGTTTAATGGCATTCACTTTTCAATGCATGTGTCTTCTACTAATGATCCTACATGTGGAAGAAAATCAGAAGCCCCGAGCCTAGTGCTCTTCATGGGTCTTCCTGGAAGACCCTCCCAGCTATCTGGCCCCCTCCCCCAGAAAAGGACGTTGACAGCTGGGAAAACCCCCGGAGCGGTCGCTTCTGAAGCGGCCACCTGGGCATCTAAGACAGGAAGTCGAGGATGCCTCCCACTAAGTTGACCTCACAAGGAGGGGTGGAATTGCCTTACTATGACCCGCTACCACTTCGGCGCCACCCCGGCAAAGCATACGAGTCTCAATGGTTAGGATCGCCGCAATGCGGGGGATCATCAACGACCTACCTAGGGTGCAACCCCCACTGGAAGGTTTCCTCAGAGCTGGCGTCCGCTGCGTTCTTCGCGGTTCCTTTTGCTAATCCGTACTGGCGCTCCTGGCCCTAAACCGGCACCGCTCAATAGCGTTGCTAGTAAAATTGAGGGGGACGAAACGGTCGCTTAGGATTTACCCGACCCTCAACGGGTACTTTGTGTCTTCTACTAAAACTTACAAGCAATATAATAATAGGATCAATTAAATTCACTTAATGTCAATGGCATTTAATTATTTATTCATACAACATTGAAACATAAATGTAGTTTAGTCTTGGCTGAAAATAGGCCCATAACATATAATAGGCTTATAACATATAATAGGCCAATACAGTGGCGTCACTAGGGGGGTGCGGTGGGGGCGGGCCGCCCCCGGGTGACACCATCAGGGGGGTGACACCAAAATGTAAAATTCTGTATGTTCCCATTATTGGCCACTGGAAAAGTCGGAGAATTTCTATGGGTTAAGTCGTGAGGGGGTGACACCATGGGCTACCGCCCCGGGTGACACCAACCCTAGTGACGCCTCTGGGCCTATAACATATAATAGGCCTATAACATATAATAGGCCTATAACATATAATAGGCCTATAACATATAATAGGCCTATAACATATAATAGGCCTATAACATATAATAGGCCTATAACATATAATAGGCCTATAACATATAATAGGCCTATAATATATAATAGGCCTATAACATGAGTTTAAGTAACAAAACTTCAACATGTGCTGCTAAAAAGATCAAACTTTTTTCTTTTATAAATTCTTTTTAAAAATCTAGCCATTCATAGAGCATGTTTTACTTGGTTTAGGAATACATCAATTTCTCCAGAGAGGACATGATAAGAAGTTTTGTTTGAAAAAATTATAAAACATTACCGTATATACTCGTTCTTTAGCCCGTTCGTTTATAATCCAACCCTCTCACTTTTGGAAGAGAAAAGTATTAAAAGTGTATAACCCGCTCGCAAGCCGACCCCCCAAAAATAATAGGAAAGCTTAAACAAAATAGTACAATTTGTTTTTAAAACTACAAGCTAAATCGGTCATTATGATTGTTAAAGAGCGCAGAGACAAAGATAGGCAGTACAAAGTACTTAGGCAAGACTTACCGGTATTTTTTAAAAAAATTCTTTGGTAAACAGTGACGAAAGCGAGTACATTAAAATTCGTTGTTGAAAAAAAAATTGTAAACAATTTATTAAAAAATTAACAAAAATAAAAATAAAATTATTAAATAAGGTAAGTGCAGGTGTTTAATAATACATTATAGCTTCTAGTAGAGCAGTCGAATCTTGTAGAATGTAGAAAAGGACCTTGATGATCTACAATAAAAAACACCGATATTCGATATCCATGCAGAAATACGTTAATGACCCGCTCGTAAGCTGACCCCCCAACTTTTCCCCCTATATTTTGTCCAAAAAAGGTCGGCTTGCGAAAGAGTATGTACGGTAGTTTATTTTTTAATTTTTATCTTCGCATGTTATTAAAGGTTAATTTTAGCCACAAAGATTGATATGGTAGTAGCTACTGATTAGTCCTACTTCTAACAAAAAAATGTGTCTACAGGAACTAATGATGTACATGTATTAGTATATTAAAATACGCTCAAGATGTTTGTTCTGTGCATAAACATGTCTAATGTCTACAGTAAAAATTGTTAGTATAACTATAATACTTTGACATCAATTGCATTAATAGGACATCAGAATAACAAAACACATCTGGCTAAAAAAGATGCTCATACAATAATATTGTACTATCAAAGCATGCCACAAATAATATGTAAATTACAAAAAAAAATAGTTTAATACCATTTAAAGTATGAATTTGTTTTTACTTTTTTATCCATTCAAAATGTCGGATTTTTTGCAACAAATGTAAATTAAAAAAAAATAAATTTATTCTATGTTTGAAAGTAAAGTTTTAATGGGATGAAAACATTTAAACATAATCATGAAAATAGAAATGTGTGGCTACCTTGTCATTTTAAAAATAATATTGAATCCAGTGGTTTCCAAACTGATGTCAAAAGTTTGCTTCTGTATTGTCTCAAATGTGCACTTGTTTAATAGAACAGAGGGTAATGAGAGTTTGATTTTGAAAATTAAGGGAGGTAATTTTTATGGGAGGTAACTTTTAAGTTTGGAAATCACTGGCCAAAAGCACACATATACAGAGACAATAACATGACTATTTGGAATGTGCATGTACAGGAATTGACTACCCACACAAAGACTAGTGCTGATTTCTCAAGTGTGCTCGATGTTGCTAGTAATCTTCCAACTCAGAGTCATGAATGGAGTGATCTGATTCTAACGAATCAAAATCACAGAACATTGAGGAGGTCAGGAGCTTTTTGCGCCTGTAGCTAACAAGGTTAGATAAGTAAATACCCCTATACCTGTCCACTGAGAGCTGCTTGTTGTCGGGGTGAGAAAATGGTGAACTTAGTACGTGACATTCTCTGTTGTGATAGGTGAACTTAACCAATCATTGAATTAAACAATTAGAACAAAAAATACTGCAAAACTTTGTTTATTTCCAGAGTTGATCAGAGAAGCAAATCTGCTAAATACCTTGTGATTAATAGTGTTTAAACAATTCATAAATATGCTTTATTTCAAGTAAATAGAAACAGAATAGCCGTGGCCATCACTTCTGCAAGAAAGCATGTGAAAAGCATCCATTTATTTTGTCTTATCAATACAGACACTCTCCTTCTATACAGAAGATTATTGCGTCCACAGACCATGCCAATGCCGGTCTTTTGGCAAGTGATGCAGTGTTCACAGGCCACAGATATGAGGGTTCTACGTATTACCAAGCTGCCTTTGTTTCCCTAACTAGTGTTAGGTACCAATTCGGAGCTGGGTGGACTCAGGGACATACTTGGCTCCAGGAACAAATCCCTGCCTTCACGGAGATTCAAACCCGTGACCATCGATACACCAGGCGAATTCGCATGCCACTCAACCACCGTGCCCCTACATGGACACTGATCTCACAGGCAGTCTTACAGGACAGTGTCTTGAGGTATGCCAGGTAACAGCAGCAGTTCCAAAATTGAGAATAAATTAGCTGACCTACTTATTCCTGATGACAAATTTTGTGTCATTTACAAAATCTTACAAAGAAATGTCAAAATTGCTTAGAGCATTACATGCATTTCTAGTTTCTAGACAATTATAGATTCACTCTGGCTGATAACTAAAGGGAAAAAAAGATACCATTCATATAGTTTCAAGATCTTATCAGCTTGCAAGTTGTTAACGGTGAGTATACAGCAGCATATATGATAGATTACATTGCAAGTGAAAGGAGGAAAATAATTTGCACTGCATATTTTAACAGGCAAAAAAAATGTCTGTGTATATTGATGAGTTCCCTGTACTTTCTTCCTGTTCAGTGGTAGCTGTTTACACTGTTAATGGGAAATATCCTATCACTTTTTTTTTATAATTTGGTTGATCTTCCGAACAATGTATTGAAATAACTCTTCTAGGTTGTTTTTGTTAACACAGGTTCAGTAATGACTTTCTTGAATGTGGTAGTTGAATTTATTTGTATCAAAATACTATTTTTATGCCGTTTGAATGTTTCTTAGTTTAAGCACGAGAAGTTTTAAAAAATAATATTAAAAGTAACCCTTAAAAATGGTTAAAAGAAATGGGAAGAGAAAAATTCCGCTTTAAAAAGAAAATAACAGGCACCAAGACAAATATATTTATCAAGGATTTTTGTTGCATTAGGTTGAATTTTCTTTGCAATATAGAGTGTATAAATTTCAATGGAAATCTTTTTAACAAATTTGATGGCTTTTATGGTCAAAATTGTTCACTTCTAAATATAGAAGAATTCAAATAGTGCTGAAAATGCTAAAGAATATTTCAGGGAGTTGAAAGTCTTTAGGATTATCTGTTGCATAAGGCATTTGAAGCTGCTTATAAAGTTTCAAGATCAATAGCACATCAAAAAAAAACCTATGCTATCAGTTTCAGTTTATTAAGCTACCATGAATGAAAACTATTTCAATAATGCAAACAGTTTCATGAGCAATATGTCAAGTAATATTTGGAAAAAGTTAATAAAAAGGACAGAGACTTTTTTTAAACTCAAAATGGAGGACCTCATCTATTTTAAGCTAAATTTCTCCGCCTTTATTATTAATATTAACACTTTGGGGCCGTCCATAAATGATGTCACGCTCCTAGTCACACTTTTGTGACGATGTGTGACGTGGGGGAGGGAGGGGGGTTGAAGAAATGTGACGTCACATCAAAAGGGGAAATTTAAATTAAACTTCCACTGAAATATTTGGTGGCTTAAAATTTATTTAATGACTTTTTAAAAAAAAATTTTTAAATATTTTTTTTTAAATCAAGGCTTCTCAATGTGTTAATGTGTGCGTTACCGACCCCCCGACTCTAGGTACTGCTCACATGACTCAGGGGATTTGGGGGATCGTTGTAAGCCGCAAAATGCTAATGGTGAGTTTTACAAGCATGACAAGTGTCTAAAAATGATCTGAATAGGATTATGTGTAGATATTTTAAGTCAAAACGACACGCAATATCCTTTTTCTTTAAAAAAAGGGGTGGGGGTGGAATCTATTTGATAGAATTATAAACGTTGTAAGTTTGATATAATTGTTCGTTTGGTTTTTTGTCAAATGCCCCTGGCCATTCTAGATATAATGATAAATGAGCCCATTTAAAAGTTGTCAAGTATTCATTAACTATATTAAATGCATCAAATTCTTGATATCGCAATTCGAGAGGAGCACAAAACAACTTTTCTTCTTAGCTCAGTTTTTAAGGCATTAATTTTAAATATCACAGGAAGAATACTTGATACAGTCAAGTCCTATGGATTAAGATTACTATCACTCGTGTCAATATAAATGAAAGTAGGGTGGATTTAGGTGTCTTCGTATAGTACTTAGGTAAGAAATCTACATAGTTGTCAAATTTTTAAAAAATGCCTTTTCTGGAAGGAACCGGTTCAATAATGGGCATATGTTCCAAGCGTTCACGTACACATGACGTATTTTAATATATCTAGTGGATTGTAGTGGATGTTATATGTCCCAAATGAGTCTGCATTACCCCCAAGAATTCCCTTTTGACCCCAGATGAGGTTATTTACCCCTGTTCGCGACCTCTTTCTTACGGGATGCCCGTCAGTTAATTGAGGGATTTTTAAAAAATACATTTTAAAAATATTATTTTTAAATATTTTTTTCTAAACAAAGACGTAAACCGAACCGTGATGATGAATAGTCAATGTTTAATTTGTATTCATTAAAACACTCTAATCTAAGGATGTTAACACAGTTCATTTTTTGAAGGCCGGTTAAACGTTTTGAAAAAAATGCTTCACGGGGGTTGCGATATTACAATGTAGACCTTCACTAAATAAATAATAAATACTTAAATGACAATAAAAGTGATTTGAAAGATACTTATTTTCAAATAGAAAATAAGGTGGGGGTTTTTTTTGTGGAGTCAAAGCTTTGTGACATATTTTTATGACTTTTTTACTTTTTGTGACGACGAGTGACGAAGGGGGGGGGGAGGGGGTAAAAAATCGGCAAAAATCGCGTGACGTCATTTATGGACGGCCCCTTTCCAAATGTTTCTTGACATATCATTTACGGACACTAAAAAATGAGCTCGGATCATGGCTATGGCACATTCTGTTGACGAGGATGCCTTTAAAAAACACTATTTGTACTTCCAAGAACTAATGAATCAAGGTATTTAGGGACATATAACAGCCATGCACTGATTAAGTTGTGTATATTTTTTAAAATACAAAACAAGCACAAACTTGTGAGCATGCAGGTAACAGCTGGAATTATTTTTATTGTAGTTAGTTATGAAATTTTTTCAACTTTAAAAAAAAAGTTTTTTCACCTTATAGTGAACTTAAGTTGTTTTTAAATTATTTTTTTTTACCTATAACATATCCCTCACCAAATAAAAAGTTCAAGCAATTTTTTCTCAGAAATTTAACTTAATGAAAATCGGAGTATCAATTATAAAATATACCTTACATATTATTTGTAAAAACACACCAGTATAAGTAATAAATTTTCTTTTACATTCTGAATACAATGAAAAAATTATATTAACTAATATGGAAAAACGAAAAGTGAGTTACATGGTAATATATCTGGGTATATAGGAGTAGTATACATAAAGTACTTCCTACATTTGATTAAGAATTAGCCAATTCATGCAAACATATTTGTCAAATATCATACTGTTAATAGTTATTTTTTCAGGTATACAATACCAAATTATCACTATGAGATTAGAGTATAAAATAATTAGGGGTCTACCGATATATCGGCTGGCCGATATATCGGCACCGATATCTGGATATCGGCAATATCGGTATCGGTAGCCTGTAAAGGTCCCGATATTGACGTCACCGATATTTCATAATAAGTGACATTTTGACCCCAAAAAAACGGAAACAAAAAAACTATCATTTAGGTTTACAATATCTCGACAAATTAATATATCGACCCCGATACCAGTATTGAAATAGTCAAAAGAGTCCTAGTATTAATATGTGCAGCCACGATACAGTGTGCCATGTGCTTTGATATTGTTTAGGTATCGGCCGATTTTCGTATACTCAGAAATACTGTGTAAATAGTGCCGATGCCAAGTATACCGTAATTGCTCTAATAAATGGATAACATGTAAACATTATGTTCACGTAATTGCTCTAATAGCAAAGATGCACGCAGAATCGCAGATGTCTAAAACATTTCGTTTCGTATGGAATAACAAAATGTACCGTGTGCGCAGACTTGCTGTCATTGGCAACCATTCAAGCTTCAGCCTCATTTTCACTATATTACTATTGTACTTTGTTCTCATTGTTTCATTCATAAAAGGTGGCCGTGTGCAAAAGCCATTAAACTATTGGTTAGAATTAATAATTATGAGTCAAGGTTGAAGTTTCAAAAGGAGTACCTAATATGCTTGTACATTTTTATAAAGGACGGTTCGTTTTGTTATGAGTTCTATGTAGGTCATGAACTGGAACTTGTTAACACATCGGAAACTTCGTTTCGGGAAAAAAAATCGGTATTTCGGCAAAACTGGATATCGGTAGACCACTTAATTATAAAATATAAATAATTACGAGTGATAAATTTAAGAATGGCGTCATCAAATATGACCGCTGTTATTTTTGTCCTAACAAATACTCATATCGGCACTCATATCGGAGAAAAAATATCGGTAATATCGGCAAAAATACTTATCGGTAGACCCCTAATATAAAATATAAATAATTAGGAGTGATGAATTTAAGAATGATCGATGTCCTCAAATAAGACCGCTGGTTTTTGTCCTAACAAATATTCATATCGGGAAAAAAAATATCGGTAATATCGGCGAAAATGCCTATCGGTAGTCCCCTAATATTAAAGATAAATAATTACGAGTGATAAATTTAAGAATGACGTCATCAAATATGACCGCTGGTTTTTGTCCTAACAAATACCCTATCGGCACTGATATCGGAAAAAAATATCGGTAATATCGGCAAAAATGCGTATCGGTAGTCCCCTAATATTAAAGATAAATAATTACGAGTGATAAATTTAAGAATGACGTCATCAAATATGACCGCTGGTTTTTGTCCTAACAAATACTCATATCGGCACTCATATCGGCAAAAAAAATATCGGTAATATCGGTATCGGCAATATCGGCAAAAAGGCATATCGGTAGACCCCTAAAAATAATTAAGAATATGTCTATGAAAGACTCATAGATCAGTTATTATTTCATTGGCCAGGTAATTTTGTAATATAATGCCCCTTTGTCATGAACAATTTATATGTCTTCTTTTATTTAACAATATCCCGCCTGATATTTATTTCGCACAACTGACCAACCTGTAAAGCCTGGCACTGCTTGAGCTGTTGTATTTTGGCCTTGTTCCTGTTTTGTTTGTCCATTTCACGCCACTGTTCCACCTTCTCTCTAAAAGCTTTATAATCTGCAATTTCTTGCTGTCGTTTCTCTAACAACTTTTGTTTCTCCTCCTCATCCAAATAAATGGGCTCAGGTAAAGTTTTCCTGCAGTTCAGTAAAACTGATTTAGTTGGGTTTTTTTTTAGTACATTCAAACTTTGTACAAACTGAACATTATAAACTTAAAACAAACTGGCATATTTGACCTTGAATGACTTCACAAACCAATAGCTTTATTTCAAAAATAACATTTTGAAAAAACTCCAGTAATTATACTCTTTATTATTAGTATCCTTAGAGTTACTTTGTATTAACTGGCAAAATCAACTCCACTGCCTTTTAGAAACTGTCTATTACATGATTGAGCCAACTATAATAATTTACAGATACTATATGTAAACAAATCTTTCATTGCCCTTGCACATTATTTGCACATTTCCTTTTAAGCTATTCAAACCGTTTTTATACTACTTTAAGTTTGTAATTACCCGTGCCAGGTGTAGAAAGTTATCAATCTTTCATTTTAATAAAGTCACTTTAGATGAGTAATGTTTGTATCAACAAATAATTTACCAATGTGCTACCCTGATTAATAAAATAATCACTCTTCAAAATAAATCACATTGTCATAAAGAAAGTGAGATTGTACTAAAATGTAATGGCTGAGTTAGCCCTTAAGTAGTACTTAAAATGTTTTATGATAAAATGTTGTTAACAAAACACTGTTGTTAAAGTTTTTATACTTCAACTGAATGTGAACATGTTAATTAAAAAATATTTACTTTTCTTTTTGTTAATAAAAATCGTATCTCAGTCCCGCTTATTCTTTCATCTCATGTCATTTTTGTCAAAGTTTCAATTAGCTTTTTGTTCAAGTTCCTGTTACATAAGGATTTATTAACAAGCTACCAATAACCAGAGAATTGCATGATGGGCCGTGCTGGCTTTAAATAGATACTTAATTCAAACTTTCTGAATCCCTCCTTAAGCACGTCCACCAAAGAAAACATTGATAAACTAGAACAAATTCAAAAAAGAGCTGCCAGATTCATTACTGGAGAATATTCAAAACTGACCAGAATAACACCCTTAGTTATCTTATCTTATCTATACAGACGCTCCTTCTATGCAGAGGATAATTTCCGTCCACAGACCATGACAGATGATCTGTTGGCAAGTGATGCAGCATTCACAGGCCACGGCTTTGTGGGTTCCACGCATTACCCAGCCGCCTAACTACATGTAGTGTTAGGTACCCATTCGGAGCGGGGTGACTCAGGGACACCCTAGGCCCCGGGAACAAACCCTTGCCTTCACACGGATTCGAACCCGTGACCATGGGTACCACAGTCCAGTGCGCTGCCACTCGACCACCGCGTCCCCATTAAATTAAATTAAGTTAAATCATTAAACCTTGAAACACTAGAGGATAGAAGAACCAAGAGTAAAGTAGTAATTATACATAAGGCAATTAATTCTAATTTAGAAATACAACACAGAGACAACTTAATACAACCTTCAGATAGACTTAAGGATAAAAACTACCTTCCTTATTCCATATGCAAGAACAAACACATACAAACTCTTGTTCTTCCCGTCCGGAAATTCGGGCGTGGAATGGGTTGCCTGAAGAAACCAGGACATTTGAAAATCTAATAAGAATGCAGGACTAGACACAAACCATGGATAAGCGTAGGACGCAATAATCGTCTGTATAGAAGGAGAGTCTGTAAGTGATAAGATAAGATAAATTTAAACCACCATAAGAAGGTTATAGAATCCAGGCCCCATGATCTGTAAGTTGTAAATGTTTGAGAAACAAAGTCCTTCACCAGAAGATCAAAGGAGTCTTTTACCTGATGAAAGGAGTCAAATCCAGGGGTTCAACTATTTCTTTAGCGTGGGCGGGGTGAGGGGGTTCCAGGGTCAAGGTGACATCAGATTCAACGTGGTCAGGTGACTGGGGTGGCAACAGGTCCTGTTCGTTGATGACAGAGCCAGATTCCCCTGCATGGACGTAGCCGTCGAAGTCTGACTTGGCTGTCACCAAAGTGACGTCACTGACGGTGGGAGCCAGCTTGATGGCATGGGTATTTAGATACATGAGTCTGGCCTGGAGAGCCTGGGGATCAAAAACAAAGGTCAAAGGTCAGGTCTTAGTATTGGTCTTACATGGAGAAGAAATTGATATTTCTTCTTCTTTTAAAAAATTATTTCTATTTAAGGGAGGGACAGGAGTGTTTTAAGAAATATTGTACCTGGTACTTTAAGACAACTTTCAGTTTTAGAAATATTGTACCTGGTACATTAAGACAACTTTCAGTTTTAGAATTATTTTTTTTTAACTTATACTTCCCGTCAGAGATTTTACTGACAAAAACCTAAGTTGTACATAGTAATTCAATAAAAAACAAGACAACTTTCATAAATTTTGATTATTTTTTACTTATACTTTTCAAAGATAAATAAGACCAATTTTGGGACTGTGTAAAATTTTTTAAAGAGATTTTATTTTAAACTACCTGAGTCATAGTTTCAATGAGTGTAGTAAGAAACTCATGAAGTTTTTGAATTATTAAAGGTAAAAAAAACATGGTACAGTCGAACCCACTTAACTCGAGCTCGGTTAGCTCGACCACCCTACTAACTCGACGTTTTTTATTGGAACCGCCAAATTCTCTCTTTGTCTTAGCATTTTCTCATCGGCTAATTCGATTTTTCTAAGTTGCCGAAACCTAATACCTCGAGCACAAAAGAGGGCCAAATTTGCAACTTAACGTTGGTTAGCTCGATCCTCGTCGGTTCCCCTAGCAATGCACTCTCGCATTTTTAGTTCGAAACAGTGTTGACATCTCGCTTTCTTCGAGACTTACGGCTATTGTGTGATTCTATGAGATTTCAATAAAAATTACCGGATGTTTTGCGTGTGTGAATTATTAGTTCGACGTGTATCCATGGAGTATGTATTCACCCGAGGTACTGGAAAATCGCGTTAGAGATCGTTAATTGTCATTATTTCGCAGGGCATGTTATATTATTTTTAAACTTAATTCATTTTCTGATGCATTAATCATTTTATCTTTTAAGATAAACGAATATCTTTAGAAATGAAAATAAAGGTTTGTATCGAGAATCGACGGTGGTTTTTATTTAATTAAATAAAAAAATTATTATTCTTTTAAGTTTGTTGTTGCTTTGTTACCAGTAAGATACGTGACTGTGACTAACACGCGCGTGACGATGAAATCAAATCATTTTCTTAATATTCCAGTACATGTATATATATATATAATATACACGTCATCACTTTTGTAGGTCGAATTCTGATAAAGAATGATTTTTTTAAAAATTCGCTTAGACTTAGTTGCCGGCCGAGGTTTAACACACAGCGTGTGGTGATCAACGGTCAAGGCCGTAATAGTTTTATTTATATTACAAGTTTGATTGACTGAGGAAATTCGAGAGCGTTCTGATAGTAACAGATATCCTGCACGTCAAAAGCATTAAACTTAAAATTACCATATTGATTTGTTTATTTATTTTTTTAAAATTTGCTGATTCGACGGCAAACGCGAGCGGCTGTGACATGCCATGCCACACGCGGCATGGGACGAGGCGAGGCGAAAAATTTGACCTTCTAACGCATGCGCAGACAATTATAATCTGGTAACTTTTTTTTTATTAAATGGAATCGAAACATGACCACAGAGACTTCGGCATAAATATATATATATACACAAATTCCCGATTAGTCATAACTTTTCCCGACTTTCAAGGCCGAGAAATTTTTTTAAAGAATTCCCGCCTTTTCCCGTTTTCCTGAGTGGGAACCATGGTTATATTTAAATTTTAAACTGTCCTTAAAAACGAACGGTCGTTACAACCTTAGGAAAGAGTGAAGAAATATTAGGGTTCCGATACGATTCCGATTAATCGTCTCATCACCAATTAACGCTAACTAATTAATCACGTACATAAAGAAATTTCAAGCACATGTTAATATTTTGCCGCCATATTGGTTTTCGTTTTAACTCGATCATTGGTTATCTCGACGCCATTTTTCATACCCCAATGCCGTTGACTTAACCGGTTTCGACTGTAATTAAATTTCAATAAGAGAATAAGAGTCGTTTTATTTTGTTCAATGGATCAGAGTTTTTAAGATTTGAATTCATGTTTCTTATTTACTCTCTTTACAAAAAATGTTGACCTATGTAGAAACATGTGCTTTTTATTAAAATATTCCCTTAAACCCTGTCATACTTCATCATACTGTCACCATTGTCTGAATCCTGTCACATGTCATACTGTCACCATTGTCTGAATCCTGTCACATGTCACAGTCACCATTGTCTGAATCCTGTCACATGTCACACTGTCAACATTGTCTGAATCCTGTCACATGTCATACTGTCACCATTGTCTGAATCCTGTCACATGTCATACTGTCACCATTGTCTGAATCCTGTCACACTTCATACTGTCACCATTGTCTGAATCCTATCACATGTCATACTGTCACCAATGTCTGAATCCTGTCACACTTCATACTTTCACCATTGTCTGAATCCTGTCACATGTCATACTGTCCCCATTGTCTGAATCCTGTCACCATTGTCTGAATCCTGTCACATGTCATACTGTCACCATTGTCTGAATCCTGTCACATGTCATACTGTCACCATTGTCTGAATCCTGTCACATGTCACACTGTCACCATAGTCTGAATCCTGTCACACTTCATACTGTCACCATTGTCTGAATCCTGTCACATGTCATACTGTCACCATTGTCTGAATCCTGTCACATGTCATACTGTCACCATTGTCTGAATCCTGTCACATGTCACACTGTCACCATTGTCTGAATCCTGTCACATGTCATACTGTTACCATTGTCTGAATCCTGTCACATGTCATACTGTCACCATTGTCTGAATCCTGTCACACTTCATACTGTCACCATTGTCTGAATCCTGTCACATGTCATACTGTCACCATTGTCTGAATCTTGTCACATGTCACACTGTCATCATTGTCTGAATCCTGTCACACTTCATACTGTCACCATTGTCTGAATCCTGTCACACTTCATACTGTTACCATTGTCTGAATCCTGTCACATGTCATACTGTCACCATTGTCTGAATCCTGTCACACTTCATACTGTCACCATTGTCTGAATCCTGTCACATGTCATACTGTCACCATTGTCTGAATCTTGTCACATGTCACACTGTCATCATTGTCTGAATCCTGTCACACTTCATACTGTCACCATTGTCTGAATCCTGTCACACTTCATACTGTCACCATTGTCTGAATCCTGTCACATGTCATACTGTCACCATTGTCTGAATCCTGTCGCATGTCATACTGTCACCATTGTCTGAATCCTGTCACACTCCATACTTTCACCATACTGTCACTGTGCTGTCACCATACCCACACACTCCACACTGTCACCATTGTCTGGTACCAACCTTGGCTGCTCTGCCTGGCTCAGCTTCCTCCCAAGCTTTCTTCATTGCCCTGATCTCATCGGCTCTTTCTGTATCTTTTTTTATCTCAATCTCCTCCTAAAGTAATAAAGAGAGCAATGATTTAGTGCATTTTTTATTTTGATTTATGAATTTAACTGTGATTTCTTTTGCCTTTATATGAAACAGCACTGTGGTAGACTAAGCACTAGCAATGCATTAAGACCTTCACCTGTAAATCAATCACAAGTAGTAGTAGTAAGACATTGAGGCTATCTGTTGTAAACAAATGACCACTGCCTGTAGTAAGACATTGAGGCTATCTGTTGTAAACAAATGACCACTGCCTGTAGTAAGACATTGAGGCTATCTGTTGTAAACAAATGACCACTACCAGTAGTAAGACATTGAGGCTATCTGTTGTAAACAAATGACCACTACCAGTAGTAATAGTAAGACATTGAGGCTATCTGTTGTAAACAAATGACCACTACCTGTAGTAAGACATTGAGGCTATCTGTTGTAAACAAATGACCACTACCAGTAGTAAGAAATTGAGACTATTGCTATCCATGAGACTTCATTGGCTGCCTATACAAGCCCGTATTGATTACAAACTGGCCGTTCTCTGTCACAACTTCTTTTTGGACTCATGCCCATCGTATCTTACTGAACTTTTGTCGGTCTACTCACCCACTCGCCAGCTACGATCTTCTGCAGACACACGCGTTCTCTCTGTTCCTACGACACGCACCAAAACATTTGGTGAAAGGTCGTTCTCTTTTTGTGCAGCCAAACAATGGAATTCTCTACCATTACACATACGTAGTATTCAAACAACCAAGTCCTTCAAGACTGCACTTAAGACACATCTTTTCAACATTTATTTTCAAAATTAATGAAACAACATTTCTTGTAAATGATTAACGTAGCTTCTGTATAATGTACTGTAATTTTTGTGTTTGTTATGATATGAAAGTTAATTTAATATTTATAGGTATGTTATTTCTTTCATGTAAAGCGCTGTGAGCCCAGTTCCTTACTGGGATACAGCGCTATATAAATAATCAATTTATTATTATTATTATTATCTACACATTGAGAATTTCCCTTTCTGATTGAAGAAAGGTATTAAATTAAACCATGAGACTCACAGTTGCAAATGAATCGCTGACAACACGTAGAATATAATGAGGCTTGGTCAGGTCAAACGTCTGGGATGGTGGCCTTGAAAGCTTGATCTCTTGACCTTTCTCTTTCACCCCCTTGTCCTTGCCCACTTTTGGCTTTCCTTTATTGGGAGCTGGAGTCTTCTCAACCTTGGGTGGAGACGGGTCCCTTTCCTTCTGGGCAACTTTGACAACAAACAAAGAAATTTTTATTACATTACAGAAAACAATGGTAGTTAAAAATCAGCAGATGGGGGGATCAAGACATTTAAAAAACCACCAAGAAAATGCCATTTTAAAACAATCATTACAGGTACTTTTTAAAAAAAAGAATTAATTCTTTTTAAATTACATATGGTACATGATATTATTATAGATCTCTTTCTCAACAGCCTATTTATTTTATGGTGCATGCTTAATTTTTCAAAATTGAAAAACATGAAATGTTTGAGTGTCAACAGTTCATGATTAATATAAAGAAATTAAATAAGAATTTAATTTCAACAACAAAATGAGTATAAAATGAATGATGTATCGTCCTTGTTCAATACATTATAAATATCATTTTATAGACCACAATATTCCTTTTAGCAAATACAGCATTTTCTAACCTTTAAGTTCATTCCTCTCCATTTCTTTTAGCATCATGACATGCCGCCAACTTTTCTCAGAGAGAGGCCAGCTGTTTTGTAAAACTTTTGCTTGTATGATGTACTTGTGAGGCTGTAGACAACATTACATTTGAAATTTCTCTACGGAACATCCTTTTATTGTTGTAAATAAAACAGTTAGCGGCCTGAAGTTCAATAATTAAATAAAATTTAAGTTTTTAAAAAAATTACAGGTTCTTGTAGGTATTATAAAAAAATGATAGCAGCTAATGAAAAAGTATACAGTGGGGCCCGCTGTACTTGGATTAATTAAAAATAGAAAGGTAAGTACACACAATTTAACTCTAACCTTTGTATCTTCTAGTCTCTCTGCTAACTCAGCCTCAGATCTCATACTGTTTCTCTGGAACATTCCAGTAAAATTATTAATAGTATTATTGATAAGTGTTTGACAGAGTTATAGCACAATATGTGTTTATGTGAAGTGTTTATGTGAAGTGTTTATGTGAAGTGTTTATGTAAAGTGTTTATGTGAAGTGTTTATGTGAAGTATTTATGTGAAGTGTTTATGTAAAGTGTTTATGTGAAGTGTTTATGTGAAGTGTTTATGTGAAGTATTTATGTGAAGTGTTTGTTTATGTGAAGTATTTATGTGAAGTGTTTGTTTATGTGAAGTATTTATGTGAATTGTTTGTTTATGTGAAGTATTTATGTGAAGTGTTTATGTGAAGTGTTTGTTTATGTGAAGTATTTATGTGAAGTGTTTATGTGAAGTGTTTATGTGAAGTATTTATGTGAAGTGTTTATGTGAAGTATTTATGTGAAGTGTTTGTTTATGTGAAGTATTTATGTGAATTGTTTGTTTATGTGAAGTATTTATGTGAAGTGTTTATGTGAAGTGTTTGTTTATGTGAAGTATTTATGTGAAGTGTTTATGTGAAGTGTTTATGTAAAGTGTTTATGTGAAGTGTTTATGTTTTAAAGATGGACTGAAAGCTCTCACCATCCAGCTGTACTTACTGATGGTGGGTTCTGCTCATTGACCACAGACTCGGATCTCTTGGTCTTGGAAGAAACTTTCTCAGTTTTGTTTGACAGGACAGCCACAGAACCTTTCATAGCTGAGGAAACAATCAAAGTAATGTACCCAAAATGCAATCAATATGGGAAAGTGAAACTTGGACCTTCTTGGAGTTTTGGAGGTGATGTTCTCTAAGTATGGTGACAAGATTTTTTAAATATAAAATTATGATTAGTTTAATCTTTGGAGCCTGATAAATTTGGATGTTAACTAAACACCAAGACTTACAGGCCCTGGAGCCCGACCTCCTGTCCAGGTCCTCTTGAGTGATGTTCTTGAGGAAAATGAACGCAGGTATAACGACATGCCCCTTGCCCACAGCACTGATGATCTCCTCATCATTGTCCAGCACAGACAACTTGATGTACACATCTCTCTTTGACGTGTTCACTTGCAGGCTGGCAAAGTGGTCCTCAGCAACCTTGACCGACTGCCTGAATGTTGTACAAGAACAGAGGAATATCAGCGGCACAGCACAGGAAAGTTGTTACTGGGAGTAAAAGACACGTCATTTTTAAACCAATGAAAACTGTGTACTGAATTAATGTTCTTCAAAAATGTCTATGGTATTAATGTTATACCCCTGCAAGCTAAAAAATTGATGGAAAACAGTTACAGTGAGTATTTTAGTACAGAGGGAGATAATTCTAAAAGTTAAACATGTTTTAATTCTTTTGATATGTTTGTGATCATTGTGAACCAAACATGATGTATGACTGAGCTTGTGCATTTGTCAGTCAGAATCTTTTGGTTCCAAGACTTGCTTAACAAACCCTGAATGAAGAGGTTATATGTTATAGACACTCCACTCCTTCTACTTCTATACAGAAGATGATTGCATCCCACGCTTATTGTTAATGAGTTGAACAATTATTACAGTATTTTAAATATGTAAGTGTTAATAACCTCTGAACCATTAAGGAGTTTCAGGAGGACAATTTTGCAGTTGAAGATAATTGAGAGAATTTAAATATTTTCAAAACTATTTCAACAGTTTGAAGACATCAAGAACAGACCTGAAATTTGAAGACATCAAGAACAGACCTAAAATTTGAAGACATCAAGAACAGACCTCAAGTTTGAAGACATCAAGAACAGACCTGAAATTTGAAGACATCAAGAACAGACCTAAAGTTTGCAGACATCAAGAACAGACCTAAAGTTTGAAGACATCAAGAACAGACCTAAAGTTTGAAGACATCAAGAACAGACTTGAAGTTTGAAGACAGAAGACATCAAGAACAGACCTTAAGTTTGAAGACATCAAGAACAGACCTGAAGATGATATTGTTATCATTGGGGATGTAGTATTCTTTAATCTCTTTGGTGATGAAACTGCTGCAAACTTCTCCTGTCTGTGGCGCTGGCAGGGGACTCAGTGATCCAATCAGGCGCATTCTCCAGTTGCCTGAGGTCAGAGGTTGCTCCACTGTTCTGGCCTCTGCCACAAACGAGTAGCCTTTCTATTGGTTTGAATGTCAAAGTGGGACAGAAATCAGAGTTTAGTAATTCAAGATCTCACTTTGGCTGCAAAAAAAAATCATTTACTTAAAACTATAACTAGATGGGATTTCATCAGTGATCTGGAGTGCATACAACATTGGCTTGTCATTGTATGGCTATCAAATCAACAATATACAACATTGGCTTGTCATTGTATGGCTATCAAATCAACAATATACAACATTGGCTTGTCATTGTATGGCTATCAAATCAACAATATACAACATTGGCTTGTCATTGTATGGCTATCAAATCAACAATATACAACATTGGCTTGTCATTGTATGGCTATCAAATCAACAATATACAACATTGGCTTGTCATTGTATGGCTATCAAATCAGTTGTGAACTAAGTTTTGAAGTAGTTAACCCAGGGGAGAATTAAGACTGCACGGGAACCCTTTTCTGCAATTCCAACTTGTGCCCTATCCAGCCAGCATCCCTGTGTGTAAATTTAAATAAAATGACTGCTAGCAGCTAATATAAGACTGTAACTAAATAGTCAATTGGTTCCTTGCTCATGCTTTGTCTGTACTACGGGATCGGCTTTCCCAGCCAAAAAAGATTATTCATGGAGAAAAAAAACGAACACGAAGAAACAACTGTTTTCAGGGATTCATGCAAACATTCGTCAACCTTTATTATAAAATATACTAAGTTTGGGGGCCCTTAAATCATTGGGGTCCCCTGGCTTTAGCCCCCCCCCCATAGAGTTAACCCATTCACACATCCCAACAAACCTTGTTCTTCTTGTAGACATACGGTGCAACCTTCTGGAAAACCCTGGGTATCTCCTCATATGTGTCGTTGTTGATGACACGCAGCATGCAGGTGCTGATGGGAACATACAGTTTGGGAACCACTAGCATTTCTTCCTTCACATAGAAGATATCCCTGATAAGTGGAAACATTGCAAGAAATTGTTTGTTTTTTTAAAGTAAAAAAAACAACTTAAGATGTAATTTTACAGCTTTAAATGATGACATAAAAAAATGTTTACACTCAATAGAGAATCTTTTGTTAAATTACTTGTTCTTAAAACTTAATTGTCAATAATCATGTAGTTAGTTATAAAAAGTAGATGAAATCAAACAGTTTGACTAATGTAGCTCAGACATAAGAGAGTATTTGTAACAGCAATAAAGAAGAGATAGGCTGAGGATTCACCTAAAGACAAGGAACCAATTCATTGAAGGTTGCTCATTGTATATGCCCTTGTAGTCAGCATAGGAAATCTTATTCCACTCATCTTGATAGAAGGGATACAGTGGGATCAGATCAGAGTTTTTCCTGAACATTTCCCTAGAGGATGACAGAATGAAGTTCAATAACTTTCTTTAATTAAACCTTAAAACACACAAATTTTGCTCTAGATCAGGGGCCTCCAAAATTTTCTGCCGGATGGCCGCATTAACTGTCAACAGCAGTTTGGGGACCGACTACTAACCCACAACTACTAAGTTTTGTGGTAAACTACAGGTAAAAATAGTATCTTTTTTTTAGATTAAAAGGTCTCCAGGTGCCGGATGAGAGGGCCTTGTGGGCCGCATCTGGCCCGCGGGCCGTAGTTTGGAGACCCCTGCTCTAGATGATTAGATATGATGTGACATAACATATCTTGACCCCACTCCCACCAACCTTTCCCTTGCCCTGTGTTTTAGTATGTGTTATACAGCCTGACAGCTCAATGATAAAATGTATTGTTCCAAATCCTATTATGAATGAGCAGTTTCATCTAGAATGTCAAAAGTACCTCAGTAGGAAGAGACCATTTTCCTCAGCATTAGCTTCAATATAAGACCAGCACTTGCTCAAAATTTCAGTTACTTTAGCATTGTCAGGAGTGTCTGAAAATAAAAAAAACATTTTGTCACAAAACTCAACAAAAGTTAGACTCCACCTCATTTAATAAATGTGACATCACAAGCCCCTCCAACAAAAGTTAGACTCCACCTCATTTAATAAATGTGACATCACAATCCCCTCCAACAAAAGTTAGACTCCACCTCATTTAATAAATGTGACATCACAAGCCCCTCCAACAAAAGTTAGACTCCACCTCATTTAATAAATGTGACATCACAAGCCCCTCCAACAAAAGTTAGACTCCACCTCATTTAATAAATGTGACATCACAAGCCCCTCCAACAAAAGTTAGACTCCACCTCATTTAATAAATGTGACATCACAAGCCCCTCCAACAAAAGTTAGACTCCACCTCATTTAATAAATGTGACATCACAATCCCCTCCAACAAAAGTTAGACTCCACCTCATTTAATAAATGTGACATCACAAGCCCCTCCAACAAAAGTTAGACTCCACCTCATTTAATAAATGTGACATCACAAGCCCCTCCAACAAAAGTTAGACTCCACCTCATTTAATAAATGTGACATCACAATCCCCTCCAACAAAAGTTAGACTCCACCTCATTTAATAAATGTGACATCACAATCCCCTCCAACAAAAGTTAGACTCCACCTCATTTAATAAATGTGACATCACAATCCCCTCCAACAAAAGTTAGACTCCACCTCATTTAATAAATGTGACATCACAATCCCCTCCAATAAAAGTTAGACTACACCTCATTTAATAAATGTGACATCACAATCCCCTCCAACAAAAGTTAGACTCCACCTCATTTAATAAATGTGACATCACAATCCCCTCCAACAAAAGTTAGACTCCACCTCATTTAATAAATGTGACATCACAATCCCCTCCAACAAAAGTTAGACTCCACCTCATTTAATAAATGTGACATCACAATCCCCTCCAACAAAAGTTAGACTCCACCTCATTTAATAAATGTGACATCACAATCCCCTCCAACAAAAGTTAGACTCCACCTCATTTAATAAATGTGACATCACAATCCCCTCCAACAAAAGTTAGACTCCACCTCATTTAATAAATGTGACATCACAAGCCCCTCCAACAAAAGTTAGACTCCACCTCATTTAATAAATGTGACATCACAATCCCCTCCAACAAAAGTTAGACTCCACCTCATTTAATAAATGTGACATCACAATCCCCTCCAACAAAAGTTAGACTACACCTCATTTAATAAATGTGACATCACAAGCCCCTCCAACAAAAGTTAGACTCCACCTCATTTAATAAATGTGACATCACAATCCCCTCCAACAAAAGTTAGACTCCACCTCATTTAATAAATGTGACATCACAATCCCCTCCAACAAAAGTTAGACTCCACCTCATTTAATAAATGTGACATCACAATCCCCTCCAACAAAAGTTAGACTCCACCTCATTTAATAAATGTGACATCACAATCCCCTCCAACAAAAGTTAGACTCCACCTCATTTAATAAATGTGACATCACAATCCCCTCCAACAAAAGTTAGACTCCACCTCATTTAATAAATGTGACATCACAATCCCCTCCAACAAAAGTTAGACTCCACCTCATTTAATAAATGTGACATCACAAGCCCCTCCAACAAAAGTTAGACTCCACCTCATTTAATAAATGTGACATCACAATCCCCTCCAACAAAAGTTAGACTCCACCTCATTTAATAAATGTGACATCACAATCCCCCCTTTCCATCCAAAAAATAAAAATCAATTAAAATGTTAATTGTTCAACACACTTAATTTTCAAATAACTTATATTGTCAACAGCACAGATTGTAAAATTAATAACTGGGAGGTTTTGAAACTGTGTATTATAGTATATTAAAAGTGTTCTATTATTTTCTTTCTAATTTCAGTAGGCCTGATTGTGTTGTTCAGAAGAAAAATGTAACCAGTCCACTGTTTTAACTTTTTGTTTCTTTGCAAACTTCAAATGATTTCTATCCCATGAATAGCCCTATGATAAAATCACCCCATCTGTTTCCAAAATGTTTCTCCCTTAAACTTCAAAAGACATAAGTGTGCATTAACTCTGTGGCTCATGACATGTAGACATTGTGACTATCTCATTTGATAATAGATTCAGTGCCTTGAACCTATGCCCTTGTACTTTATCAATAGGGAAATTGCTGTAGATCAACAAAATTAGTTTAGCTACCTTAAGGATTTTCTTTTTATAAATTGGTGACTTATTTTATCCTTTTCTTGGAATTTCTGGAGACAATCTTTTTTAAATTTTTTGTTCATTGTCATTATGGTTTTGTAATTTAAATTTTATAATTGTCCTCAAGTTTTTTGTTTCAAATATTAGTAAATCTACTTAATGCAACTTTAAAAAAGTAATTAAAAGTTTTCAGGAAGTTTCAAAAATAATTTTCCATAAGGATTTTCAGTTCTATTTAATAATAATTAATAGGTGCACAGGTACTTCATTTTTCACTGGATATTTCTTTACACTTTCTGGTAAACTCATCATTGCTAAACTCAAATTCTTTTTCAAAATTATGACAAAATCTATGGATAAATTACTTTAATAATAATAATAACCTCTTTTCAGACCATGACGGCCTATGGTGGCAAGTGAAGTAGCGTTCACAAGTTTCATTGAGCCACCACTAACGAGCAGGGGATTGTGTGGCTAGCACAATGCCCCGGGGCCTTGCCAGTACCGAGGCTCGAACCCACGACTCAGGTTTTTGCCTCGGTTCGATAGTCCAGCGCGCTACCACTAAGACCACTGCGCATTTTTAATGATAATTGTAAGGTGCAAAAAATTGAAAATCATTTAAACATTTAGAGCTAAAGACATACATAATTTATGGCAAACATTTTCTTGGCAAAAATCTGAGTAAATTCCTTTCTGAAAATAGTTCTTAAAATTAAAATTTTCTTTTTAAAACATTTCAAAAATTATATTTTTTAATGACAAAAATAAATACATAACAACACCAAATAAAAAAAACAACATATTTTGAAAAAATGTATTAAATATTATTTTCAGAATGGAGACTAGCGAAATTCATTTATACCTGAAATAAATTGCTAGCATTCTTAGTGTCAAGTTACCAACAAAGCTAAACTCACCAGCTTTTCTAGCTGACTGAAGTTTATGTGTAAAGAAACCTCTCCAAGTTTTCTGTATTTTCACTGCCGATATTTGCTCTTCAATGGTGGGTTGTCTGTGGAATGATTTTATCTTACAAATAAACATTGGAATTTAATTTCAACGAATGTCTATATCCTAAATATAAAAGGCTATATTGGTGTAAAAAGAGGTACAAGTATTTAATAAATACATTTTTGAACCATATTGTATTAGTTTAAATAATAATTAAAAGCCATCACACACATATCAAAGTTCAATAAAAAGAAATGAAATATTATTATGTATAAAAGAACAACTCTAAGAAATACAGTTTTAAAATGTAACCATTCATATAACCCTGAAAAGAGCATTCTCATGACAAAAAACAAAATATTCCAAACCAAAAAATTTAAACAAGTTAAATGAAATAATTTGAGATCAACAGTCACATACATACTTTGAAAGGTTGTTATATCTGAAAAAATGTTTTTCATAGTTTGAATGCTTTTCCCAAGAGTTTTCAAACTTTCATTTAAATGATGTTTGCTCTTATTCTGTTGTCAAAACTTTTTTTAGTATTGCTCTAAGGGGACACCATTAACAGGCAACCAATGAATATTTTCTTTTAAATAAAACTTAATTATTGTTAAGAGAAGATGAAGTTTCATTTTTTAAGGTCTTTAAGATTAGATTAGTCCTCTCCCGGATATTCCACTTTTTCCCATAATACATTTCTTTTAACGCTTTGTTATAGTAATGAATTGTAATTTTATGGGAAACTTTATACAGAGTTTCTTAAAATTATTTAACATCTAATTACTATTACTTAAAGCGTACTTAAGAGAAAATGGTAATGTAATGAACTTGACATAGGTACTGGTACTAAGGATAGCAGACATTGGTTCAAAAGCGTTTTTCAAATAAAAGTTAAAATTAAAGACATTGAGCAGACAAAACTACGTAGTTACAAATGCCTGGGAAATCTGTAACCTGAACTCGTTTGTGCCAAATTAGTTATTGTGTTTTAATTCAAAAATTTGAAAATTTAATCGTACTTTATCTTATCGTATCTTATCTTTAATGAGACAGATATCTTATTTATCGTGCTAAAAGTTTTTTTCTGTTATATACATATAGTAATATACATTTAAGTTTGTAAGTTGACATTGAACCAAAAATGTATTAATAGACAGACAAGAGTGGAATCATTTGGGAATGTTCACTTACAAGATAACAGAGGACTGTTGTATTACATAACGACAACAATAGTAACCATAACTAAAATAATTAACCAAAACAGGTCATGGTGTGTGAAAACAGGAAACCTACAGTTTTTACGCCAGATCTGTCAATACAGCAATATCATATTAGACACTCTATCAGGTTGTAATTTATTATCCTAAAAAAATATTTTGAACTCTTTTTTTTTGTTTTTTTGGCACAAATGAGGAATATTTCTGTTACTTATGCATCATAATTTAACCAGGTTTTACATCACACTGTTGAGGCTTGTTAAAATTTAAAACATATTTTCTAATTGGTGGTGTGGTAATATCACGGTGCTTCCAATCTGATGATAGTCCTGGACTCAGATACTTTATTCCTCAACACACCACTCAGGCCGAAACAAAATCATTAAAAAATTCTAAGCCTTAAGAGAACAAAAAACCCAACTTTTAATTGAGCATTGGCAACTGTGGGGGGTGGGGGGGGGGACCTCTTAAAAACACAAACAAAATTATTGCAGCTCGAAATAACAGTTAGCTAATATCTGAAGCAATAGAGATATGTTGGTAAAATTGATGTCAACAAGTTTCTGAAATAATATTGTCCTATTATGATTAAGGAAAGTCTTTAACATTTCCAAAGCAATATTGATTAAATACAATGTTCCTAAAATTTTTGGCTGCTTACAGTGACTTACATTTAATATTTTCAGGTTTAAAAATCCATTAAAATTTCAGAACTATTAAAAAATAAAACAATACTGAAAAATAATAAACAACACAACTATAAAATTTAACAGTCACTATTCTGATACAAATACATTAAACAAATAGAAATGTTCTGGGAATTTCAACAAATTTTATAGAATGTTAACATACTCTTTAGCTGTTGAACTGAAATAAGAAAAAAATAAAATTTCAATTGTATCTAGTCTAGAGTAACTGGCAAATATTTATGATAGGTTTCTGAATGTTATATTATGACTTGACAAGGCATCTTGGGCACATGATGTAGACTGTTTTCTTGTGAAATAACATGAGAGATGCTTTATTTTATAATTAAAGTTTTCATTTTCTGCTACAATGCGACACAATGAACTATAACAATAATAGTCTTTTGTTAGTGGAGGTGGGGGTTAAATAATGTTTCATCTTATTAGTAAAACCTTTTTGAAACAAATAAACATATTTCATGCAGTATAAAAGAATGATACATTTTTAAAAAAAATATTATTTACCTGCCCATCCAAGGTAAGTCAATTTTCTCATGTTCTGTAAAAAAAAAGTATTTTTACAAATTTGAAATATTAAACTATTGCAAAAACATTTAATATTTTCAACTTAACTATTAGTTCAATGTTGATAAAAGAATATCAGATTAAAGCATTATTTAAATTTTTGTATAAAAATGAGATGAAAATGATATTCTCTTGTAAAATGATATATTTTAAATCATTTCAAATCTTTCTTAAGTTTCACTTATATGAAAGTTGATAACAAAAATAATGTTACTAAAAGTATCATTACCAATATGACTAATGAAAGCATCAATAATGTGATGATAAAAACGCTAACGAAATTTTCAACCTACCTATTTCAAATGTGCTTGTGTCTAATTGAATAAATGAAATATGTTTGATTTCATTAAATACAATATATCAGTTTAATGAACCAAAATGTTATATTTTAACTACAATTTAAAAAAAAATTAATATCTTAAATCAGGGAATTCCATTTTTGATTTGATGGATCACATTGATGATACAGATTTAGTAGTTAATATTGTCTATCAGATAAAATCTTTAATTTTTTTCAATCATATCATTATCTTAAAGAAATTGTGCTTCATATAATTTTTTTTAAAGTTATAAATTGCTGCTAGTCAATAGTTTCTAAATTACATGGCAATTATTGTAAAGCTCAATGTTAATGAATGATTAAATAAAAGGTATATATTTGATAACAGAAGTAAGTTAAATTTAAAAGATATTAGACACATTTCTCCAATTAACAAGAGCAATTAATAGCTGCTATTAATTAGGACCTGCTTAATTTGGTTAAAGACTTGGTTTATTGGTTACATAAAATTTCCATGGTGCCTTAGAAATGACATAATTATTCATTGGTATTACCATTTTCATTTTCAAATATTTCATATTTGTTAAAAAAATAATATTTTAAAATATTTTTTTTTAAAAACAAGTTGAACTAATAATGAAAAGTAAAGTGATGACATTGCCTCTCTATTACTAAAAAAAAAGAACTCCAAATTAAATAGTGTATAATAATTACTGAAATGACTATAACTACTTGTATGTAATCCTCTTCATCTTCCATTTAAAAAAATGTTAGTTTAAGTTGAAAACATTTATCTCATTAAAGAAAAATGCTAATAAATCGATGGCATAATTATTGAAGATGTTACAATTTAAAAACAATGTTCTTTAAAGATGCATGCTAAAATTAATGGTGATAATTGGCTTGAATGAATGGAAGTAAAAATATATCAAAGTTCTCTGTTTTCATTAAGAAAATGTCTTATTAAAAATGTATTATATTCAGTCTACTGAATATGATTTTAGAGACATTTGTTAAATAAAGAAAGATTTGGAATAAAGAAATAGTATAGATTTATGGATATTGAATTATTATCTCCATGTATATATTTCAACCAGCTTTTGGGTATATACTAAACTGTCACCTTAAAATATTGATAAAAAAACAAGAGTATAAAGAAAAATAAAAGTAAAGCGTTATTTAGTTATATTACTACTCACTATAATATTTCTATAGAAAAAATTGCCAGGGAGGCATGAACTATGTCTGATAATAATTTTAAGGATGTGCAAGATAAATACTGTTGAAATATAAAGATTGTGATGTGTACCTGGAACAATGGGAGCCTGATTTCCAACTCCTATCACACATTTTCAAATAAATTAATGAAAAATCTACACATTTTTTTAAGACATGTTTTATGATTATATGTCTAAATTAAATGAATTTATTTAATTTCCTTTTAAAAGCACAATATTTTCAAAAAGTATGTAACAAAAATCTGTTGTGGGATATCATTGTTGTATTACATAAAATCTAATAAATTATTTGTCTTTTGTTATTCGTCTTAAATTTAAACTTTAAATCTACATTACTATAAAAATCAATAACTTACTTTTTTTAGTGACAGGTTTGGCTGAGCCACGTCCACTAGTTTGACTTGTTGCTGAATATAACACAAATGAATTAAGTTTAAAATGAAAAGAAAAAGTATTTCAAGCTAAGAATATATGATTATTTAAAGAAGATTTTCATTTCTTAAACATAATTAACAAATAACATGCATGGGTAAAATATAGTTTTAAAAATTTTTTTGTGGCTAATTATCTAAGTCTAAGAATTGAAGATTTATATTCATAATAATTTCAAAATGTTTGCTTTTGAATACTTTTCACCTAATATAAGAAATCAAAGTTAGCAAATATTTGTTTTGGCTCCTCACTAATTTCAAGTTGAAGAGTTTATCTATGTATTCTCTTATTACAATTAAAAATATGAAACCTGTCAGAAACTGTTACTATTATCTAAGGCAGCAAACATCACACAATTGCAAAAAAATAGTGTCCTGTACTCAATGCAACACAATAGAACATGGTGAAAATGACAAGAAGAGACAATCAAGTGTCAACAAATTAACATTATAAGTTAATAAATATTTCTTATCGTATCTTATCTTCTTATCTATACAGACGCTCCTTCTATGCAGAAGATAATTGCGTCCACAGACCATGACAGAAGATCTGTTGGCAAGTGATGCAGCGTTCACAGGCCATGGCTTGGTGGGTTCCACGCATTACCCAGCCGCCTAACTAGTTTTAGGTACCCATTCGGAGCTGGGTGACTCAGGGATGCCCTAGGCCCCGGGACAAATCCCTGCCTTGACATGGATTCGAACCTGTGACCATCGGTACACCAGTCGAGCGCCCTGCTCGACCACCGCGTCCCCCATTTACTGACTCCCATACTTTAAACTTGGAATATGATCTAGACCTAAAAATTAAAACCCAGAGCGTAAATTATAAAATAAATTTTGATCTGGAAATATCCATTGAAAATCAAAATTAATTTTATTTCAGGTTTGGGTGACTTTATTGTAATTTAAAAAAACAAACAACTTTTTCTTTGAAAATATAACTGACCAGATAATTTACTATGCCAAATTTTATTTTTAATTTATAAAAAATTATTTGATAAGGTGGGTATTTAGAACTATAAAAAATAAATAATTTGTATTAATTAGATTATCAAAAATGGTCATGTCACAGCAACAAAGTTATCTAAGTTTAATTTTTAACAAGCATGACAAAAACAAAAGAACAACAACCTGGAAAATAATAATTTTAAAAAAGGGTCACTATGCATAAGACTAATGTGGATTATTCTTCTGATCAATTAATGAGATTATCTACAGGTCTACGGCCTACAACTACAATGGTAATGTTATCAACATGGCTATAAATTGTATTTTGCAAGGTACTACTTGATAAATCTATTTAAGGTGGTGTAAGCTTAATAATAAAAGCAATTAATGATACTTTTTTTTTGAAAGGCAGTGGGGAATATTTATATTTACTAGTCCTGAGCATCAAGATAAAAAGGTTTTTTAACCAATTTTTAAAAAAATCAGCTAAAAGTTTTAAAAACTATTATTAATGAGATGATATATTTATTGCCCCCTTTTGGTAATTGAGGCTATTGTAATAAACAATAAAGTAGGTGGGTGAGGTAGGGGACCGACCGCAAATAGGTTAAAAGACTTGATGAAAGAAATCAACAAAACAATCTATTGGAAATCCTGAAAAATAAATTTTTTTATATTTTAAAAAAATAAATATTTTCATTGTTCTTTCTTAGCTGGAAAAAGTCTCTCTGACCAATACATTCATTGCTTAGTTCTCTGTTTATTTTTCAGGCACTTCTATTCTGTGTTTTACGAATTTATTTTTTATTAAAGAATATTATTGGGACATGGTTTAGAAACACATATATATGGGCATAATTTTAAAAAAATAACAGGAATATTTATAAAAAAAACAACACTTATCTAAGTAAAAAAATTAAAGTTAAAGTGACTTTTTCTAAGAATAGAGTATTGTTGAAATGAAATTAAAAGACAAATCTTGGAATTAGTTAAAGGGCTATGATAAACTAATAACTGAAAAAAAAGCAAAAGGTGCTTGTAAAAATTCTGTTAAACAACGACACAGCTTTTGAAATTCTGAAATGAAGTTCAAGGTTTAACCTTTGGCATCATGGAGCTTATCATCAGAGTGAGCTCTGGATTCTGCAGTAGGAATGAATTAAATAAAACAACTTAGTCTTGATGAGTTTTATATTTAAAAAATGACATTTGCATCTAATTGACGTAACTTAAGACCACAGAGATGTATATCTATTGTTTTAGATCTGTCTCTATTTTCAACTGAAAATAATGGTTCAGAAGCGTGATCAACATGTTAATAAATGTCTTTGAATTGTTGACAACACCCCACAGCTTATTAATTTAATCAAAAGAAAGAAGTACGAATAGGCAAGGGAATTAAAATAAATTAAATGCTCTTGAGCAAATGTGAGGTTATGCATTTTTGTAATATTAGAAAATCTTGGTCCTAATTTACATGTGTAACATTGGAACAATTGAAGTTTATATTTGGAAATGAATATATTTATTATTAAGTATATTTACCATGAGCAGCACCCTAACACTTTGAACCCCATTAAATCCCCAATCCTGGGTTCTTGGGGAAAATTCACAGTATATTAAATTTTTTGGAACAATACATTGGTCTTGCAGGGTATGGATTTTTACATATATTGGTGCTGGTAAATAGACTGAATACATTAAAAATGACGTGAACAAGAAATTTGGGAACAAAAGTGAGATTACAGGTCAGAGCTGTGTAATGTTGATGTAAAAAAAATTTGAAACATGATTAGGAAGATGCATTAAAAATGGGTTCTGAGTGACTGCCCCCAAAGAAAAATTTAATTTAATGAATTATCTTTTCTTTTGGTGATTCCAGCCATTAAAATAGGTATGCTGGAACAGTTCATAGAATATTTAAATATATATATAATATCACGCCCACACCAAATGTTACAGAAAGCCTTGAGTTTATAATTATAATAGGGATACAGCAGGTATTTTTTTACTGGCAATCTAAATATCACAACCCTTGCAGGCACAAACAAATGATGAATCACTGAGTTTTAAGCAGCATTGTATGCAATAATGATGCAATTATGAAAGAATAATGATTTTCATCAAAGATCTAAAGTCTTGAGTTTTCATAGTTAATTTAATCAACATATTTTTTTATCGTGTTTAAAGAAAAAAAATCAATCTTATAATGCTCTGTATCAAACATTGTTATAATGAGCAACTTTTCTACAAATAATAACAAATGTTGAAATTGTCATGTAATCAGAGTCATGTAATCAGATTGACACAAATAGTAACATTAAATAACTCAGTAACTTTAAACTAATTTAAAACAGCTTAAATTTTATGGTTTAAAGTATATTGATTGAAATGAGAAGGAGGCTGTTTAAGTCTCTGATGGAACACAGAACAGCAGATTTATAACGATAGAATATTTCAACTGCAAAACTGAATACTGGCCAAACAATGGGTTTAATTTAACACTGAAATCTATTAGTGAAACTTTAGCATGACAAACTTCTTAAATATCATACCAACTGGGGATACATGCACGGATGGTTCTATAAAGAAAATGTGCTTGAAAATTAGTTTGAGAGTAAGGCAAAGCTTTGAAGATAAATAATTTCAGTCTCTGCAATGCACTGATAGTTCAAGAATGGTGTGGTTGTGTCAATGAATGGCAACATGCATCTTGTGTTTGGATAAAAATGTACAATAAAGAATCATGAAAGAAACTTTTACACATATATTTAATTATTAATTCATTTTGAGCCATTATTTATTTTCTCTTCTTTTCCTCTTTTAGAAATCAGAAAAAGTGTAAGTATACATTAGAGTGATATCAATAATACAAAAGCCAAGCAAAGTTGTCAAATTTTTTAAAGATATTTCTTTTGTGCACTAGAAAGAGTTAGTTAATCCCATTTTTAAGTTATACAATTTTATATTCACTGTAACAAAATAATATGTATTAATATCAGATTAACATAAAAAAAATAATTATTAAAATTTTATTTTCATCTTCTAAAAACAATATTAAAAAAGATCAAATGTAACCATGTGAAGCAAATGTTGCCAGCTTTAGCTTTATTTGTTAAGTGATTTCATAGATACTGTTTGATAAGATCAGTATATTACACCAGTTTTTATGACATACCTGGCCTGCTGGGAACAGGGACGCTTAGGATGTTGGGTGTAACTGTGTCAAACAAAAATGACCGCCACGCAAATACAACGTCAGGGCTGATGATGTCCTTCAGAACCTTGCGCAGCAGGACATAGAGGGACTCATTGAAGATCTGGAATGTGTGAAAAATTTTGATAGTGGTAAATAGCAGATGAAATGTAGAATTGTTTTATGAAAAATTATGAGGATTCATACAGATATGTTTGTTTTCTTGCTTTATTACTTTTTTATAAATACATTTCAGATTCTCCATCTATTTATAAGATTATTGTGTCCTACATTATTTTTATTAGAACACATAGACCATGCTTGCTTGTTTGACAAGTGAAGCAGCATTCACAGGTCAAGGCTATGAGGGATTGTGTTGCACAATGCCCACTCACCTTTATTTACCCCAAATAATGTCAGGTACCCAGAGAGCTGGGTGGACTCAGGGACAAATAATGTCAGGTACCCAGAGAGCTGGGTGGACTCAGGGACAAATAATGTCAGGTACCCAGAGAGCTGGGTGGACTCAGGGACAAATAATGTCAGGTACCCAGAGAACTGGGTGGACTCAGGGACAAATAATGTCAGGTACCCATCAGAACTGGGTGGACTCAGGGACAAATAATGTCAGGTACCCAGAGAACTGGGTGGACTCAGGGACAAATAATGTCAGGTACCCATCAGAACTGGGTGGACTCAGGGACAAATAATGTCAGGTACCCATCAGAACTGAGAGGACTCAGTGACACCTTTAGCCGTGACACCTTTAGCCACAGGATCAAGTATCTGCCTTCACCATATTTCAAATTCTTAGTAACGAAATTTCAGCAATTACAAAATATCTAATTAATAGATGGCTAAAAACAGTAACTACTTCTCCAATAGCAGATATCAAATTCAATTGTTATTTATTATCCACCTTTTTTTCCATGCATTAGCTCACTCTATAACGCTCTGTTGTACTAAAGAACAAAATATGGGTGAGACTGCACTCGGGCTTATAGAAAAGTAGATATATGTCATGCAAACAGGGTATGTATGAGCCTGACAAGATGTTTGCATGACATATATCTGTTGCACTAAAGCGTAAAGACCCACCTGAAAGTGCTGAACTTTAGATATTTGTTTATTGGCCATGTAAGGGCAGTGAGCTTGGACTAAAGCATCCCACTCTTGTTTAAATCTTGCTGGCTCAGGGAAGGCCTGGATACATTTTCCTAAACACTGGATTACTGCTAAAGCATTATCTCGGAATCTACAGCTCTCCTGTAAATAAAATGCAAAAAAAGTATAACAAAGAATATAAGAGCATACTATTCTCTAAAAGGGGAAATTTCATACTCAAAGAAGATAAATGGTAATTTAAAAATAAAATAGAATAAATGAAATGCTTCATTAAAAAAAAATTCCCTTTGCTCATCACAAATATAACAATAGCTTTAACTCTTTAGCAGTTGACTACAGTTCCATTCCAAATTAAATTTGATTATAACTTTTAACAATTTTAATTCTGGCCCACAAATCGGCCAATGTTGTGCAGATATAAATTAACCCTTCTGAGGCACCAGTGCTCTTGGCCTACATGACCCAAGGCCTGGACAGACATTTTATTTTAATGGAATCTTTAATTCCACATCCCTCTCTCCTCACCCAAAAATAAAAAAGTAAAGCTCACATTAGTAAGTAATGGCATAACTGTCTCCTCATCACCAAACACAAAGTTAGTTGTGGAGCACATGTGGACGTAGTGACCAAGTGGAGATGACATCATAAGTCTCAGAACATGGCGCCTGAAATAAGACATGATTCCAAGAAACTATATCATCAACTTAGAATAAGTTTAAAATAAATGCTAAATACAACAAAGATACGTTCTTTATGTTAAAAATGTTCACCAAGTAGTTGTACTGATTTAACTTAATTTCCTCCACAAAATTCTACCTCATCCCATTTCAAAGCCATGAATTTCCCCTATATTTAGTCAGCTGTTTAAGCATATCAAAACCATTCAGCATTTCAAATAAATAGATTCAGTTCAGAAACTAGCCCATTATTTTAAGTTCCCAAAAGAGCAGCTTGAAATAAAATGATAATTTGAGCAAATGAAAACCATCACATAATTAAAATCAAAATCACAGCCGGAGCTGAGCTTGACCTTACCCAGGGGGCAGGGTGAGTAGAGCTGCTTTTGTACCTGTAGTTCTTAGCCTCAATATGGGCTGACCCGTCACAAGACTCTTCCAGGAGTATGGCTCCGCCACAAGAGACCCTGGTGTCACAGGGGGTGGGGGCTTTGTTTCAGCAATGATGTGGTCACCTTAAATCAGAATAAGTTTCATTTTTATTCATCTAATATAAATTAAAAACAACATTATAATTTAAAACTTGAGAAACACAATTATTACTAAAAAAAAACAACAGCTGTATACTAACAGCTGTCAATTGTGGACTATTTTGAATTTCATTACTTGAAGGGTGAAAAATATCTAAATTAATGTATGAAATAGTAACAAAGAACATTCTAGGAGCAAATTATGTTGTCTATTTAAAGAGTTTAATTATAAGATGAAGATTATCAAAAATTTCTATTTTAAAAAATATATTTAAAAAATAACTGATAATTAGTTTCCTCACATTTATTTCAATAAAATTATTCTCCTGCAATAAAAATAAAAATGATTTATAAAATTAAAAAAAAATTTGAATACCAAGAATCATTGAGGCATTGGTCATCTCCTTCTCAAGCTTCTCAATGTCTTTGTTTTCTTTGCCATGTTTGACCGTGGTCAGTGACATTTTCTTTTCCTCACTGGGGTGAACTGGTCCATCAAACCAGCGGGGCAGGACAGTGAGTGACACAAGAATTTCTGTCTGCTTCAGATTGTCCACAACTTGGAACCATGTTAAGGAATTCACCAATAAGAGAGGAAATATTATTTTAACTACTCTATTTCACAAAACAACAATTTTTTACCTGCCCTCACTCACCTTAAAATCTAAGATTTCCAAAATATAATTTCATTAAAAAATTTTATTCTATTAACATCTTTAATTTTGAAATAATGACATTTTTCTGAAGTAAATTGTATTTCTTTTATGGGGTTAAGTCCTACATGAGTTAACTCTTTCAAAGTTTAAAAATTTCTTTTATTATCAAATGCGTTTTTAAATATTTCATCAGTTTCAAAAGGATACAGAGATAATATGATGATGAACTGTCTGCTGGAGTCTGAAATAAGTATTAAAATAAATGGAATAATATTTTTTTTATAACGAGCAGGGTTACAAAAAGTTAATTATTTAGTTAAAATTCACAATGGTTAGTAAAAATTAACAGTTGATCCACCCCCTCCCCAGCACCTTAACAATGGAGATTATGTGAAATAAAATCATTAAAAAAAATATTCTGAAACTTACAGCTGAGGTTGAGGAATTTATTTATAGCTTTACAGTGAGAAAACAATTTAACATCAGGCTTGATGCAGGAGTAAAGGATTCTTAATTAATCAAAGTCTAACTCACTGAAGGAAAATAACATTTCTTTTTCATATTAATTAAGTTTCCATTGTTTTATTATTTTATTGTGATACACTGTCCATTTTTCCACTTACAACTTAAGGAGGGAAATTTAAAAAAAACTAACATTTAAAATGATTCATGAAACAGTCCACACAAATCTACACAATTTTAATCCTACAAAAACTTCAAAGTTGAAATTTTCACAATTGCAACTATGTGATCATTCACGGCACATGAGGCGCACGGCATGTGATGAAAAAAAATATGAAAGGTGACAGGAAAAACAGAAATATGATAGCGACATCTGATAGTGACACTTGAGTAAGAAATGTGATTTTTACAGACAATAATTTTTCTCTAGTGCAATCACAGTGAATGTCACAAAATCAAGACTCACTTCAGTATCTTCTCTCTCATCCATGTCACACTAAATGTATTGCAGGATTATGATGGAGCTCAAGTTAAATTTTATAACTACACCAATTTGTTTTAGTTTGTTTAAATTTCACACAATTTGTAGTTTGGATAACATTCAACAGATAAGAAAATGTGTGTTTGATTACTTGTAATTTTATAAGAAACTTTTTATTTATAAATCTTATTTTATATATCTTTTATATTGCCAAAAATAATAAATTTCATTCAATAACTGAAAAAAAACTTTTAAAATATTAGTAAAGTGACTAAATAAAAAATAATACTTTTAACTTTTAACAGATAAAAAAGGACAACAAAATTTCAGTTTTTTTTTAAATTAAAAAAATTAAAAAATAATGTACTTTTTCCTTATTTTTACTCTCTGCTTTTTGAACCTACCAATCACAAACTCATCAACATCATCATAACATTTTTATTTTTCTCTTGTATTTGAAAAAGGTAAATTATTTCTTCCTTACTACTGACTAAATTATATTGTTAGGTTAAAAATGGTCCTAAAAAGATTGGGTCTCACCTAATGATATAGATTTGCATTGTGCAAAAAAATAAATAATAGGGTTTACTAACAATGATAAATGTTCTGCTTAAATATTACACTTCAAATTTTAAATACTTTAAATGTTCACCTAGCATGAATCTATAAGACCTATAGGAATTTGTATACAAAATACTCAATCACGGTCAATAGGAGTTGGGAGTAGTTTTGAGTGATTTTATGACATTTTAATTTTAATAGATGCCATCAAGACATCTAGTGAAACTTACAGAAGACATTTGGCTTTGTTTTTTGTCTCCTTTGCTTGATGCTGTTGCCGGAGGTATTATGGTCTGAAATTTTACAGCAAAGTTTTATACCTGAAAGTACTTTCAAAACATAAAAAAATCACACGCCTTACCCCACGAACTTAATTGTATTGCTAAAGGTATTCTGTCCTAAGGGTGTTTTACTTTAAAAAGGAAGTACTGTTTAACAGAGGTTCTTATATAGAATTTATACAGGTAAGAATTGTTATATTACTTTTTTTTAAATGTATTAGTTTAATGGCTTCATTTACACAAACACAAAAGTAGATCTTCTAAGATCATCTCAGATTGAAGATAAATCACTCAAACAATAACAAAAAATTGATGTAAGAAGAAATGTTTCAATTATAAAATTTCAAGGTATATTTTAATTATTTAAATAAGTTACATTAACTCCTTAACTAACAAAAATAAATATTTCACAATAATGTTTTTAGCCGCTCTTATTTATCATCATTTTTACCCAGTTCTTAAAAATAAATGAAATTTTATTGCATAATAAAGTTCAAATTAAAGAAGAAACACAAGTTATATAGGACATATTTTAAAGTGTATTTCAGAATGTAGAAATTATTAAAACATTAATAAAAATAAGCTTGAATAAAAATAGGTATTTCAAAATGTTATTTTGAAGTTGTCGTTTTTATTTTAAAAATAATATGTTAAAATTTAGTTTCATTAAATAAAATATAACTTTAATAATTATTTACAAAATATTTATATTAGAAAAAGATAAACTTTAAAAAAGAAATTACTTTCTTGGGCAAAAAAAGAATAGTTACTTATGTATACAAAAAGATTAAGAGAAATTATAAATATTTTGTGAGGCAGTAGAAATGGTCTCAAAGAACCATAGTCAAGCTTCTAGCAAGATAAAGAAGGGGAATAAAAATTCAGTCAAAGTAAGATAAAATATTGCTATGTTTTTAAGATTAACTGAAGCTCTAAATGTTATATTTGTTTTAGACAATGATTAAGGCCTTAATAATATTTACTATTATCCCAGAATGAATACCACCATAGTGTCCATAGGTTATGATACAATTTACCTATAAAATCTAGAGGCTGACAACATTTATTTATCAGCAGTATGCATGCTAACAAATGCAGTTTATATTATACTATGAGGTCACAGAATGCAGGTGTGAACAATATATATGTACATCATAGAATTGATAGAATATATCTGAATAGAGTAGAATTTAACCAGATCTTGTGAAAGGAAACTCCAGAACAATATCAGAACAAAACTGCCAAAAAAATACTTTTCTGGTACTTTTGGTCAGGTTTTCAACCAACTTATTCTAAATATAGAGTGTAGAGACTCATTACTTTGTTTATTTATTGGTTTAAAAGTCTTTGATTTTGCTTTCTATATTTACATTGAAATGTGCTCATAAATGAGAACTTGGATCTATGGTAAGTTGACGAAGCAAATAGAGCAAAAATATCCCACTCATTGCTGACAAAATATTGGCCATCAGATTTCATTGGTGTTTTGACTAGGATCAAAACTACCACAACTTTCATCAACATCTTGAAAGAAAAAACTATCTAGAAACCCTGTCAACAGAACATGAAGTTGTGTTAAGCTACCCTCTAATTCTAAAAGTGTCCTTCCAAACACAACCTCTTAATGAGAAATTCCTAGGCTTAGTTTCAAATAACTCAGTGATTTCTAATGAAACAGAATGAAAAATTAGATAACTTAAATGTTATGATTTAATATACTATATATTGCTTTTACACTTTACACATGTTATAGTGAAAATAGAGATCTAAAGAATTTAGACTATATATTTTTTTTTACATTTCTTCGAGATATTGATGGAATGTGCTCAACCTGCAAGAAAGTAGGCAGTTCAAAGTTATTGATTTATAGAAGTCGGGATAATTATTTAATCTTCTGCCAATAATTGGGTACAAGCTTATGATCCATAATCATTGGTTCCTTTACAAATATGTCTACAGAAATAATAGTTGGGTCTACCTAATTATTGGGGATATTTGCTTTGATGTTCAATAAACATATGATGGTACTTTCAATAAACATTTGATGGTCCTTTCAATAAACATATGATGGTACTTTCAATAAACAAATGATGGTACTTTCAATAAACATATGATGGTACTTTCCCAACACATCAGAGGTTCTTAAGCTGAGGTGTAAGAGACCTTCAGAGGTCAGTGACAGGATGCGAGCAGCAGTTCCTTAGTGAATTTTCTATTTTAAATTTTAAATTTGAAAAGTTTTTCCAGAACACACCCAGGTATCCATACCCTTTACTGGTAAAGTATTTCAGGAAACACCAAAAAATCTAGTACGGCATGGGTAGGCAGGACAAGTTTTTAAAAATAAATATCTGATAATACAAAGCATATAGTCTAGCTAATTCATCGGTATTATCAATCAGGCTAACTGGCACTGTGCAGAAGCTGTAAAGAAAAATGCAATCAGCTATTCTAACCTCAAAATTCCCTCAAAATATTTTTACAAAATTTCATTATTAAAATTAGTGAGTATTTTTTAGAAATAACATCATATTGTTTTTATATTATTTTTTTTTAATTGTTTCGAGGACTTAGTTAAAATAGATCTGACAGAATCATGGGTAATAAAAATTATGCGATTCAGCATTAAAAATAGGAAAAAAACAAGGGATTGTCTGACTGGCTTTGAATCTTACATCTTCCCTCAAATGGCCTTTAGTTGATTTGTGGCTACTGCTAGCTGGCTTCTCCCAATGTTGTTCAACAGTTGATGGCGTCTTTTTAAAAAAACAAATAGCACCATGTCTATGTGTGAGTACCTTTTCTTAAAGTTATACTTCCTTGCATTTCAAAGTTTTTCTTATAGGTCCTTGCATGTCAAAACTTTTCTTACAGGTCCTGGCATGTCAAACCTTTTTTTTATAAAACCTTGCATGTCAAAGACAAATGTTTCATTTTTATGCGACATAATTTTTGTGCCCTAGCAATGTGGATTTCATTTTGCAAAGCCTATCATAAAAGATATGAAAAATGTTTTTTTTTCTTTCTATTTTCTACGGAAGACAACTTGAAACATGAAAACAGTTGAAAATTACCCCATCCATCCAAACAACCAATAATTTCAATTTAAAGTTTTGCAATATGTATTTTAAAAAATTTAGTTCTGATAACTAAATTGGTTCATGCCAAAAGATGAAATTCAGATTTTTTATAAAATAATTTTTAAAACATTTAGAGAATGCATTCTGAAATTTAAAAAATCTTCATTAAAAATTTAGCCATTGGAGATTGGAATGCAACTCTGAATTATGGATAAAGAAAGCAAAAAAAAATTAAAAATGGAGAATAAAAAGTAATAATATCGTTTGCTCATCATCAAAATTAATTTACTTGACAAGATATCATGAAAATATCTTATTTCATTTGAATTTTCTTGTAGTGAAATACTTACTTTCAATATGACTGACAATATTTGATATGGATATCACCCACCACCCGTTCCCCACTCTTAAAAAAAAGGATTGCCATTTAATAAAACTGCACCATTTTTTTCTAAGTGGATAGAATAATGTAATGTATGGATAACTGAATGAAGAGACATTAACATTATTTCTTTAGGAACAAAAAAAAATTTTTTACATGAAATTAAAAAAAAATTAACATTGTGTGATGCCAATGTTGTGGCAGGTAAGTTAATGGTAAAACCAAGAACTGTGCTTCAATATTAACATTGAATGCAGAGTGCTCTTCAAATCTTACCTTGAAATCACTGTGTCGCTGATTACAGGGATATGTATTAGGTTTATGGAAAATGTACAATGTTCTGAAAGCAAAAACAATTTAAGAAACATATACTAAAACTCGTCTAATGAAATTTGATATTATGGTTCTATCTATAAATTAATTATCAATTAATATTGGCTGAGTTTGCATTGCTTATTAGGATCCCACAGGGTGAAAGATTAACATTGACTTAATATTTCACTTAAAATTAACATTCAAACTAAATAAAACATGAAGAGGGAAAAAAAACTGTTTAAAAAACCTACTTTTCTACTGTACGAAGCAATAGTTTAGAACAGAGAGCTGACCTGAAACATTTGTAAAACGTCTCATAATCCATCCAGACTTTCTTCACTATGGACTCCTTTGGAGCCTCCTCCACAGGTGCTGCCGGCATATCAGTTGGCAAAGCACTGGATGCTCCCGATGTTATTTCAATCACTGACTGAATAGATTGGCCGTCTGAAGACAAACAGTGCAAATATTTAAGCCTCAAGCCCATAAACTGTTTGGCAAAAAAAACAACAACTAAATACAATTTATAAGACATCTGTAGAACATAAAAATGTTAACTAACTTCCTTGAAGCTATATCATTTGTTATATGTTATCTAAGTTTGAAAAATAAAAGATTTATTGCATTTGTAGAAATTTGGAATAAAATTATTTTATAGCAGTAATGTTCTTAAATAAATAGTTACAATCTTTTTAATTTACCCTTAGCATGAATTTCCTTTCCTTCTTCAGATTTCATTGCTTTATTTTCCACTTTAAGAGAGGCTCCCTCCTTGCTAGCAGATCCTGGCTTAGTTTTCTGCGTAAAAATATTGCAGTTTGTTTAAATCAACAACAACAGGTGGGTATACACTGTAGTCTTAGCATTCAAATATAAAAAACAAAATTGATGATTGCAGAGCAGAGTCCCTCAACCTGGAGTGCTGAGAGCGAAGGTGTGACAAAACAGTCATTATAAAAACAGAGCAGACACTATCTTTAAAGTTATAATAGGAGTGTTTATAGATTTTAAAATAAAAAAAACTTCCTTAAACAATCCCCATTATGTTAATATGTCTCAAGTTTATTTTCTAAGTTATCCATTTCTCTTTATTTGTTAGACTGTCAGTAGTCCCATTATTTTCAGATTTAAAAACATATATTATTTCTTTTGATGGAGGTTCAAGAAAATTTAGGCTGTAGGAGACTAGACGATGTCTGGTGGGTGCTTTTAAATAAGTTTCTAACCAACAGTTTCGGCTATATAGTTTTTCAAGGAGTCAAGGTTTTCACATTACAGAGATGAAAAATAATAATAATAAAATAAGTGGTAAACTTCTTTTTTTAAGAATCCAGAATAACTATATCAATGCTATCATATATTATATTCAAATTATGTTATCAACCTAGGAGTAACACTATGAATAGTGATTAAGTTTTTTAGGTTAATTTGTGCAAATATGACTACTGCATTATGCTGTTTTTTTAGTCATTTAAAAAAGAAAATTTAATTGATAAGGGTTTTTATACAGTGCGGAATTATAATACAGAAGAATAAAAAAGCTGAAAGTTATAGTACTAAGCTTTAAATTACATCTTAACAAGTTTTTTAACAAATGTTATATTTGCAGGGGCAAGAGAGAAACAGGCTTAGGTTGATTGTTCATCTCAGGTTCACCACAATTTTTTGTTAGCGAATTCCTAGACTAACTACAGAAATACTTTGCAGGAGTCGAAAATCACTTTAAATTCTGTATAATCACTCTTATGCGAATGCTCAAACTAAACAATTTAGTTAGAACTTGACCAATGATAATAGAATATCTATTTGCATGATTAGTGAAGCAGATTATACAAGCAAGAATATATAAGGTGAGAGCGGGCTGAGGGATGCAGTTAAAGGGACAACGATCAATTTCATGTGACTGTTCACATCTTACCTTCATAGACTGTCTACGCTTCACAGTCTGTAGTTTTGATACTTCTCCGCCCTAGTTTTACATACAACAAAATGGAGTGGAGGATAACAGTGATATGGTTACAGACAATATAAAAATTTAGTTGGATTTTTTTTTCAAACCAACCTTTTTTAACATGGTACACAAAAAAGGTGATTTCAATGCTTCATTAAGTTGAGCTAATTAAATGTAAAGGCTAAATTAATGTTAGTACTCATATGACTTGAGTTTTAAATATATGTTTTTGTGCATATATATATATATATATATTTAGGAGATTATAAGAATATTATGCATAAGAATGGTTTTGAGTATATTTTATATGTGTTTTTACAAGAAATCTGTTATAATAAAGGTTTTGCTCATTTTTAAAAAGAATTTGTTGAATATATCTTGGCAATAAGCTGATACAAATTTTTAGATTTTAAGATTACAATACATTTAAATACACTTAAATATAGTGATTGGGCAGAAAATCCTAAAAGGAAATATAAAACCATGGGGCAAGAATACTAGCCTTTAAAAAAGATTGATACATCAAGACCATTAAAAAAAAATCAAACTAGCATAAAATTAGTGATGAAATCTCTGTATTTGACAGAAGTCTTTTAAAGATCAGAGTCACATAAAGTTACATTTGATATTTATACATAAAAAAACAACAAACGTATAAGTTCAGTGCAAACACAAAAAACCCATTGTAAATAAAGTTCTTTTTACCATATTTATAATAAAAAAAAACAATATTAAAAAAGATACAATATGAATATCAAAAAGTAGTACATGTACAACAAAACTAACATGACTCAATTATAATTGGCAATGTGTAACACAGAATTAAATTTAAATAATTACCTGCAGGTCTTCTGATTCTGTTGTGCCGATGTGGATGGGGGGTGGAGTGGCAGCATTCTCATCCACTTCATCTATTGGTTGCTCATCTATCCTTGACCTTCCTCCACCTCTTTCAAGGGCTGACTTTGGTCGATGGCTGAGAAACAGAATGCAAAAAACAAAGGAAATATTATAATTTGAAATTACAATATCAAATGAGAATTTACTTTTCCAATAAAATAAATAGAGGCTCATCTTTTTTCATTTGTATCATGGAGAAAATTCATGATAATTTTTTTTTGGATTTAGATATTGATTAAACATCTGAGCATTCCGTTTGCATTAATATGAGTCAGGAAAGTGTGTCTTAACATACACAAATATTTTTCTATTGATTTAATTAAAAACAAACATATGCTTATTGCTTAATGGATTCTAACATACAATATTTTAAGGCTTGCTATGCACCAACATTGTTTAAAAAAAATTAAGACTGCATTTTGTGACATGACTTTTCCCAATCTTAGAAATGACACAGACTATTTCAAAAACCCTAGGGTCTTTTTAAATGTATAGTTATAAATGCAAATTTAAAAAAGGATTATTTGAGATGTAATTAAACAGGAATTTTCTATGCAGGCATTAGTGTAAAAATGTGTTAAAAGGTTATATATATTTTACATGAAAAAAAAGGGTGAAATTTTATCTTATATGTTTATTTCTTTAAAGTTTATCAAAATGTTATGTTATTAAAGTCTTTATACAAACTGGAAATGAATCAAAATATGAGCTTTTTTTTTAAGTTCAATGCTGATGCTTAACAATTGGAGTGATCCAACTCGGTATGTAAGTCAGAAAAAGACTATTTTGAACATATGCATTTGAAAAGCTTTATTAATTTCATAGTTATTTTTATATAATTTGGGAAAATCCACCTTTTCATTTGACATTAACTATGAGTTTGTTGGCTAATGCTAACTAAGCACATTAATGTAAAAACTGCATATTTAGTATTTTCAAAAAAAGAAGAACGTATATCTATAAAGGGGGTGCCCTCTACAGGGCTCGGCGGATGAGTAGGGTCGTGGGGCACGGGCCTCACCGTGACTCGGCGACCTGAAACCAACAACTCCCGGCAGGCAATGCCAAAGACCGATATGTTAGGTGTCAGTCACATATGATTACAGTCGCTGTACGGATCTTAGACAAAGCATCTTAAATGCAATGTCGATGATGAAAACCAAAGTACCCGTTGAGGGTCGGGTAAATCCGAAGCGACCGTTTCGTCCCCCTCAATTTTACTAGCAACGCCAATGAGCGGTGCCGGTTTAGGGTCAGGAGCGCCAGTACGGATTAGCAAAAGGAACCGCGAAGAACGCAGCGGACGCCAGTTCTGAGGAAACCTTCCAGTGGGGGTTGCACCCTAGGTAGGTCATTGATGATCCCCCGCATAGCGGCGGTCCTAACCATTGAGACTCGTATGCTTTGCCGGGGTGGCGCCAAAGTGGTAGCGGGTCATAGTAGGAAATTTTCACCCCTCCTTGTGAGGCTAACTTAGTGGGAGGCATCTTCAACTTTCTGTCCTGGATGCCCAGGTGGCCGCTTCAGAAGCGACCGCTCCGGGGGGGGGGTTCCCAGCTGTCACGTCCTTTTCTGGGGGAGGGGGCCAGATAGCTGGGAGGGTCTTCCAGGAAGACCCATGAAGAGCACTAGGCTCGGGGCTTCTGATTTTCTTCCACATGTAGGATCTATAAAAATTATAAGTTACAATATTAACAATGCCTTTAAAAAAAATTTAACACAATTTTTAATTAAAAATTAGCTTTCAGATCATAAACATCCAAAACAAAGAAATAGTTTTTTAAAAATCACATTATTGGTGATATATAACTTGCTTAAGTTGAAGTTATATTTTAGTGGGTGTAGCAACTTGACCAAGTTTTATTACTGAAAAATGTTAAGTTTGTGTGCAACTCGTGTTGATAGTAATACTTACGTATCAGTGGGGATAGGAACATGACCAACTTTGTAGTTGACAAAAGGTGAGATGATTTCAAGGCACTTGATGTCTTTGGGGGGTTCTGGGTCAGCTAAAGTTCAAAAAAGATAAATATAAAATGACCTTAAAACCTATCACCCCATTTAAAGTGACATTAACTTTTAGTTTATGAGGGGTCAAATAAATAATCTAAACTAAACTACAGTCAAAGGTTGATGATGTATCGTCTATCGCAAGAGACTTTTTATTAGAATATTCAAAAAATGATAAATCCTAGCACAAAGAACACAAACAAGTGTCATTCCATAGTTTAAAACAGAGTAAAACTGACCAAGTTTGGACATCAGTTGCTACAGATTCAATCAAAATGTATTTTTAAGTTTTGAAATAAGAAAGGATGGTTGCTATTTTTCTTTCATTTTTCTAATTTAAAAAAAAAGGTTAACTTATTGAGAGCATTTATAGAAATTGGTGAAGATAAATAGTTTTGTTCCTTCTTTAACTGGATAAATTTTATTTTTTACAGGGTTTTAAATTGACTGCCAAATAGGCTTGGATCCTCTAAGATACACATGGAAGAGCAGAAGTAATAGATTAGTTGTATTTGTCTGAAAGCACAACATTCAATAGTGTAACACTGAAAAGAATCAACACATTAACATATACATGAATATGACGACTTACGAACTGGTTCATCGTGGGGAGGTATCTTCTTTTTGCGAGGTCTGATTAACTTCCAGGTCGGGATGACTATGGGAGGTGGTGGGGGCTCCAAGGGACAGCAGCGTGTTTGGGAGAGGTAGACAGGATGGGGGCACATGTGCGATAAGCCGTTCTGTCTCAGTATTTCACTGGCATCAGCCTAGAATATTTATACAATTTTTTACCTAACTACTAAGGCTCATTCTGCTATGATCTCAGGCATTTATTGAAGTGAGCTAACACATTGCTCATTTCTCTTACATTTGTTCATAAACTAATTGAATGCTGATAATTTTTTTTTCTTACTCCAGTTTTTAAAGTAAACGTTTACATTTTACATTATTTAAACAAATTTTATGTTAACATTCTTACTTCCCTTTTGTTGAACGTTCAAAAATAAATAAAGTAAACCCTGGCACCTTAGAATATATTAATGTTTTGGATGAAGTTAATCTATTAGCAATTCAAGCATTTCATTTAAATGAAATCCTTTTCATCTGGAAATTATTTATATTTCTATATTTTTTTAAAGCTAATAAAATACAAGCTTTATGTTCTTTGAAACCCATTTATAAATAAAATTTATTTATCATATGAAGGCTTTAATTTATTGCTGGCACAAAACACATTCCTTCAAACCACAACATTCTTGACAACTGTGCTTGGTACAGATGCACAAGATATTGCAAAAATGATGTACATATTTTGAAGAAAAAAAATGTTCAGAATTGATAATAAAATAAGTTTGGGTCCAAAGAAACACCCAGGTTATCTTTGCAGAGCCCTTGAGAATAAAATATTAATGTCACATTCCTGATTACCATTTCTCCGAGCACAGACACCTTGACTGGATACTTTGGGGTGCTGTTGTATGTGGCAAACATTACAGTCTCAGGCTTATCTGGCATCACAAACTCCTCCACAGCTTTCTCCTCTGCAAATGAAACAAGCTGCTTTGTTATAAGATTTTTAAAACAACATTACAAATCTAAGTCATAATCTTAGTGAGGGTTCTCAAGACTGGCTCTTCAAAGCTTATGGGATCTACAATCTGGAAACAAAATTATTACAGAGTGTTTTTTTTCCAGAGTGTTGAGGTTATTTTTTTTCATAACTTTTTAAGCTAAAAAATGGCTTTATGGAACTGTTTTACATAACTTGCAACAATAGATTGGTATGTGCTTTTATCTGGCTAACTATGAACTATCCTTTACATGAAATAAGTTCATTAACTTATTTTTTAATTTTCTAAAATTCAAATTTGTTTTACAATGACTAGAATTTTTTGTTTTTTTTAACTCTAGATCCAAGATGCTCTGGCTCAAGAAATTCAGAGAGTTGAAGAATGAAACCCAACTCTCCAACTCACATTATAATTAAAAGTACTCAGATATTTAACTAGAGAGCGTAACAACAATGAAGCTATTAGCTGTGGTGTTCATGTTGTCTTTTTAATTTTGTAGAGTCACGTTTCTTTTATTGATCCTAATCAATAAAAATAGACTAAATCGAATGCATGTATTCCTTTTAAGGACAGATAAATTCATATAACAAAAGAAAATATCTCCTGTTCATGTCAATCTATTATTCCTTTAAATTTGTATCAAAATAAATATAGTGAACTGGCCACTAAAATATTGGTGTAACATTTTTCTCTTTTTTTTATTACACAGAGTAAAATTTAATAAATCTGTCCTCTTTTGAAATTCTGTGAAATAAAAAGAGACCACAGTAAAAGAAAATACATCAACTACATCTATGATACATAGGGGTTTTGTATATTGCAAGATACAATGGATAATTACATTTCTAAATAAGGGATGAATGAATGTGAAAAGTTGGTCATAATATCATTTCATGAAAATTATTTTTAAATCTATACTTTCACATAGATTATATAATGATCATTGAGACGACTTCTTCGTGAACATAATTTATATAAGGTTTTGTTCAATGATATAATTACACCATAAACTTTTTAAACATAATAATTAATTAAAAAGATATCAGTTTAAGTTTTCATGCAAAGAAAACCCATAGCCTAAAATGAATTAGTTGAGTCAGGGCCAACCAAAGCAGTAGCAGATAATTATTCTCAGTTAATGTAGCAATTAAAAAATTATGCAGCAGCATTATTGCCATCAAACATAAAACAACATTCTTTTATGTATTTGATAAACCAAAATAATTTGTATTAAAGGGTAGGGACAACATATGCTAAAGGAATGGTTGAATAGCTCTATGGTTTTTTTTTGTAAATCTTAAATATTGTTTATAATCTTGTAAATATAAATTGTATCCAAAATGTAAAATATTGATCTAATGGCCTCTAAAGGTAAACAGAAATGATAAAAGAGACTGAATAAAAGTTCAGTTTTAAATTTAAAACGTTTAAAACCTTTTTCTTTAATAAAATTATCAATAATATAAACAACATTTTAAAAAAACAACAACAAAAAACAAATAAAACTTTGCTGAAGCTGTTTCAAGAAAAGAAGAAAAAAAATTGCTTCTCTGTTAATTTCAGCTTAAATCCCAGGTTAAAAGTATTTATAGCATTAGAGAGTATGAATAATTAACAAACTTTACTTCCATATTCATTCAAGAACAAACAAATTCAAACTTTTGAACTACTGTACAAAAATATATTGAAAGATTTGGTATTTAAAACAGTTTTGTAATTTTGAAATTATCCCTATAACATGTTAATAAAGATTAAATTAGTAGAAAGATTCCGAAGCAAAGTCTGTAAACTTGACATGTTTGAAAATCCTTAAGTAAAGTGTACATCTGATTGAAAAGAATTAATCTGTATCAAAGTCTAAGGCATAGAAAGAAGAAAAAAACTGGTTGGTGTGACCGGGGCTGAGGGGGGGGCGGGGGGAGAGGAGATGGGAACAGATGTCCCCATGCCAGACTATTGTGGACACCAAAAAGTGATTTGATGTTATTTTATTGATGTAAATAATCAGTTAAGATAATCAGTTTAGGGGGGGGGATATCACTGAATCTTATCCATTATTTAACACTCAAGCAATGAACTATTCCCTGCTCTGCTGCAATTCTTTCTTTGGCAACACTTTTGTCAATATTAATAATATGAATGGGAAATTACTATTTGGAGACAAACATTATAAATTAATCAAGACAATGAACCTAATGATATTTGATTACGATTAAAATATGTCTACTGTTAAATGGGGTGATATGAAGATTAAATGCACAAAATCTAGGAAACATGCAGGCTCATAGCAAGCCTTTAATACCATGGGCATGTGAATTTGAACTTTGTAGCTGTCTCTCCTTTTCTTTTACCTTGCCTAGAAAATGGAATTCAGCATTTAAATACAACTTAAAAAATCATATTAAGTCATATTAGAGCAAACTCAAAAGTGGACACTGGAATAAGAATAACAATTATTTTTTTTAAAGGAAGGGAAAAAAGCTACAACTCGGTGATCAACAAAAATGGTTAATACATGTTTTGAATCAGATATTAAATTTCATTTTTTTTTAAATTGTGATAGTCTTACCCCTAACACTCATTTTAAAAAATAATGTCAATAAGGATAGAGTATTCAGATTACATTCACTTTTTAAATGTTTAATTTCATCAGAAAATTGTGTACTTTTGATTAAATCCCTTATATTAACTTTGAAATCTTGTCGTTCGTCGTCGGGCAGGCGGGCGGAAAAATGAAAGTAAAAAATGACACACTTCCCGTGATGCTATCGAGCTGAAATTTTGCACACTCGTTTCACCTAACAATGCATTCTATCAAAATTTCAGATCGATCGAATGTACCGTATTGAAATTAATGCATTTTTAGTTTATCTATATAAAACTATATGTAGCGGAAGCTATTGTTTATATTTTACGGGTTACTTGAGTTCGCGCCACCCATTGATGACAACATCTCGTGTTAAACACCAGGGGGAATTCACTCAGTTTCAAGCTGTAAATGTTTGTCGTGTTTGAGCATAATCAATACTTTAAGTTATGTCTCATATGTAAGGGATTTATAGTCAAAAACTTTGTTTTTACAGGGTTGTTTTTATTTTAAATCCCTTTTGTTTATAAAAAATTAAGTTCTTTCCCCAAAAAATGCTTTTAAATGTCTAAAAGAAGTTCACAAATAATAATCAAACTAAAATTAGATGAAATAAAATATAAAATAAACATTCAACACAGTAAAACAATAAAACAAAACAAAAAAAGACTTACTTGGTTTCTCTTCTTTTTTCTCCTTTCTTTTTTCCTCTTTACCTTCATGGAAAAAAGTACACACAAAAATGTAGCAGAATAAACTATAATAGTTTTTTTTAAAACCCTTTTTAAAACTTATGTGTATAAAATTAAAACTGCCCATTATATTTTTGATAAACTTTATGTTATCTCACCACACTCAATTAATTCAATTAACAGTCAGCATGATCGGACATCCAAGCTTATGCTTTTAGGCATTAGACTGGCATGGTCAAAAGCGCTTTAGAAGAAATTATCCTTATTATAATTTAATTTTGAACCAAATTTTTGCACTTAAATATTTAAAAGTTTTTTCTATAAGAAATTTTAGGTGATTTTTTAAATTTTAAATGCTAAATATGCATTCATAAAATAAAATAGCTAATAAGATTCAAATTTTCATTTTAAAATATAAGACATGTAGGTAGTATAATTACACATTTTATTATCTTCCCACAAATATCTTAATGTGTTCTCAAATATGAAAATGTGTTCAACTATTACCTTTGCCTTTCCCTTTCTCCAACTTCAAGTCTTTTTGTTCTCTTACAGATGGATCTTTTTCCAACTTCTCTTCCTTTTGCTGTTCAAGTAATAGGAAAAATTGTACACGTAATTGTGAGGATGAGGTAGAGTTGGCAATTTTGAGAAGGCAAAAACAAAAATATTCATTGTAATACAGAACAATACCCTTGATCAAACGGTCTATTTATAAAGGTCTATTTATTAGTTGTGGAAAGTAGATTTGTTTTATATGGTTGACAGAGATAAAATTAAAGATTTATACTGAGGAATAATCATTACAATTATTTTTTTATGTGCAGAGTTTAAAGGTCTCAATATGTTTCAAGCCCAACTCCAAATAATTGTTAGCTTAATTAATGGTTTTTTTTTCCAAACTATACCAGTAAAATTAGTAAGGCATATTAAAACAGACTAAAAAATTACATTATAATTTTTTTTAAGTTTTAAAAAATCTAAATGATTAATTAATTAATTACAATTTAATGTTCTGACAACTAGTCTATATTTGTGTAGTCAAAAATGACAATCCAATTAAAAATATAACAAACCCATTTCCTTCTCTCCTTGATAAAAAATGTTTTGTACTTGGCCATACATACTATATGCATCAAAATTAATTACATCTTTCATAGAAATTGTCTGGGGGTTTTTTTAAACTGAAAAATATTTTCAAGTATATTTTTAATGTATTCACCCTAAATCTTTACTTACAGGGGCATGAACTTCAGTTGGTTCTCTCTTTTTCTCCCAGTCCTGAATGGGAAGTTTCCACTCAGGGAGAGAACTCTTTACCAAGTCCCACACTTCTTTCACATGGCTAAATCTGAAATAATGGCTTCAATCTCTGAACAACTATAACTTTGATAAAAAGTCTAGCAATAGTCAATATAATGAATAAGTATGAAATTCTTGGTGATATAAGTATCTGTTTAAATTTAAAAAATTTAAAGTATCAGTTTATGTGTTAAAGTTCTCCTGCTTGTATAAATACTTGAATTATTATTTAATTTAAGATCTTCCTGATAAACTTGCAATGTTGTGAATTAAGAAAAAAAAATTAAACTAAAATATTATTTTCTTAAAATAAAAAATTACTCAATGACGCAGTAAACAGAAAAATTCAACCAAACAAACTGAATTACAATAAAATTGTATAAAAATAAAGCAAAATTATAATGATGATGCAAAACCACGAATTTGTAACTAATAATTAAAAGAAACAGCTGAAATTGAGTAACATATACAATGGTGGTGGAGTATCCTTTGCATAGCATCCAGTGAGTTTATGACTATTACTGATGTCATTCAGACAAATCCACTGTGTTATTATATCCTCAGCTGTCACCTTTTTAATGCCAAAACTATGGTGAGAGAAATATGTCAACATAATTTGCAATTTAAATAGTTTTCCTTTTAAAAATGTGTGCACAATTGTTTGGTTGAATGATCGTATACCTTGGTTCATTTTCACAAATAAAAATGTGTTGCTTTACAAGGCTTAAAAATGACCATTGTATATTTTTAATTGGCTCAGATCTGGTGCAGGGTTATGAAAGTGAAAATTTAAGAATGGCCTGTATTATATGAAAAGAAAAGATTTGCTCATAAATTGCACTATGGCGGAAACCTAAAAAAACAACTTTCAACAGATATGAGAGAAATATAAAACCTTCAGCTGTTTCATTACCATGAGATTCTGTGATATTTCTAAATTTCTGGGTAAAGCAGTAGTAAAAATTAAATGAGGGTTGTTCGTATTTTTTTCTGGATATGACTTACATCTTGTACAAAATGGTAAAGTCAAATGGTAAAGTGTAACCAAGCCATGTTGGTTATAAAATCATTTACTCATGATAATTATTTAGATGCAAAACAAATGTAAGATTATTATCATATACTTGTATTGGTTATATTTCTGCAACTTCACTGGTCATAATTATAAACAAGAAGGTCTGATACATCAGTGATTTTGATAACCAGGTAGCTTTAAATGAGAAAATCAATAACTAATAAGGCAAATAACTTACTGTAGTGGAATGATTTCTGGAATCCAGCCAGTCAAACAGTGTATCACAGTCATGTCACCAAATTCCTGACTTGGATTACCACCAGCATAGCTATAATTGTGTGAATTCAAAAAAATTACTCTTGCATCCCAACTGGGAATTGAATTAATTAAAGGTGAAGTGACAGAGCTAAATATTGCTTTAAATTCTTGATAATAATCTTTTTTCACAACTATTTGAATTCGTTATTTGCTTTTACTTTTTAATTTTAGAAATGTTTTACTATTTAATCTTCTGTTCATTAAGTTTCACTCTCCGTTTATGTTATAGCATTCATCAAACTTACTCAAGGGATGCTACTTTTATCAAGGCCTTTGTCAGTAACATGGGCCACAACTCATGTTGTAACGCACTACTAGGAAGCAACATTTTATCATGCTCATCAAAAGGCATCAAATCATCTACATAGATTTTACGCCATGCACCCTGGATTTTAAAAAAATTAAGATTTAAAAAATAAACAGATGCTCGTGACTTTTTTCTACAAGAATTATACATTTTCAAAATTTATTGAGCCATTAGTAATTTAGAAATAAAAATCAAAACAGTATATCTGAGCTGAGGAAAACATCTCATCTAATTAAATTAACTATTCCAATATTCTCAGATTGTAACCAAGCCATGTTGGTTATAAAATCATTTACTGATTAAGTTTTAAAAAAATGTAAGGCAATACCACAATGAATGTTAAATTAATGAACATTAAAGATTACTTCCTACCATCCAGTAAAGCTTGACTATGTATTTGCCGTAGTTGTTGTAGAGTGGAAGGTGTGGACCTTTGGCTGCTTTGCACAAGGAATATATATGATCCCATGGCCGCCAGGTGTGTGCTGGGTCATCTCCTGGTACAATGGCTTCAGTGATACTGTCGGCAGGCACTTCTTTGCCATGCATGTCCCAGAGGATCATAATTTGACTGATACAATAACGCAGCAGCTGCAGAACAAAAACCAAATTTAAACATTTTAATGAATTTTTTTTAAAAAAAGATATTATCTACTGACTTGTCACAGCTTAATATAAATTCTGACATATTAAAAATAAGAATTAAAAAATCATAGAAGACTTCACCATCTAAATTATGTTAAAATTTTAAAAGTACTTGAACAAATAGACAAAACTTTGCATTGTCAAAATAAATATTTTAATTAAATTAATACACATAAATTTCTGATTTTTAAAAAAAAGAAAAAGTTATGTGCCTTTGCAATTAATTTTTTTAAATTTCTGTGTTCAGAGTTAACTGAAAAAAAATCAGCTGCCCAATAAGTATACAGTGTTGTAAGCCTAGTACTAACTTTCAACTTTGTTTTCTATTAATGTATTTCTTAATTCAGAATATGATTTATTCATTTTACTCCCTTTTTGAGATGAGAAAAATTACATTTACCTCACTTTGGTGCAGATGCTCATTGTTGCTTATTAGGTCAATTCCATTTGGAATATTTTCAGTGTCCACCACCACTGGGATCTGAAAATTAAAAAAAACCATCATTATACACTTTGAATATTTTTTTTTACCTTGCAAACAAGTTTTCTCAATATAAATTATAATCTCTCTTTCCTAAGGTTCTTGAAAAATTATTCATTAAAAAAAAATATTTATTAATGCATGTATGCTGACGTCACTGTCATTTGGAAATAGTTTTTAATTTCTCATGAGTTTTGATATGATAAAAATTTAAATAAGCGGCATAAAAATTTTAAAAAATTTGTAGTTCTTTAAAATGTTACTAGGTGACTCTATTTTATAACTTAATGTTCCTATTTTTTAATTATTGTTTATAAAAAAAAGATTTATTTATCAAACAATTATAAAAATTTAATTTGTTAAATCAGTGTAATAAATTTAAGCTAATTAGACAGAAAAATTAGTTATAAAAGAACTTTTATTAATGAAGATGAAAATATTTGTACTGATTTAATTTACACAAATAAAATCATGTGATGCTTGAGAATTATAAATTTATAATAAGACTAAGAATAAGAGGAAAACAACAGTATCTTACTTTATCATTAATCAGGTCACCCGGTCTCTTCCAATACTCTACTTTTAATGAAGGTGGCATCTCCAGTCTGCCATCAGGATCTTCATACAAGGATGTGTACTGATAGAGTCATAGAAAATGTTTCAATTTTGTGGTGTGATGGGATAGTTTACATTAATTTGATTTTCATCTAATCATCTAATTATTATTTTGAGATTGCTTTTTTTTTCCATTACATGTACATATATTTATCTATCTTATCTTATCTATACAGACGCTCCTTCTATGCTAAAGATAATTGCGTCCAAAGACCATGACAGTTGATCTGTTGGCAAGTGATGCAGCTTTCACAGGCCACAGCTTTGTGGGTTCCATGCATTACCCAGCCGCCTAACTAATATTAGGTACCCATTTGGAGCTGGGTGACTCAGGGACGCCCTAGGCCCCAGGAACAGATCCTTGCCTTCACATGGATTCGAACCAGTGACCAGTACCGATAGGTACGCCATATATTTTAAAAAACACAAACAGATTCTTAATATAAAACACTGGCTTATACATTTAATTTGTGGTAGCGCACTGGACCATCGATCCGAGGCAGATCCCGAGTCCCGGTTTCGAGCCCAGGTACTGGCAAGGCCCCTGGGGCATTGTGCTGGCCACACATTCCCCTGCTCGTTAGTGGTGGCTAAAAACTTGTGAAAGCTACACCACTTGCCCCATAGTCCGTCATGGACTGGAAAGGGGGTCATTTTTTTACCAATAAACAGTAATTCTCAAAAATATACTTATTGTCTTTGTCTGCATTTACAGTAGCTTTAACATTGTTAAAAAGAATAGAAAAGGAAGATGAATGTTAATTTAATTACCACGATAGGTGATTTTCCTTTCTTGTCATCTCTTTTGGTGGCTTCCTAGATTATTTAAAACATTGTATTAGTGGCATATTCATGAATAAGACAAAATGTATCCTGTTTGTTTAAATATTTTTTTTAAGACCATGTACAAATTTTACATTAAATTTTTTATTTTAATTCAATTAATTTATTGAAGTCTTGCTGCAGTTAGTTCATTCAGTATCTTAAATAACCTTTTTTTAAACACAAAAGTATATTTAAAATATTTTTTTAAAATAGGTAATAAGCAAAAACAAAGCCTATGTGGAAAAAGTCATAAGTTTCAGCAACATTTTTTTATGGCAGTAATTAACATTTCTCAATTCTCTGAGCATTCCGTTTCTAAAATATTTTCTTTTACAGCTGACAATCTCTTAAAATCAAAAAGCTTTTGAAAGTGAATCAAGCTCTAATTTTTCTTGCATATCTCCAGTGAGTTTACCATAAATTTAATACGTCTATTTGAATATAGTCTTTTCTGTTAAAATTATTGCTTATTTAAAAATTAAAGTTTAAATAAAATCTGTTTGAATACATTTCTATTGTGTTAAACAAACATGCAGCATGCATAGCAACGTTTGCATGCATTTAATATTCTTTAAATTAATAGAATGTTTAATCTCATTCAGCTTAAACATCAGAAACGGAATGCAAATTTATAAATATTAAAGTGTAAAAGCCACATGCATTTAGCAGTTATAAAAATAAAGATTTAAAGATTTGCAATAACTCAAACTTTCAACCACAACTCTTATCCAAAATTCATTAACTTCAGAAATTATATAATTAACTCACTGGTCTAATGTCTCCAACAAAACAAAAAAAAAGGTAAATTTAATAAAATTACCCATTCTGCTTAGGTATGATTTACAAATTTTTTATAGAAATTTTTTCTAATTTTGAGAAAAATAAAGGATGCAAAATATTTCTTTAGTTCTGTATAGTAGACCAACAAAAATCCCAATATAATGCTGATCAACCATTTTAAAACTTAACAGACAATCAGGCTATTTTTAAAATGTGATGAGCTGAAAACTTTAACAAATAATTACAGTATATTTCTTAATTATATTTCATGCAAAAAAAATAATAATATCCCTCACATTAACGTAATAAGTCAGAACAGTAACTCAGAACTTACCACTATCCCATCTTTCTAGATAAAGTATATATAAAAATTAGAGACAAATATTAACACAAGCACTTTTCTGTACTACAGAACAATGAATGTGTGTCTCCTAGCCTTGTTGAAAAAGAACAATAAAGTGTGAGACCTATTTTGATAATTTTAATTCAAAACAGTCAGCTAAATAGTTTCTTACAATATTATGTGTGATGTATAGATTTATCTATGTCAGACATTTATTTTATATGTTGTGTTTTTATAATGTATTTAAGCATTTTATATTAATTTCTTAATTTAAAAATTTAACAACAAATTGACTTTAATAAAGTCACAGATGCTAACCAGTAGAGTTTACCCGTACTTTTTACATGTTTTAAAAACTCTTCGGGTTCTATGGTATAATATAGGTTTCTGTATGAGTTGTCACTAGATTAAAATAATAAAATTATTTGCATATGTTAGTAATGAATCTTGTTTGAAAATCATAACAGTAACCCATGATACAATAGAACCATAAAAAATATATTGATTCATTCAATATAAACTTATGGCTTAAGTCTCAAAATATTGGACCTGTTATATTTTTAGGTGTGCTCATTTAGAAACTGATCATGTTCATTGGGATGATTTTTTAGCAATACATTGGTGTTAATTATATTTACTATTTTAAGTAGAAAGCCTTGATTGCAAATCCATTTGCATAGGTTTTATTTTAATTGTACATGTATATCCACGATAAATCTCCCCTACCCGACGCTGATCCCTTAAATTGTACAATTATTGATCCCAGCAGGATGGCATCTACACTTAAATAAGACAAAAGTGGATTATGTTTTTTCCCAAGATATTTCTCTTTCAGTGATCAGACACGAAAAAGAACTAATTAAAAAAATAATTAAATCAGATTACATCTTTTCATAATTAGAAGTTATTAAGTATTTAAACTTTTACCACACAAATTTATCTTGGATATGATAGCAGTAAAACAAATGCTACATACACAGGAAGATTTAAAAAATAGTCTAATTAGTATATATTATTAGTATATTAGTTATTAATTAGTATATAATATACACACCCATTTCTCAGCATTAACCTCATTGTCATTCCATTCAGGCCAAATTACTATCTTTGGCTTTTTAGGGTCTGTGGGATTAGTGCTAGCAGTCAAGGAAGTTGCACTATAAATATAAAATGTAAATTATACACCTACAAACCTAATAATAGGTCAAAATTCTTTTAAACTTTAGAGTCCTATACTATATTCTGTTATCAAAATAACTACTCCATCCTGTCTGAAGGACACATGGTGACATGTGACATATTGATATTAAATGAACAAAAAATTGTCACATTTGTGAAAACAGTCAATTCTCTGTAACTCTGTAAAATAATCATGCTTTTATTTTTCTATAATTTATTTTAAAAGTAAACTTCCTGATAAATGAAAATTATAATTGTTATTGATGCCAATTCTTAAAATACACAAAACTTTATTAATCTGAAAAGGAGTATGTTGTATTGGCCCTTCGAAGTTGGAAGCCTTGGTATTATTAGCCACTGCCACTACAAATGTCAACAAAACAACTATTTATGAAATGATTAGTAGCAATTATTCAGCATGATTATTTATGCCCTCTGCCTCTACCATAACACAGATATCTAAAACAAAAATGTATTGAGACAAAACAAGTGAAAAATGTACTGAGATAGTTATAAAAGGGTAACTTTGTAACTTTATAAGTGTATCATTATCAATTGTGATAGTAATAGTCTAAAGTAGACCCCTCAGCCAACGGCGCGCGGTGAATAATCCGCAAATTTTTCGTCCGCCAAAAATCCTCCAAAAATGAACGAGCCGCCGTGACGTAATGTTTTTGTTTTCTTAAGATTAATTGCGTTCTGTTTTAAGATCGAATGCATTTTTAGAATAACCGTCGTCGAAAGTGTGACAAAATGAGTTATTTGTAAAGTTTTTTTTAAAACCTAAATAATCATTGATACAGTTCTTGCAAGTTATCTTTTTCTTACAATCTTAATTAAAATACAAATAAATTAATTAATTAATTTAAGTTATCGTTAAGCTTTGTCGTAAATAGGTGATTTATTATTACTTAATTATGGCTCAACTATCTTCTACCAGCAGAAAGGTAAGCTTAAATTAATTGTTTCAATTTACTAGATACTAGTTTAGTTTATAACTGATGATTTTTAAGGGTCATCCTGAAGTTTTAGCACGTAAATTTTTTTACTGCAAATTTTAATTATCTCATGAGAACTTTTATTTTTAATTTATTACATGTACATGCATTTATATATGTTATATTTTAGTTATTATAGCGCTAATTTGTAAGGCTTTTAAATTTATAAGGCTTTTTCGGCCCTTGACGCTACATAATCGGAGTAGGATACATCATTTTTGTTTATCTAGCACCCTGCTAGCTAGATTTTTTTACCTAGAACGACCCATGCTAAAATAAATTTACTGACTGAAGATGTTTTTAAAAAAAGTTTCATTCATCTATTTTAAGATTCTTCTTTTGTTTGTAAGTGAGAACATTTCATTTGGTCTCTTGCTGTGACAACACAGCAAGTAGGGTGCTAGATAAACAAAATGGATGTATCCTACTCTACTCTATTATGTAGCGTCAAGGGCTGAAAACAGCCTTAAAAATTAAAAAGCCTTACAAATTAGCGCTATAATAGCTAAAATATAACATATAAATGCATTTAATAAATTAAAAACGAAAGTCTCACAAGAAAATTAAAATTCACAGTGAAATAATATACGTGCTAAGACTGCAAGATTACCTTTTTACGATACACCATTTCTGATGTAACAATTCTTTATGACTATATGATGATTTTAGTGAACTCAAATGTCACCAAATGTCATCTAAACCGGGAAGAGAGGCAGTTCATTAAAAACCTACAAGTAAAACCTAAACCGCCTAGCCTACATGGAAATTCTAAAGCACAATGCTGGAAATATTTTGGTGGCCTGTTCTCTGCTAATGGAGAAATGTAGACAAAGCTCAAGTTTATTGTCAGCTGTGCCTCACTGCTCAGCAGTCCTTGGGTGACAAGTGTCACATTTCAAAAGTAACCAATTTTGCCGCAATTACATCAAGTGGCAATATGAATCTTCACTTAAGTGTCAAGCACAATGTGTCAGTACAAAGTCAAGTCATGAACTGACAAGAGATATTGTTATCTGGTTCTTTAGAGACTTGCTCGCCTTTTATAAAATGTGGCTAAAGATGGTTTTGTTGACTTCTTAAAAATAATTGCCCATCTCTCAACATATCGGCACCTGTAACACTTGCTGGAACACCCCTGGATGATGTTTACGAATATTTTCAAGTTCAAATTTCAATTTACAGAGAAATCCTGCTACTCCGGATATCAGCCGAAAATTTATGTCAGCCAGCCAAAAATTTTTTTAAAATTCGGCTGGCAGGTCTAGTCTAAAGTTTATGTGATAGTGATGTTTTGGTTTTCAGTCTACATTTACAGTTACAGTGTACACTACTGACTACCGTCACTTAGACTACTTAGAGTCACTACATTGGTAATCCCTTATTTCAGCGCATTTTATATTTCAAGTCATCAAAAAAACATTTTTTTCATACTTACTTCATTAATAATTATTATGAAATCTATTTTAAAATTAAAACATTATTTTTTAGTTGAAATAAAATTACTATTTTACGATTTGTACGAAATAAAAATGTATATATTTCACTATCTTCTGTGACTAACGGCGCCATTGTTGTTGTTGGACTGGAAGTAAGTCTGTTTTTAAAAACCTTTTTCTAAGTTAAAAAGCCCTTTAAACTCAACAAAACATGAAAAACTAATTGTAAAGCATTAAATACTTTTTTAATTTCTGATTTAAGTGTTTAAATTAGTAAAAGTAAGTTATTTTATTTATTTTGTTCTAAAAATTTAAAATGCGCTGAAATAAGGGATTACCCACTACATTCAGTTCATTCACTTTTTTCAGTACCCTGCCACTTATCTTTAATCAGGTTCTTAAATGTATACATCAATCTACAGTGCTTATAGATTTGTGTTTTGTTGGATAGAATATGTACTATAAATGTTACGCTTGTATGTCCCGTTATGCAGTCTGCTATATTTTAGTTTTAATTTTTCACATTTAGTTTAAAACATTTAGTCTTTATTCGGCCATTTTGTAACTATGAAGCTTTGAGATGAAAGGTGAATTTAAACTTACTCTCGAGGTGTGGCTGAGGCACCACGAGTACCTAAGCTTTTCCTCCCAGATTTCGAAGCCATTCAAGAGCAGTCAAGTTAAATAGTTCTTTTATACATTATTTGTGAATAACTTAGACTTAAGTCTAAAATATGACTTGAAAAGTTGGTTGCTATACAACCTAGGTCATAGGTTTTGACGCATGCGCTGACATGCATATTCATTTAATCTATAAGAAATGCGAATGTGCTACGAGGCGATTATACCAATGTCTATAATTAATAATTAAACGAAATTTTAATCAGAAAATTTTAACATGCTTACAAGTTGTGCTGCATTGAATAAAATTTATATTTTAAAAATATCGTTTGCTAAAATTAATCAGCAAAGGTTTGGGGAAGGGGGTGACACATTTTTAGTATTAAGGATATTTGATAAATGAAAAGTGAACTATTAAATTTAAACAATAATTTAGTTTAGTATATTATAATAAAGTTTCTTTGCGGGTAGAAAAACATTTTTTTGTGCTGCTAATCAGAATTTGCATTGTGGCATGTGGTAATCAGAATCTGTAGTTTAGTCTGTCAGTCATTCGGGTAACGTTTTATTTATCCCAACTTCTAAACATAATTATATGACATGTTCCATCAAATAATTCCACACTGAAGGACCACACCGGGTTATACCATCACAAGGGGTGACACCAACATGTAAAATTCTGTATGTTCCTATTATTTGGCAATGGCAGACTCGGAGAAGGTCTATTAGGGTGGGGGGAGGGGGGTCTTGAAGTCGTTACACAATAAGTTACCGCAGTGGATGATAACAACCCTAGTGACGCCTCTGCACACCTGTTATCTCAGTTATTGCGACATCGCGTCTGCTTTTATCGATGAAGGGTGGGTAGCTACCCTGACTATTGGCATAGGATTTCTGGGATTTAATTTTTCAAAGGGAAAACATAAATTATATATATAATTATATATAATTTAAACAAAAAGTTCTGCCAAAAACCACTTTAAATGCACTGAAAGGTAGAAAAATTATTTAAATATTTTAAACCTCAGTCATATATATTATATCATAAGCAACGAAGTTCTGTGAAGAAATTATGTTTTAAAATATTGAAATAAATAAGTTTCGTATAAATAAATATATTTCTTGTCTTTTCTATACCTCCGCATTCGATCTATGCTCTATGATCATGCATTTTAATTATTATATTTTATTATTTTTTTGTTTAATCATTTCTTTTTTTTTAGTATGCTCATTGATAAGTCTTTTTAAAATTAAAAAAACATAATAATTCCGTTAGATGAAATCACTCACGGAGCAATACTGCCACTAGTGTGGAGAAGTTCTCGGTGAGTTTTCGCCACGGTTGCGGGCACTGGTACACTGAACATGGGTAAAGGGGTTTTACTTGGCATGACACTTGGCCCTGGGCTCGGAGTGGGCACGGCGTCCGCCATCGTTGGGACTTCAAGCAAAGATGAATGCTTGCGACCTTGATTCGAGTGTCGTGCATTATTTACGGTTGTTTCGGCACTCCCTCTCTTTTCACTTTGTCTATTCATTTTCTTTCATTAATCTATGCGCACATTAGCCGATACTTTGATACACCCTAGCTATACAGAATTTTTATTAGTATTAGCAACGATTTGTGGCTTCCGTTTATTTTAGACATCTATTCATTAGTGATCTATGGAAGATAATGATAACGAAAATCCAAGAAAATGCGGTGTGCAGTGGAGACTTTTTTTAACCCTTACCATCCAGTGGCGTAACGAGGGGGTGCGGGTGGATAAAGGTCCAGGGCGGCACTTTGCCAGGGGCGGCAAATTCCTAGTAGTTTTTATATAATTTCTAACAATGAAAATTTTATAAGAAAGTGTAGCTTTTAATTGAGGTAAAAGAAAATCCAAATAAGAAATTAATAAAAGAAATAAAGGACCTATCAGAAAGCATGTGAACGTGTCAACCAGGGGCGGAATAAGACTGCATGGGGCCCCTGGCTGCAATTCAAACTGGGGCCCTATCCAGCCAGCGTCCCTTTAAATAAAATGATTGCTGACAGCTAATAATATAAGACTATAACTGTAACTTGTAACTAAATCGTCCATTGGTTCCTTTCTCATAATTTTCTGTACTACGGGATCGGATTCATTAAAAAAAACCGAACACAAAGAAATAACTGTTCGCCGGCATCGTAAAATTGAGTGTAAAAAGATAGTTTTTAAAAAAAAGACAAATTAAAAAAAAATCATACCCCCACTGGGATTCGAACCCGACACCGCTTGCACTACAAGCCTGTAGGCTGCCACAAGACCACCAGACTGATGGGAAAGACACATTTAAAAGATATAAAAAGTATTTACTATCGGGTCCGAATAGCGATCAGATTAATACATAAGATTTTATGAATTTATTTAATTTATCATATTTTTAGGGATTCGTGCAAAAATTTGTCCACCTTTATTATAAAATTTACTAAATTTGGGGGCCCTTAAATCATCGGGGGCCCTTAAATCATCGGGGGCCCCTGGCTTTAGCCCGTTCAGCCCCCCTCTTAATCCGCCATAGGTGTCAACTGCCAAAACTTCATAAATTCTTCTGATACTAATGCTACTGTTCTGAAAAAAACAGAGCCTGATGTTGTATCAACTTAAATGATTCTTGAAATTTGGCAACTGCTTCTATTGTAAAAACAAATCTTACTGTATCCTATCAATTTGAAACATGGGCCAATCGAATTCTCCATGCGGCACATTGTTTTGGGTTGTAGGGGGAGAGGGGATTCCTCGTTGTTAATTTAATCAAAATAGCTTCTAAAAATAAATAAGGTTGTTTTTTTTATAAAGTTGAATAAAAGAAAAGAAAAGCCAGGATATTTTTTTTGACGAAACTATATTAAAATACGTGAACGTTTATAATGACAACATTTCTAACTTCTATTCTCCTATTAATTTTAAGACTTCTAATACTATGGCTACTGAGCTGAAAAACATAGGAGCTGAAGTAGTGTACGAACATGAAAAATTATGTGCAGGTACACATAATTGATTTTAACGTAGGTAAACTACTGGAACAAAATTTTTGACGTACTTAAATGGTTTATTCTTTTAAAGCGTCATTATTTAAATTTTATATCTTTATTTTGTGGAATAAACATACCAAAAAATGAATAAAATAGCATATCTAACGGAATTAAAACTTGGCATACATAAATCCAAAAGTAGCGATTCATGAACAAGTGATCAACAGTATCAACGGTTTTTTTCTTTCCTTTTTTTTTCTTTAATGGGATAGAATCAGAAATTGGATAAAAAGAATAGACTATTAATAGAGAACAACAACAAGTTGTTGACAAAATAAAAACAAAAAAAAACAAAGTGGTTTTTTGCGGTCACAGAGAGGACAATACTGTTGCAAATATAGGCAATATTCTGGAACCGATGCATTTGCTTGCAAAGTATGACCGAGCACTCCAAGAACATCGTTTGAAAACGTGTAAAAAACGTGTCATCTGAAATTCACATTGAGCTCTTAGCAATTTTATGAGATACAGTTCGCCAAAAATAATCTTTTCAACAGGAACATGATACAAAATATTGTTCCATTGTATTTGATAGCTCTTCATAAATTTCAAATAAGGATTAAAAAAAGTCCAGTTGTGTGGTATGTAAAGATTGAACATCAACAAGTAAACATGAGCGTAGGGAAGGGGGGGGCAAGGGAGGCATTTGCCCCCCCTACATTTGAGAAAAAAATAATTTATTTATTAAATGCATTAATAAATGTTGTATTTTAACTATTAACAACACTAATTTGTAAGTCTTATTAATTTCTAAGGCTTTTTTCAACCCTTATTTTATACTGAACTTGAATTTAATTGAAAATTGTACCCGTATGGCATTGCCAGTTAAAATATTTAAAAAAGTGGGATTTTTTTGCCCCCCCCCCTAGAAAAATTCCTAGCGACGCCCATGCAAGTAAACGTTATGGAATCTTTTAGTACACTAGAACGTTGTTACGCATTCTTTTCAATGTCCATAAACCGTTGGGAATATCTAATTGCTTCTACAAGCAAGGCATTAAACAGATTTTAGGATACAAAATAGTGAATATACCATGGAGCCATTTTAAGGTTATTTTTAAAGCTATAGAAGAACTGATAGGGGCAGACAATAAGCTAAACACACAAACAGACGCAGGAACTTTTATAGTCACAATTAAATCTTTTTTATTTTCTATTTTATGTCAAAGATGCCCGAAATTATTAACAAACGTATAGTGTTAAAAAATGCTAAACAAATGCTTCTCACCGAGAAACTAATGAAATACTTAAAGGATGCTTTGACATTTAATAACATTTTAAAATATGTGGAGACCTCATTCTTTTAATCGAATTTTCCAAGAAAGTTGTATTCTTCATAACAAGAGATTACTGTAAAAAATTCGTGTGATTTTATTTCAGTTATATCGAATTATTTAGAAAACATATTTGATTTTCGTACACCAGCTAATATACTGGACTTTGAAATTTTGTCTTCAAGTTAGAGTATTCAAAATATCTCACATGTCATTGTCAAGCAAAGAATATTTTAACCCCACGGGTAAACAATGAATACATGAATTCAAGACCAGTTAATTTATTCAAGTTTATTAAGATATTGAGGCTAGAAGTTACCTTGCCTAAAATAATATCATTAATTCGAAAATTGCCTACAACTGTCTTAAATATTGCAATATGTTAAAATAGCTCCTCTAAAATTAAGTTAATTAAAAAATACGTAATTACGATAAATAACAATGCACCAAAATTATCTAATCTATAGCTATTTAGCTACTTGGCTATTGAGCATGTCATGGCTGAAGACATTGATAAGTACATGAAACGTTGTGCAATGTGGAAAAACATAAAACTTCAATTTTGTTCAAGAATTAAGCTTTCGTTTTTATTTCTAATACAAAAAAAGTATTGTGTCCTTATTATTACTTTCTAATAAAGAATATCTCTACTTTATAGGATGAACATAGTTTTCGGGGGGGGGGAGGGGGCGGCAAATTTGGGTTCTGCTCCGGGCGGCACGTACCCACGCTACGCTGTTACCATCCCACCACGTTTAGAACATAAGCTCCTACCATATTAAAAAAGTAATATATGACTGTGTCCATTAAGTGTTAGCTACCGGTAAACGGCGAATTGAACCAAAGGATTCTCTGAGATTTAAGTTCTTTGGACAGATAACCTTTTCCCCGGCCCCTTTTATATTCTAATTATCTGCTATTTATTATTTCGTCTTGTCTGACAAGAGCCCCGTCTAATAATCTCATTAATTATATCTTCTTTCCTTTTAAATCCTAAATGCATTTAGTCCCAGTATTTATTTACCTAGTCTCCAAGATGCTCATTTTACCACACATTCATCCGCATCCTCATTTTCACAAACACTCACCAGAGACATTGGCTGTTCTATACTACATTAATAATGTATACGCCCATGGGCGTAGGGAAGGGGGGGCAAGGGGGGCATTTGCCCCCCCCCTACATTTGAGAAATTTTTTAAAAATTTATTAAATGCATTAATAAATGTTGTATTTTAACTATTACAGTACTAATTTGTAAGTCTTATTAATTTCTAAGGCTTTTTTCAACCCTTATTTTATACTGAACTTGAATTTAATTGAAAATTGTACCTGTATGGCATTGCCAGTTAAAATTTTTTAAAAAATACGCCTACAATAGTTGATCAACGCAGATTTTATGATACATTTCAGAGCGCACCGTGGGAAATAAGAGCCTTGGTGGAGGGGAGGGCGGCTAAAACAATATTTGACAGCTCAAGCCCCAAACCACGGTTGTAATAGCTAGGGGCCGTCCATAAAGTACGTCACGCTATTTTTGACAATTTTTACCCTCACCCTCCCACTGTCACAAATCTCGGAACCCCCCCCCCTCCCTAAAGTACGTCACACTTTTAGACAAAAATGTTTTTTTGATAGCAAAATTATGAACATTTAACATAAAACACTGTGACGTCACACATGGCCTGACCCCCCTCCCCCTGTCACAAACTGTCACACTTTGTAACACCCCCTCCCCCCTCTGGAGCGTAACGTACTTTATGGACGGCCCCCTATATTTAAATATATCAGGTTCATCCGTTTACAATGCATGTAATTATTATTTTTTTGTACGGTTTTGATGTTGCTACTTTAAAGCCAGTGGTTACATCAAGGATACAGATACCAGTGACAATACAAACAATGATTCTTTTTTATCTAATGCTTTTTAAAATGATTTTGGAAATAAACGGCGTAATAACGTTGTATAGACAAAATGACATTCTTGAGACAATATAATATTAGAAAGAATACAAACCCTCCGAAAAAGTTGCTCATTTAAATCCCGTGAAATACACTCAAAGCCAAAATTTCCTCCAGCCTTTCGCTCCCCTCCGCAGCAGAACCACAATAACATTCAACTCATTGGATCGTTAAAGAAATAATTCTTCCGACGTAACCAGGCGTGAGAGCTAGCGCCACAGCACTCTGTAAACTTTACACTGGTTTCCATCCTCAAGCAGATCAGTGACATGGTCAATTATATCCCAATATTCGATGGCTTGCTTTGTTCCGTAGCCGTGCTCGGCTCCCAGTAGCTTCACGGGAGGGTATTGAACAGAAACAAACTGAGGAGGACAGACTCCGTGTGTTTTACAATGCAAGATTTTAGTTGTAGCGAATGAACTTGACGTCTGTGATTGAAATGTTAGAGTGACAAAATGCTATTAGAAGAATTTAGTAAAATATTTATTTGCCTCATTGTTGAAGGAAGAAATACTGAATTGAGCGCTCTTAAAATGTATTTATTGGTTTATAGAGCGGTTGATATTATTCAAAGTGGCATCGACGATTCGATTTCTAGCCTATAAATTAAAGAAAGACCTGAGGTTTTTTTAGGAGATTCGAGCTTTTTCGTAGATTTCTGCTCACCAATTCGTCAACTACACATTTCTGCAGACACGCACTAAAACATTTGGCGAAAGGTCTTTTGATTTTTTTGCCAACAAATAATGGAATTATCTACAATTAAACATTCACAGTATTCCAACTACTAAGGCTTCCAAGACTGCACTAAAAACACATCTCTTTAAACCTTACTTTCAAAATTAATCAAACAACAATCAAACAGTTCTTTAAAAGATAAACGAAGCTAGATGCACCGTAATGTCGTTATATGTTGTATTTAGGATATCAATGTTTTAAATTGAGTGAATTGATAATTGTGTGTGGTACTATTTTTATGTAAAGCACTGTGATCCCAGTTGTTTGCTGGGGTACTGCTGTACCAGTGACGTAGCTATGTCCCCACGTAACAGTGACATATGACTATAAAAGTCAGCGCCCCCTTTCCCACAACATCCGAGATGATCAAACATTATAGACACTAGACACCCTTTTTTCACAAAAATACCCTTCTTGTGTTGGCCGAAAACGTCAGTCATCATATAAAGGGAACGTGTGGTATATAGAGGACAACCACTCAGCAAAATTCGTGCGTCACTGCTTAAAAGTTGAGCTCCCTTTCCAAAGTAGATAAGGGATATGTGACATTCTCTTTTACGGTCGAGCTTCCGCTCTTAGGGTCCCGCTCATTGTTTTAAGGGTAAGCCTCACCAAGCGGCCATCGCCATGAAGACCTCCGTCCACAGTTGTTAGAAACGACCTGTCCCAATCCCCAATCAGTGGCAGGCACTCGGTCAACAGGTGCTCAACCACCTCCTCGGCGTCGCCACATATTCGGCAGCCGATATCCCTTCTCGTGTCAAACCTATGCAGGTAGCTCCCCGTAGGACAGTGTTCAGGCCTCATGTGGGAGATGAGTGTCTGATATAACAGGCCCGTGGATCCCATGATAATTTCACTTCTATGGTATTAAAAAGTGGCTAATGCTTTCATCTTCTTGTAGGGCATAGAACAAATAAATCAAACCTTATTATTGTTTTTAGTGGATAGATGGTGAGGACTGTTGAATTTCTTGGTCTTTAAACAAATTTGTTGCACTTGAACCAAAATCTTCAACCTGGGGCGTAGAAAAGTGGGGCAGAGTATGTTGCATGGGGCGGTCCGCCCCTGATAGCATTTTAAAAAAAATATGAGTGTGACATCTTCAACCAGGTGCCGAAAGCTTTCTTCGTGGAGGCGGCTAAAACTTATTGACCAGCCCCGCTAGACACAAAGCCTAAGCACGTCACTGTGACGACACTGCCTCTTCTGTTCTCACACTCCCAGCTTTCGAATAAAACGGAAAAAGTGCTATCTGTTTGTTATGGCTACCTGGGGCCGACAACTTGCCAGAGACGACGCGTCAGAACTTTATTGACTCCGCCAGAAATGTCCGTGGGGACATGGGAACTAATCATGGACTAATCCGATTATCCTATCATATCGATAAATTGATCGAGTCCTGGCCGGGCAAACGTAGGGTAATAGCTAAATAATAATGGCTGTCCAGATAACGTATCAGTGTGTGGAGACGCTTTGAAAATAGCCGGTGAATTGGAATGGATGATCCGATTGTATGACGCTCTGTTTTACTTTCTTTCTATCGTGATCTATCTCTTTCTGCATCCCTCTTGGTCTATACCTCTCTGTCTCTCTATGTTTAAATATTTATTCATATCTTTCCCTCTATCACTCTCCCCTCATTCTCTCTTTATATCTATCTCTTTTATATCCTTCTATTTCTAACTCTTTCTGTTAATCTCTATTTACCCCCCCCCCTTTTTTTTTCTCTCTCTCATGTTTATATCTATTAATCCTTCTGTTCTTTCATTCTTTGTCCATTCTATCTCTCTCTATATGTTTATGTCTGTCACTTTCTGTTTATTTCTCAAATTCATACTCCCTGTCTCTCCTTCTCTGTAAATCTCTCTTGCTTCATGCACTAGTCTGTTATTTTAGAGTGAACCATTCCTACACATGGTGGACAAAAGCTATTTTAAAAGACTGGTATTTTGTAGTTAGCCTACAACTTTACAACCTTATTCAACCACCCACCCCCAACCCACCCTGGAAAAAAAACTGTTTATTGTGCTTTTTTAAATTAAAAAATATGAAGAAAAAAAGGGGTTTGTCCATTTACCGCGAGCACTTGCTAAGGGGAGTTGTTTATTGTTATACTAGTTTGTGCTGCGGCGCCGTGGCGCCTGCGGCTCCCCCTTTTTATGGGTGCCTACGGCGCCCACCTTTTTCAAAAGCCCAACTAACTTGTCTTTGCATGATAAATACGTAATATTAAAATTTCTTAAATGTACACAAAGTATTTTATAATAGTTTTTTTTTAAAATGTATTTTCATGTTAAAAGCCCAAGTAACTTATCCTTGTATGATAAATACGAAATATTCCTAAAATGTTAACAAAGTATGTATATAATATAGGTTTTACTGCGGCGCCCTTTTTATTTAGGGCGCCTACGGCTCCCACTTTTTTCAAAAGCCCAACAAACTTGTCCTTGTATGATAGCTACGAAATATTAAACTACATTAAATGTACACAAAGCAATTTTAAATTGAGGTTGTAGGGCGCCTAAGGGGGGGGGGTCAAAAGCCCAAGTAACTTATCCTTGTATGATAAACATGAAATATTCCTGAAAATTAAACAAAGCATTTATATAATAATTTTTACAGTGCTAATCAAACACGATTTTTAAACTAATTTTAGAAAGCAGCGCACCAAATTACTGCACCAAAAAATAACTATTTGCGTCAATCAGCACTGCTTACAACGCAAAATTTAAAAAAAGCAGAGTGATTTCCCTCAACGTTAGGCGGCAGTGACAAATGAGCGTCAATCTAATATATAAAGATGAAAGTTTGTGTGTTTGTTTGTTTGTGTGTTTGTTTGTTACCAATGGAAATCTACACCGTTGGACCCAGGATGCTGAAATTTTGCATGGGGCTCTCATTCGACCCTAGACAGGTCGTAGGCTATGTTTCAACCCCAGGTGACCACCCCTAGGGTAAGGGGGCCCATAATCAGAAAATGTAGAGCCAAATAAAGACAAAATAAATTCTCATTTCGATATTGAACAGCTTCATGCGGGCATTCAAAACGAGTTCATTTTGGTGCGTTATTTTTTACAATACTTTATTTTTAGCTGTGCGCTTTCAAAAATCTTTTATTGTCAAATTACGGTGCGCACCTTTTCGTGTACGCATCTAAAAGTGAGCAGTGTAATTTTATTATAATAACATTCATATTTGTTTTGGCCTTGCGGTACAAAACAGTGGCCTTTTATACAAATACTTTCTTGATATTATAGATCTGTTAACACTATTTCATTACATTTGTCACACGATGTATGGTATTTATTTTTAAATTAAGAGTTTTATTATGTTGTTTCTAATGACTCAAATTTTAATTTAAACAAATAAAAGAAATTGCCCAAGTCAAAAAAGCTTAATCGTAATTTAGAGGAACTATACGTTTGTTTTTCTTAAAATTTGATGCGTGTTCTATATTAATTTTTCTTGCTTATTTTACTTGCTCAATCCCTTAAATTTAATTATTAACGTAAATCATCAAGGAATATTACATGCATATAAAAGCCTACGACCAATGCTGTGTTTTTTTTATTACATACGCTCTATAAATTTACAATTTAAACCTTTCTACCGGACTTATAAACATAAGCATATTAAACTCAATACAAGTGAACCTATAAGCAATTAATTAAGTTGGGCGGCGAATTGAATATGCCATGGTCATTACGCTGTTGCGGAATAACAAAAGCCATTTTAAAAATAGATGTTTAGTCAAACATAGCATCTTTTTTTCCTATTTCGTAAATAATTTATTTATTTTGCAGAAACTAAATCTGTTGTTTGAAATATAATTTACAAACTATGATGTCCCATCGGGAAACATGGTCCAAAACATACTTGAATTCTTTTTTAAAATTATACCTATTACATAAAAGCCGTAAATTTAAATCGTATAACATAGAGACAAATATAAAAAAAAGCATTATATATCATTTCCATATTAAAACACTAATAAATAAAGACTATCAAAAAGTATACAATTTATTTTTGGAGCAGTACTGCATTATAAGACTTCATTTTAAGCGCCCGCCTTTAAATTAACTTTAATTGACTAAAAATTGACTATAATTTGTTCACTTTTGTCCCTTTCTACAAAACGGTCCATTTAGCGATGGATTCCAAAATCTTATATGTTGCTGTTTCACCAAGGGATACAATTCTTTTTTGATTCCCGTTTTGAGATAAGACATTATATTTTGTAAAAAAAAATTCCTGTTTTTGTTTCTGGAAATTAGATAAAGGGCGATTTTTACTAATTACTTTTAGTTCAGAGTTGAGTCGTGCTTAATTGTTTTTAGTATGATTCGTAAATTTTACAGACTTTTAGTCAAATGGGAAGTTGGACCATTAGTGAGAGGGGGCTTAGGCTTTTATTAGTATAGAAAAGGGGAGGGCACTAAATGAAGTTAATCAAGAGAAATACAAAAAAATAAGAAGAAAGTAAATCGTTGCATACACATACATACTTAACAAATAACTATTTGAATATTTTCAACAACATAATAAAACTTGCTCATTACTATAAACTTACTTATTAAAAATAAGAATCAATGATCTTGACATGCATATAAAGGCCTAGGACCTATGTTGTCATTTCATGTTTACATAATTTTATGTTTACATAAGCTAAACAAATTAACTATTTAAACTTTAGCTAACGAACTTATTAAGAAAGTCATTAAACTTAACACAAGTGAACCTAAAGATCACTAATTCCGTGTAGTTAGAAGCATAAAACTCTGGGTGGTTGTTAAGTACACTTCCGTGGTGGTAACGAGCAAAAAAAATATTTAAATATCAATTTTCATATAGCCCATATAATGAAAAAAACGTCTTTGTGCCCCCGGCCCCCATGACTGAATTGCAACTTTTTTACGCAAATGATCGTCGTGAGAGGCTACTCAACAACTTCCCAAAGTTTCATGCTTCTACCTACACGCGAAGTTGGAGAATTCAATTAGTGATGAGTCAGTTTTTTATATAAGAAAAAAACTACATAGCCTATGACCTGTCCCGGGTCAAATGAGGGTCCCATGCAAAATTTCAGCACCTAGGTCCAACGGTGTGGCATTCTATGAGTAACAAAACAAACAAAAGAAACAAACAAACAAACTTTCATCTTTATATATTAGATGGGGTTTTCCCGCTTTGGGAATGTCAATGTTTGACTGTTGCACAGTGCGCACTATTTTGACACATGCTTGGTGTGACGTAGTTTGGTGTGGGATGACGTCAATAGAGAGATATGCTAGAGGGACGATTTTGTAGCGGAGAGCACGCACAGTGTTGTTATTATTTTGCCTTGAAGGATTTCTTTGTTCAATTAAAATATTGATTCTTCTGATGGTGTTTTTACTTATTGAGTTGAAGCCTTGTGAGTCATAAAAATCATTAGAACTTGACATTCTTAAGAAGAACAAATGAAATTAATCTCTTTAGAATGTGTTTTTTAAGATTTTACTATAACTAACCCTACCTAACCAAACTTGAAGTAGTAAACAAGTTTATATATTAGCTTATCTAATACCTTTCAGCCATTTAGTGGTGCTAATAGAATAAATTAAATTCATCTGTTCATTGATGTTAAGAAGGATGAATTAAATACATATATTTATTGATCTTGTGAAGGTTAAATTAAATAAATCTCTTCTGAATATTTTTTTTTGGATCTTATAATCAATACAAAATATCACTAAACAAATTATATATCCAAAACTTAAATTAACACTTCACCTGTTTTACAAATGTCTAAACACAATTGATGTGTCCGAATTAAACAAATAGTCATGGGGTAGCAAAATTTAAACTAATTTAATAATTTACTTATAAGTTACTTATTTATCTAAGTTACTTATAAGTTTATTGATGCTAAAAGGGGGGGGGGAACCTTCAGTATGGTATTTAAGAAGAAAGTTTAACAAAGGGAAATACTTAAAAGCAGTTGTACACTAAAACAATATATAAGCTATTATGTTCCAATCTTTCTTCAGAGAAATCATGCCCCCAAAAAGAAAAACTCAATTAGGTCGTGTTTCTAAAACGGCAAAGAAGCAAGCCTTACATAGAGAAAATGAAACGAATGAACAAACACAGGCAAGACTTGCTGTTGAGAGAGAAAGAGTTTCAATCAGAAGAGCTAATGAAACCAGTGAACAAACACAGGCAAGACTTGATGATGAGAGAGAAAGAGTTTAAATCAGAAGAGCTAATGAAACCAGTGAACAAACACAGGCAAGACTTGATGATAAGAGAGAAAGAGTTTCAATCAGAAGAGCTAATGAAACCAGTGAACAAACACAGGCAAGACTTGATGATGAGAGAGAAAGAGTTTAAATCAGAAGAGCTAATGAAACCAGTGAACAAACACAGGCAAGACTTGATAATGAGAGAGAAAGAGTTTCAATCAGAAGAGCTAATGAAACCAGTGAACAAACACAGGCAAAACTTGATGATGAGAGAGAAAGAGTTTCAATCAGAAGAGCTAATGAAACCAGTGAACAAACACAGGCAAGACTTGATGATGAGAGAGAAAGAGTTTCAATCAGAAGAGCTAATGAAACCAATAAACAAACACAGGCAAGACTTGATGAAAAAAGAGTCAGATCTTCAATGAGAAGAGCAAATGAAACAAAAAAACAAACCCAAATAAGACTTGCAGACCAGAGAAATGGAAATTTAAACAGAAGAAGAAATGAAATGCAGCAAGACCTAAAAGGTGCTGCTCATCAATATGACCCAGATATTCCATACCATCAACATGAAAAGGTCAACATTGGTGAGATGAACTTGATCTGCAAGCATTGCAGTGCATTTAAATGGAAAGATGAGCACCCTGGAATGTGCTGTTCCAATGGCAAAGTTAAACTAGAGACTCTGCAACATCCACCTGAGCCACTTGATCATTTGCTTCAAGGTGTATCTCAAACGTCTAAACGCTTCCTAGCCAACATCAGAAAATACAACTCATGCTTTCAAATGACATCTTTTGGTGCCAGCAAAGAAATTCGTGAACAAGGATTCATGCCAACATTTAAAGTTCAAGGCCAAATTTATCACAGGGCTGGATCTCTGCTGCCAGCTGAAGGCGAACCTCAGTTTCTGCAGATCTATTTCATGGGAGACCAAGCTAGAGAAGTCCAACAAAGATGTGCAAACTTTCCAGACTTGCAACAAAATGTTGTTTTGGAGTTGCAAGAACTCCTACATGCAAACAATGCCTACCTTCACATTTTTAAGACAGCTCTAGAAAGAATGCCAACTGATGAATACAAAGTTGTGATACGAGCTGACAAAGCACCAAGACATGAACACCAAAGGCGGTTCAATGTACCAACATTTGATGAAGTGGTCATTGTCATGGTAGGAAATGAATTTGACAGACGTGACATTGTCCTTCAAAAGCGAAACAACCTTCTCCAAAGAGTTGCAGAAACTCATCGCTCTTATGATGCTCTGCAATACCCCCTAATGTTTTGGCAAGGTGAAGATGGGTACTCCTTTGGCATTCCTCAGACAAACCCAGACACGGGAAACAATGTTTTGGGTAAAAAGGTTACAGCAATGGACTTTTATGCATATCGAATCATGATTCGCAGTGGTGAAGATAACCATCTCTTGAAATTTAGACAGCTGTTCCATCAATTCATCGTAGATATGTACGCGAAAATTGAAAGTGAACGCTTGCTCTACATCCGTCTAAATCAAAAGCCGAGAGTTGAAGACTACATTCACCTCAGAGATGCCATTGCAAATGATGCCAATCCAAATGATCTGGGGAAAATGGTTATCTTGCCAGCAACATTTACAGGAAGTCCAAGACACATGCATGAGTACACTCAAGATGCTATGACTTATGTCAGAAATTATGGAAGGCCAGATTTGTTTATCACCTTTACATGCAATCCACTATGGCAAGAAATTCAGGCTCATCTTTTACCTGGCCAATCAGCAGTGGATCGACATGATTTGGTTGCTAGAGTCTTCAAACGAAAACTATCAAAATTAATGGGAGTCATTACAAAAAGTCATGTCTATGGTGAAACGAGATGCTGGATGTACTCAATTGAATGGCAGAAGAGAGGCTTACCCCATGCACACATCCTAATCTGGCTGATGAAAAAATTACGACCTAATCAAATTGACAATGTAATCTCAGCAGAAATACCAAACTCTACACAAGATAATTTTTTGTTTGAAATTGTTGTGAAAAATATGCTGCATGGACCCTGTGGAAACTTGAACAGAAACTCTGCTTGCATGGTTGATGGGAAATGCTCAAAAAAATATCCAAGGAATTTGATACAAGAAACTAAAACTGGTGAAGATGGCTATCCTGTGTACAGACGCCGTAAACCAGGAGATGGTGGTTTTACTGCAAAAATCAAAATGAAGGTTGGTTCAACATATCAAGAAATAGAAATGGACAACAGATGGGTGGTTCCCTACACTCCAATTTTGACAAAAATGTTTCAAGCTCACATAAATGTCGAATCTTGCCAATCTGTCAAGGCCATCAAATACATCTGCAAGTACGTCAATAAAGGAAGTGACCAGGCCGTTTTTGGTCTTGAAGGAAACCAAGAGAATCCAGATGAGGTGCAAAAATTTCTAATGGGTCGTTACATCAGCAGTAATGAAGCAGTCTGGAGAATTTTGAATTTCCAAATTCATGAACGGTATCCAACAGTTGTTCACTTGAGTGTTCATCTTGAAAATGGGCAAAGAGTATACTTCAACCAAGAAAATATATATCATCAAATTCTGGAGCCACCAAGAACAACTTTGACAGCTTTTTTTCAACTGTGCCAACAAGACGACTTTGCAAAAACCATTCTCTATTGTGTTGTTCCAAGGTACTATACTTGGAATGCTTCTCAAAAATTATTTAAACGCCGAAAACAAGGAGCAGATGTTGAATATCATCCAGGGATAAAATCTTCAGATGCATTGGGACGTGTGTACACCGTTCACCCATCTAATGCAGAATGCTTCTTTTTGAGGATGCTACTTCATGTTGTTAGAGGACCAACATCCTACACTGACTTAAAAACTGTTGATGGTCATGTGTGTGCTACATTTAGGGAAGCTTGCCAAATGCAAGGGCTACTAGAAAACGATCACCATTGGGTCTTGACCATGGAGGAGGCGTGTACATCTCAATCACCTACCCGTTTGAGACATCTGTTTTCAATTTTGCTGACAACATGCTCTGTTTCTAATCCACTTGCTCTCTGGGATACATTTAAAACATATTTGAGTGAGGACATTATGTTGCAAACCAAGAGAGAGAATCAAACACTGCTAATTGAGTTCTCTAATGAGATTTACAAAAGGTGTCTTATGTTGTTGGAGGATTTGTGTGTATCAATGTCAGGAAGGAACCTTGACCAGTTTGGGTTACCAACGCCTCAAAGAAATGAAAACAATCTTCAGAATAGTGAAATTCTACGAGAACAAAATTATAACACAAATGAATTGATGGCCTATGTCTCAGAAAATCAACCACGTTTAGTTGAGGATCAAAGAGCTGCCTACATTCACATCTTAGAACTGGTTACCTCAAAAAAAGGTGGAATCATATTCCTTGATGCTCCAGGAGGTACAGGTAAAACATTTGTGATCAATTTGCTCTTGGCTACAATCAGACGAGACAAAGGTATTGCTCTAGCCGTTGCTTCTTCTGGCATAGCATCAACATTGCTTGCCGGGGGTAGAACAGCTCATTCTGCCTTCAAGTTACCTTTGAACATGAACCATTCTGAGAATGTAACCTGCAACATATCAAAAGGATCAGGAAAGGCCAAGGTACTAGAACAGTGTTCTCTCATTGTCTGGGATGAGTGTACAATGTCACACAAGCGAGCTCTTGAAGCCTTGAACAACACTCTTCAGGATTTAAAAGGAAACACAAAACTAATGGGAGGAACAGTTGTGGTATTAGCTGGAGATTTTAGACAAACTTTGCCTGTCATTCCAAGGTCAACACCAAGCGATGAGTTGAATGCCTTCCTCAAAGCTTCAACTCTGTGGAAACAGGTCAAGAAAATGACTCTGACCACCAACATGAGAGTCCATTTACATGGAGATAATGCAGCAGGCTACTTCTCACATCAATTGCTTCAACTTGGCGATGGAAAGTGGCAGGTAGACCCAGCATCAGGAACAGTTTCTTTCCCATCAAATTTTTGCACTGTAGCAAAGTCACTTGAAGAGTTGAAACTTGCCGTTTTTCCAAACATCCAAGACCAGTTTAAAAATCCTGAGTGGTTGTGCGAAAGGGCCATTCTTGCTCCAAAGAATTCAAGTGTCAACAGCATCAATTCTCAAATTCACAATTTTCTACCAGGCATTTCAAACAACTACAAATCTATTGATACGGTTACAGATCCGGCCCAAGCTGTTTACTATCCAACAGAATTTTTGAATTCATTAGATCCTCCTGGCATGCCATCACATAACTTGGAACTTAAAATCGGAGCTCCTATCATACTTCTGAGAAATTTGGATCCCCCTAAACTATGCAATGGAACACGATTGAGCATCAAGCATCTCTTACCTCATGTAATAGAAGCCACAATTTTGACAGGCTGCGCCAAAGGAGAAGATGTCTTCATCCCAAGAATTCCACTCATACCAACAGATATGCCTTTTGATTTCAAGCGCCTCCAGTTTCCAATCAGGCTTGCATTTGCCATGTCTATCAACAAGGCACAGGGACAGTCTTTAAAAGTGGCAGGCATTGTACTTGAGGAAGCATGCTTTGCCCACGGACAGCTATATGTGGCATGTTCTAGAGTTGGGTCACCAACAAATCTTTTCATTTTTGCACCAGACGGAAAAACCAAAAATATAGTCTATCGACAAGCCTTAATATAAGCAATATATAAATTACATGTACTTATTTTTAATTACATTTCAATTTATTTTTTAAATTGTTTTTCAATGAATGAATTGAAATATTTTTTTTAAAAATCTGTTGACTATTATTTTAATCGTGCGACGCCGGGTAACCCGGCTAGTATATAATATATAATGACGCAGTAGAGAAACTCGAGAAAATCTTTTATTTTTCGATGTCAAGAGTCACTTGACAAAGCCCCTGCACACTTTTTTCCAAGTGCCCCAATCACGCCTGACCCATTCACATGCGAGAAAAATGTTTTTGATAAGAAAATTTGGAGAAAGAATCAATGTTCCATTTAAGATTCGTTAGTCCATGTTCAAAATAGCAAACTTGTGTGCAAAGTTGCACAGCATTCACTTTTTGTCCCAAATTTTGCATCCCAAAAACACAGATACTATATTATCCTTTGGGAAATTAGCAGCGCGGTAATTCTAAACTGCTGCGCGGCATCGGTCAGATATAGACGCGGTCGCGCAGCTTAAAGGGAACACTGGAATGCAAGTGTCAATTAATATAACGTATATTTTTTTAACATGTGTCTTGAAAGTACCGTGTGAAAGTAGGACAGTCACAGAAAGAGGTTCCTACAACTGTTTAGCGGGCGCTCTTTTCAACCATCTGCGCTCTGGGTGGGTGAAGGAATACGCCTACCCAAATCGTTGAGAGAATGCAACAAAGACAAAGAAATATTTAAGAAGACTATTTTTTAAAAAATGATTTTTTCAGAAAAGAAATGTACAGACGAAAATAAATGTCACTACAAGAATATAGAGGACTTTGTAATATTTTATACTACTATAAAACGTGGGGCGCCCATGAATAGCAATGTAATGTGTGTTCTCAAGACAGTCTATTATCACTGCTGTACACGACCTCTGATAGGATTCCTTACATAATATGGTAAGTTTTCAAATGCATGTTTCAGATATGAGTAATTTTTCGTTTGCTCATTATTGTTATGTGTCTTGTCTTACCTGTTACAGACGCTCAAAGACGACGGCTGTGAGGAACCACGCTATTCCCTGCCGCATAAGTGATCGGATAAGGCCTTTTATTTGTAAGGCCCAAATATATCTGAAGCTCATGGTGATTTTTTTTAAAACTAGGGCTAGCTGGTGCCCTTCCTACCACCCTCCTTTAAAAAAAAATATTGATTTTAATTTGTTCACTCTGTATAGCTGAGCTGGTACGAATAAGATAGTTTCAATAAGAAACAAAAATTAAAATAGCTTCAAAGTGGGCGGGCGCTTTTTAGGCGTTTGGCTAAAATGATTAGGGTTTACAAATGAGGAGTAAGAAAATGAGTGAATTGAATTAGTTAAGCCTGAGAAGCGCCCACCCCACGTTTTAGTCATATTACATCATAGTACTTGAGCATATACGTTTGAAATTTTTATCAATCCAGAAAAAGATTTTTACTTCACAATTCTGTGGAAAAAAAATATTTTCTTCTTTTCAGTCCGCTTATAAAAACGTGGTTTTTAAAAATCTTTTTTTTTACTTCTATTTATTTACCACGTTTTTACCACGTTTTTATTAACTTGCTTTCTTGTCTGTCTGTCCGCAATTTTTCAAATTTGCAAACGTGAAATTAAACCACTTTTAATGGTCCCAGAGAGCTCAAATTTTTATCACCGATAGATCTTGGATGACAATACATTGTATCAAAATTTCAGATCGATCGAATGTACCGTAATTAAATTAATGCATTTTTTAGTTTATGTCTATATAAGTATATGTATCCGACTACCGTTGTTAGATGACACGTGCCGAGTTCACCCCGTGACCTAATTGCCGTTGTATTAACGTTGGGCGGGTACTGATGAGGTGTGTGGTAAAATAAAGAGAGGTAAAAAAAAAGATGTTTAAAAACCACGTTTTTATTAGTGGACTAAAAAGATTAAAATAAATAAAGGGCGGGTGTTTGATGGAGACATTTTAAATTAATAATTTAGAAGGCAAAAGAGAGATCTATAAGTGAGAGAATGAATGAACTGCATATGTTAAATCTCATAAGCGCACGCCCCACGTTTTTAGTCATATTAAATGAAAGTGCTTGAACTTATAAGTTTTAAATTATTTTCTTATTTTTAGTTCACTTATAAAACGTAGTTTTTAAAAATCCTTTTTTACCTTTATTTATTGACGTCTGTTTTTCCGCCCGTCCACGACAGAGAGACAAGACGGTGAAGTTAATGTAAGGGATTTAAAAAGATAGCATATAAGAAAGAACAGTATACCTAAAATGTGGCCTAATGGTCAAAACACTAGGATTTAGTGCTAACGATATTAGTGGGCATTGGTTCAAATATTATCATAAACCACACACACACACACACACACACACACATATATATATATATATATATGGACAATATAACCAGCCGAGCTGAAAAATCGTTTACATAGCTTTAGATTTTCTTAACTGAAGTTTCTAATACTGTAGTGGATGTTTGGTTTGCAGGTGATATGTAAGCGAAGTGTTTGAGCCATGGTAGCAATGTTACCTTTTAGCAGCTCCGCTGCGCAGATATTTTACCGACGCAACGCAGGAGTTTAGAATCACCGCGCTGAAAATTACGTAAAATTTTGCACAAAAAATGGACGTTGTGCAACTTTGCACACGAGTTCTTTTTAAAATTTGCACACGAAACAATAAGCTTAGACTTAGAGGGAACATTGCATGGTAGGCAAACGATTTCTCTCAATGGAAACAACCTTTATCAACATTTTGAACAATCACCTAAGTGAATATTTTAAACAAAAATGTTAGTGTAATCGTCCGGAAATTAGTTCATATTTATCGGCCGAAATATTTTACTTTTTGACTTCCAATACATTTATAAGCGGCCGGTCGATTAATCGTTAAACATTTTTTTAATCGTTTAATATATATATGTATATATATATTAGGGCTGTTATCGATTAATTTAAATTAAATCGTTAACTTTTGAAAAATTATCAATTAATTAATCGATAATTTCGATTAAAGCCAAAAATAGCAATTTATGACGTCATCAAACTGAACATTTCTCACGGACATTGAAAATTAAGAATATTTTGAACTAAATTTATGACAATGTGTTGATACTTGTTCGGATGTTTGTGCTGAAGGTGGTACGTCAGCGATGTATTTGATCCTTTAAAAGAGAATTGTTTATGGCAGTGAAAAAAGAGCTGCCAGATTCATTACTGGAGAATATTCGAAACTGACAAGAATAACACCATTAGTTAAATCATTAAACCTTGAAACACTAGAGGATAGAAGAACCAAAAGCAAAGTAGTAATCATACATAAAGCAATTAAATCTAATTTAGAAATACAACACAAAGATAACTTAATACAACCCTCAGATAGACATAAGGATAAAAACACCTTTCTTATTCCGTATGCAAGAACAAATACATACAAGTTTTCCTTCTTCCCGTCCGGAATTCGGGCGTGGAATGGGTTGCCTGAAGAATCCAGGAAAACCAACACTTTATCAACATTTAAATCTCTAATAAAAATGCAGGACTAAACACAAACCATAGATAAGCGTAGGACGCAATAATCTTCTGTATAGAAGGAGCGTCTGTAAACAGATAAGATAAGATAATACAGTAAACTTTTTCACCATCTTCGACTTTGCCATCCGCAGTTAGCTTAAAAACAAAATTTTTGCTCAACTTTCTAATTATATGTTTAAATTTAACTACGCTGATGCTGTCAGTCATTTTTTAGTAAAGTAATAAAATAAATTATAATATTACGCAGGAGAAGTTTGTACGTAAAAAAAGATATAAACTATTATTAATTATGAATAGATAATTATTTATTAATATTCTTTTTTATAAATATTGTCTTAAATTTTAATCGAATTTTTATCGATTAAAATAATTTTAATCGATAAAAAATGTTAACGATTAATCGAGAAAATAATCGTTAATTTCCGCAGCCCTAATATATATATATATATATATATATATATATATATATATATATATATATATATATATATAGTATAAATATATATAGTATAAATATGCAGTAAAGGAGGGGTGGCATGTGATATTTCAGTTAGACAGGCAGTATGAAATTTATTGTAAGGTTTGTGGTATGGAGCCGGGATCGATGGTAGGTGGGCGTGGGGTGATTTGGAATTTTTTGTTGTTCTTATTTTTTTTTAAAATACGTACAGTGTTGTCTTCGATTCCGTTTCATTCATGGACCGGGGCGTCCGGGGTGTCCGGGCCTTTGTTGGGTTACTGTGAGCGACCAGCTCTTCGTGGCTACTCATCTTGACGAAACGATGATTGTAAAGTGATCACCCTTGTCTTGTGTTAACTTCCTTGTTCTCTGTCACACAGTGTCACTGTCGTCTAGGCTGCTTGTAGCCCCAAGTCTGTGATAACCACAGTTACCACCACGCTGTGTACCGGCGGGTGATTTGGTTCAAGAGGTCTATGCAGTGCAGTCTTAAGAAAACTGTTTATAAACAGTACGGTAACATAAGACAGAATATCGTCTCTGAAGAAACAAGCCCCTGTTGACAGCAAGTCCTATCATTAAAAGTAACTTGCGCTACAGTGAACACGTGTCGGTGTGATTAGAGAGTTGTGTACGTATGTCAGCGATTGTTCCTTGTACTTGTATGAAGTTTTCCGTTCATAATGTTATCAGCGTACTTTATTTACATTCTCTCGGACTTGCACGCAAAAAACTCACCCCGCACTGTCTCAGTCTTCAAAGACGCAAACGGTGTAGAGAAATATTGTACACCTCAATCGTTTTTTCACTCTTCACACATTGTTCTTCATTAAATACTATCGTGGTAAATATGTACACATTACCAGTCTGTTTTATTTACGTTAAACAACAACAAAGGATACACATTTAGAGGATATTTTTATTTCCTGGCACATGCAACAATAACTGGACAGTCCATAGAGTGCGACAAGCTCCGGAGAGGGTGTTTGAAAGTGATTTTTATAAACCGTAAGGTTGGGGGTGAGAAGGGCGGAGTGGGTAACGGTCATGTATGACGTCACAAATTTTTAGTCAGACGTAAGATAAATTCTGAAATAAATCATGATGTTGAATTTTCGTTTCTTTTTAACGAATGAATATTAATAGACCTTTCCCTTTACAAAACAAATAACGTGGGACGTAGCATTCAGGTGATAGACGCACTTTGAGAACGTTTTCAGTGAGTTCAAAAGATTCGTTATTTTGGAGATAGTTATTTATTTATTTATTATTATTATTATTATTAATATTATTATTATTATTATTATTATTATTATTTATTTTTTTAATTATTTTTTTAGGTCTTTCTAAAATGTATCTGGTGAGTTGAACACATCTCAAACATAAAATATGCAATTCTTTTAAGTGTTTTCACTGCTTCTAGCAGTATTTATATTTTCTCTAGAATTATATAAAATGTAATAGTTTTTAAATTGTGCAATCTTTAATAGCAGATGCATTTTTTTTACAAATCTTTTTAATACCATACTAGTAAAGTCTATACATACTTTCAATAACACGACTGACATAATTTGATGATTCAAAATAAAAAAGATAATCAAATAGTCAAAACGTGATTGATGAATTTATAATTTGTTTTCTTTATTAAAAAACAACAAAAAAAATATTGTTTTGATTGGCCACTTAGGTGGGTAATATTTCTCTGTATGATTTTTTCATTACACACCGCACACATCTTAATGTACATAAATGCGTGTCAGTTCCAATGCGTAAAATTCCAATTTTTCACATTATTGTGCGTAAAATATAGATTGCATGGGTTTACATGAATTTTTATGTAAATAAAAAACAAACAAACTATTTTTATCTTCGAGGGAATATTGTGAGCTCAACTTAACCAACTTATTCCCGATTAGCTACTGCGCACACTACCGTTGATGGCTGTGTTAACAAGGGAAATAATGGAATCAAATTTTCTTATTGAAAACCACTTGAACCGAATACTTGACGACGGAAGCAACAACCGCAATTTTCACCCACTAAAGTGACATGAGAAACTATGAATTTAATTAGCACACTTTATAATAGTGAAATTTTATCGACCGACTTGTTACTCATACTTCAACATTGTATACCACAAAATAGACTCGAACTTCCGGCATTGCAGCCTAACTAACCACTGAAACAGTAGAACACAACCCTGTTGACATCGTGCAACGCGCCGACCATAGCTGAGGAGGAGTGGGTAGGGGACGCGGGTGGGGGATGCGGGCGGGGGGGGGTGCGGGCGGCGAGCAAGTCTACGTTCAGACTGGTGGTTTAGGACACTTCCCAGCAGATGGAGCAGGCTGCCCAGCAGAGTGAGCAGGCTGTCCAGCAGATGGAGCAGGCTGCCCAGCAGATGGAGCAGGTTGTCCAGCAGATGAAGCAGGTTTCCCAGCAGATGGAGCAGGCTGCCCACCAGATGGAGCAGGTTTCCCAGCAGATGGAGCAGGTTGCCCATGTAGACGCCAGCCTAATCTTTAAGGCAGTAAATCTCAATCATCACAGAATGTGTACGTTATCTATAGATAGTTACAATGAGCTTTATGTTCAATTTAAAAAAAAACTTTGGCCAGCATTGCGCGTAGATATTGTCCTTACAGGTGGTTGGAATGGTTATCGTTTAAAATACCCCCCCCCCTTTCTCTATAGTATTGACGAGCCGTTTGTTGAACAAACATGCGTTAATCCGACCAGGGGGCAATGAATATAATCCGATAAGATAAGACTGGATACCCTCACACACACACACTCTACAACAATCCACACCATCCAACGAAGTTGTGGTGGAACAACGCGAGTCAGAGATCAGAGATATACGTTTGACATTGATTGGTGTTTGATTAATGTTGTGCACACAGGCTTGTGGCGTTTGTGTGTTGTGAATTTTTGCGTTGTACAGTGGTCATGAAGGGACATTGGCTAAAAACGCGTGAAACAAGACAACAATGTGTGTGTGTGTGTGGAGGGGGGGTCGGTTGAAACGATAGATGCATAAATATTTATTTATTTATTATCACCAATGGTTGTTAGACCACGACGATTTCACCCTGTCTATTCAACCCTGAGTTGGGGTTATGGCTAGGATAAACCTGCAGTAGTAGAGTTTGGGTTGAATGAAGACGAACTCCTGATATTGACAGCAATATAATCTTACTAACCGACTCATAATAATTATAGACGTAAGGACATAATCGACCGTATAGTAAAATTGTCTGTGTTTAAACATCGTATTGGTCAAATAAGTCAGGTAAAACTTATTTAACGTTTCAGAGTTGACTGCTGTCATAGATAATAGTAAATTCGTCATTTTTGTTTTTATGTAGTAATTTACTGTTCAATAATTTTTATTTTTTAAATATTTATTTTGGTTTTTACACTTAAATTTTTTTCCTTACATGAAAAATTATACAGTGTTAGCAACAACAACAACAAAATTATAACGGTGATTAATGTGCCCTCTAAGGTTCGTTGGTCCGTGTGCAAAGTAAAACGAAAACTCGTGTGCAAGGTTGCACAGCATGTATTTTTTGTTTGCATTTTTTCACACTCAACAAACACATTTACATTATTATCAAAATTTGCTGCGCGGTAAATCTAAACTGCCGCGCGGCGTCGGTCAGATGTATGCACAGCCGCGCAGCTTAAAGGGAACATTGTAAAAATTATGCACAAATGTCAAGACATCGACGTCTGTCCGAAAAAGACTGGTAGTTAGATATTGTGATTACATAACATGAAATAAAACAATTGCAACACAACAACAAAACAATTCAAAATATAAATAAAAAAATTAACAGATAAAACTAGATGAACTTACGAGGATCGGCGTCTGGTAATCTCCCCTGGGCGTAAGCTCGCCCTCCGCCCCTGCTGTGAGGCCCCTACTGTGCCGAGAAAGTGGATATCCTTGCCTGTTCCGCCCATGCCGCCCTGTTTCCCCCGTGACTTCGGCGACACCGTCGATCGCTCTGTCGTCATCTCCCGTTGGCGTGGCGCCCTGGCCTGCTCACCTCTCAGGCGGCGTGGAGTTATTTACTGCTCTGTCGCTGGTGTTGCTGTGGCGTGGTGTTAGTTGGGTGGAGGTGAGATGGGATGGGGGGGGGGTTGGTCCAGGTTTAAAAGTGCATTCCCGTGTTTCAGTTCACGTCTGCTGTCAAGAGTGTTAGGACGTCGTCATGGCATTGTCGTGGCGCTCAACAAAGGCTGCAGACGAGTGGGTGAATACAGTTGGCCTATTGGAAGATCATTGATTGAATGGCCTGGCAGTGGTCAGTGATGGTAGCTTCAACTGTGGACAACAATATCAATGGCCGGGTTACATGTTTGAAATGTTGAGTAATTGAGATTTCCCCCCTTGCCTTCACCTCTGTAGACACATTTAGTGATTGTAGCTTTATTCCTTAGTTGTAAGGCTCAACGAAGTTTGGGTGGGGCATTATGTTTTAGACTGAAAAAAACAACCTGGAAGCATCGGTGATAGGCGTAAAGGCATAAGGGTCAGTGCTACCCAGGGCAAGGCAGTATGTTTCCAACCTCACGCTACGAATACGACCAGTTTTTGTCCGATAGGATGGTTAAGGCTGAGGGGGGGGGGAGACACCTCCCCTGAACTCCCCTCCACTGTAATAGAAGTGTGGCTTATGTAACAATCAAATCCATGATCTAAGCAGTAACCAACTTTCGCCTTATCTTCACCATGAGTCAAACTGACAAAACATTGATCCACCTGCACGCACCCTAAAATGCGCAACCACCCTGTTCACGCGTTCAATGGATATATGATCAAAACAAACAAGTCTAACCGTTACATCCATATCCCTTCTATGCCCCCCCCCCACCTTAGTGGAATACAATGGGTAACATGAGCTACCTGGGCTTACCAACTCCTAATGGTGTCAATAAATTCTGATGAAATATGTTTGCGGCGAGCTCTGGAATGTGTATAGTAACTATACAGTGAAATAAAACTCACGAGTTCTAGATGGTTTCTGTTTTAAGTGAAAGCTCGGACCTACATGCTTTTACATAGTGCGGCTGGTGGAGGCTGACTTTCAACATAGAAGATCAGACTTCATATATCATGTTATTAACAAAACTGTCTCAAATGGTGCCATGCCCCATAGCAGATCTTCTCAATAATTTGAAACGCTAAATCAAAATAGTATATACCTTACACAACTGATCTGCCAAGTGCTTACTATTGATACTTACATAAAGTAATCCAGATCACTACCGATATGGTTCACAATGGTCTGATATATTTAATGGATTATGACATTTCTAGCTAACATTGTTTGAACGCGTCAACTGTCGGGCAACTCAGTGTTTGAATTGGGGGGAAACCTGTCAGTTTGCCTGGGCAATCATGTCAAGTGTGGTTTACAATCACCAGAGAATTTCTGCGTAACCAGACTTGTATTGTTGTTTTTCTCTTTTATTTACATATATTTTTTGTCAGCAATGGAAGAAATAAAAATTCATTGTGTAGCTGAATATTAACAGTTTTCACGTCGAAGTCGGCGTCTTGTTGTCTGATTTTAGAAAACTGTTCAGATGTTTAAAACAATTACAAGGATGTGGCATAGACCCTGAAGTTGGTGTTTATTTTGGTTATTATCAAGTGCAACCCAATAGCTTATTTCATTGATTCTAAATATACGAATGACATTATAGCTCTTATAAAAGTAAAATATAACCAGTTAAGAGTGGAGTTAATGCATAGAGTCTTTAAAAAAGGTATAATTTTTTTTAAAAACTTGAAGTAAATCTTTATTAAATAATGTGGTTATGATTTCGGTATCAGGTATTACCTGTTAGGTTTTAACCAAAAAAAATAAAATCTTTTTATATAATACATGTGATGAAGCTTCTCTAAGCTGCGTACAATCTCACGGCTGCTTAGCATAATTTTGCAGAAGTTCTGTTGAAACTTCCAGCGCTAACAAATTGACTAATAAGTATATAATCATTCATTCTAAGCACTGAATACTCTCATCCCTTTCATTTCGTTATGTAGCGTTTATCTAAAAAAAGATTTGTTGTTAATCTTGGGTTTACTATTATGCATGCTGTACGTATTGTATAATGAAGCAAGCGATTTGTTAAAATTTAGAGAAAAAAATGTTTTGACTGCTCGCAACTAGTAGCGTAGTTAGAACTTCTGACACCCGGGAGGTACTTGACTGGACACCCCGACTCAAAACGATTTTAAAGCATGTATGTAAAAGCTATTATTAACAAATCGATCACCTGATCAGAACCCATTCCCCATCAAAACCACGATTACTGACCTCATGTTACTGGGTTTTTTTATGCATCTACTAATTATTTTTAAAAAATGTCTAGCAAGGGATTTTAAAAAAAGAAGAAAACAACTGTGTGTAGCCTACTTTATACATGTTATTTTTAAAATGCATATAGCTTTTGTTTTTTTTTGAAACAGAAATGGAAGGAGGTAAATTCCAATTGGTAATCGATTTAAATGGGACCGTCCATAACTGACATCACGTGATTTTTTTCCTATTTTCACCCCCCCCCCTCGTCACACGTCGTCACAAAAACTTACACCCCCCTCCAATATGACGTCACAAAGTGTTGACACCCCCCCTAAAAGCCGTATTTTCTATATGAAAATGAGCTTGTTTCAAATCAGTTTTTTTTGTCATTCAAGTATGTATTTTGTGTAAGACTACACTATAAAATCGTAATACGCGTGAAGCCATGTAAAACGTCATTAAATAAATTGTGAACAATCAAATATTTAAGTGGACCTTTTATTTAAAGTTGCGCATTTTTGATGTGATGTCACATTTCTTAAACACCCCCCCCCTCGTCACAAATGTGTGACCCCCTACCCCCCACCCTTTTTTTAAAGGTGCGTGACGTCATTTATGGACGGCGCAAATGCAGAAATGATTTTTATACATTACACATTTTTAAAAATACATCTATATTTTTAATGTTGGTTTAAATAATGAAAATTAAAATTGTTAAATGAAACAACTGTCAGGAGAAGCATATTAATTTAAAATACATTTATCATCATGATTTTAATTGTATATCAGTTAATCACCTTATTTCTATTACATTACCTGAACACTCAATTGTGGAGAAAATAGAAAACTGGACTCCACTGATAATTTATTAATTAACGAATGTGTAGAGACCTATGTGTTTGAAGCTTATATTTAACATTACCTTCTGCCTTCATTAACGCAAACCTCAATACTTTATGCCAGTCAATCCTGCAACTTAACCAAAAGTCCACACACGTCATGCATATTGCTTTGATAAAAAATAAAAAATCATTAAATCCAACTGTAGAATAAGAAATAAACAACATTGAGTTTATCCAAAACACTAGGCACTCGACAGAGTAACTAACTGAATTTCTAAAGAGGATTTTAATATAAAGTGATCGTATCACGGTATCAAAAAAAAAGTTCACCGCATATTCACCAACGGAGAGTAAGTCTATTATTTTTTTGTACACGTTTTGATCAATCTGCCGAGTTAATCTCCATTCAGCCACACCAGCAGTGAATCAATGGAAGAAATCAGAAGCACATACGTGAAATTCGAATTCCATTCCTTTCCCCTCCCTTCCCCGAGATCCCTCCACCAAACCAGATTTTTACCCACGATAAGTGCTGGTAAACATGTTACCACGTTGGTCTCTTGTTTGCCCGAACATAATCGTTATTGGACCCGTAAATCGTGTTCCCGCACCTTGAGTGCTCGATTAAAAAAATGATATAAAACAATAAAGGGGTGTTATTAATATCATGAAGCCGGGTAATCCCGAAAAGTTGACTGGGTTTAATATTCTTACAAAATGATGGCGATAGAGAATAACGCATTTCAAGGATGGCGAATTTATTAAAATTATTAAAATCCTTTATATTAAGTCGTGGTATCTGCTTGATGCTTGACTTTGGATCGATTTTAACCCACTTCCCCGTATGCTAGGGACAGGGCCGGCTTTAGGCATAGGCAAACTAGGCGGCCGCCTAGGGCCTCCGATTAGTGAGGGCCTCGCACAGGATTCTAGGAAAAAAATATATACAGTCTGACCTCTCTAAGTTGAATAAAAGGGACCCAAAAAACAAAATCGGCTTACTTCGTTTTCAAGTTAGAGAAAATGGCTTAATAGGCGCAGATTAATCAAGGACAATGTTGATATTGAGAAGGGGGGATGGGGACAGTCTTGCCGGCTAGAAGGCTTGACATGAAAGAGATACGGCGTCTGATGTTTCATATGAAAGGAACCCAACTTGCTTTGATATATCGATACAAGCCCGTGAAAGGAGACACCTTCCCTTCCCTTCCCCACTTTACTCCCTCCTCAGTGGGATGGGGGCAGTAAGATTACTCTTGTTTTAAAAAGTCACCTTTTGCAGTCTATTTGTGAGTTTTTTAATTTGTAATATTGTAACAGCAGTTCAACACTGAAAGGTCATTAGCGCCATATAACGGTAATGATTCACTCGGTGTGGATGGAGTTTAACGTCATGCCCATGAAGATTAATATTTATTGTTTGTTTTATTGATGTCGAATCTGTCTTAGGCGCGCTAATGATGATTTAATTTGATTTCTAAAAGGTAAGATTTCTTTCTAAAACTACAATTTTGTTAATAACTTCTAGCACTACGGGGAATGTCAAAAGAAAATTTATTATCGCCCATATCATCCTTTTCCTCTTTATACATCTGTCCATTCTCGTCTGCCCCCCAAATCAATAAGAATAAGAGTCTGTCTGAAGATGAACTCCTGACGTATTCAACTTTAGAGTCACCCCTAGTGCCTCCTGTTCTGTCCATCTCCTTCTTATACTTTCCTCTGATCTCATTACTGATATTAAACATCATGGGTCAATATATTATTAATATTTTAATAGTTATTTTGACAGGGAGATTTGATCTGTCAAAATTGACATATTCGTCGTTAACCTATCATAGGTTACGACAATAACTTTGTCCATTTCCGACGTATATTAATAATTTACGTTTGAAAATGTTTGTAATTGACTGCTGGATAATAATTAACTGTGTTTAATGTTATAATTTGCGATTAACGAGTTCCAAAACAAGGAATGAAATGTTCGCCTTTTTTGATTTACGATTATTTATTTACATGTAAATTTTTCTACTAAAATGTGTCTAGTTCACCTTCCCTCGTCAATTTTTATTTACATACACTGAATTTTATTCTCTATCCAGTAAAGTGATGCATTGATGCTAATTGCAACTCTATAATAGAGTTTATTAAACTTTTAATTTTTCCAGACTACTGGAACACCCTTGTTGCTTCCCTCTGGTGAAAATGTCGAAACGCAGGGAATTGCAAATATTTTCCAGCGTTGTTCCAGATACTGTTTCGTCTTCTCTTGATGCTTTACGTTTTATTTATGATCATGGTTTGAATACTGCGGTTCCAAATGTCGCTTCGTATAGCATTGACTATTTCAATTACTGTTGCATAGGGGGAAAGAAGTTTTTCCAAGTTGAAATTAATAAAAAAAACTATTTGAGAACAACTATTACGCAAGAACGCCTGAACAGTCTGGCAATGATATCTATCGAACGAGATATCGTCCAGTCTCTAGATTATTCACAATTTATTGTGGACTTTGCTGCCATCAAAGCACGAAAAGTTGATTTTTGTTGAAGGTTTATGACATCTGCACGACTATGGTTGTATAAATTGCAGTTATTTGTTGATTTAGATATAAATACAGGTAGTTTTTAATAAATTGTGTAATTTTATTCTTTCCGTATGTATTTTTTTCCCTATTACATTTAGGGCCACCAAATTCACTTCGCCTAGGGCCTCCTATTCCCTAAAGCCGGCCCTGCTAGGGAGCTGAAATTTTGTAGGCAGACTCGTACCGATGAGTGCCAAGAATGCCTGGACATAGCTGCCAAGAATGCCTAGATATGGCTGCCAAAAATGCCTAGTTAGGGGTCATCCATAAAGTACATCACGCTATTTTTGACCATTTTTAAAAAAAACTCCCCCCTGTCACAAACCTCGGACCCCCCCCCTAAAGTACGTCACAAATTCGAACACAAATTTTGTTTTTTATTAACAAAATAATTAAAATTTAATATAAAACGCCGTGACGTCACGGATGGCTGGACCCACCTCCCCCCTGTCACAAACTGTCACACTTTCTTACACCCCCTCCATCCCTCTGGAGTGTGACATACTTTATGGACGGCCCCTTACGGCTACCAATAATACCTAGATATGGCTGCCAAGAAGACATAGATATGGCTGCCAAGAAGGCCTAGATATGACTTCCAAGAATGCCTAGATATGACTTAATTGTGTCATGTCTATGACGTGAAATTTAAAAATTGTCTCGCTTTACTATATTGACATGCATTCCTTAAGCTCACCCCCCCCCCGGTCTATGTAGATTTAATGATGTTCCCTAGCACTGGATTGAAAAAAATGTATTAACTAAATTTTTAAAACCTTACCAGCCATCCTTGTGGCGCTACAGCCCACGCAGGGCTTTGTCCTGCCTCGCCGGTTCCTTCTACTCAGACTTAACCAATGCCTTTCTTCTCCAAGATTGCATGCGCAGTTGCTGTAAATCTTTCTCTATACATTATCTATCCATCTAAGACATTTCTAAACCTAGTTAAGCCCTTGAGCCGTTTTACTCTGCATTTTGGTGGTACACCCTCTTCGCTCCTCTGACGTTTGGCTTTTTTTTAAAGTGCCCAGCGTAGTCTGCACCCCCTCCCCACTTTTTCTGCTTCTATTGTGACAAAATCTTACGCTACATTGTAAATCTAACTTAAAGCCTTCCAATTATTTACCATCACATCCCAACACGCAGCCTTTTGCGTAGCAAGATTGTTCGGCACTGGACAATTTAGGCAAATATCTAAATTTCGATTCTCATATTCAGATGTGCATCTCGAATGTAAGTTTAACTGTATCTGATTGGCAAAGGAGATCCCTCAAAAGGGGATGAAATAATATCAAATAGGGAATGAGATACCATCTAATAGGGAAGGGGACATCACCAAATAGGGGATTGGACATCACCAAATATAGAATGGGGCACCGTCAAAAAATAAATGAGTCATTGCCAAATATGGAATAGGACACAATAAAAAGAAAGTATACATAGAGTATACTCGATGAAAATTTGGGCACAGTGCTTCTGATGCCCAGCTATTACTGAAGCTTTTATGAGCAGTGGATAGGTTCACGAATTTCACCTGTAATCATAGAAAATTTTATTATTTTTATTTTTAGTGCACTCTCTATATGTAAATAAAAGGGTGTCCTTTTAGATTTTTAAAAATTATTTTATCGTTTCTACATTTCTTTGTGAAGATTCAGAAGTGATGACTATGACGGGCGTCTATTTAAATTTTTCTTTTTTTCGCTTTCTCTTAATTTTGCCGGCTAATATCAGTACTAACAAAGTTAACACATTTTATTTATGTTCTCTCGTGTCTATTACTAAATGAACAAAAGAATAATCGGATATTTAAATAAATTGAATTAAGATCAAGAGAAAATAATTTAATGTTCCTTTGGCGGCTCGGTACCATTCGTTCCACGGCCCGGTACCGGTCCGCGCGTTGGGGACCACTGCTCTAGTGTTTCTAGGTTTAACGATTTAATTAATGGTGTTACTCTTGTCAATTTTGAATATTATCCAGTAATGAATCTTGCAGTTCTTTTTTGAATTTTTACTAGTTTATCAATGTTTTCTTTGGCGGATGGGTCTCATACAGAAGATGCATATTCTATTTAAATTATAGGCAATATAGGTCTCACCAAAGTAAGGTAGCATTTTGATTTTATATTTAAAATCTTATTACATTTTTAAATCCCTTATATTAACTTCGCGGCCGTCTCATCATCTCATGGACGGGCGGAAAAACAAAAGTCAACAATGACCCACTTCCAGTGATCCGATCGAGCACACGGACCCATCTCACCTAACAATGCATCGTATTAAAATTTCAGATTGATCGATTGTACCGTAATTAAATTAATGCATTTTTAGTTTATCCTTATATGAGGTATGTAATTCAAATTCACGGTTTGTTATTGTTTTTTTCCACGTGAGTTTGAGTTGCCGACACCCCCTCACGCCCCATCCCCCGTTAAAAGACAGGGGACATCACTCGGTGTCAGTCTGTAAATGTTTGTGTCGTTGGAAATAATCAATACTTATAATTATGACTCAAATATAAGGGATTTATAGTAGACAACTTGGTTTTTACGGGTTTGTTTTTTAAAAGCTTCTTTTTATAAAGCCTGCGTTTTAAAAAAAAGTCAATTTCTTCATTGACGTAGGGATTTACTTATGATATATTCTAGTTTATTATTTCTCCATTAAGTATTTTGCATCTTTAGTTTGGATTAGTTGTTTTCCATGAATGAAATACCGCAGTTCACATTTATTTGTTTCTTTTTAAATTCCTTATATTAACTTCGCGGCCGTCTCATCATCTCTCTCATCATCTCATGGGCGGGCGGAAAAACAAAAGTCGAAAATGACCCACTTCCCGTGATTCGATCGAGCTGAAATTTGGCACACTGACCCGTCTGACCTAACAATGCATCTTATCAAAATTTCAGATCCATTGAACGTACCATAATTAAATTAATGCATGTTTAGTTTATCTATATAAACTATATGTAGAGGTCGCTATCGTTTACATTTTACGGGTCACTTCACTTCAGGCCAGCCACCGGTGTGTACACATCTCGTGCTTAAACCAGGTAAACAGGCGTGCTTTTGTTTACATTTGGCGTGTCACGGTGAGCTCGGCCCAGCGATCGATGACAAGACCTTTCCCCTCTCCCACCCCCCCTTTTTTGGGTTAAAAGCAAAGGGGATTAAAGACAGATTCAGTCAGTAGATATTTGTAAATACTTTAAGTTCTGTCTCATATATAAGGGATTTATAGTCAAAAACTTTGTTTTTACGGGTTTGTTTTATTCTTTGTTACCCTTAACAGTCTACACTTTTCTGAAAGGAAAGACATACTCCAATTAGTTTCCTATTTTATAATTCATCTAGGTGTTTAGGTGAGATTTTCCTATCCTGCTCTGAATTGTTCCATAGATTATACAATCATCAGCAAATAACCTAACGTTTGTTTCTGATGATATTCTGTTGGCTAAATAGTTTATATAAATTAGGAAGAGTAGGGGACCTAGGTAGTGGCGTAGCTAGACCTTTTGCCGCCCGGGCGGTCTCCAATTTCCCGCCCTTTTGAGGGGCCGCCCATAAATGGCGTCACGCACCTAGAAAGGGGGGGGGTCATACATTAGTGACGATGTGTGACGAGGGGGAGGGTGTGTTTAAGAAATGTGAAGTCACATCAAAAAGCGTACTTTAAAAAGAAGTTCCACTTAAATATTTGGTTACTGACACTTTATTTAATGACTTTTCACATGGCTTCTAACTTGTTACGATATTAGTGTGCAGTATAAAAGTATAACACTAAAAACATACTTAAATGACAAAAAAATTGATTTGAAAGATGCTCATTTTCAAATAAAATAAAATATTTAAAAAATCTTTTTTTAAAAGGGGACGCTTTTATTTACATATAGAAAGTGCACTAAAAAGAAGAAAATGAAAATTTTCAATCCGTGAACCTATCGACTGCACATAAAAGCGTGGGGCGCCCATCACAACTAATTTCTTTTTGCATCTACTATTTTGCATATAGATAAAATTTTCTAATTAATATGATATTAGCATGTATATGATCAAAGTTGTGAAATTTTAAATGTTTATTAATATTCATATAAATTTGTATTAATGTTTCGCAGCCTTGTAGCCTACATGATAGGGAGTTGTGGTGAGGGTCCCACGCTTTTATGTGCAGTCGATAGGTTCACGGATTGAAAAAATTTATTTTCTTCTTTTTAGTGCACTTTCTATATGTAAATAAAAGCGTGTCCTTTAAAAAAAAAGATTTTTTTAATATTTTATTTTCTACTTTTTAGTAACAAATTTTTTTAATCAATTTTTTGACATAATCAATTCAATTTAATTAGTCAAACTTCGTTGTCTATAACTTAAAAGTGATAGTGGTAAAAAGATAGATTATTAATTACAAATGTATGTATTTAAAAAAAATGTTTCCCCAACTGAAAATTGAAACCAGTACCTCCAGGTCGAAAATCCATTAAGCTAACAATTCGGCCAACTAGGCTACACAAATACCAATCGCTCCTCTTGTATTACCATGTCAATTTAGATTTAGTTTCGAATTACTGAGCTGTTTAACATCTGGTATGTGGTCATCGATGGCTGGTGGTGAACTCCGGTGACATTCACGTGAAAGTCAAGAATATCACGGATACAGATTATATAGAAGGATAAACTAAAAATGCATTTATTTAATTACGGTACATTCGATCGATCTGAAATTTTGATACAATGCATTGTCATCCAAGATCTATCTGTGGTAAAATTTTGAGATCTCTAGGACCATCAGAAGTGGTTTAATTTTACGTTACAAGATTTGACGGATACAACATACAACATACAAACAGTGTGAGTTAAATAAAAGCGTGTAATAATAATTTTACGTTACAAGATTTAACGGATACAACATACAACATACAAACAGTGTGAGTTAAATAAAAGAGTGTAATAATAAAATACGCCTTTGGGGGGGGGGCGCAAAGCTTTGTGACGTCATATTGAAGAAGGGGTCTAAGTTTTTGTGACGACGTGTCAATCATTTGATGGTTTTTATAAATTAATACAAATGAATAAATCATTGTAATTGAAACGAAGAACAGGTGGGGAAAATTTTTATCATTGCATGCCATATTTATTTAAGCAATGATAAAAGAAGCCTCATAAGATGATATACCTATAAATACACATGTATAAAAATAAAAGATACTTTTTTAAAGGCCACAAGAAAGTTACTGAGGTCGAAGGTCCCCCCACCCACCAATGAGACAAAACGTATTACTGTACCAATTTACACCCAAAAGAAATTGCCAATTAATATTCTTTTATTTTGAATTTTATTTTGAGTACTTTCCTAACTTTCACTGTAGAAAAATCGTGTATTGTGCTATGAAAATTTATATTATTTGTAGAAATCTTGTTCTATAGACAATAGTGCAAGATTTTGTATTCTTAAATCACGCATTGTTGAACAAAGATACAGTACTTTTTTTTTAATATCAACTTCAGTTTAGGAGAAGCTCTTTTCACAACTAGCGACACTGATAGCAATTGGTGCAAAATTCTTAGCAAAATTACAATGTTGGATACAGAATTTTCCATCTATGCTGTTGAATAAATTTTAATAGATCTAGGTGGCTCGTTTTTCTAGCTTAATGCCTCTAATTGTAGTGTAGGAACTGCCATAAAAGCCTGGATCCTTTTTCTTTCAATATTGACCTGTTCTGTATCAATGTCAATAAAGTAATTTATTTGATGTTCAAATTCTTCATTTAGTAGGTTACGTGGTATTATACACGAATATTTTCTTGCAAGGAAATGAGACCCATCAAAGCGTTCTTTTATTTTCTTTTATAATTCAATACATGTCAACAACATTTCTTGTTGTACTTCTTGTTCTAAAGCTAGAAATACGTCTTCTGAATTTTCCCCACTAGTGTTTTTTTCTCATTCTAACTCGGCGTTCAGTTGATATCTCCAACTCTTCACAAATTGTTTTGGCTGATATAACACCGTTTTGTATTAGCACATCTCTTTTTTCCTTGAAATCGATTTTCATTAATTTACAAAAAGAACGGGTTCCCATAAATTGAGGTAAAATTGAAAGAAACAGATTTTTTCTAATATTTACCTTATATTATATGTAGCTATTTCAATATCTCCAAAATCCATGCATTGATTCCCCCTCCCCTCCCCCGATGAGCAGCCCTGCCAATGCAAATTATTATCTTCATAGGTATAAAGTCATTATAGTGTATAGGGGCAACCCTCAACATTCATATCAGTATGAGCAATTTAAATGAAGATATCCTTTAATTTTAAGACTATCGTATTTCAAAGTTTAAGTTAAGATATACGTGTATATATCTATTATATATATATATATATATATATATATATATATATATATATAATATATATATATATATATATATATATATATATATATATATATATATATATATATATATACATATATATATATATACACACATATATATATATATATATATATATATATATATATATATATATATATATATATATATATATATATATATAAATACTAGCGTATCACCCGTCAAAAATGACGGAAGTTTTCAGCTGAAATCTATTTATTTTTATAAAAATGCACTTTTTAGGGCGCCTACGGCGCCGACCTTTTTCAAAAGCCCAACTAACTTGTCCTTGTTTGATAAATACGAAATATTAAACTTTCTGAAATGTACACAGAGTATTTTATAATAGGGTTTGCAGGGCGCCTACGGCGCCCCTTTTGTTTTTTGATTTTATAATTAACCATCATCAAATCCTCTTTTTACATTGATCCCTTTTCCAAAATTAAAATATGAGCGAAAACAATGAAGTCATATAATATTTTTTTAACAGCGCATATTTAATTTGCACACCTTTTGATGCTTTGATGCAGTAATTTGGTTTTCCCTGCTTTCTAAAATTAGTAGCGTCAGGACTGACAGACATTAATTGCGTGACAATTGCAAATTGTATTGTTTAATAAGTTTAATCTTTTTATCTTATAGTGATAGGTCTGATGTACAGTTTCAGTTACTCTTTGGGCTACACTACCGGTTGCTTTAAATAAGAAATTCGCCTCGATCTATGTAAAATATTATGAAATGAGACATTTCCATGTTTTGTGTTTTCCTTTTATTTTATTACTTTTTTTTTGCTTAAATTTATTTATACTTTGCGTTTTTTTAATTATGAACTCAAGCGAGTGTCGTCTTCGCAACTCCGCTGAATTAACCAAAATATCCAATTGGGCAATTCAAAAAATAAAACTTATAAGAAAAAAGATTTCTTCATTCCTATGCAACAATGATACCGTAAAAAACAGAAGATGCATGAAATATACGACTTTTTGTTTCGTGTAATCTGTTAACAGTAATTTTATTTGAGCAAATATATATTTTAATTTCAGAATACATTTCCAAATAAAGTAAGTTGATATTTTATTGATTTTCTTTATTTTTTAAAAAGACCCCCAAAAAATAAAAATAATTAAAATTTGGCAAATTATAGGATTGCCAGGTTTAAGTTTAAGTAGTTACATTAGTTGAGTTGTATATTTTAGATTTAAATTTTTTTATGGCCTAGGTCTCAGCTAAGCCCATAAGCCATACATAATGGCTAAGTAAGTTACCAAGTAAAAGGGTAATGGCTGTAGACTTACTGTAGACTGTAGTGTGGTGGGTAAATAGTCAAGGCTGCAGACTGTAGACAGTCTGTCTAGTAAAGTTTATTTGTCAATTAAAAAAAAATATAAACATGATGATAATATAACAAAGACGGTATCCATAATAATAGTGTAAGTGTAAGAGTAATATGCATTATGCAGGTATCAGTGTAAGTTAAGTGTAAATGTAGTATAATATGAATAAATTGAATATGGACCACAAACGACCCTGCTTTTGCCTTAAACTTAAGTCGACTAAGACTTTTTGCAATTAAAAATAAATGTTAAAAAATGCCTGCATCATTGTCTTGTAACTGTAACTTGTAATTGTAACATTGAAAATTTGGCTTGCATGTCGAGGAGAAAAGTGGGGTCGGAATGGAAATCATGATTATTTTTAGAAATATATTTTAAAATGACAATTAATGGACATATTTTCAAAACAGTTTTTCCATGAACATTAAATTTTTTAAAGAGTTAATTTGTTCATTGGCATTGAGGGACACATAATTCTTGCCAATCAATCAACTGACCACCAGTTCGAGAAAGCGTAGGCCTACTTAAAAACAGTCATTAGTCATTAGTATTTTGTAAAATTTGTATTACTATTTGATTTCTATTATTAATTACTATTTTTATACTATTAGTTCATAAATTGATACTACCCACAAAGTGTACAATATTTATTAATATTATTATAAGTATAGTATATTTAAAATTATTTAATTATGTATCACAATCACATAATTTATACTAATTTATACGATATGTATGATGGACTTGAAACTTATACTTATAATAAATGACTTTTGAGAAACATATTTTCAGAAAAATAATTTTTAAATAGTCTTACTCATGAAGCACAACTTTCCAAAAAATCTTCATTGCTCTTAATCTTAATTATGTCTATTGCTAATTTGCTTTCATGGAGATAGCATTAAAAAGTTAGGGATTATAAAAAAAAATTAAAAAATTTCAAATTAAATTTTTTTATTTTATTTGTTTCTATTTCAGTGTTCTCCGTAGACAGTCTTTTGAATTTGGAAAGGCATTTAAAAGTTACATATAAAAAAAACCAGCTATTCGTGATCAAGTCAAAATATACTAACTGATTGTCTCTCAAAGTCACAGCTTTTCCATCTCGACAATTAATTAATAAAGCTGATATACATATTCATATTGCTATGGCGTGCAGTATGCTTAACTGATTGTACCAGTTTAAAACTTTGCCTTGCTACTTTGATTATTGAAAGTAAACACCATGGAAAACTTGGAGGATTTAAAATTTATTCCAAGTCAAGATAAAAAAGAAACAGATTTTGATCAAGTGACAGTAATAGATAAAGAATTACATACTGTGCATAAAAGTGGATCTGACAGTTTTATTGACACAACTCCAAATTCAAACGGGGATGATTTGGTAACAAAAATTAAACAGGAGCCAGGAGTAAACATGGATATGGAGTTTGAAAAAGGTTATAATTCAACATCGTGCACAGATAGTGTTTATAATAGAATTTCAGACAGCATTAGAGAAATTTCAGACTCATCTTATCTAGCAACTTCAAATGAAATTGCAAAAGATCCAATTTTTTCATTAAATTCTTCAGGGGCTAGAAAATTGAAAGCAGCTGTTCAAAAGAGAATGAATTCTAAAAATTCTACACCCAAAACACAGAATATTGAAGATTCGCATTTAAAAAGCCAGAACGTGGTAAAATTTGCATTTAAAAAGCCAGGTAAACCTTTCAAATGTGACCTTTGTTCTTCTGCTTTTGTATGTCTTTCAAAATTAACTGAACACAAAAAAACGCACACAAGAGAGAAACTCTATAAATGTGATATATGCTACTCTGCTTTTGCACGGAATTCAGATTTATTTACACACAAGAGAAAGCACACAGGCACAAGGGATCCACCATTTAAGTGTGAAATTTGTTCTGCAGCATTTCCAAGTAGTTCAACTTTAACCGAACATAATAGAAGCCAGCACATGGGTGAAAAACCTTACAAATGTGACATGTGCTCTTCTGCATTTATTTTAAAGAAATATTTAAATATACACAAGAGACGACATACAGGAGAGAAGCCCTATAAATGTAATAGCTGTTCAGCTGCATTTACTCAAAAAACTTGTCTAATAAAACATAAAAGACAACACAGTGGAGAAAAACCATACTCATGTGACATTTGTAATGTTGCGTTTGCGGAAAGTTCCAATTTAATTGTACACAGGAGGAGGCACACGGGAGAGAAACCGTATAAATGTGATCTGTGTCCATCTGCTTTTACACAGAGTTCAAATTTAGTTGCTCATAAAAGAAAACATACTGGAGAGAAGCCTTACAAATGTGATATATGTCCTTCTGCATTTGGGTACAGGGCAAGTTTATTCAAACACAAGCGACTCCACACCAGAGAGAATCTCTTTAAATGTGACGAATGTTCTGCTGGATTTGATAAAATTTCACATTTAACTGTACACCAAAGACAACACACAGAAATGAAACCGTATAAATGTAATTCATGTTCGGCTGTATTCACACAGAATTCCTATTTAGTTAGACATAACACACTGCAACATCCTGGAGAGAAATCTTATAAATGTGACATATGCTCTTCTGCTTTTGTTTATAATTCAAGCTTAAAACGTCACAAGAAGATACACACAGGAGACAAACCTTATAAATGTGATACGTGTTCTTCTTCATTTGTTTCTAATTCAAGTTTAATTAAACACGAGAGACAGCACACCGGAGAGCAACCTTATAAATGTGACATTTGTTTCTCTGCGTTTGTGAACAGTTCTAATTTGATTACACACCGGAGAATACACACAGGAGAAAAACCATACAAATGTGACAGTTGTCCAGCCGCATTCACTCAGAGTTCAGCTTTAAATAAACATAAAAGACAACATAGTTGAGAGAATCATTACAAGTGTGACATTTGTTCTGCTGTATAGGCCAGTTTCAGGCAGCTGGTTCTGATATATGTTCACAACATCAGCTAGGAATCTTGGCTACACTATTTCTGACAACATGTCTACTAGTAACTTCATCACTCAAATCTGTCAGATCAGCTCAATCCGTCACTAGGTTACAGTTAGTGCAACAAAAACTCTGGTTTGTGCTCTTGTGCCCTCCCATCTTGATTATTGTTATTCTCTTCAGTGAGGTTCGCCAAAGCAGTACATTGAAAAACTACAGAAAGTTCAAAATTCAGCTGCCAGGCTAAGAAACATGAACATATTACTATTTTACTACGTCATTGGCTACCTGCTTAAACAAGCACGGATTGATTAAAAACTGTTCTCTGTCACTATTTCTTTTCTGGCCCATGTCCTTCCTATCTTAGTGAACTTATCTCTGTCTACTCACCCACACGCTAGTTATGCTCTTCTGCAGACACACGTATTCTCTCTGTTCCTAAGACACGCACTAAAAATTTTGGAGAAAGGTCTTCTCTTTTTGTGCCCCCAAACAATGGAATTCTCCACCATTACACATTCGCAGATGTCGAACTACTAAGGCTTTCAAGACTGCACTAAAAACACATCACTTCAAACTTAACTTTTTAATTAATTAAATAGCAAACATTTTTTGAAATGATAATCGTGGCTCGAATACAATATAATGTTGTTATATGTTGTAGTTATGATATGTATGTTTTACATTGAAATTGAATGCATATTATTTGTTTATTAAATGATTGTGTGTTACTACAATGTAATTTTATGTGAAGTGCTGTGAGCCCAGCTACTTGATAGGGTACAGCGCTATATAAATGATCAAATTATTATTATCATTATTTAACTGAACATCAGAGATAGCTCAGGAGATAAACATTATAAAAATAAATGTGATCGTTTTTCAGCTACCCTTAGCAGCACTCAAAAGAAAACATAGTGTAAAGAAAACTTAAAAATGTGAAATTTGATTTCCTCCATTAGGGATTAGTTCTAAGTTTCATTTAACACCAAAGTCAGCACTTGAGAGGACCTTTATTAATAAAACAGTTGTTATTTAGCTGACTTTAGGATATAAGCCATTCATGTGAACTTATCAATGTCACCTCATTTATCTATCTTTAGTAGCCTTATCTTGGATCGAGCCTCAAGCAGACACTTAGAATGATCCAGCATCTGTCCCATAAATTGATATTCTTCTTGAGTGTCATTTCCAGAACACGCTCTCTTCTTTATTCTTGTCCATGGTACAAAAGTGTATGTAAATGGGAACAGATGCTTTCTCCCAAGATTTTTTAACCATGGATGTGACTTTTCAACAAAAAAAAATGGAAAATCAGGCTTTTAGAATTCAAAAAGTTAAAGTCGATCCAGAAAGTTTTCTTTCAATGAAAATCCTTTTACATGAAACTGAGGGGACTAAAATATACAGTCAAACCTCTCATAACGAGAAATTCGTATAACGAGCACAATTTTTTTTGGAAAAAGTTGCTCCCTTAGGTCACTCCTATGGAGAGGAGTGAACTTGACACGTTCATCAACTTTGTTGATTCTTTCCACCCCTCCATTAAGTTCACTCACACGATTTCCGAACTATCGGTTAGTTTCCTGGACATTAATGTAATTCTCCAGAAAAACTGCCTACTCACTTCGGCTTACTTCAAACCTACGGACAGCCACTCTTACCTACTCTATCCCTCGTCTCATCCCAAAACCTGTAAGGATTCTATTCCCTTTTCACAACTTCTTCGCCTCCGTAGGCTGTGTCAATCTAATGAGGACTTTTTGGAAAAGGCGTTGGAAATGGTGGAGTTTTTTAGACAAAGGTCTTACCCTGAAGCTATACTTCAATCTGCACTTCAGTGAGTTAAAAACTTCACTCGTGCCGACGCTTTTCGCTCCAGTGATAGTAATGAAAGGAGCAAATTGGTGCTCACATACCATCCCCACAACATCAGAGCCAAGGAAATATTTTTGAAAAACCGCACTATCCTTCTAGCGGACCCTGAGACAAACAACATATTTTCCACCCCACCTCTCATTGTATTCAGGAGGGACAAAAATCTGCGAGACCTATTGGTTCGTAGCCGTCTGCTTATTCCGTCCTCCCATCTGGGCACCAAGCCATGTGGTCGTAATCGCTGCAAGACATGTCCCTTTGTTACCCAGACGGACCAGATTGTCTTCCCTAAGGGGATATTCAAGATTAGGAATGGCTATCTTTGTACCAGCCGCAATGTGGTCTAAACCATTGTGTGTAAGCGCTGTCCTTTGAAGTACATTGGTGAGACGGGGAGGTTACTCTCGTGCCGTATAGCTGAGCATGTACGTGGCATTAAACAAGACAAACAGTGTCCTGTCTCCCGACACTTCAATGGACGTGACCACATGGGCGTCGATGACATGTCTGTCACCGCCTTGGTTTCTTGTACATACACACCCAGCCGGGTCAGTCTGGAGAATAGACTAATCCATGAGTATGGGACTCTTACACCACATGGGATCAACGTTGTGTTCCCACTGACAAGCTGATTCATTGGCCACACCCACCCTATCCTTTCCTATATAAGCTCTTACTTTTCTCTCCTTACTTTATCCCTACTGGACTACTTGGATTTCACCGCAGCTAAGTGTTTTTTAAAAATTATTATTTCGTTTTTTTTCGTTTCATTTGTGTACTATTTGTCCGTTGAGGAAGGCTCTTTGCCGAAACGTTCGCTGTTGTGTTTTTTTCTGTCAGGCCTACTAATACCCTGTTTTTACACGCTTTTATTTAAGTCACAATGTTTGTATGTTGTATCCATCCATCCTTCCATCCATCCATCCTTCCTTCAAAACTTGAAACGTAAAATTATACCACTTCTGATGGTCCTAGAGATATAAAAATTTTACCACAGATAGATCTTGGATGACAATGCATTGTATCAAAATTTCAGATCGATCGAATGTACCGTATTGAAATTATTGCATTTTTAGTTTATCTATAGTCTATATATAAGCATCGGTACCCGTCTGCTTTGTTGAAATCCATGAGTTCACCACGTGAACACAACACTATGGTATAAAACGTTGGGTGGGCGCTTATGAGGTGTTTGGTATAAAAAAAATAGTTGTAAAAAAGATGTGTGGGCTTCAGACGTGAATTTTAAAGAGTTTTTATTATAAGTTTTAAAAAAATAGCTGTAAAAACAAAGTTTTTGACTATAAATCCCTTATATATGAGACATAACTAAAAGTAGTGATTATGTTAAAAGCGTGTCCTTTTTAAAAAAAGATTTTTAAAAATATTTAATTATTAGAATGTATAGTCGTCTGCTAGAGTTGACCTCCACGGCTCACTAGTTTCACTCCAGCCCAAATTCCCGTGTTTACATCAAGGGTAGGGGAGATCAGCGCGTTTCAGTCTGTAAATGTTTTTAAATAAAAGCGTGTCCTTTTTAAAAAAAAGATTTTTTTACATTTTACCTATTATATTATACATTTTCCCTTGGGGGGGGCGAAGATTCACATAATGAGTGACGCAGAAAGGGAAAGTCCATTTTTCATGGAAATTCATTTGTGAGCCTGCACTTCCTCCCCTATGTATTATTGTGTTAAGCACTCGGTCTGTTAGCGTATTGTTTTCATTTGTGATCAACCGTTTTTTACAAATTTTGTATTCAGACAGTATTTGTAATTTTTTTATGTGCAAAGTGTAATAACCTGTGCTAAAATGTCTGTGAAAAAAACAAACACAAGAAGACAATCATAAGAGAGAGAAAAAAAACTGTTGAAATGAAACGTAAAACCATTGAAAAGTGAGAACAAGGTGCCTAATCTAGCGCGCAACTACAATTGGCCAACATCAACGACCTGCACTATTCTCAAGAACAATTAAGGAGATGGATGCTTCAAAGGGAGTCTCAAGAATGTCTATGAAACGGTTACGACACATTTTCGTAAATTTTGAAGCATTGACAAAAACAAATGTCTTTGGACAGTTTTCTGGTTAAAAAAGAATAATTATTTGTCATAAATTCATATTTTTTAAAACATTTTTTGTTTCAAATCGAAATTGTATTCTAGTTGTTTGACTCTAACAATTCATAAGTAATTTTATTTGAATAGATGTTAATATTTTTTTTTAAATTAGTTTTTTTTTCAGCATGGAACAGATTATTGAATTTTATCTTGATTTGAATGGGAAATATTGTTTCGTATAACGAATGATTCGCTTAACGAGTAAGACTCTAGAACGAATTAAATTCGTTATGAGAGGTTTGACTGTATTTCTTAATGTTGAAAGAATTTTGTGTCAAAAAAATATATATATATACATGTATATATATAAAATATACACTATATACTAAAAATTACATTTTATTAGGGCTGCGGAAATTAATTAATTGATTAATCGTTAAAAATTTTAATCGATTAAAATTAATTTGATCGATAAAAATTCAATTAAAATTTAAGAAAATATTTCTTCTAATATTTATTAATAATTTATATTTTTTGTTGCTTGCATATTTTTTCCCTCGTATTATTATTATTTATTTAGACGTTCATACGTAAACAAAAAGGTTTTTTTTCCTTATTTCTTGTATAGCTGAACAAATTTGCTGTGTTACGTCACAAAATTGGGGAGCCATGGAATTACCACGACTTGACAGATTTCACGAAATATTGAATTGCGACTTAACAGGATCTATATATGCGTTATACAAATATAATTAATAGAAATTAATTGATTAAATTTTTTATCGATTAATCAAACAAAAAATTTTTTGTACCAGCCCTACATTTTATACATATTATTAGATATACAGTACTATTTACTACATTTCAATTATTATACATTTTGTACATACATATCTATTTAATGTATGAATTTAATTTTTAAAACAAAAATAAATGAATAAAAATTTAATAAACTCAAATAATTTGTGCATTTTAAAACAAAATTGCTTTTTAAAGAATTAAAAAAAGTGATTCTTTTGTGATTTTTTTCCATTATTTTTAGCATCAAATTTGTTTATATTGATGATATTCATATACCATAGTCCATTGTAGTATTCATTGCCTTTGAAATATGCATCCAAAATAACTAAGCTTTGTATCATGATGTTCCACATTGGTGATTAAATATAATTCTCTGTATTTAGTTTTTATAATAAACATACAAAAATTGACTCATCTAAAAAAAACTTACATAAAGGTTTAAATGTATGTGTTAGTGTTATAATTTTAAAAAAAAAGAGTTGATTTATTAGAGTAAAGAGTTTTAGAAATATTGGACATTTGTCAAAGTAATGACAAATCTTTTGAAATTGAATTAATTGATGAAAATGGAACACATTTAGAATTAACACATTCAAAAGAGTTTTTTTTAAATCCTAATATTTTATTGAAAGGAAATTTTTAATCACCCTTAAAATGTATTAATTAATGGGATTAAGGTTTATGTCTTACAGTATGTATAATACTGTCGAACCGAGGCAAATGAGAGTCACGGGTTCTAGCCTCGGTACTGGCAAGGCCCCCGGGGCATTATGCTAGCCACACATAACGTTTAAAAATAACTGTGAAACCAAACAACTGAACTTGACTGAAGTAGTACGAGAATGAGAAACTCCTATTGTGGAATTGAACACTTTTAAAACTGTATCGGATCAAATTCAAACACCCAATTAAATTTCAACAAACGTACACTGACTTATTTAGATGACAAATAATATAAATTGCCATTCATAACGTACCGATGAAAATTTGCAATTTCGATTACTGTTTGTATAGTGATGTTAGGAAACACTCCGGCATAGTAACATTAACTTCACCAAATTCTACACGGATCATATGTTAACTAATGGAGAAATTTGTTACATATGTTCTTGGCTTAATTTCGTTTTGAAGCATTATTATTCTGCTTCTGTTACCGTTTATTTTGTAGCATAGACGCACCAATATTTTGTAGCATAGACGCGCCAATATTTTGAAGCATAGACGCACCAATATTTTGTAGCATAGACGCACCAATATTTTGTAGCATAGACGCGCCAAACGAATCAAAGGTGTTATCATCTACTGGGTTTAAAAAAAAACAGGCAGAGAATAATCCCCAAAGTAGCCAATCTTGACTCTAGTACTCAACCAAACCACTTTTTATGTGTGCGCGTGAGTGAAAATGGAAGGGATTGAGAAACCAGACTTCAAAAACAATCATATTCATATCAATAAAGAACACCAATGCGTTGCGAGTTGTGGCTAAAGAAACTGATAGGGACATTTTTGTTTTCAAAAAGAATTAGGCTTAACGTAGCCACAGAGAGGCTAATATCTTATCTGTTGCAGACGCTCCTTCTGTATGCTTATCTATGGTTTGTGTTTATTCCTGCATTCTTATTAGAGTTTTAAATGTTGATAAAGTGTTGGTATTCCACCACGCCCGAATTCCGGACAGGAAGAACGAAAATTTGTTTGTGTTTGTTCTTGCATACGGAATAAGAAAGTTTTATTTTTAAAATCCTTATGCCAATCTGAGTGTTGTATTAAATTATCTTTGTGTTGTATTTCTAAATTAGAATTAATTGCTTTATGTATGATTACTACTTTACTCTCGGTTCTTCAATCCTCCAGTCAAACAATTTCAAGGTTTAATGATTTATAACCTAATTGTGTTATTTTTGTCAGTTCTGAATATTCTCCAGTAATGAATCTGGCAGCTCTATTTTGAATTTGTTCTAGTTTATTAATGTTTTCTTTGGTTGATGGGTCCCATACAGAAGATGCATATTCTATATTTACAGATCTCTATTATTGTGACGAGTTGGGGGGGGGGAATCGCGTGACGTCCTTTATGGGCGACTCCTACTATCTCAATAATAACGAATTTGAATTTGTACTTTTAAGGAAAAACAACAACACGTTATTTAAACCTGGTTTGTTTAGTTTAAATGTTGCTACAATGAAATAAACTTTATTTTGCACAGGACCCAGTAGTTTCCTCATCCCAAAAACCTTATTAGTTTTTAAATTAATAGCTACGCCATGCCCATTTGAATTTGCAAAGAATTTTGTTTAACTGTGTTCTTGTGTTTTGAACAGATTTATTTATGGAATTTTTTTTAAATTATAAGTTTAAAATTGGATCGACAGTTTGATTTTGGGTTGATTTATTTCTGTTGATAATTTATTTTTGTTTATTTAGGGGAGTATAAATTTATTTATTACAGTATACTCAAGCGGATATATCCCCCTTTCCGATGACATAAATTAAGGAGTTCGCCAGTTGGTTGGGGGTGCAGACTGTATGTGGAGGGATTTATTTTTATCTTAAAAAGTATTAATTTATTATTTTTCTTCATTAATACCTTCTGTGGGCGCAAACAGCTTCAATATAAAGTTAACAAGTAACTGAATGAATTAATAATTTATGTGCAATTTCCTTTAATTTGAATTACATAATTATAATAATATACGGGGTCTCGGCCAGAAAGGAAGACAACTCTAAACAAATATAAAACAGCTGTTTGTTTACTAAATGAAAATAATAAATGACAAATGACTTAACGGAACGCTCGTAATAGTAATAGTATAGCTAATCACGAATTATGATGAAAATTTTGCTATAGATTAATCAATTTTAAACGCCTAATCAGCATTTAATTTATAAATTGATTGAAGTATTCTGCACAATAATATTGATACTATACAGACCATCTAAGTCCAAGTAAAAGTTGAGATATTTATTATGACTTACGTTTCAGTTTCAGGGTAATCCCTTGCCTTGCCTTATGATTATGCCTATGCCTTATAATTTCAGCGCATTTTATATTTCAAGTCATCAAAAAAACATTTTTTAAAACTTACTTCATTAATTATTATTATGAAATCTATTTTAAAATTAAAACATTATTTTTTGTTGAAATAAAATCACTATTTTACGAAATAAAAATTTGTATATTTCACTATCTTAAAGGTTTTTAAAAGTAAAAGCAGACTTCCAACAACAAAGAGGCCGTTTGTCACAGAAGATAGTATCTTCTGTGACAAACGGCCCCTTTGTTGTTGGAAGTCTGCTTTTAAAAACCTTTTTCTAAGTTAAAAAAACCCCATTTAAGTTTAAGCTCAACAAAACACACGAAAAACTAATTGTAAAAGTAAAGCATTAAATACTTTTTTTAAATTTCTGATTTAAGTGTTTAAATTAGTAAAAGTAAGTTATTTTATTTATTTTGTTCTAAAAATTTAAAATGCACTGAAATAAGGGATTACCTAGTTTTAGTTTGTGTAGCCCAAAGACTAACGACTAAAGAAAAGATTCTAATTCTATTATTCGAAGACTAAGATCTATATTCTATACCGGGTAAATGTAAATATGGCTGTTCATGTTGCTGTATTTTATTTATCATTTTTTAGTCTACTACTACTAGTCTACTTCCCGTTTCAAAGTTGACAGTTCTCAATTATTTAAATGTACCCCTCTACTACATAATTGTCATGTCATAATAATAATAATATTATTATAATATATGTTATCTTATCTTTTCTTATCTGATTGTTAAAAAATAAAGTAAAGACGCTCCTTATATTCAGAAGATTATTATAATTGCATTTTACACTTATCTATGGTTTGTGTCTAGTCCTGCATTCTAATTAGAGTTTTTAATGTTGATAAAGTGTTGGGTTTCCTGGTTTCTTCAGGCAATCCATTCCACGCCCAAATTCCGGATGGGAAAAACAAGAATTTGTATGTGTTTGTTCTTGCATACGGACTAAGGAAGGTATTTTTTATCCTTATGCCTTGCCTTATGTCTATCCGAGGGTTGTATTAAGTTATCTTTGTTTTGTATTTCTAAATTTGAATTAAATTATTTCGGTATTATTACTACTTTACTCTTGGTTCTTCTATTTCTGTCCTTTAGGGTTTCAAGTTCAAGGTTTAATGATTTATGGTGTTATTCTTGTAAGTTTTGATTATTCTCCATTAATGAATCTGGCAGCTCTAGTTTTTCAAAAAAATATTTTCTTTGGTGTATGGGTCTCCATATAGAAGATGCATATTCTAGTATAGGTCTCACCAAAGTGAGGTAGCATTTTAGTTTTATATTCTTATTACATCTGTAAAACTTTCTTTTTATAAAGCCTAAGGTTTTGTTTTTGATTTTTTAATAACTTCATTGTCATGGGGATGCCATGATAGTTTCACATTTATTATGCAAAAGTATTTTGCATCTTTAGTTTGGGTTAATTCCTTTCCATGAATGAAATATTTTCAATTTATTTGTTTCTTTTTCTTTGTTACTCTAAACAGTTTACACTTTTCTGGGTGGATAGACATACTCCAGTTAGTTTCCCATTTTATCAATTCATCTAAGTCTTTTTGTAAAATTTTGTTATCTTGTTCTGATTTAATTGTTCTATAGATTATACAATCACCAGCAAATAACCTAACACTTTTTCCTGTTGAGATGTTGTTGGGTAAATCATTTATATAAATTAAAAATAGTACAGGACCTAGCACAGTTCCTTGTGGAACTCCTGATTGAACCGTTATTGGTGCAGATTTAGATCTATTAATTATTACAGTTTGCTCTCTACCCAAAAGGAAGTCTTGGATCCAGTGATGTAAGCCAACTGCTATTGCTCAATCAAAATTGAGGCTAGAAGACACACAAAATTTATTTTTGTCGGAAATGTCAATTTTAGAGTCACTGGGAAGTGTTATACATATCTAAATATTTATATAATTTGATGACCTTTAACTACTATAAGCACAACAACCTCAGGAATTGTTTAGTTTAAAGTAACTGTAGCCGAGGGGTGGATTTTTAAATAATTGAGAACTGTCAACTTTGAAACAGGAAGTAGACTAAAAAAATCATAAATATAATATAGAATATTTCCGGATGCCGTATTTACCCAATACTCTATAGTCTATAACTATAGTGTGACTATACTATGGTAGGTTATTATAGCCATAGGCTTTAACTATACTATAGTATACAGTATAGTATAGGTATAGACCAAGGGTGGCTAAATCGAGGCTCGCGAGCCGCAAGCAGCACTTGTGTGTTAAACATGCGGCTCCCATACAATTTATGAACGATATGTTACAAGTATTACTGGAAAATTTCCAAGTCCAAGCCATGTTGAATGACCCATAGTGCATCAATGCTGCTATCAACAATTTCATATCTATATATATATTTCGCCTAAACGACCATGGCCAAACGAGCATGACGAATGACCCTCTGACCATCGCTGGGGTCGACAGATCACAGTTGGCAATCGTGGTGGGATGAAAAGAAAAAGGGGGGGGGTGGCAACAATGCTTCTTGAGTTCACTTCTGTTCTTCCTTCAGAGAATAACATATGATTCGTAGTGTAGTGGTTATAACGTCCGCCTTGCAAGCAAAAAGTCGTGGGTTCACGACCCAGCGGGAACAATTTTTAAAAAAAAATTAATGTTTTTTTTCTGCCCGTTCTTTTCCCCATTTTTTCGTGAACATGACTACCCTCCCTAGGGTCGGAAATCACATTTAATGGTTGGCAAGGGATGGTAGTAAAGGGTGGGGGGGCAGGTAAAAACAACTGCTGTGCACATATCTCCACGTTTACTTGCTTTTATTTCATTACTTCGTCCTGCTGTTTACGTCCGTTCTCTCACCCCCACCCCCCGTTCTTTGCACCATCTATGATGAAAAAGTCTGCGGTGTGTGCTACGCTGCGGGTCGTATCTTGTATATTATATTATTTTAAAATGGCTCTTAGTTACTACAGGTCTGGTCACCCCTGGTGTAGACTATTCTATAGTCTATAAATTATACTATATAGGTATAGGGTATAGAGTAGTATATTATATCCTATAGGCCTTTAATACAATTAATTTAAAAAAATAGATTAAAGCAAGTACTTGTATATTAATAAAAATAATTTTAAATAATGAAGTGATAAATAATGCCAAATTAATGCACACTGAGACTTAGTTAATCACTTACAAACACAATAAACATAGGCCCTAATTAATTATTACATCATTAAGTTAATGATTGAGTTAATAGCTAAATAAAAAGCCTTCGCCTTAGGCTTAAAGCCTTAGGAATAAAAGCCAATAACTAATACTATTAAGATGATAAGATTGTGTTTAAAAGAATGAGTTCATACTATATTTACGTGTTCTGTGTAAAGTGAGCGTACATTATAAATCCAGATCAATGCCATGCTTAATTAAATGCCTATAAAATTTATAAATATTCTAGATTAGATAGTTAAAGATAGGCCCAATTTCCAGAGAGTATGAAAAATTCCTGCCATAAGTCTTTAACTGCAGTTTAATTATCACTGATGTTGATAATTATAAATCAAGCTTTATTATATTTTTTAAAAAATTTCCATGAACTTTTGGATTATTCCACACAAAAATATAAGTACAAGGTTACATATTTAAGTTGTTGGAGAAATCTAGGTTAATTCTGCTTTATTGAAATACAAATCCTTATTCTTAGCTAAGCTTTATAAATGCAAAAGTATCTTTTGGAGTATTGGAGTAGCATTTTTTTTTCAAGGCAAGGGGATAAATGCATTAAGATTTAAATAAGCCTATTCATCATCTAAAAATATGCCTTTGATGATATAAAATAACGTTTTAATAATTCTATTTGTAATATTTTTGTACATCTCTCTGTTATTGCCATGTTAAAGATGAAGCAAATGAATAGGGAAGGTACAAGAGGCTACTGAATATCCAGTGGGCATACTAATATTTTGTTCCTGAACTTAAACTTTGAAGCAATTGGAAGTTACAGACGTTAAATAGAACAGCCGTGAAAATGGCCAGCACGCTATTTTTCTCTATGAAAATGGCAAATTCATTATTGACCAAAAAATTACCTGTATGTAAAACCTCAAAAAATGCTGTAAAATATTTAACTGCCCTGGGCCTTGCATCTCAGATTATTTTGCCGACTTATGCATGTACAGCTCATTTGGTGAGTGTTCTTTACTAATAATAATATAGTAATATAGTATTTTATATTCAAATATGTTATTAATATTATGAAAATTGATCAGAACATATTGATATTGAAATACTTTTTGATAATTTGTTATTATAAATGAGCAACAAAGCCCGTCCAAGGACGTTCCGCCACCGTTCCGTGGTATGTTGTAACTCCCTCCAACAGCCATCTCGACCGGCATCGCGTCAAAAATACTATTCATTATAGTTAAAATAAATAACTCGTAAAAACAGAGCTTTTGTCGATAAATCCCAATGCGCATAACTCAAAATAAAGTCTTGGAAGAAATACTGCATAAAAAATAACTGGTTTTGAACGTCCGGGTAAACGTGTTCAATATGATTGGCTGTAGCAGTCATGTGTTTGAGGGACCAATCGCTATCGATGACCGCACAGAACATAGCCTTTTATTATATAGGATTCTTATTTGTTAAATTCTATATTATAGGACAAAGAAAAAAATATTTGTGGTGCAGTGCTAAAATGTCAAATTATGCAATTTAATTCTCTTCTTTTAAAGCACATAACTTCAAACAACTGTTCATCTGATGAAGTTTCCAAAGCTCAGACAGCTAAGTTATCAGGGGCTCCTACTATCTTTTCAAAGATAATAGACAAGAAAATACCTGCTAAAATACTCTATGAAGATGATCAGGTAAATACTGTTTCAAGATCAAAAATTAAAATTTTTTGTGGATAATCATTTAGTTATAATTTTATAGGAACCTTCTTGTAACAAATTAAATAGTATTAAAAGAGAAAACATAATGGAGCAACATAGTAAAACATGTTTCAAATAGATATTCAAAGTAAATCAATGCTAATTTTTAGGGCTGTGGAAATTAACGATTAATTTCTCGATTAATCGTTAAAAAATTTTAACTATTAAATTTTTTTAAAAACGATTAATCAACCCACCACTTATAAATGTACTGGAAGTCAAAAAGTAAAATATTTCGGTCGATAAATATAAACTAATTTCTGGATGATTACTCGAACTTTTTAATTTTAAACTATTGACTGACGTGAATGTTCAAAATGTTGATAAAGGTTATTGTGTTCATTGAGAGAAATCGTTTGCCTACCATGCAATGTTCCCTCTAAGTCTAAGCTTCGTTGGTCCATGTGCAAAGTTAAAAAAAACAACTCGTGTGCAACGTTGCACAACGTCCTTATTTTGTGCAATATTTTACAAAATTTGCTGCGCGGTGATTCTAAACTCCTGCGTTGCGTCGGTCAAATATTTGGGCAGTCGTGCTGCTTAAAGGGAACATTGCTACCATGGTTCCAACACTTCACTTACATATCATCTGCAAACCAAACATCCACTACAGTATCGGAAACTGAGACAATCTAAAGCTATGTGAACGATTGTTCAGGTCGGCTTGTTATATTGTCAATAAAACCCACTATCACTTGAACCAAATAATGTCAATACACTTGTCTCTTTTCATTGTTGGTTAAAAGATGCATATAAAGAAGACATTCCAGTGTTATTTTGATTTTCGACAAGTATTTTAATAAATGTTACTTATGACTACATAAATTTCAATTTTTGGCTTTAATCGAAATTAACAATTAATTAATCGTTAATTTTTGAAAAGTTAACGATTAAATTTAAATTAATCATTAACAGCCCTACTAATTTCAAAATTTGTTATTTAGGTACTAATTTATTTTAGATTTAACCTATTTTAAATTTATATTTAGAGGGGAACTATCTAAATTGCTAATGAAGATTTTATGAGTTTTAGTTTAAGTTTAAGAAATTTACATTTCTTTACTTTTGGCAAATTAAAACTTTAATAGCTTATTTTATTCGTAGTGTTAACTTGCACGGTATCATACCGTGTAAGTTATTTTTTCCCTAAGTTACACGGTATTTGCACATGCGCAGAGACGGTTTTGTAGTCACTTATTTATAATTTTTTAAAACTTACAAATAGTACCGAACGGCCGTGGTCTCATTATTGAGTGTTGGACTGGAGAACGGAATGTAGAAGAATCGGCAGGGGTTCGATTTTCGGTTGAGACTAATATATATTTTTTTTTACAATTCTTAAATTCTTATAATTACGATTAAATTAGATCTTTTACTTTTAGGGTCAGGGTTAGAGTTAGTTGTCTATTTTTTACATTAAAATAGAAAAACAAATATATGGAAATCAATTTAAAATTCTTATTATAATTATTATAATTACTATTAAATTAGATCTTTTAGTTTTAGGGTCAAGGTTAGGGCTAGGGTTAGTTGTCTATTTTTTACATTGAAATAGAAATACAAATATATTGAAATCAATTAAAAATTCTTATTATAATTACGATTAAATTAGATCTTTTAGTTTTAGGGTCAAGGTTAGGGTTAGTTGTCTATTTTGTACATTAAAATAGAAAAACAAATACAGTAATACAGGGACTAAAACTAATTAAATCAATTTAACATTCTTATAATTACAATTATATTGTAATTATTAGTTTTAGGGTCAGGGTTAGGTTTAGTTGTCTATTTTTTAAATTAAAACTTTACCGTACCGTGCAAGTTATTTTTTTACTAACTTACACGGTATCATACCGTGCAAGTTATTTTTTTACTAACTTACACGGTATCATACCGTGCAAGTTAACGGCACCTATTTTATTTTTGAATGTGTACATTCTATATTGTAATATTAGTGCATTGCATTTTCTGATGTTACCCCACAAGCGCCAGTTCACTTCTTGGTTATTCCCAAGAAAATTATACCCATGCTTAGCCTGGCCAATAAAAATGATGATCAGGTGAGATGTTATTTTATTTAATATTATTTAACATACTATTTAAAGTGAGTAAATTATTGATTGAATCATTCACTGAACACTAAGGCCAAAATAAAAATAAATAAGTAAGGGGGGGGGGTTTAGAAAGGGTTACCAAAATACTTATTTTGGTTTTATAGAATGAAAATTCCAGGTTATTGGTATACAAATTTTCATTAAAATATTAGTTTTTTTTTAAACTAAATATCTTTTGTTAAACCATTTTAATGTGTAATGTCACTTAGACATTATATTTTGCTGTTTTATTTTTAAATTTATGTACATAATTGGATTAAATGTAGATCATATTAGTACCTGTTTATAGTACTTTTTTTTCTGTTATCAGTTACTTGGACACTTGCTATTAGTAGCAAAGGATGTGGCTGAACAACAGAAGCTTGAAAAAGGTTACAGAGTTGGTGAGTGTGATTAAATATCAATTACTTATTTAATATTCTTTGTACTTGAGCTATTTAGTTTCAAAAATAAAAATTAACAGTTTGAGATCAGACTTATCTTTTTATTATTTTATGTAAGCTTAAAATAATAATAATAATTTGATAATTTAATAGTATCAGTTAGAAACAAAGTATTTACAAATTCATTTGTTTCCTTGTCTCTCATAACTCACCAGCCTGGTAAATCGTCATCATTTATGTCAATATTATCAGTAAAGAAGTTGTTTTATGATAAATGGAGGCAAATTGTTGTTGTGTGTTTGAGAAATACAATGAAGTCTTGTGTTTAAATTGTTCACATTTGAAAATGTCTAGTGAAGAATATTGATCTCTCTACAGCTAACAAATATGTAAAATGTAATTAAATGGCATTTCCATTTAGTTTATTTTAATTATTGAAATGAAAGGAAGGGTTTTCTGATTTTTAAGTTAAGTACATATGCATTTACTGATACAACATTTAAACCATATTTTTGTGAGGGATATTTTTTACTTAAGAATATATATAATTAATTTTTAGTTTAAGTCTACAGACTTATTTACTTCTCAATAGAAAAAAAGCTGATATTATTTAAGCTATTTCGTAGTATTTGACTAAAAAAAATTTAAGACTAAGATTACTAAGAAGTAATTAAACTATGGTATTCTTTTGTCTAAAATGTTAGGTTTATATGGTCATCTTAAACATTCTGTCCTGTTCTCAACAGTGATCAACAATGGTCCCCATGGTTCTCAATCTGTGTATCATCTGCACATTCATGTTCTTGGAGGGCGGCAGATGGAGTGGCCACCTGGATAACTAAAATGATCCATTTGTTGATTTATTCTTTTGTGGTTATAGAAAATTTAGCCATAGGATTATTTGTAAGCTTGTTAATAAAATTTTTGGCATACATTAAATAAATGTTGGATCAAAAGATTTTTAAAAAAAAATATTGTTTTTTAAAAACAAATTAAGGAAAAATTATTTTTATGCAAAAAGCAGGTTTGAGCAAATGCACAGTTTGACACAAATCGTCATAATTATTACTTTAATGTTCTTTGTGAATGGAGAGAGCTTGTAATGCCAGTAGTTGCTCAGGAAGTAGCTAAGATAATTAATGACCAAAGTTATTTTGCTAATAAATACTTTAACCAACAATATATCTGCTGGATGTTAGATTACAAAACAATTATTTTTGTTGTAATTCATTTATAAATTGTGTATATTAAAATTAAATAAAATAAATGACATGTCTATTTGTAATGTTTATTTATGTTTTTTTAAAGGATTATTTGGTGAATTAGAACAAAAATCTATTGCTTGTTGACACAAAATGGGTTTACTTTCATATCTCAGGTTGTTGTGCAATGGTATCAACTTTTTTCAAAAAAACATTAGAAATTAAACGAAGCAGATAAAACAATCAGGTAAAAGTAAGACAAATTTAAACCTATAAATATCTTACATAAGTGAATTCAATATTTGATTGTTTGAACCATACAAGGATAAGGTTAACTCGAATAATTATTTTAAATCTGACCTTCAGTAACTAATATCTATATTTTCTTTTTAAATCTGACCTTTAGTAACTAATATCTATATTTTCTATCATCTTAAAAGTGGTTAATTATATAATTAATTTTAAATTTCTAAACAGATAAATGCTCCTTGAACATTAATATTAAATGCTGATGTTCTTTAAAGAAACTTCTTTAAAAACAAAAAATCAGCTACAATTAAACCCCTGCCAAGAGATCTTGCCGCCTATCTAAACTTATACAGCCTAATTGAGTTTGTTTTGATGTAGTTTATAATATTTTACATTTAGATATAACATAAATATTTGATAGATTTCACACACACATTTTTATAACACAACAATTATATCATTTTACATGTCAAAAATTTAGACATAACTTTGATTATATTTACAATTATTATAAAAATTTGCTCTGGTACTTCACTGAGAAGAGAGGGTGACTTCTAGGAATCTGTCAATAATCAAGGTATTTTTAAAAAAAAAGTAATTTTAATTTTTGTTACTGATTTTTAAACCATATAACTATAACCAAATTTTGTCAATTTATTACATCGCATAATACAAACAAATATTTAACAAAACATTTCCTGATTTATGATTAATAGATACGATAATATTTTTTAGTTATTTAGTTAGAGCACAATAACAAGTGTCAAACTTTTATTTTTGGTCTGGAAAATTATAGCATAGCATTTAATAAATAGTGTAATAAATGTGATCCAATATGAGTCCATATAATATGAAATAACAAAGAATATTCCTTTTTTAAAACACAAACTTAAAGGCTTTGAAACTTATTTGTCTATATACAGAAATGTTTCACATCAAATACATCCTTTTAAGTAATTAATTATCAAGGAAACAGCAATAGAGGAGAGAAAAAAAATATTATTACGGTTACTAAACAGCGTAAATAAGCAAATAGCAATTCAAATTAAGATTTCAAAAAAGCTTGTTAAGTTAATGCACAACAAAGCCACAAAACTGCTAACTAAATATTTCCCTCAAACATTGGTGTTGAAATTACAATATTTACCTTAAGCCAAACCCAAACCCCAAATTCATTAGTTTCACGACAATTAATCAAATATAACTTATGCAGCAACAAAATGTTAAAAATTTGTAAAATTTGCGTTTGAATTTTGGGTGTAATTTTTTATCTTTTGTAGCGACTGAACACTAAAGCTCTTTTAGTTTAATATAAAAATCATTAGATTACTCAATTGAAACACATATTCAGTAGCAAAATTTTATGCTGAATAGTGTTATTAGGAAATAGTTAAATAAATGAATATCTATACAAACATTTCATCTTCCAAAACCAAATTTGATTGCATATACGGGACCAAATATAATATTTGTAACTTACATTGTGAAATAGGTATGTTTGTAAGATGGCAAAAAAAGTGTGCTACTAAGAATGTTATGGTGCTGTTTGGAGCTTTATACATATTATTTTGTTATTTAAAAAATTAATTACATCTCTAAGATTGAGGATTTAAAAAAAAAGTTCAATACATAAATTAGGTTTTTATGTATACATTGGTAACATTAATAACAGTTATTTTATCTGCATATGAAATAATGCTATAATGTCAATCACATTTTTTTTAGAACATAAAAAAATTCAAAGAAGTTACCTATAAGGGAAAATCACTGAAGCACATCGACCCCACCGAAAACTTAGCTATAAACCAGGCACATGCAAAATTTTAGTTTGGATCTTCATTCCTTAAGGTAAAAATGTTGAATGGTAAGCAAGACAATGAGAAAATAAATTCAACCTACAGGGATAAACAGCTTAATCCCAGTTTTTATTTGAAAAAAATTAAGTGTGTGTTCAATTGTCTAAAGTATATGTATTACTAACAAATTAAAAATGATAAAATTACTGACTGTTCCATTATTTTATTCTAATTAATTCAACCATGATTAAGATATGTAATGTTTGTATTTAAAATGTGAGATTTCAGTCAGATTTCAGTCACTGAGAAAAACTAAGTTTGAAGAGAGAGAGAGATCTAAAGAGTTCCACTATATTATTTATTAGCAGATACTCTTGCAGGTCAAACAACAACATGTGTCAGGCCATGGTTTGCACATGCCAGGTTTAGAACCAGATGTGCATGGACAGTCAAGGTAACGACTAGCTGAAATAACTTAATATAAACCGTCAGAACATTGGATATTTACATCTTCAATGTCCAAATTACCCAGCATACTGATTTTACACCAATGGCGGCAAGCCTGCCTTTTCTCTGCATTTCTGTATAGTAGCTCGAAGCATGAACTGTTTTCTTGATAATTCTCTTACCCTCTGTTAAAAAAAATGATTTAGAAATGAAATCCACATTTCTGTTGTGAGATATTTTTAAGTTTCAATATGATGCAAAATCACTACAATATAGACATGTTAATCTTGATTTGATGTAATTTAATAGTTCAAAGATACATTTTTATCTGTAATAAATTACCTTTAAAAATGATTCCAGCTCTATAACATTTTTTCTAAGTGCCTCTCCTAAATAGTAAATAGCATCTTCTATGGCTTGCTCTTCTGCAAACGCATCCACTAATCTGAAATGGTTTCAATATTATTAAAGTATAAAGAATGACTCATAAAGATAATTTTTCGAATCACAAAATTTGTGTTTCACACAGTAGCCTGACAGCCAGAATAGCCGCAATACTAGGAGATAAAATTCTAAAAAAATTTAAAGTGACGTTAATCTTCAGTATCGTTATTGCCATGACATTAAAAATAATTTTTTAAAACCACTTTTGTACTAACTGAACTAACTGTGCCAAGAAAAGTGCCAATGACAAACAATGTTCCCTCTAAGGTTTGTTGGTCCTTGTGCAAAGTAAAAAAGCTTGTGGGAAAAGTTGAATAGCCTTCGTATTTTGTGCAATACTTTATTGGTCAGTTATATGAATGGCTGAGCACCTTAAAGGGAACATTGTTGACAAGCCCTGCACTTGATTACCATATTTTATAAAAAAATTAAATAACTACTATACAATTAAAAATCAATGTTTATTGTTGAGGGAATTTAAAGAAGAGAAACAATCTAAAAACTCTAAATTTATGCAATTAATGGATGACACTTAAGGCAGGATTGTTTTAAATGTGAACGGCATAAATACTTGGGGAAGAAATTTAGCGAAACAAATGATAGATATGTGAGGTTAGCCTTTTTGCACCAAACCATTAAATATCTACTCACTGCCTATACAGAGGTGTAGTCGTTACAACAGCTTCATCAACACTCAGGTTCTCATTTGATTCCATTTTCTGAATGGCATCTTTCACTTCTTTATCTTTATCCTTCAGTAACGATATATTCTTTTCTATCTCATCCTAAAAAAATATGTTTTTAAAACTTTAAATGACATAATTTTTTTTACAAATTCAAAGCAGACAATAATTATGAATACACATCAGCCATATATTCAATACATATTAGATCCATGAAGTTTAATATGCTTTTTTTTCTGGAGTGTAAAGATTATTTTGATATATAAAATGACAAGGAAGATGAATTCAGTATCCCCAAATAGACAAAATATGAAATAAAGTTCATAAAGGAGACACTAAACATTCGGGAATTTATTGGCTTATGTGAGGAGTCTGACCTTTGCCGAAAAGTGAGAAAAATAGCACTAACAAAATAGCACTAACATAGACTTAGACAAAAATCAAGTATCCCCTTATAAACTTTTTATGTTTGTTTTAAATTCATACTAATGTAGTCAGTTTGCACCATTGATTGGATAATTATAAACTGCCACAATTTGACATCTCTATTTTGCTAATCTGTCATGAAGTTTAGGGTTGGGCCCAGAGTTCATGACATCGAACTCATTTATAAGTGTCATCTCCACTTACACGTACAAAAGCATATAATTCACACATTCAGTCACATTAATTCTTATGACCAATATGTCAGTTTGTGGATTTCCAATGACAAAATTGAAATGTTATTAGTTTATTTACAAAAATAGAAATCTTGGTGACAGGAGTAGACATTGACATACAAGTGTAAATAGACGATTTGAAGAAAAAAAAAGTGATTTTATCATTTCAGGGTTCCCACTTTTTTTCAGCAAAAAAATTCATGACTATTTCAAGACTTTTTCAAGACTAAAATAGAAAAATTCAAGACTAAAAACCGTGACGTCACGGCATTTAAAAAAAAAGAAACATAACAGAAAATACTTATTTAATAAGAAATTTGGATTATAGATTAATATTAATTAATATGTAATAATAATGATATGTAATGGGTTTTTTTAGGTATTTATTCAATGTTTCATCAGATGTCAATACATAGGGCGGATCCTTAGTTAATTTTTCCTACAGAGATGAAAAATATAGGGCAAGCCCAAAACATGTCATATAAGTCATTTTGTTTCTCAAAGGCTTTTTGTTTGGCCAATGTACATGTTGGAAACATCTTTTGAAAATTTTTCACCACATCTGATTGATAATTAAATGCATAATTGGAACAAATGCACCTAGCGCCCATAAGAGATCTGCGTTCAATGTATCATTTGTGGACACAAAATTGATTATTGTTGGGTGTATGTTTGAACATGTTGCTTTATCAGTTAGTTTCTCCTGGACAGATGCATCTGATGTATTCTTTGCAGAAAAATCATCCTCTTGAACTTTCATAAAAAATATTTATTTTTGCTGACTGAGTCTCTTTATTTTATCAGCATATTTCTTTCCTTTCATGTGGGACAAAAGTGCTGACTTTCCCATTGCAGCTAGGCACAGTTGAAGATTTCTGAAAAATTTAAATTTAGAAAACAGTGTTAATTTTGGGTGGACCTAAATAATACTAATGACCAATTAAAAAATTGTAATTGACACTAACAGCATCTTTCATCATTATTGTCAGTTTGCAATTATTTATATATTTAGCAGTCAATTTGAACAATTACTAGTAATAGGCTTATACTTATACTTATTGAGTTCTCAAAATTATTATTTATAGATGCAAAGCAATTTTAATATAACTTGTTTTTTTACAACTACAAGCGCGTACGCAGGCCAAGGATGGGCTCGTCTACATTTAACAAGCGTTTAGCGTTAGTTAATAATACTTTAGTAGTTAATAGGGTGCTATATTTAAATAAATACAGCAATCGAGGCTAATATAGGCCATCTACACCTCAATTTTTTTTTCAGAAATTCAAAGTCTATGTCTTTTATATTAAATATGTCGGCATTTTTTATTTATACTTTTCTTTAAGCACTGACCATTCATGATTATGAAGTGACACCGCCCCCTTTTTAATGACGTAAGTCCCCGGTGCTTATAAAATATTCAATTATTTTGCCTTTTAACATTTAAATATTTTATAATTGAACTTTAAAGATTATCCCATATGTCATATGTAATTAGTTTAATAATATACTTCATTTAATTTAGACGACTAAACCCTGCAGAGCTATTATTATAAAAATAATAAAATTTCATAATGTACCGTGTGCTGAGTCTGCAGACTAGTTGTCCTTGGCAACAATTACTATTCACTCAACCATTTTTATTCTTAATACTACAATGTCTTCAATAGCTTCATTCATTAGATGTGGCTGTGTGCAAAATCTATTTAACAATTGGTCCGGGTTAAATTAATTAGTCATGAGCCAAAGTTGAAGGTTCAAAGGGAGGTCATAATTTTATATGAGTACATGTTTATTTAGAATTAAGAGGACAATTCATTTTGTCATGAGTCTTAAATTTAAATAGTCATATGTAATTAGTAAACATTAATTATTTGACATATTAAAATAAATACTTACCACAAAGGCTGCAGAAGATTTTAAATTAACAAAAATCTTGATTTGTAAATCGCGAAGAACAAATTCCAAAATAGTCAAGTATAATCCATTAGTTTGAAGAAAAAATGTGGCAGAACGAAGTATGGAGCTTTCCAAATGCCGCCAGCAGCGGAAGAAACAAGAATTTTAACGCATACGCAGACAATTAAAACTAGTAACTATTAAAAGTAATCAAACATGACAGCGACATAATCGAAGCCTTTAACTTTGGTTAAATTATATTTAATTTTTTATTTTTTAAAATTTTTTCCCGACTGGTCCAAAGATTTCCCGACTATTTCCCGACTTTCAAGACCGGGAAAATTAATTTTAAAATTCCCGACTTTTCCTCGATTTTCCGACTGCGTGGGAACCCTGTATCATTTAAAAATCAAGCTAGAACTGTGTCTTACTTTTTCTTTCTCTAAATCTGAAATGATCATTTCCAATTTCTGTTTGCCAGCTGTTAAATCTTTCTGAGTTTTTGCCAAGACATCCATCTCAGCCTTTGATAAGAAATAAGAGAAAAAGAGAATCATAATATTAAAAAAATACATATTTAAAAAAACAACAACCCAACTTCTCAAACATAAATTCAAATAATGCCTTTTTTGTTGTGGTAATCAATCTTCCCTTATGAAGATTATTTTATTTTGATGCCATACAGTGACTTCCTTTTAAGACTAACATTTTTTTTATAGTTGAATCCACATCATAGTTTTTAGCCAAAGCTTTAGTTTAATAACACATCATGCACAGCGATAAATAAAATGTGATATCTGCCGTACAAATGCATGAACCATGAATGTAACTGCTGAAGCCATGCTTTTTCTTTCTTGATAGAGGAAATTGGTTAATGACCCATTAATGATGCATAAAAACTTTCTGCTTACCTTGATCTAAATACCATAAATGTATGTTAGGTAGATTATATGCCTGTTACAACAAATTATTTCAAATTTATTAATAAAGATGGAGATTTGTTATTCTTTCCAGTCTAAAGAACACAGTCTTCATTGTTTACTTTATCCATGACAAGAAATTTCAAATATAAATATCTAAATTAACTTTTAGAAAGAAAATAAATTGCTCTAGAAATTTCACATAAGATTGTTTGTCGAATTGGAGATTAATCAAAGCATGACAAATTAACAAGAAATATAATTACATCACAAACCAAGAAATGTTTCGGTCTACTTCCAAAAATATTTCGAAAACCTAAATATTCACCTGGGCCTGGGCAAAGGTCTCACGAAGTCTCCTTTTCATTTTATCCTCCACAGCAGACAACATAGATGCCCGTAGGTCAGCCTCAGTAACTGTACCACCGGGACTGAGATGAGGCATTCCAACAGGACCATCTGCTGTGAAAATAATATAATACAAATTACAGAAAGCATTGAAAATCTTACATGTATAGTAAGCTCTGCCCAACAAAAACCTTTGTAAATTACATAGAAAACAATATAATTTTCATGTCAAATATTTTGAAACCAAAACCCATAAGTAAAAGTGAAATATACAATTTCAAATTCTGTGATGATCAACTAGATGATTATTTTTTGTATCAATCACTATTAATCTATAAAAATTACAATTTGCAAGCTTTTACACTGCAATGAAATTAGGAGAAAATAGGAGCCAAAATGCTAAGAGCACTGGAATAGAAAAAGACCACAAAAAATATTTGTAAAAAACAACAAATGATAAAAATCTTGAGGTTTAGTCACATCATAAAATTAGAAATTGACTTACCAACATTATTCATCGAGGGGTAAGGCGGTTGGCTATTGAACTGTGATGGAGGATAACCCCCGGGAAAACTTGCAGCTGGTCCTGGATACACAGGGTTCGCTGGATGAGATGGATAAGGGGGAGGGTAGGAGTTGTTCTGCGTTACAGGGGGATATGGTGGATAAGAAGGATGACTCCCTGGATTAGGATATTGTGGATATCCTCCTTGTGGTGGATACCCAGGTCCCCCACCTCCTGCAGTTGGATATGGGGGTATTGCTGTTGAAAGAATGTACATGTTAAAAGTGTGAGTTATCCAAAGTGAAGGATAAAGGGTCATCAAGTAGGCAATGATCTTTAAAAAAAATTTTAAGATTATTTTTATGAGAAGATAACATTTTTGTTGTAGTTTGAGTGGCATAGACATAGAAGGGACTAGTTCTTCCTGTGACAGGCTATCATTTATACAGCCTCACATAATTTATAAAAAACCAACACACTGACAACACATGTCTATTTACTTCAACCATTGGCAAATGAAATGATTTGATTGAAGCCATGCACAGGTTCACATGTAAATGTTTACATTTTTCATTTACACTACAAAAAAATTGCAATGAATGTTATAGTAAAATAAAACTTACTCCCTTAGAGATAAATATTAATCCAAGGCCTAATAACCCTAAGTTTCATACTTGGCAAGCTTTAAACAATTGAAAACATTTTCAGGTTGTCAAACACATTTTTAAGTTATTCTTCAATCAATCTCAGGTTTTTATGGGCATTCAAACTAGTGTTAAGTTTTATGCTCAATCACTAAAAATAAAAAAAATTAAACTAAACAGTGTTTCCCAATGTAGGTGACAAGTGCAGAATGTAAAATGACAAGGCTGAATTTAATTTTAAGTCTGGAAATTAATTAATATTTAATTTTATTTTGATGTGGCTTCAGGAGGAGGTAATTATGAGTGTATTTAATGACCACTCCAATCTTTTTCACTCCATTTTATTCACACAGTTAACTATACCACTACTTTGTTAACTGTAAGGAACTTAACAGCCAGCAAAATATAAATGTAGTGTAGTTAACAGCAGCCTAAGATCTTTTTTGAGTTTTGAGCTATTCTAAACATTGGGGACCAGGTTTAGAGAGGAAACATAAGTTATCTAGAGTTTTTTTATTACTCAGATAATCAGTGGTGCATTAGAGCCAAAGAATACTGATAAAAAACACACATAGTGGACTTACCACTTCCAACGGGAGGATACGGAGGCTGACCAGGATATGTTAATGGTTGCCTCGACGCAGATGTTCGTGAAAATACTGGACACTCTTCTCCAAATGTAAATGTCAATATCTGAACCAGGCTAAGGAGATCAGAGTTCGGCTTAGGAGAAACAAAGGAGTTCAGTTAATTTTAAATTTCAGATATCTGTCCAAGTATGTTTGAATTCAGATACAATTATATATTTTTAAATATATTATTTTAAAAACTTATGTCTAAAAAGACTAGTTATTTTTCATTACACTTTTTAAAAAAAACAACAAAGTCTTAATCAAATTTAATTGTGTTGGGTAAAATTCAGCAGAGTTTTTTTTTCTTCAAAATTTCAGATGCATAATTTTACTTACATGTTTCCATTCTCGTATCAAAGGCATGTCCACTTTCCCGTTAGTATCCACATACCGGCCAGGTTTTATCTGCATTGTGGATGTTGGTTTGACAAATACCATTGGTGGATTGTAGGGATGTGTTTCCATTACCCATATTGAAATAGGAATATTGTAAATATTTCCTAAAATACATGTAAATAATTTCTTATTACTTTATTTTAGTCATCAAGATGCAAACACAATATATGTGCTGAAACTCTAATAATGATATGAGGTACAAAAACATTAAGGCAATTCTAAATTTTAAAAAATAAATTAATTTAATGTCAAATTGTGTTGTAGTTTTAGTAAATTTAATTGTGTCTCAATTACTTCTTAATTAATTGAAGCTGTCAAAATCTCACCAAGTTTATTAACGATCATGAGTAATCGTAATTTTAAATACATCTTAATGAATTAAAAATAGATAAGTTACATAACAGGCTAAAACAATACCTTTGTAGGTAACTGGAATGGTACCTTCTAGCTGAACTAATTCACGCTGTGTTCCATCATTGAATACTACATTTTTGTTATATAAAATAAAAATGTGAAATTTTCATTAACTAAAGGTCATGTAATTATTACCACATGAAACATTACATATTGAGGGGATAAAACACAATTTTGAAATAACGATATGAGTTTTAAGTCACTCTGTACCAGGTGTTAAGGATTCAAGTTGGAAAAAAAGATTGCTGCAGACTTTAAGCTAACAAAAATTGAAGGCCAGTGTTAAAAAAAATTAAATAAATTTGCTAACATATTCTTCCTAGATTTGATCCTATTCCCCGATGGGATTCCATGTTCTGAGATAATCATTCTCTGATTGCATTCCATCTCCTCCCAAATAAGATTCCATTCCCTGATGGAATACCATTTCATAATAGTTTACCATTAAATAATAAGATGCTTTTCTTGAACTGGAACAGTTTTTAAGTAGACCTAAAGGTAATTTTCACAGGGATCTAATTCCTGGTGAAATACTGATCAAGGTGGGATCCCAAACACTGTTAGATACCCTTTCTAGTTGAATCACATTCCTTAATATGATCCCATATATGTTGGGATTTATTTTCAGCTGGCATCAACTGGTAGAATATTGTTCTTTTTCAGAAAATATTTCTGGTTAGATACCTTTCTTTATATGGGCTTGTTCCCAATGGGATTATGAAGGACATGATTAACATCTTATGCCAAGATCAATCAAAACATGCAGAAGCGCATTGTTGTGTGTAAGTTTTAAACTTCAATAAAGTACAATGTATACAGCTTAAGCCATAATAAGTGGAAATAAATTTGAAACTTTCTAAAAACTTTTAAAATTCTAGATCATTAAAATCATTATTTAACTATGTCCCCACTAAACTAGTGACATATGACTCTTAAATATTCAAATAAGAAAAATTTACAACATGCTTTTTCAACTGTTAATTTAAAATTATAAACATATGAATACTTATAGATTTATAAAGTATTTCTTTAAAAAAAAATTATTTGAATTATACCAAATGGGTCAAAGGTTGGCCGCAAATCTCTGTACTGATTGACAGTTTTTATAATCTCTAACCGTGCTTCATTTGGATGTTTATACTGTGGAACAGAAATGTGACAATCATTTAAACAAGTTGATGTTAATATTACTATAATTAAATAGTTTGATAGAAGAGATATATGCCATATAAATAATAAGCAATCCATTTATTATTTTACTTTTAAAACAAAAATTGGGAACATATTAACACCTTTGAAAAATAGTTATTTAGGAAATCAATTACAGCAGAGCCCGGTTAAGTCGACGGCCTAGGGGTTTGCCAACAGGCGTCGAGATAACAGATGATCGAGTTAAACGAAACCAATATGGTGGCAAAATATTAACATTTGCTTGAAATTTCTTGATGTACATGATGTGGGTTAATTAGTGATGGGACCATTAATCGGAATCGTATCGGAATATCGGGACCCTAATATTTTGTCACTCTTTCCTAAGGTTGTTAAGACAGTTCGTTTTTAAGGACCGTTTAAATATAACCCTTTGTTAAGTTAGCGCTGTTTTTTTCCCTAGTACATAACGAATTCAGCTACTCCTGCCCCGCCACACCGCCATGGCGGGTCCGTTGGTGACATTGTGTCACCTGTGTCACCTCTCTTGCGCGCTTTTTTTTGTGTTTCTTTTTTAATGGGGCTTGATGTTTGTTACACTGTTTCTGCTGAGTTAGCCTCATTTACAGCAGTGATTCCCAGATTGAGCAATACTGCGCCTTGGAGGGCACCTGTGTGACTTTCCTTACAAGCTACACTAATAAATAACCCGCCCCTTGTAGCCTACACATCCCCTCATTGTCCCCTAACCATTCTCTTCCAAACGTCTTCCTTGGGTCCGCCCCCTCAGCTTACAATGGACTCAGAATTCCTTCAGTAACTTGATGCTAATCAGACTAATCAACAACAACAATGGTGTGGGAGATTGAGAGTGGGGGTGGGTAAACTGTCTGTAGTCTGTTATATTATATATCCTAAAATCTGGGGAGCCTTGTTTACAGTAAGCACCCTATGATTTTGGTATCGTCCCATCACTAGCATTAATAAATGAGAATGTACATGCACGTGTTTTTGGAGGTTTTTTTTACACAACAGCTTTGCCGTTATTTGTTTGATGAAGCGATCGGCATGCTATAAAAATGTACATACATGTTTGCAAAAGGCATATGTGCACCAACTAACAGCAGAAATTTACCAATATAAAATAAAAACCACCGTCGATTCTCGATACAAACCTTTCTTTTCTTTTCTAAAGATATTCATTTATCTTAAAAAATAAAATAATTAATGCATTAGGAAATGAATTAAGTTTAATAATAAGATAACATGCACTGCAAAATAATGACGATTAAAGACCAATAACGCGATTTTCGAGCACCTCAGGTGAATACATACTCGATAGAATCGCGTCAAACTAATTCACACCTGGATCAAAGTGAAACAAGATAAAAACATCTGGTAATCTGCGTTATTTAGGTTTAGTTTTATAATTTTTATTTGTTAGTTTAGGTTTGGGGTTAGGTATAGATATAATTATGAATTTAGGGTTAAGGTTAGGTTTAGTTTTAGAATTTTAATAGTTGAATTTTCCAATTTTCGTGTCACGTTTGCATGCTGCATAGCAACAAAGATGGCGGCCATGAATGTGGGAACGTCAACTCCGAATTTACCAAAGTTTTTTCTTCAACTTCAAGCAAGCAAACAATCAAGCAGGCGCCACGAGTTAATATAAAGGATTTAACAAGAGAATGGATCAAATTTTCGCCTGGTGTCGACTGATTTGACATCAAAGTAAAGTGCCCGTAAAGTTCAGCTCTCTTCCGCGACGTCGTCAAAACAGCGAATTCAAAAAAAAATTTGTCTGATCAAAGAAGTAAACCGTAATAATATTCAAATTTTATGCAATTAATATAAGTATAAGTATTAGTATTAAAACGGCATATTAGTATATAACTTATAACTCTTATAGTTATAGCTTAAACTTAAACATACAATTTGTATCTACATTTTGTTTCCTTATAATTTTAACTGATCATATATCATAAGGATTCTAAATTAAATAAAAAGGGCATCATCTACAGTACAGTACAGACTGCATTAATAATGATCACCACTTGGTCACTCACTGAGTAACTGGTGACACTGACTTTTGACTGACCGGGGTATCGCAGTTTCAGTTAGACTTCTAAAACACAGTTTACACAGTATGCAGGCGATGTTTTCCCTAATTACCTTAGATAAAAATCCTCTCAAAGCTTGATCGTATTGCGTCATTTTAATATTTTTGTATTAATCAGTCATGACAACTATTTCCTCAAACACTAGGGAAAATAAAGTTCTTAACAGTGTTTAAATGTATTTCTCAGAATCAAGATTAGGCTGCCATATTGATAAATAGGATAATTAACTTTTCCTAAACATTACTGAAGAGTTCTGTTGGGAATAGCACCAGCTGATTTAAGTTGGCATAATGATGTTTACAAGACAAACGTATTTTAGTGTTAATCAGTCAGAATTTAACTGGCCTATATACTTATAGACAATTGTCAAAATCCAATTACACGTAATAATCAGATTTAATTCATAGTTGAGTGGCTGCTGCATTGCGCTAAATTAGTTAAATCCGCTAAGCTAAATATAGAAAGCGAGTCAAAGCAGTATGACTGTGAGTCACTGTGTCAGTGTGACTGTGACAATCAGTGGCACTAGTGACAGATTGCCTAATAAATTCAATTTAAATCTGTAGTACGTTTCTACCTGTGTAATGTTTATTTAAAGGTTATATTCTTGCCCCTGATTATAGCGAGTCGTCCATAAATGACATCACGTGCCTAAAAAAATAGGGGGAGGGGGTTTCGGATTTGGGACGATGTGTGTCGAGGGGGAGGGGGTATTTAAGAAATGAGACGTCACATAAAAAACGCGCAACTTTAAATAAAAGTTCCACTTCAATATTTGATTGTTTGCAAATTATTTGATGACGTTTTCAATGGCTTCACACATGTTACGATATTAGAGTGCCGTCTTACACTAAATACATTTTTAAATGAAAATTTAAAAAAGTAAAAAAAAACGTTTTTGATTATAAATCCTTTATTTACGAGACATAACTAAAAGTATGTTCATTATAATACGTATCACACGACAATAAAAAATCCAAAATTGTAGTTATGTCTCATATATAAAGGATTTATAGTATAAAAAAAAAGACTACAGTCTGCCTGCTACATTTCAGCTCGATTTGATCAATGGAAAAGTTATAAAAACATGTTTAATAAAGTGCGCACCGCGAGACAGACTAGTAATTACTAGCAATTACATTTAAAAATCGGGAATATATTTTTTAAAAGTAACGTCAATATACTATGCACCGAACCGCGCGACAGGAAAATATTAAAAAGGTTTGTCAATATAATACGCTTCGCGACATTCTAGGACCGTGATTCTCATAGCAGGCGCTACCGCCCCCTTGTGGGGGCTGAAGTGATCCAGGGGGCGGTGAAGGCCACGGGTCAATTTGGGGGGCGGTGAATAACTGTAAGGGGGCGGTGAAAGCATAAAAAAGGAAGAGAAGATTTAGAAAAATATGATTTATGTATTCTGCTCATAAGGTTCTATTTTTCATGTAAAAACGTTTTGGACATTGGTTTGGTTACCGCATTTGCATTTAGCTGGTTTTTCTATGTGTGCAATTGCGCACTTCCAGACTGCAAGAACATTTGAAATAAAATTAACGGGAAGAAAAAAGATAAGGATTTATATAATTTGCAAACACTAAAATAAAAATTTATCAAACAACTGACTTTGACAAAACTCTTTTCAACAGCAACCACACAAGATGGCAATGGGTTGCTAGCTTCTTACAATATTTCGTTATTGATTGCCTAATCGGGTAAATCTCATGCTATTGGTAAAGAACAAATTATACCGGCTATAATTGAATTAATACGGACTGTGGTACATAAGCAAGCATTTGATATTTACAAGAAAAATTCGTTTAGCAATAATACAGTTTAAATCAGAACTGATGAAAAGGCTCAAGGTGTTGAAGATACATTGTGTAGCTATTTAAAACATCTCTGTTTTCTATTCAACTTAAGGAGTCAACTTTGCCAGTAAATGAGCCTTTACTTTTGTGTTAGTTTATCAAATTGTATATCTCACATTAAATCCCACAATCGATCACAATAAATATCAATAAAAACTTAGAGTTCTGAGTCCCCCTGTGTGACTACTTAGTTTGTGACTGAAAAATTATTTTCTGCTTTTTCATGCGAGATTCTACATTCCTCACTGCAGCTGGGCCTCATCTTTAAAAAAAATAATTTTTTGTTCATTTTTATTCTCTTTTATTAATACTTTTATGTGGGCTTTTCTCTTCTACATGATGTTACCCTTTTTATTTAATAGATTTTTTATTAATGATTTTATAATTATTTTCTTTAAATTAAGAAATTGAAACAAAATACATTTCATTCATTAATAAGTGGGAATAAATAAATAAAATTGTTACGGAACGAAAAACATCGATCGCATTGTCAATTGTGACAGCAGAATTTTGGTAAATAGAGAAAAAGCAATTAAAACTTAAAAACTGTTCAACTGTTGTTGTTTTCATGTATAAATGTTTTCAAGAACGATGTAGATGACAAGCGTAGCCGCAATTTTATGTCGTCTTCTTTTCAATGAAAGGGCAATCTAGAAAAAGAAAAATATATAAAAATTTTACATTTCGCATACATGTCATTATAAATCTTTATATCTTAAAAGATTCACCGACAAAACGGCCCCGGACAAAACGGCCCCGACATAACGGCCCCGACGAAACGGCCCTGGACTTATAGATGGACTAAATGTAAAATGTCTAATCAAATATTAAATTCGTATTTTTACTCACCTATTCAGTGTCAGGTTTTGCTAATTAAACAATAATAATGACATCACAATAGTGAATTTTATAGCCTTTACGCGAAATGGTACCAATCGCGACTGTTTGTTGACAAGAAACAATATAATAACATCACAAGATATAATTTTACAATTGTACCACTTTATTTAAGGCTGAAAAAGTTGACAAAAGCTTACAATGAAAAAAAAAGGTTTTTGTTGGAAAATGTTAACAATTTGTCTGGGGCCGTTTTGACCGGGGCCGTTATGTCGGGGCCGTTTTGATGGGTCACCATCTTAAAACTTAAAACTAAATGACGGTTGCAAGTTGCCACGATTTCAGATGAATTGAATTTAAATAAACCAATGAGTCGTAATTTTATAAAAACAATTATGACAGATCTATGGCGGATTAAGGGGGTGCTGATTGGGCTTAAGCCAGGGGCCCCCAAGGATTTAGGGGCCCCAAACTTGTTATATTGTATAATAAAGGTGACTGGACCGGGCCCCAGGTGGGATTGCAGCCAGGGGCCCCGTGCATCCTTAATCCGCCCCTGTGACAGATGCCCTCACATAGTGTACTAAACAACTTCCAAAAGTTTCATGGTTTTCTGTTTGTTAAATTAAAATTTTAATTTCTTACATAACAAAACAAAATTAGACATCATTGGTCCCCGGCCCCTAATTAGCGATAATTCTGAAAGAAAAAATTGCCATTGTAATCATAAAATTCTCAAGGTATCAGTGTGATCGGTTGAATAAACTAGTATTTATAAAGCTTTTTTAAAATTATTTTTTTAACTAAATAATGACATTAATCATTAATGGCCCTGCACCCAAAAGCTACACGACGTTAAATTCAAAACTCCTGTAAATTGAAATCTTTTTCATGATTGACATGTGTATTTATATATTATGTCAATATATTTTTAAGTTGAATGGTGGATAACGTCTTGAAAGCTTTAAAAAAACGATCTGTGGCTCCGTCTAAAAAAAGGAATAGACTATTGGATTTCAATGCCCTATTTCTTTTTATCTTTTACCGACGCTCCATCTACACAGAAGATTATTGCGCCCTACGTACTTCTAGGAACGTATTGGCAAGTGAAGCAGCTTTCACAGGCCACGGCAGTGAGGGACCAAGCCAATCCCAGCCGCCTTTGTTTCCCTAACTAGTGGCACCCATTCAGAGCTCAGGGACCCCTTGGCCCGGGTGTAACAGGCCAGATTAAACCCCCGACCAGAATATACCCGGGTATAATCTGGCCTAGGCCAGAATATACCCCGGGGGTTAAACTGGCCTAGGTCAGAATATACCCCTCCAGGCCAGAATATACCCCTTTGACAACATGTGGATATATAGTAAAAATGAATGAATGGCTATTTAGATACTCTATCGGAGTTTTAGCTTTGTCAGAGAAGTTAAACTCATTTCTTAAGTAGGAAAGATGTTTTATTTACGATAAATAAAAATAATACTAATAAAATAATTTATTTATTCCGTTGTCTGATAGGAGTTTAACTTTTTATCTAAAGTTACAGTCTACACAAGATTAGGGCTGTCAATTTTGTTGAAAAAAGCTGCCCGGGTACCCGTGAAAATTTCGAACGGGTACCCGGGTTACCCGTTCTAAACTTAAACGTCGCATATTTTTCCCCGTCATGATCGCTATACAATGCAACCTAGCCACCATCCATGCACCTCATTTCACACAGTAGTAGTAGCCAACGGCTTGCTTCCAGCAACATACTATTACTAATGCACTACAATTAACTATAATGCACTAAAAACTTTTATTCAATTCCTGCTGTAAATGCATTCGTCATACTCATAAATGACAATACACTGAACATGCAAACAAAATGTCTACGGCAATGACGTAACATTCAGTGTCATACCTTGAATGTTAATATCCACTTGGCGTCGATAGTCGATGCTAATGGCGATGACGTATGCTATACTTCGGTAAATCTCAAGTGATCGTGCTTTGGTCAGTGGTACTGCTTTTGTTGCATCAAAAAAATTGCTGACATTGGGTGGATCGGCGTTTTGATTATAAATATCAATTTATGAATAGCGTTCAAATGGCGTTATATCGCTTTGGGTTGCCATCCTTCACAGACACAATTTTATTACAATGGTTGCATTTTGCCATGTCGCTTTCAACTTGATTGGCCTGATTCTACACGACGTCTAACCCATCTTGTTAACTTTGGGTGTATTATTAATATCAATTTTTGGGCTAGGCAAACACGTGTTAATGAACGCAAGAAACACACGCGAATGCAAGGGCTGTGGGTTATAGCAGTGCTTCTCAAAATGGGGGTCCGCGGAAGTTATCAAGAAAGGACAGAAAAATATAATTATAATCCTCCAATTGCTATCAATAATATTAACCCTATAGAATTTGTCATTTTTGACAATAAGCAAATAAATGAAAGAAATAGAAGGACTTAAAAATAAAAGGAAATATAATACATTTTGCTCCCATGTGAGTACAGGGAAAATAATGCACCGGTTCCTGGTGCAATGGAAAAATTCCTGCCGGTCCGCAATACAAAAAATTTTGAGAAGCACTGGGTTATAGGAGGGAAGAGAGAAGAGGGGGGGGGGAGTAGAAAAACGGCATTAGATAGATAGTATCAATCGGTGACCCACTGTCGGCTATTTCAAAGCAAAATAAGTTTCAAGGCAAGGGTGTTTGAATAAACAAAAAACAAACACGGCATCTTTCATCTCTGCGCAGTCCATCCTCACAGCCGACGTCTGCCCATCCTACACTGTTAGTAACTATTCAATTTATTAAATTTAAATACTGACGACCTTGTACGCATTATTAGCATCAGTTTTTCTAGGTCACCACGTGTTAATGAACACAAGAAGTGCAGGGGTGTGGGTTATAGGAGTGAAGGGAGGAGAGGGGGTAGATAAACACATTAGCTAGTATCAATCGGCGTGATTTAAAAAAATTTTAAAATCAAAATATAATTTTGTGTGTTATATTGTAGAACTCTACGAATTGTTATTTTCAAGATGGCCACCGTTGTCATGAAAACTATGTTACATTTTTAAAAAAAACTTGAAAAATTACGTTCAGTCATAGCTTAACATGATCATATAAAAATATTTGTTGTCAGTTGCTAGACTAAAATTATTTTTTTTAGGCTACCCAACCCCCTTAACATTCTTGATGACAGGAATTCAATTTGGATCTTTAAGTGTCTGTGTAACAGGCCAGATTTAACCCCTGACCATAATATACCCCGGGAGTTAAACTGACCTTGGCCAGAAAATAATCCCCCACCCGAGACCAGAATAAATACACCTTTGACAACATGAGGATATAGAGGGGCCGTCCATAAATGACGTCACGGGATTTTTGCAGATTTTTTACCCCCCCCCCTCGTCACACTTCGTCAAAAAAACTTACACCCCCCTCCAATATTACGTCACAAAGCCTTGACCCCACCCCCCTTAAAAGCTGTATTTTTAAATCCTTTATATTAACTCGTGGTGTCTGCGGCCGACCGACCGATCGACCGCCCTTGTCGCCAAAACTTTTGAGCGATTTTTAACCCACTTGCTCGTAAGCTAGCGAGCTGAAATTTTGCAGGCAGTTTTGTACCGATAATAAAAACAATGTATCAAAATTTCAGATCGATCGCAGGTACCGTAATTAAATTATTGATTTTTTAGATTATTTTATTTATTCCTATGTATCATGCTATTTTTTGAGATAGAGCGTCGCGGTGCGTATTATATTGAACAACCTTTCTGTCGCGCAATAAGGTGCGTATTTTATTGACAGCTCTTTTTATAAACATATTCCTGATCGGTGCGCATTATATTAAACATGTTTTACGACACAACTGCAATTTTGTATTTCTGGATGGTCTGGCGCTGCGTATTATAATGAACATTCTTTTAATTACTTCTCGTACATAAAGGATTTATAGTCAAAAACTTGGTTTTTTACGGGTTTTTCTTTTTAAATCCTTTATATTAACTCGTGGTGTCTGCGGCCGCCCGCCCTTGTCGCCAAAACTTTTGATCGATTTTTAACCCACTTGCTCGTAAGCTAGCGAGCTGAAATTTTGCAGGCAGTTTTGTACCGATGATAAAAACAATGTATCAAAATTTCAGATCGATCGCAGGTACCGTAATTAAATTATTGATTTTTTAGATTATTTTATTTATTCCTATGTATCATGCTATTTTTTGAGATAGAGCGTCGCGGTGCGTATTATATTGAACAACCTTTCTGTCGCGCAATAAGGTGCGTATTTTATTGACAGCTCTTTTTATAAACATATTCCTGATCGGTGCGCATTATATTAAACATGTTTTACGACACAACTGCAATTTTGTATTTCTGGATGGTCTGGCGCTGCGTATTTATAATGAACATTCTTTTAATTACTTCTCGTACATAAAGGATTTATAGTCAAAAACTTGGTTTTTTACGGGTTTTTCTTTTTAAATCCTTTATATTAACTCGTGGTGTCTGCGGCCGCCCGCCCTTGTCGCCAAAACTTTTGATCGATTTTTAACCCACTTGCTCGTAAGCTAGCGAGCTGAAATTTTGCAGGCAGTTTTGTACCGATGATAAAAACAATGTATCAAAATTTCAGATCGATCGCAGGTACCGTAATTAAATTATTGATTTTTTAGATTATTTTATTTATTCCTATGTATCATGCTATTTTTTGAGATAGAGCGTCGCGGTGCGTATTATATTGAACAACCTTTCTGTCGCGCAATAAGGTGCGTATTTTATTGACAACTCTTTTTATAAACATATTCCTGATCGGTGCGCATTATATTAAACATGTTTTACGACACAACTGCAATTTTTAGTATTTCTGGATGGTCTGGCGCTGCGTATTATAATGAACATTCTTTTAGTTACGTCTCGTACATAAAGGATTTATAGTGAAAAACTTGTTTTTTTACGGTTTTTTAAAATTTAATTAAATAAATACGTTTCAATTTTTTTTAAACATTTAAACATGTATTTAGAGTAAGTCTGCAATCTATTTAATATCGTAACTAAGGTTGTACCGGATTAAAAATTTTAAAATTCGGCCGGAGCTGGATTCGGACAGATTTATAAAGTGAAATCTGGCCAGAGCCGAAGCCGTATTTGTAAAAATAGCCAAAATCCGGAATTGCCGGAGCCATTATATATATACTAGCGTATCACCCGTCAAAAATGACGGAAATTTTCAGCTGAAATCCATTCATAATTTTGAAAAAGTGCAATTTTGTCCACCTTTTTCAAAAGCCCAACTAACTTGTCCTTGTTTGATAAATACGAAATATTAAACTTTCTGAAATGCACACAAATTATTTTATAATAGGAGTTGTAGGGCGCCTATGGTGCCCCCTTTGTTTTTTGATTTTATAATTAACCATCATCAAATCCTCTTTTTACATTGTTCCCTTTTCCAAAATTAAAATATGAGCTATAACAATGACATCATATAATATTTTTACAGCGTATCTTTAATTTGCACACCTTTTGATGCATTGGTGCAGTAATTTGGTGCGCTGCTTTCTAAAATTAGTAGCGTCACGGACAGACACTACAGACGTGACATTGCAAATTATATTGTTTAATATATATATATATATATATATATATATATATATATATATATATATATATATATATATATATATATATATTATATATATATATATATGTTACAGGCAAAGTGTGAATTTCAATCATTCTATAGAATGCCTAGGCAATGTATAGAATGCCTGATGGTTTTAGGGGCCGTCCATAAAGTACGTCACGCCCCAGAGGGGGGGAGGGGTGTAAGAAAGTGTGACAGTTTGTGACAGGGGGGAGGGGGGGTGTCCGGCCAAGTGTGACGTCAAACTGTTTTATATTAAATTTTGATTATTTTGTTAATAAAAAACAACATTTTTGTTCGAAAGTGTGACGTACTTTAGGGGGGGGGTCCAAGATGTGTGACAGTTTGTGACGAGGGGGAGGGGGGGGAGTTAAAAATGGTCAAAAATAGCGTGACGTACTTTATGGACGGCCCCTTAGGCCAAGTATGAAATGATTGCTATTTCATACATTGCCTAAGCATTCTATAGAATGCCGAGTTGTCATCCGGCAAAGTATATAATTTGCCAACCCCGTCCATTTTTCCAGGCACTGATGTTGGCAGTGGCGCTTTGGTCTTTGTTTGATGATGGCGATCGGACCCTGTGAGTGTTGAAAGTTATTGTAATACAGCGTTTAGCCGGTACGAGGTTCCACTACCAAATCAAAGACAATATTGCCAAAATTCTTCTCACTATATCGTCCGGCTGAGATTCCACAGACGTTATCCCATAAAGTTTCCCATTGGATTGCTGTGTGACCATATCGGAAGACAATGTAGTGCTAGGACAGGAATGATGCCATGTTGACATGCAACGACTGTTCTACGATGAGTTATCTAAAGAAAAAGCCAATGCTGCTAAAACAGCGTTTTTTAAAAATAGAAACTGTTACCAAAAATTGGTGGACGATGTGAAAATGGCTAAGACCACCATTAAGCAAGAACCACGGGACTATTGGCTGGTGAAACACTATGATGTCATGATGGTGGAAAATAAGAGTAAGTTAATCTAACCCGTTAAAGAAGACGTGAGTGCCATTCTGTTTTACGTGGCGGACTCCGAGATAGTTGACGAACTTCATAACGCCCATTTGGCCATTGGTTATGGAGGACGGGAGAGAATTTTGAAAGAACTTTCACACAAATACAAGAACGTTACCCGTCATGATATTGAACTGTATATTAACCTTTGTGAACCGTGTCAGAAAAAACAAAAAGGCGTAAAAAATGTCATTGTGGTCAAGCCAATGGCTTTTTCGGAATTTAACTTTCGTTGTCATGTCGACCTCATCGACTTTCAATCACATCCTGATGGGAAATAGAAGTTTATAATGGTGTATCAAGATCCTCCCACCAAGTTCGTAGTTCTCAGGGCCCTGAAGACAAAGAGGGCACAAGATGTAACTCATAGACATATTTATGTCGCTTGGGGCTGCAATAATTCTACAGTCAAATAACGGCAGGGAATTTTCAAACAATGTGGTAAGGAGCCTAAAGGAGTACTGGCCCACCTTGAAGATCGTTCAAGCTAAGCCGCCCCACATACAAAGCCATGAGAGCGTCAAAAGAGCTAACTAAGACATCGAAAATATGCTGTGTGCTTGGATGCAAGATGAAATAACTGGCCACTGGAGTGAGGGGTTACGGTTCGTCCAACTCAAGAAGAAAAGGGCTTTTCATTCTGGGATTAAAAAATCACCATATGAAGCTCTCTTTGGCTGAAGAGCTAAAGTAGGCATGACATCGTCGTCCCTACCTGACGATGATTTACAAGATGTGGAAACAGAGGAAAACCTCGAAAAAAATAATACAGAGCGTACATCATGCGCTTTATTTAGTATTACTTCCACTTTATAATACGTAATTATCAATAAATTATTAAATTGTGCTCTTTATACACTTTGCCTAAACCAAATCCGGCATTCTATAGAAGGCCTAGGCATTCTATACAATGCCTAGGCAAAGTATGCACAAGTTTTACAAATTTCATACTTTGCCTCAAACCATCAGGCACTCTATACATTGCCTAGGCACTCTATAGAGTGCCTGATTTCACACATTGCCTGTAACATATTATTATATTATATGGCTCTACTGGCCAGCTGGATTTGGCCGGATTTATGAAGTGAAATTCTGGCGGAGCTGAAGCCGGAGCCAGATTTGTAATAAAACAAACCCGTAAAAACAAAGTTTTTGACTATAAATCCCGTATATATGAGACATAACTAAAAGTATTGATTATTTTCAAACGCGAGAAACATTTACAGACTGAATCTGTCTGAACTCCCCTTTGCTTTATAACCCGGGGGTGGGGGTGGGAGAGGGAAAAGGTCTGGTCACCGATTGCTGGACCGAGCACAGCGTGACAAGTAAAATGTAAACAAAAGCACGCCGGTACATCAATGGGGGGCGTCAACGCGCAAACTGAACTGTCACGTGAAAAAAAAATTAACAAATTGTGATATTGAATTACATACGTTGTATAGAGATAAACTAAAAATGCATTAATTTAATTACGGTATGTTTGATCGATCTGAAATTTTGATACGATGCATTGTTAGGTGACACGGGTCCATATGCCAAATTTCAGCTCGATGGCTTCCCGGGAAGTGGGTGATTTTTGACTTTTGTTTTTCCGCCCGCCCGACGACGAACGACATACAAACAGAGAGAGACGGCGGTGAAGTTAATATAAGGGATTTAATGAAAAATGTCCGGATTCCGGATTTGTTGGAGCCGAAATCCGGTACATACCTAATCGTAACTAGTGCTCTCAATATTTTTGAAAAAAGAAGCGCGGGTACTCGTCCAAAACGCCGCATAATATTCGCGGTCATTACGGCTATACAATGCAACCTAGCCACCACTCATGTACCTCATTTCACACAGTAGCTAACGGCATACTTAAAAAAACATGCTATTGTGCTCTACAAACTTTTATTCCTGCTGTAAATGCATTCGTCATATTCATAAACTGAAACTACAATAAACTGAACATTAAAACACAATGTCAACAACACTGACGTAACGTTCAGTCAGGTCACAGGGCCCAGCAGCTTGAATGTTAATGTCTGCTAGGCGGCGGTCAATTTTGCCTCTAGCAGGGCCGGCCTAAAGGAATTGGAGGCCCTAGGCCCTAGGCGAAGTGAATTTGGTGGCCCTAAATGTAATAGAAAAATAAATAAAAATATGGAATGATTCTTGTGCGAGGCCCCCACTAATGATGAGACTAATCGTAGGCCCTAGGGGGCTGCCTAGTTTGTCGATGCCTAAAGCCGGCCCTGCCTCTAAGGTTCGTTGGTTCGTGTGCAAAGTAAAAAAAAAGGCGTGAGCAAAGTTGCACAGCATCCATTTTGTGTGCAATACTACACAATTTGCGTCGTGGTTTTCCTAAACCGCTGCGCGGCGTCAGCCTGAGAACTGCGCGGCCGCGCAACCATGCAGCTTAAAGGGAACATTGGCGGCGGTAGTAGCTTTGTAATTGATAAACTTTACATACTGACAACTTTGTATGACTTATTACTATCAGTTTTTCTGCTAGGCCTACACAAGAAATACAAGGGAATGGAAAGGGCGCGAGTTTGTTCAATTTTTTCAGCAAGGCGTGTTAACATCTGCGGGCGGGTGGTAACAGTCATTACATCACCAACCATTTACAAACCAAACCTTTAATTTAAAGAATTTAAATCAAGCCCAAATTATTTTCAACCCTTTGTTTTGTCCTGATTAAAAAAAAACCCACAACCTTTCATTTTTTTATTACAGTAAATATCATTGAACAAATAAAATATACTTAATTTTTTTTTACACTAGGTACTTTTTTAACATGGTCACGATAGAAGTGGAAGAAGGAATGAGAGGGAAGGGGGTAGATTTTTAAAAAACACACACAAAAAACAACAAAATTGGCTCATCTCAACTGGTAACTAAATGATGTCGGTGTATTTCAAAGACTCGTTAACTTCCTGCCATTGATTCATTCAAAGAACCAAAATCTTTTTTGTGTTTTATGATTTTTGTTTCATGTTCAGAAGAAAAAGTTGTATCAAAATACCTTGTAGTTTGTGAGAACTTTATTTTATTTCCCTTTGACAGATACTTCTCAAGCATTTTCGTGTTAAAAGTATTTCACAGGGAATATTTCAAACGAAAATTGTTTATTTGATAAACTTTCGCGAGACGTTATGTGAACACATAAGAGTTGCAGTTTGGCCACCGTTGTTATAGAACAGTGATGGTGAACATTTTTTTGGGGCCGCGTGCAAAAATTCAATTAAAACCTACTTGTATATAGCAAAGTGTCAGCAAAGTGGTTTAATTAAGGAAGTAATATTTGGTTGCGTGCCAGCCGATAAGGCTCTGCGTGCCGTCTGTGGCACTCGTGGCAAAGGTTCGCCATCACTGTTGTAGAGTATCGACTATAGAAGTTGCATCCACATTTTCACGGGTAGCCTACCTGAGCGCAATTTTACAACTTGGATAATTGCACGATAACGGGTACCCGTTGGCAGATCTAATCGTAACACGCGTGAAGCTATTTAAAACGTCATTAAATAAATTGCAAGTAATGAATTAGTTAAGCGAAATTTTATTTAAAGATGCGCGATTTTTTTTATGTGATGTCACATTTTTACAAATCGTCACACATCGTCACAAATGCTTGACCCCCTCCCCCCTAGGCGCTTGACGTCATTTATGGACGGCCCCATAGTAAAAATGGATGAAGGACTGTTGAGATATTCTATTGGATTTTCAGCTTTGTTAGAGAAGTTAAACCAATTTCTTAAATTGGAAGATGTTTTATTTACAATAAAATAATAATAATAAAATGATTTTTTATCAATTTAAATGATAGGGCAGAATCAGCGTTTTTTAAAAATATTTTTTACTGACTCATTCAAGCACTACATGAATCGATTATTTTAAAAAATGTTTATGTAAGCGCGATAAGGGACTATAGTTACTTTCCAAACGCTTGCGAGCATCTATTATTCCTTGGCCTCAGTTATTATTCTAATAATCATGTTTAATTATTTTGAGCTTGGCAAACATTTTTTTCTAAAAATGATTAAATTAAATTATGCATCAATGTTTTGTTTTTGTTGTGTTTTTTCCTCATACATTTTACATGTTACTGGCGACAACGGCATAGACTATCTACATCTTGTTTTGGAAATAAGTATATCATGGAACCTTTCACTTTTTTTTTATCTACCTAAATATATGCTGATCTACGGAATACTTAAATAAAATAAAATAAACAGAAAAAAACTTTGTTAAAAAGATGCGGCCCAGCTGCAGTTAGGAATTGAGAATATCGCATGAAAAAGCAGAAAATAATTTTTTAGTCACAAACTAAGTAGTCACACAGGGGGACTCAGAACTCTAAGTTTTATTGATATTTATTGTGGTCGATTGTGGGATTGAATGTCGGATATAAAATTTGATCAACTAACACAAAAGTTCTGAGTCCCCCTTTGTGACTCTTAGTTTGTGACTAAAAAATTATTTTCTGCTTTTTCATGCGATATTCTAATGGGGGGGGGGTCATGTGAGCAGGACCTCAAGTCTGAGTAACGCACACAGAAACTTGTTTATTTTGGGGTAACGGGCAAAAAAGTTCGCGACTACTGCCGTGAGAGAACCAAACGGAGCGGCGGTGACATCACAAATGATTTGATGTCAGCATCAAACGACGCAGGGTAACAATTTCATACATTCTCATGAGTTCTCAAACTTAAGGATTATAATTAGATTTAATTTTCCTTTCTTGAAGTCAAAAGCCCAACTAACTTGTCCTTGTACGATAAATGCGAAATATTAAACTTCCTGAAATGTACACAAAGTATTTTATAATAGGAGTTGTAGGGCGCCTACGGCGCCTACTTTTTGTTGTTGTCAAAAGCCCAAGTAACTTATCCTTGTATGATAAATACGAAATATTCCTGAAATGTACACGAAGTATTTATATAATTTTTTTTTACAGTGCTACTAACCACACGATTTTTTAACTGCACGTCCCGTCTGTCCTGTCCGTGACGGTACTAAATTTAGAAAGCAGCGCACCAAATTACTGCACCAAAATATAACTCTTTGAGTCAGTCAGCACTGTTTACAACACAAATGCTGACGTAAAAGGTTCGCGCGTTGTTTGGTTAATGTTAATCTGGAAACCAAAATTATTATGATTTTTAAGTCTATATTTTCAATTTAAAAAAAAAGAAGAGTGTTGTCCCTTAGCGTCACGGAATGATAATTGAGGGTGTTTATATAAAAGACTAGGTTGTGCTGCGGCGCCCTGGCGTCTACGGCACCCACATTTGTTTAGACTTGTAAGTAAAGCCCAACTAACTTCTCCTTGTTTGATAACTACTGGATGTGCAATTAAAAAATCGTGTGGTGATTAGCACTGTAAAAAATATTATATAAATACTTTGTGTACATTTCAGGAATATTTCATATTTATCATACACTAATTTTAGAAAGCAGCGCACCAAATTACTGCACCAAAAAATAACTATTTGAGTCAGTCAGCAATGTTAACAATACAAATGCTGACTTCAAAGGTTCGTGCGTTGTTTGGTTAATGTTAATCTGGAAACCAAAATGATTATGATTTTTAAGTCTATATTTTCACTTTAAAAAAAAAGCAGAGTGATGTCCCTTAGCGTTGAGCCACATAATTGAGGGTAAATATATATAAGATTAACATGTCAATGAAGTAGTTGAAAAATCGAACAAAACCTTAGGCTTTATAAAGAGAAACTTTTAAAGATTCAAAGAATATAAAACTGAAATGGTACCCCTTTTGTGGGACCTGAACTAGCTTATGCAACTTCTGTATGGGACCCATCCAAAAAAGAAAACATTGATAAACTAGAACAAATTCAAAAAAGAGCTGCCTGATTTGCTACTGGAGAATGTTCAAAACTTATCTTTAGTTAAATTTCATGTAGTGCTTGATTAAATAATTTTAAAACGATGATTTCACCTTCATTTGTATAGACCAAGGCCGTACCCAGATTTTTTTAAGGGGGGTTCTAAAACTTGTCGCGAAGGCATTTCTTGTTAAAATAGATTAAACCTCTCATAACGAGTACCACTCATAACGAGATTTTCGCTTAACGAGCAACATTTTTATGGAAAAAGTTGCTCCCTTAACGAGCGAAGATTCGCATAAAGAGTGACGCAGAAAGGGAAACTCCCTTTTTCCTGGAAATTCATTAGTGAGCCGGCACTTCCGCCCTGATGTATTATTCTGTGTTAAGCACTCGATATGTTAGCGAATTGTTTTCGCGTGTGATCAACTGTTTTTTACAAATTTTGTATTAAGACAGTTTTTTGTAATTTTTGTATGTGCAAAGTTTAATAAACTGATAAATTATCTTCGAAAAAAAAAGACAATCATAAGAGAGGGAAAAAATAACTGTTGAAATAAAACTAAAAAACATTGAAAAGCGAGAACAAGGTTGCGAATCTAGCGCGCAACTACAATCGGCCAACATCAACGATATGCACTATTCTCAAGAACAATTAAGGAGATGGACGCTTTAAATGGAGTGTCAAGAATATCTACAAAACGGTTACATCGCATTTTCGTCAAATTTTAAAGCGTCTGCAAAAACAAATGTCTTAAACAGTTTTCTAGATAAAAAGCAATAATTATTTATCATAAATTCATTTTTTTAAAAAGTTTTTTTTCTATTTCAAATCTAAATTGTATTCTAGTTGTTTCACTCTTTAACAATTCGTAAGTAATTTTATTTGAATAAATGCTAATACATTTTTTTGAAAACTGAGTATTGTTTTCAGCATGGAACGGATTATCGTATTTTACATTGATTTGTATGAGACAGTTTACTTCCTATAACAAGTGTTTCGCCCAACGGGTAGCACTCTGGAATGAATTAATCTCGTTATGAGATGTTTGACTGTGCCAACAATATATGGTTCTATGACTTCAAATTTGGATGAGAATGTTTAATCAATATTTCTGTACCTATGAGGGCGTTGATTAAACTGTTCGTCTTTTTTGCCTCGTTTTCAAAAAAAAATTTTTTTAAAAATTAAAAAAAATTATATTTCAATGCATACAGTCACCAAAAAAGTAGGTTTTTCTTGCAATAAATAATTAACACTGGAAATAAAAGCTTCCAAAATAGTATTTTATTTAAAAATGCAAGAACTCGATCATTCATTTTGTTTTCTTATTAATAATGAAATCTGCAGGCGCAAGCGTTAAAGAATTTGAATTACATACATTATTGTTCAGAACTGACAAGACAGAAGACCACGATGCTATGGGGTTTATTTTAGAACATCTTCGATGTAAACCATTCTTGGGTTTTTGTTAACAAATATCTGTAAAACAGTGTTCGTTGATATTGAAAGTGTAGTGATGCATCAATGCAAGTTCGGCAAGCCTTTCCTGCACCATTGAACATCTCATTTAATTGTGCAAACGTCGAAGTGCCATGCACTGAACCTTCGCTCACACGCGAAGGAAGTCACAGGAATCACACACACGATTTTCAGTAAGCAATAAATATTTGGATACATCGATTCATTGCAATGTTTTATAGCTTCCGTGCTCTTTTTTGGTAGCTTTGACTCTTCCTATTGGCTGAACCTCAATTTCCACCCGGTAAACTCTTCGAGCAGCACTTCTGGTGAAGGCAGATCTTGCTCATATAAATCCACATCGCCTTTCAGATCTTCATACGTACAATTTCTAACACCACTTGGCACAAGAGCTAATAGTTGTGAGGATGTCCTGGTTAAGCCAGAGAACGCCATATCTAGCTCAGCAATGATTTGCTCCAGAAATGGATTACATATAATTAAGATCCGCAGATTATGTTGCATTGGCGTTTATACGCACACATTGCTTCGGTAGATTTGCTGCTTAACAATTCTGGACATTGAAGCATCAGCTCCTACAGACTGCGCCATGATAATGATATGATCATAAGTGTTTTGAAAGTAAGAATCTACATTTGTTATAATCTCTCTAAACTCTTGCTTGATGTTTTCGATAAGTGACATAGCCTGAATTATGTCAATCGCTTCTTTCTGAAGTTCGACTGTTATTCCTTCCAGCCTAGATAACAGTTTGTACGCTACAACAAACGTCACAATAAATGTGAAGTTACACAAGGAATGAAGAAGTGACGTTGCTCAAGACTTACTGTCCGTGTCCCAATCACCATTTGTAGTCAAACTTGGATCCAATCCTTGGTTGTTGTGTTTTCCATGTGGAATCTGTAAGTGCCTTCCGTTTAGCACTGTCAAAGACTTGTTTGTATGACTTTTTTCAACAAAGCTTCTCGCTTTGGGCTGTTGCTAAAAAAACATGCAGGTTTCTTTTAATTTGTCAATCATGTTACGCACATCGGGAAGTCTGCACGCATGCGTGATCACAAGGTTTAAAGAGTGATTGCTGCAGTGTGTGTATACCACCAAAGGGGTCTCGCAGAATAAGCGCTTGAACTCCTGAGACAGCGCCCGACATAGATGCAGCGCCATCACAACACTGGCCCCTCATATTCTGTAGTGGGATCCCCAAATCTCTCAATAATGTCAAAATCTATTTTTTACAAAAAGGGCACACATTCGCAAAAGGGGTTTCGTTCGAACGTACGAACCCCCCACCCCCTGCGTACGGCCATGCAGACTGTAACTTTTGATCTAGAATCGCCAAAATAAATAAATAATATCAGATTTCATATTTAAAGAACGAGAGTATTTTTTTTCTCAAATAAAAGTTAATGCTCCATATAATTTTTATTTTATTTTAAATAAAACAATTTCGCTACTTGAGAAAAGAGTTTAACTTATCTGACAGAGCTTAAACGCCAAAATAGAAAGTCTAAACAAAAAATGCATAAATTTATTATTATATATCCTCATGTTGTCAAAGGGGCATTATTCTTGCCTGGCGGTGGGTATATTCTGGCTTGGGGAGTATATTCTGGCCTAAGCCAATTCAAACCCCGGGGTGTATTCTGGTCAGGGGTTTAATCTGGCCTGTTACTCCGGTTTGATAAGGTCTGACTTTCTCATCCAAAATCCAATGCGCACTGCAGCATTTTGTACTTTCTTGAGTCTCTGTTATTGGTTTAGATGCAATCCCCACAGACTATTGTTGCATTAATCTAATCTCGATTACATTTAAGAAAATTGTACGTTATTTGCTGCTCTCGAACTAATATGGAACCCGCAATGTCTGACAGTGTTGGAAAAAAGATATCAGAAGTACCAACATTCAACTACATTCCAAAGATTTGCGTCAAGGAGACAAATACTTGCTTCTGCCTAATTATCTTTGAACTTCAATTATTTTAATATTTTACCTAGGATTTCACAACAAGGCAGCAGTCTTCGACATTCTGAACAGTAGCAGCAAAGCTCAAATGATCGTGTGAAAACTCTTATGACGCTGTAAGTAATCCGCATATAATTTGCGAGATATGCTACGATCTTCCACGATTAGCCCATTTGTAGATAAAGAAATTTATTTGTTTCTAAAACTGCAATAGCTTAAGAAGCCTCGGTGAGCTATGACTCATTACGATAAGATTTTGAGTTGTGTTAGGTACGTAAGATATAAACCTGTGCTATGCAGTTACAGAGATGCCAACCTCAGTCAGCAGTCTTGACAGAACGTAGTGATCAATCACATCAAAGGCAACACTGAGGTCGAATTGGACTAATATGGTCAGATCACCACTGTTAGAGCTACAAAGAACAACATTCATAACAAGGAGTTTGTAGCTCGCACCTTTGACCAGATAGCTGGGAAAATCAAAACCAATCAAATAAGTTGTAGTTATTTAGATGCTGCACAAGCATTTATAATAAAATGTCAAGTGGAAAATGGGACGTTAATTGTTGTAAACATTTGGATCGTGGCATACAACTTAGCATAATTTATAAAACGAGTTGAAGAGTAAATCAAACGTAAGTAATCTAAAAATATGTGACAACTATCTATTTATGTATAACATCTGCCTAGGACTGGGGATTAATCTGTATGATGGGGAAACGTTTACTCGTTACTTGTTGAATTCAGGGCCGTCTTAACGCGTAGGCCCGTTGGGCATTTGCCCGGGGGCCCACGAGCATATGGGTGCCAGGGGAATATATTTATTTATATATATTATGTATATTTTTTTTTATTCCTGTGGGGAGGGGCCCAACACTATTTCTTTGCCGGGGCCCATAATGGTGTAAAGACGGCTCTGGTTGAATTGGCAACTTGCAATGAATTGTTAACTAACAAACTTGTAGTGTTTACTTAACAACACATAGTAAGTTGTTAACTTATTAACTTGCAGTAAAGATTTAACTTGTTTAACTGAAGTGAGTGTGTTTAACTGGTATGACCCGTTCTGACATATCTCTGCCTTGTATTGCAAGCCATTTGTTAGTAATCGATTGGTTTGTTCTATTGTGTCATTCACATTAACGCGCTGGGTCTGTTCTCGTTATTGATTTGTTGTACCCCGGTCTGTTTATTGTTTCTTTATTATAAGCACCAGATGTTGGATCTTAAAAAACAATTATTGTCAAAGGTCATTACGTTCTCATCTAAAGGTTAGACTTAAACAACATGGAAGTCACCATTTGAACCAAACAGATGCAATGCACATGAAAATTGTTTACCAACACTTATCATCATGTCAACAACAACAAAAAACAGATTAAAACATCCCTAAAAATATCCCTACCCAATTGTATTAATCAAATATATTCATTAAGCACTATTATTGTAATTACAATAAAGTTGTTAAAGATGGTAGGCTATCTTACAAAACTAATATATCACATAGAATATAACTGCCATAAAACATTTCAATAAAATACAATTTACACAAACGAATCGTTTGAACAGAATACTAAATTATTTTTATTTATTTATAGACAAACAAGCCCAATGTCCATGCTACGCTACGGGGTCGGCATAATAAAAATATCCATACTTTCATATTCTCCTTTTTACCCATGCAAGTTGAGTGATGATATTGATGCCTGCCGCTACCAATGAAAAGTAAACTTTAAAAGTTTACAAAGGTGCCGCTCCACATAAAAATAATAGTGCCTCCAATTATCCTCAATCTTAACCCAGTGCATAATTTTTTACATCATTTCGTTTTCACAAATTATTATAAGCTCAAACAATGAGGTCATCATGTCATAATATATTTTACGGCGAGAAACACAACACGCTCATTTAATCTGGACACTAAAATGTTTTTACGACTAAATTTTGAATTAAAAAAAAATAATTAAGAGTCACCCCCAATAACGAGGACACACAGACGTGCCCTAGCGCATTATATATAAATATACACAAGTAGACGTTTCGGCTAATGCCTTCATCAGTACACATAAATAAACACAAATATTAAAATTAAATTCAATTTAAATACTTGTGCCAAACCCAGCCAACTCAGAGGGACGTAATGAATCTCCTTACATAGAGGTGTCCAAAGTTAGGCCCGCGGGTCAAACCGGCCCGCGAAGCAAATTTAACTGGCCCACAGCCTCATTTGAAATAATTAATTGAATGACGCATTATTTCTGTAAAAAAATTATATTTTAAAGAAAATTTGAATTTTATTCTGTTTTGAGTACCTCAAATGATGGAGAAAATTGATGACCTTTTATTTTTTAACAACGTGGAAATGGATTTTAAAAACCCGCTTAAGTGTCGTGTACGAAATTCGTTGACCGGGTACCGTAAAAATCGATTAAGTATTTTTTTTCCGACGACTGGGAAGCAGAAACGAATATCTTGTCGTTGAACTTTAAAATTTTAATTATGTTTTTTGTATCAAAATTTTTAAAACAACTTTTCGGCAGTTGTAATATGAACACAATGCGTTTATTGAAATGAACGTAGTACTAAATAAAAATCCCCCCTCATAATTTTGCCATGGTTTATCAAATTTTCATCATTTCCGTCATCTCTATTACAAACACTTCTTGCAGACAGAAGATTATCAAATTGCGTCCAATTATTATAATGATTGAATGAATTAATGAATTATATATTTAATTATTTATAAAGTCCTGAAAATAGCTATGAAATTGTGATAGTATTGTCTCATTTTAACTCCACAGTCCTAAAATTAAAAAAAAATAATAATTACCAGTAACTCAGTCTTTATCCAATTTTTAAAAATCTTAAGATCTATTAATTCTGTAAATAACGTAAATGCTACGATTGGCAAAATAATATTTTTTTTTAAGTTATAGGAAATTATAATTTTAAAAAATAAAAAATGTAGAATCATATTCCAATTTGGTCATTAAATAATACAAATTGATGCTTAAATTCATTCTGAAAATATGACTTATCAATATGTATGCATTTGTTTTAAATTGATAGTGAAGTTGATGTTATTTAGGAATTGTAATTCCTATTTCAGATTGGAGAAGGCAAGAAAAAAAGGTAAGTTGATGACGTAGCACGCCGCTACAAAGAAAAGTAGAGAAAGGAGTTAATGATTACATGTGTCTGAATGAAGAATTTCTTGACCTTCTGAGTATTAAAGACCAAAAAGGGGGAAACAATTATTTGCTTCCGTTTGTTCTGCTGTCAATAACATTAAACTAACATGGAAAAAAATATCTGGAATTATTGCTGACGGTGCTCCTCCGATGATTGGTGAGCAAAGTGGACTAGCAACACTTGACTGTAACAAAGTCAGTGAAGAGGGTCGCAAAGCTTTTAAACTTTTGATCTGTTTGGCAAATGATGCAGCGCTCACAGACCACGTCCACGCATTACCCAGCCGCCAAACTACACCACACATGTAGTTAGGTACCCATTCGGAGCGGGGTGACTCAGTGACGCCCTAGGCCCCGGGAGCAAACCCTTGCCTTCACACGGATTCGAACCCGTGACCATCTTTACGACAGTCCAGTGCGCTGCCACTCGACCACCTTGATGTCGGGCCGTGGACAAAGCACAAAATGATAGGGACTGAAGAAAGTTCGTTTCCAGAAAGATGCGGTGCTGCGTAACCAACCGAAAGAAGTGTTACAAGTTACAGTACAGTAACGACCTCTGCAGTCTTCTTTAATTTTTTAAACTGTTGCATACAGTAGATAACAAGATAAAAAATTATATTTATGTAACACTAACAAATGAACATTTTTAAACGAACATATTATCATATATTTTATAGTTTTGTAACATTTATAAACTGTATTTTCAAGTTTTATTTTTCGAGTTGTTGCGGGCTTTAACGGTGATCAGTACACTCGCAACTTTGGCTACGGCGTCGTGGGATGCGTAGCTTATTAAAAATGAAAGTGGAAACTAAATGTTGAAGAGCTTCACTCTCCACTTTCTGCTGTACTGATATTCCGGAACAAGCGCAACATTTTATAAATTTGGACATTCCTACGCAGCCAGTAACTAAAAACAACATGGCGGCGTTTGGTATCCAACCAAAATAGTTGACAATGTTTCTCGATACTGTAAAGGTGAAGTGGACTACATAACTGGGAACTTTTTATGACGAACTTATAACTATGACATATAAAATATAATAGGGATTTTGGCATCTTATGCACTTTATACTTTGAAGGAAATGGATAGTAGACTAATTGCTGGAGCCTACTCAACTGCGTATCCTTTAATTTTAACATTAACTGTCTTTAACTTTTACTTATTTTTTAAATTAAAAAACTTAAAGTAAATTTTAATTAAAATTTACTTTAAGTTTTAAGCCATTTAAATTTAAGCATTTTTAAAATATGGTTTACAATAATAACAGTCACTTACTTTCATAATGTTCACTATGCTAGGAGATTGCATACTTCCTTCTTTAACTTCTTTCTACTTCTATTACTATTACTAATAGTACTTATTAGTACTATTAATTTAAACTTATTTTTATTAAAAATAAAGTATTTTGTTAAGTTTAATTTAGCCAGCCCATATTATTATTAATTAATATTCTATAGTAATTAGGCTTACATATAATATGTATATGAATACATATCTAATATTTAAGTGTTAGTTAGTTGAAGCCCATCATTTTTTGCATTTGGTAGCTACAAAATACCTGAAAAGTATCCATAAAGTATGTCGCGCTCAAGAGGGGGGAGGGGGTGTAAGAAAGTGTGACAGGGGGAGGGGGGGTCTGGCCATGTGTGACGTCACAGTGTTTTATATTAAGTTTTGGCTGATTCAGGCTTGTCCGACCGTGACGTCACAGTGACGCTACCTGTTGCTGGCCGAGAGTTGCTTCCCTTGAATAATGTTTGTTTTCCTGTTTTAAAAACCGGGGGTTGGGTCTAAGGGGAGGGGGAACGCCTCCCCTTAAAAATTATTCCATACAAATAAAAATTAAAATAAAAGCGGGGTTTGGGGAGGGATCTACCTCCCCAAAATAAAAAAAAGAAACGGGGGAGGGGGAACGCCTTCCTTTATAATTATTAGATACAAATCATCGAATACGAAACTGCGGACATAGCCAGTGATGCAATAAGCCGGCAAATTTAAAGGTTCGCTCTTTTTCGCTTTGCCACCGTAGCGCACACATCGTGTTGGAAATTTATTAGTGATTTGCTAAATGGAAGCTGATCTAAGTGTTTTATTAGTGATATGTCGGAAGGATATAACTTGAGAATTATTTATATAATTAGTGATAAAAGTGTATTTTTCGTGATTGTCTTCCATTGCCCGGCCCGTTTCAATTTCAGCATTTTCCCTCGAATGTGACTATTGATCCGCCCGCCATCTTTGTCACTTGCATAGCATCAAAGATGGCGGCTGGAAATGACCTCATTTTGGCCCGGTCGGAGTAGTCTATATTCACCTAAGTTTTAATTATTTTGTTAATAAAAAAACAAAATTTTTGTTTGAAAGTGTGACGTACTTTGTTCCAAGATTTGTGACAGGGGAGGGGGGGGTAAAATGGTCAAAAATAGCATGACGTACTTTATGGACGGCCCCAATGGATCTTAACTTATGTTTTTGTTGAAAAGAAATTCTTTTGATTTAAATTTGAAAATAAGTATTTTTGAGTTTGAGAAACGAGGAAATATTTAAAGATTATTTTTATTTTATTTTCACAAGATTTTACTAAATGATTTTTATATAGGTCATAGTTGATTTTCACTATAATTTGAGAATTTTTATCAAACAGTTATAAAATTCATTCATCAAAATGTACCCTGACCACTTTAACTTTAGTCATTATTGTAATTTATTTTGAGTTTGGTAATGGGTATGCTGATACTGATGGCTGATAAGACAAACTTTGGTGCTAAATATTCTTGAGCAGTAATTGCAGGGCAATGGCAAACTCAGGGTGCACATTTGACCTGAGAATATGTAGCATCTCTTTTTTGCTATACAGGTGCTGTTCTTATGGCTTAATTTTTTTATGGAGCCATTATAAATTATAAAAATATAAAAATTATGAAGCTGGATACTTCAAAGCACTGTAAAGCAATAACATATCATGATAGTTCTTGCAAAGGGCACAGTGTTCTAGTGGCATGCGTGCTCGGCTGGTGTACGGAGGGGCATGGGTTCCAATCTCCTTAAAAGCAGGGATTTGTTCCTGGGGCCAAGGATGTCCCTTACTCTGAATGGGTACCTGACACTAGTTAGGGAAACAAAGGCGGCTGGGAATAGCGTGGTCCCTCATAGCCTTGGCCTGTGAACGCTGCGTCACTTGTCAATATGTTCTTAACAGAACGTAGGACGCAATAATCTTCTGTATAGAAGGAGCATCTGTATAGACAAGACAAGAGTAATTATCCCCTTATGCTTTTAAACGTAAATAATATATACTTTTTTTTACTGCCTATGATTATTTTTTATTCTTGCCTAAAAAGTAGGAACATTTGGTATAGCTTTGAAAACACAATCAAGTTGAGATGGAAATATATGAATAATGCATTGGAAAAAGGCGGACATAGGTCTCAACAATCTGTCAGTGGTTTATAGATTCACATACATTGGGTCCAATATATCTAGCTCACTATCCATTGACAAAAAGTTATGCAGTAGTAACTATGACTAAATTGAATAAATGGGTATGGAATAATCATAACCGTAAGGAAAGCAAAAATTTACGCATCTATCAGGAATGTATATAACAACAACAGAGGGATGACAATATAGAAAATTTTAGGTTAAATTATTTGGGAAAATTATTTTTCATTGAATAGAACATAGGACAGTAAAACTTAATGTGTATAAATGTCCTATTCCATTGAAAACTGACTAGGCATATTTTAAATGTTATAATTAATCATTTTAAGCCAATTATTACCATCTTTATAAATCTTAAATAAATTATTATTTTTTAATTAAAAAGGCCTAGACATAAACTTCAAGTATTATGATGACAAAAAATTAATAAAAAAGCTCCAAAACCGTATTTATTAAATCAATAATTAGACAAATTTACTTTAATTAAAATTGTTAGAGTTCTGCATGCGTTTCATCTCATTTATGTTTTTGAGAAGCCAAATTTGTTTTCCTTAACAAATTTGAAAGAGCCACATTTCACACTTTAGAGCTAGAACAACTAAGTGAAAGCAATAGATATGACTCCTTAGCAAGAGCAAGAAAATTATCACAAGATACAAATAAAAGAAGGAGGTATGTTAATGAGTTTGTCTTGCTTTTTTTTTCACCCCCACCCCTCTTTCCCCACCCCCACCCCCCCCACCCAATTTCTTTATGTTTTAAAATTTAAGTAAGGTTTACATGGGGTCTGTGAAACATTTACATGTATATGTTCTTCTTGGAACTGGAGTAAGTTTTCTATAAATTTACTACAGTTTAATTAATTTTCTGTAAAATTGTTGAAAATTGATGCATAATATCACTTTTTTATCCTGGGTCATAATAGTCTTTTTGACTTGACTTTGTGGAAAATTCTAATTGTTATTATCAAAAATAATTTATTTTGATATTTTTTAATTGTTCAACTTATTGTATTTGTTTATCGATTGTATGTGTTTAATATTTGGTCAAAAGTTCTAGATTACTAGAAAATTGTCATGCTGTGTCCACAAAAAAAAAGATACTGGCTTGGTTTTTAACTTGGGACAAGCCAAGAACCTTTTACAGCATCTTGGAGGTTGTCAAAAAAATTCAACTCCCATAAAAAGAAAAAAATGTGTAGTTCCGTTCTCTATATTCACTTTATTTGGACACCTACATCAAAAGAGTTACCTACCATTGCCAGCTTTAGACAAATAATTTTCTATTAGCATCATAATGGACCATTGTGAATCATATTTAGATTGAAAGATATCTAAGTTTGATTTTAAAGATCTTGGTCTGATTCATTTTTTTTAAAATTTGGGAATGTCTAATTTTGTGTGAAGTTAATTTATTTCATGTTCCGTACCCTTATTTTTAGTTCTTTATTATTATAGCAACATAACATTTTTTAAATATTTTATTTTCCTGTTGTGTTACCTAATAGCTATATGAAGATATCATGTTTTCAGGAGGATGCCGTTTGTTCTGAACATTTACCAAAGATTTAATTTTTTCGACTCTCTGTTTTAAAACAGATTTCAAGCTCAAAAAAGGAAACTAGAAGCAAAAAGAGAAGAAAGACGAAGACAAGAAATTCTGACAAAGAGAAGGGAGGAACAAAAGTTAGCTACAGAAAAATATCAAAGATCCCACATCCCACCTAGTGCTAGACAAGTTAGTGGAAGGCAAAGTCCAAGGAGGCAAGGGCCAGCCTTAGATGATGCGTTGCGCCTCATCAGGGGCAACCAGCATGTCGACCGGCCTAAATCTGGCAGGGATGGAATGCATTCACCAAGAGATGAGAACCATGACCCCATGGAGAGGTCATATTTTGATCACGTGTGGCACCATCCAGTCTTATCCCCACCAAGTAGGTCCACCCATCCAAAGGACTCTGGGGCCAGAGCTGAACTGATGGACTCCAGCTTGCAGAATTTAACCAGCAGCAAGACTTTGTTTGAACAGCAGCTGGAACAGCAGCAGCATTTGCTGCTCGAAAAACAGCAGATAGCCCTTAAGGAATTTGACAGAGCCATACGGAAGGAAATTGACAAAGACCTGATGACTCACGGGATCATTGATGACATCAACAGCAAGACTTTACCCACTGATGATGACAATGACAGCTGCTCCAGTCTAGACAGTCTGGAGGGGTTTAAAGAGGGAATGGCGGAATTAAAAGGTAAAAACAACATGACAGCACAAACAGAAGACGGACTTTCGGAAGAGGATCAAAGTGGGTCAACAGAGTTTCACTTCCAGCCGGAGCAAATGTTTATCTCTGCCGAAGAGGTGTACAGAAAAAATTCTGATTTCAATAATTTCTTAGTCAACGACGCAATGATGAAAAGGAATGACGTTAACACCCCTGGACATTTAACAACCTCAAATTTCGCCAACCATTCAATGCCACAAAATGAACTGTCCTATGTTGGAGTCACAAGAAATAACATTTTGAGAGATCGAAATATCAACAAGGGAGAGTATCGTGCTGATCTCACATCAAATGGCCCCCCTGTGCCGCAGCCTTCTCCTCTGAAGCAGTTTTCTACTGACTCATTAGAATCAGTCAGCACAATAAACAGCCCACCCCAGTCAAGTGCTGGTGGCGCCACCTACATGATGTCTCCAGCGGATGAATCACATAAGCCCAAGCTGAATGCTGGTTACAAATTACAGCAAAAAAACAGAATTGAAAATAACCTTGTGTGGGTGTCACCGCATGCTGATGACTCAACCAAACAGCCCGCTGCCACACCCCACGGAGGCAGTTTTCAGCCCCGATATTCTTCTCTGATAGGGTCATCTCTCTTGCCAGGTCCAAGTCCTCAGAATCAGCCATCATATTTCTTGACGAGCACAAATCAGTTCTCCAACAACAGAAGCAACCCTTCAGAAAATTCCCCTATCAAAGTGGCTCCAACAGTTAACATGCCCCTTAATTCAACCCTTCAGAACAAACCTGTGTTGATATATGGTAACACAGCAGATACAAAACCAATGGCATCCAGACCTTCATTTAACAACAGCAACAACATTAACGAGTTGATACCCCTGGGTAAACAAGGGGTACATTACTCTCAGACCACTGATCAACAGAAGTCTCATCCATCTCCTCAAAACCAAATCCAGATCTCAACCGTCAATATTCAGCCTGCTGACGAATTGATGAAAAACTTCTCAATAAAATCTGATGTTGTCAACACCCAGAATGCACATACCTACAATACTACAAGCACGACCAGTTGGATTCAAGGGACAAGTTCCCATCAACTTATTGACCAGAACAAGCTGGCTCAACCACAACATGGTGGACTCCCGTCACAGGATAACATCCCAGTTCCAGCCCCCACTCTCAGGTCAAACAACCTGTCATATCTCAAGAATGATCTGTTGACGAAAAGACTCGCTGAAAACTCACCACTTGGCGTACGCTCTAACTCAGCAGGTCAAGGAAGCATCATGGAAAACAAAAATGAGGTCAACTCTGATCCAAGGGTTGAGGATAGAGTAGGAGGAGGGGAAGAAAGGGAGAGTGATGAACCTGTGGAAGTCAGACCAGTGAGGGGCATCCTCAAGCCATCACCACTCAACCATGAACTTGAAGCTGGGGAAGATCGTGACTTGCAAGAAAGGCACCACCCTAGAGACAGCCTGGAGATTGCTCGTTTACAAACACAAAAGAAGGTACTGAGATTTGATAGATTTATTATCTACCCTCGCAAAAGATTCATCAAGCCAAGATAAAAATCTTCACTCCTAAATTTCTTTTTTCTTTACTGAATAAAACCATGATAAGGGTAAAATTGATAACATAATGGAGAATGTTTAGTGGTTTGATCACTAACATTACCCATTGTTTAATTGTTTAACCTTTTTTTTATTGGCATACTCAGCTATGGGGTTATAGATGCAGTGAATTTTTGCAGCATACTCAGCAATAGGGTTATAGATGCAGTGAATTTTTGCAGCATACTCAGCTATAGGGTTATAGATGCAGTGAATTTTTGAAGCATACTCAGCTATGGCGTTATAGATGCAGTGAATTTTTGCAGCATACTCAGATATGGGGTTATAGATGCAGTGAATTTTTGCTGCAGTTTAAAATCAATTTTTGGGGGATCCTGTTTGAAGTGTTTGTATCAACAGATTTTTTATTTGTCTATTGCAGAGATTGAACTAAACTATTTAATCAATGTTTTTCTTTACAGACCAATAAAAAAAGTGTACGATTTGCTGATCACAGACTTGAAGAAACTGAATATGATTCAAATGGAACAGATATGATGATGAATTCAAGGGTTTATTTAAATAGTATGTCCCAAAGAGCATTTTGAGGCTTTTTAAAATTATTATACAACTTATCTTTGCACGGACAACCAGACTGTTACTTTTTTTTTAATTAATTTTTTTTTCTTCATTAATGATGATAAAGAAGCATTAAGTGAATGTCCAAAACTTACAGATGTATTGAACATTTACAATATTTCCTTATATTTGTAATGTTATTTTTCATGTTGTGTCATTTTTTTCAAAGCTTTAGCCGGAAAGAAAGTTTGTACATTTTTTATTGTGAACCTGTTATTAATTAAATTTCAAGAAATTATTTCAAATTAAAGGGTTTATAATACTTTAATATGAACTATAAAAAATTTTTTTTTATCTTTCTCCCAGAAACAATGCCCACAAGACCATTTTCAGCCAAAGTATTCTCTGGTGCACTGAGAGCCGACAATGTGGTGAAAGTCCAAAGGGCTGCAAGCGCTGGGGCTGTAAGACCGGCCCCTGATGACTCGTCAGCCCAAATCCAAATCAGGAACGTTCAACAGATGTACGCAGGCTCCCCTCCCTTCAACCCCTATGACAATACAAACACCAACAGTTACAACCCCAGGTCTAACCTGCCCCCTTCCTTCACCAACCCCCTCAACACCACCCTCCCTGTCAACAACCGGCCACGGGCAGCAGCCCACATCATCATGAGCTCTGAGGTGCACCCTCCCGTCAAAAGCAACGAAAACGACAACAGCCCCGCGCCCCTGAGCGCTGCGTCGGCGGGATCCACGGCTCACAAGTCCCAGCTGGAGATGAAGGTCAAGGCCATCAACAACAATTTCATGACCAAGGTCCCTGTCAAAATACCCAACCCCACAAATGTAACTGTCTACCATGCTGCGTATTCAGGGAAGGAGCTGGATCAGAACAGCAACAAGAGCAACCTGGCAAATCAAAGTCCAGCTGAAGGGAACAGCCAAACTTTGCAAAAAGAAGAGCAGCAACAGCAGAGCTATGAAAGATCTCGAATCAGAGACACCACAGCAAGGAGGGTGGCCATTTCGAACCAGACTGTTACACGGACAAGCGTTGTTCCCACGTCAACCAAAATTTCCTACCCTCAATCCAATTACCCGGTCCCTTCCTACTCCAACGCAGCAAATAACGCCCCGCCTCAGGTTTACGATGAAAATGGTTTGAGGATCGACCGCACTCCAACTGATGAGGAGATTACCTGGCTGTGGGACAAAGTGAGGAACTGTCTGCAGAGGGAGGACAACAAGAGCCAGACAACAGGACCGAGTGCTGAGCCCATGCCTAGACCCCCAACATATCTGTCCACTAAGCTGATTGATGGGGCATCACTTGGTAAGCACGAGTGAAACAAAATTGTCACAATGGTTGGGGTCTTTAACATCCCGTGCATTAGACTTGTCACAGCCATTGTGTTATTACTATTCAGGGTTCTGTCTCATGTTTGTTAATCTTTGTAAATTAGTGTCCCATACATTAGAATTAGATTTCTGTATTAGATCACAGCTATTTTGTGATCACTATTTTGAGTTTCATCCCATATTAATCTTTGTAAACTTAGAATCTTTAAAATATCCCATGCATTAGATTTCTGTATTAGGTCACAGCTATTGTGTGATCATTATTCTGAGTCCAACCTCGCATGTAGCTCTGGAAACTTTTTTTTTAAAAACCCTTTGCATTAGCTTTCTGTATTAGATCATTGGGAATGTGTGACGACTATTCTTAGTCCAACTCCACATGTTGTTTTGTAACCTTAGGGAATTTTTAAAATACAATGCGTTAGAATAAGAATCCAGCTAGAGTGCAATCACTATCCTGAGTCCAATCCCATATACTTAGGACTTGTTTTATTGCAGGCTTCGGCACAACCCCTGGTATGAATGGAATGAGAAGTGGTTCCGGGTTCTTCCATCCACATTCCAGCCCCAGTGTCAACACACAGAACAAGGCTAAACCTGTGCCACTGCAGCAAGGGAGCTATCTGAAAAGGTTTTTACAGAATGTGTAGAACAATGTCATGTGTTAAAATGTCAGGATGTTGTGACAGTTAAAACTTTTAAAATATCCTGCTGTTGTGACAGTTAAAACTGTTAAAATGTCCGGATGTTGTGACAGTTAAAACTGTTAAAATATCCTGCTGTTGTGACAGTTAAGACTGTTAAATTTATCCTGCTGTTGTGACAGTTAAAACTGTTAAATTTATCCTGCTGTTGTGACAGTTAAAACTGTTAAAGTTTGGCTTTTCAGAGTTTGTTTTTTTTAATGAAATGATAACCTATTGGGTTATTAACATGTTTCGCACCAAACTTACCCAGGACAATATTTAATGTGCATGCCTATTTTTGTTAACCATTGTTTCTTGAATGTTTTCCCCTCCACAATTTTCTCTACCTTGGGGTTTTCGATATTTACATGCAAGGCAATTGATTTTTCAAAGATTATCTGGATAGTGTTAATTATACCTATTGTATTTTTTTCTTTACTGTTTCTGACACATCAGCCAACTGTTTATTTATTGCACATTCACTTGTTCAGACACAACACACTTAGATTCCCTATTCATATTATTCAAATTTTGTTGAACGACATTGCAGATTTGGTCTCTTGAAGCAGCGGAGGACCAACTCTGCAACAGCTGTTGGAAATGCTGCCATCAACTCCAACCCAAGGTCAAACAGCGCTGTTTTCAACAGACATCAAACAGTTTTTCCACCGCACCCGACAGCTTCTAACGGTCAGCCCCAGCAACAGCATGATGGGCCAGTGCCGATAGCTTTCGCATACAAGCCCCAAGATGAAGGTAATTAACAACTGATAAGAATCAAAACACTGGCCCCCCCACCCCACCCTTTCTACATCACAGGAAAAATAGCAAGGTAGTTATTTTTAGCCCGTCCATAGTAAACAAATGTATCTGAGATTTAACTCTGCAAGGACTTGAAAGTAGTATGTGATAAAATTGTTTTCTAAAAACTAAAATCTATTCCCTCCCAAAACAATAGATCAAGGGCCAAGACCAAATTCAAAAGAATTTTTAATGGGATAAATTTTAATCTTTAATCATTGATCTTTTGTCTTCCCAAGAACACCAACTTTTCTGTCTTTAACACTGAATACTTACTAAACTAATGTCATGGCTGTGCCATTAAATTAATTTCAAGATTAATAAAAAAAATTCAAATGAATCACATTTTTTATTGTTTTATGACATTTATGTAAAATAACTTGCTGAAGCAAGTTTTGGATCACTAGAAGCTGTTGTTCCCTAGGTAATAATATGACTTTTATTTGAAATTTTGTCTCATTGATTATGTTAACACAAAAAAAGCCTTATGTCAAGCTATGCTCTCTCATATTCAGTATCTGAGAGCACAGCCGCTTTTCTGATGGCCGAGAGGCTGGCCAAGCAATCACTGACAGAGAGCCACATACAGATGGCCATGGAGGATGCCCAGAACAAACAAGAGGCTCACAACCGGTCAAAAATTATGGCGGCCAGAGGTACTGGACACTGTGTTTAAATAATATTCTTAGAATAAGCCTTAGATTCTGACACTACATCTCAATTTATAATTTGTCTTGTTTCTATAGTTGCATTTTGAGAAATCAAGACTTGCAACAACAAAAATTTAACATTAACTTTTTGTTATTAATCACTATCACTGGCGGCTGGATAGCGAATGCAATAGTGAGCTCGCCTCACAACCTGAGGGCCGTGGGATGTAGCCCACGTTAAAGCCACAATAAAAATGTTGATGAATGACTATGGCTAAAAAGTCCTCCTCTGACCTGGAGAGGAGATGGGCACCGCCAAGGTCTACCAAGCCCCGAGAAAGTTCTAATGCAAACATTAGAACGACCACGAGGTTATGGGGAAAAAAACAAACTATCACTGACTCATTACTATGAGGTTAAAGACAGGGTCCTGTGTCCATCAAATAGTCTTCACTCATTGCATTCTTTTGTGACCTTGCAATGCAGATTAATTGTTGAGATGGATCACTTTTTATATTCCAGGCTAGTCCAAAAGGACAATAATTTCTTGAACTAATTAATGAAGGCATTCCTCTAAGTTGATCATTACAGTCAGGATTAATGTCTCAGTCTCCCTCTTCTGTAGAGTAGTCATTGGGTTTACTGATCCTTGCAAGTGATGGATTGACTTGTACAATTAGCATTAGTTCTATTTCAAATAATAACCCAGTCTATTCTTATAACTCTGCCATCATTGTGTCTACAGGGGGACACAGTGCCTTGTCTATAGAGGAGCAGAGACTGATGGAGTCACTAGACAAACTCAACGAACGACTCAAAGGTAAAGCCAGCTGTAATAAGATCTAGAGACCAGATACATAGATCAATTTATTAACATTTCATCTTTTATGGACATGACTGCATACCTTATTTAAACTTTGAACATTGATTAATTTTTTTAATATAATTTTTTTGTCAACTCTGTGTTATGTAAATTATAATTTTTTTATTTTCTTTTATTTTAAAAAGTAAAGTGTAAAATGTTCAACAAAAAAATGAGTTTAATCAGAGAGACAATAAAATCTTGCTTTAACGAGATTATTGGCTGTTTTTTTTTAATGAAAAAAATACAGCTCCATTTCAAAACTAAAATGTTGAATAGTATGAAATGAAATAGCAACTATCCGGAATCTGACAGATCATTATAGCTATAAATTTTTTTATAGTGAGGAATTATATTTTATAAAATGGTTAATCTCTATCATAAACTGTAACAAAATATATCGGTAAATGAATCTTTGATTTATTGTTCTAGCTGTTGAACCAGGCAGAACCAATGGAACAATTCATTACCATCAACCCTACCAGACACAGGTGAGTTGATCAAACATTGTTCACTTAATGTCTGACCAAGATAGAGATGGGGATCAGTATGGAAACAATTGCTTAAGTTTTTTTTAAATTGAATTTTTACTTGTTATAAATAAAACTAGAAAATATTTGACATTTCTGTAGTAATTAATTCTCTCATTTTGTTTGTATTGGCATATCACTGTTTACAAAATTGGTCCGGTTATAAATATCAGCAATTTAACTTAAGAAAAAATTCATAAATACCACTCAAATTCCTTTGAAACAAATAAAGAAATTAATGCAACAAACTGCAGTATTTTTTTCTGCCCCTTATATAAGACCATCTTATGCAAAATTTTATAACCATGATACGTCATATATGGGTGTCTTGCATAAAATATTTTTTACACAAATCATCAAAACCAGCTATTCCCATTGACAGGGCCTTTATTGGCCTATGTACGGTACTGGCCTCACTCCCTGGTAACTTGGTCTAGCAGTTCAATGAAGCCAGCTATCACATCAACAGGGCCTTTATTGGCCTATGTACGGTACTAGCCTCACTCCCTGATAACTTGGTCTAGCAGATCAATGAAGCCACCTTTACATTTACCGTTTATTGTTTCTAGAATCTAGATTTCAGATACTCATCATTATTTGGCTGGTGGCAGATAAAAATAAGCAAAAATCATTGCTGTCCTGCCTCAGACAATTCTTTGATCTAAACAAAAAATGAAGCGTTGTTTACATCTAACAGGTGGTAAAGCATTTGTCAAATTTTCATTTATGATAAAGGAAAGAAAACCACTTGATATAACCACTTGCTCAGTGCTACAGATGTCTAGGCAGCATGCCTCTTATGTAATTTTTGATTATACAAATCACCAAATCTTATATATTTGTGCATATTTTATAACATATTTTTTACACAAATCGTCAAAATGCTGTCTTATAAATGAGAGCCAAATTATGGTTTTAAAAATAAAAAGACACAACAGAACTATTTGTTTCCCCATTCCTTGTTTGATCAATTTCTTTCTAACTAAACTAGTTTATAAAAAAAAGCTTTTATTTAAAACAACCTTTTGTTTGTATAAAAGTAAGTTGGAAATTCAAGGTTTGATGGAGTATTTAAAATATAAAAAGACATTTTTCCTTAAAAGAATTTAATTACTTATACACACTTTTTTTTCTCTCAAGAAGTTCTCATGACATGGTTAGCAAGTAAGAAACTTTTTGTAACTGCACCACCAGTCTAAGTGTTTTATATCACCATGTTTTCTCTAACACAAAACTCTTTGCTGTTTCAAAGATGCATATCATTTTCTTAGATGTTTAACCCTTCCTAATGGACCATAAACAAAAATTTTTGCCATTCTAATGTGGGGATGGAATAATAGTCAGGCTAGGGAGATATCAAGGGGCTAGGGGACGCGGTGGTCGAGTGGCAGCGCACTGGACTGTCGTACCGATGGTCACGGGTTCGAATCCGTGTGAAGGCAATGGTTTGTTCCCGGGGCCTAGGGCGTCCCTGAGTCACCCCGCTCCTAATGGGTACCTAACACTGTAGTGTTAGGCGGCTGGGTAATGCGTGGAACCCACAAAGCCGTGGCCTGTGAATGCTGCATCACTTGCCAACAGATCATCTGTCATGGTCTGTGAACGCAACTATCTTCTGCATAGAAGGAGCATCTGTATAGATAAGACAAGATTGAAATACAGAACCAACTGCTTATAAAACTCATAATAGTCAGGCTAGGGAGATATAAAGGGATTGAAATACAGAACCAACTGCTTATAAAACTCATAATAGTCAGGCTAGGGAGATATCAAGGGATTGAAATACAGAACCAACTACTTATAAAACTCACAATAGTTGGGCTTCTCTCCTGCGCAATCCAAAATAAACAATTTTAAAATACAATAATTTTTTTTTAAATTTAGTAACCCATTGTAGCTTTATGCCAGAACTTAAAAATATAATTAAATGGGCTCAAATAATAAACAGCAGGGGCGGATTAAGACTGCTGGGGACCCCTGGCTGCAATTCAAACTGGGGCCCTATCCAGCCAGCGTCCCTTTAAATAAAATGATAGCTAGCAGCTAATATTAGACTGTAACTTGTAACTATTCAACCAAAAAGATTATTCATGAAAAAACCGAACACGAAGAAATAACTGTTTGCTGGTATCCTAAAATTGATAAAAAGACAAATATATTTTTAAAAATATTATTTTAAAAAAATATTCCACCACTGGAAATTGATCCCTACATCGCTTGCACCAGAAGCCTACACACTTTCTTAAGACCAGGAGCGCTTGACGAAAATTTTAAATTTAAAATATAAACAATATTCTTTAATATTTTCTCTTATTGAGCCTATCAAATAGGGTTTTTCGATTACTAAGACTATCGGGTCCGAATATCCATCAGATTAAAAATAATAGATAAGATTTTATTCATTTATTTAATTTATGATATTTTCAGGGATTCATGCAAACATTTCTCAACCTTTATTATAAAATATACTAAGTTTGAGGGCCCCTAAATCATCAAGGGTCCCTGGCTTTAGCCCGTTCAGCTCCCCCCCCCTAATCCGCCATAGCTAAACAGGGTAGCTTTATTTATTACCCTGGAACTCTGGTAGTTTTAAGTCTCTACAAAATTCATGTAAAACCAAAATGGCTTCTAATTAGAAAAAATCATCTAAAGAATCAAAACTTAATTGTCAAATAAAATGTAATTGGTCATTTATTTCATGCCATACTTACAAATATAACTCAAGCTAGCAGAGACAAGCTGAAAATAGGTACTAATTAAAACAGAGTTACTACCTGAGTCTGTTGTTTCAGCCAGTGACAACCCCTCTCCCCCAACCCATAAATCCTTAGGCAACCCTAACTAACGTCACACCTACCATGTGCTTGTGTGCTAGTCTCATGAAGATACAAAGACTTTGTGTTAGACAACCTTTATAATTCTTAATATGAAGTGCATTATTTTTTTCTAGAAATCAACATAGTAAGACTTATACAAATAAAAATATGCTTATTTGCATAACCCAATTCTTGCTTTAATCTAAATGATCCCTTGTCACAAGTTCTAATACACAAATTACTAAACAAGAAATTTTGACCTGTAAATACTGTAATGATTACGTATTTCTTTCAGAAATGCATTTTGAATACATCAAACTTTTACTTGAAATGAAAATTGTTAAATAGTTATCCATTACTAGTAATAGGTAGTAGATGATAAAGCAGCTAGTAGCAATTAACCAACCTCTTTAAAAGTCAAAAATTGTTTTTTATTCATTCAAAAACTATTTTTAAAAATTACAGTGATTCAGTTTACAATATATTTTGTATTAAATTAATTTAATGTTAGAATCTCAGTAAAAAGGAAACCCTACTTATTGTCCATAAAAAAGGTATGATTGCTGACTAAAGGCCATCTAGAGTGAATCATAAATAGTTCTTTTTTAAAAAACATGTACATCTCAAAGCTTGGTAGGCTATTAACCTTTGTCCTCCATGCTAGTGCTATTTTCAAGTACTTGTGCAATTATTGTTCTCTATGCTAGTGCCCAGTATTTATTATCAACATTTACTGTTGATGGTGATGAAAAAAGTATAACAATTTTTGATAATGTAATATTGGAAAGTTCAAACATACGTAACATAATTACCCACTGAGTGGTAAAAATTGAGGTTACAAATTTAATCAGTTTTTTTAATGAACATCCTTCTAGTGAGTCGCAATGTCACTTACTTAAATCATATGTGCTTTTAAATTATTCAAACATCATGTTGTTCTTTCTTATGTGTTAAGTGGAAATTTAAACAAAACAAACAGAAACTCACACAAAAAAATATTCTGTCATGTTTCTGTTGGTATGTCAGTTGTTTATAGAATTGCTGATAGTGCAGCACACTGTGCATGAAGCTATTTTCTGATTCTGTCAACTCTCTTATTATTAACATTTTATTATGCTTAGATGAGTTTGTGTTTTGCACCAGAGCTCCCCCTCCCAAAAAACCCCCCAAAAAGTAGGTTTTTTAAAAATTAAAATAAAAACCCAGCTCACCTCAACTACTTCTACTATTATATTTGCTTCAAAATTTTTATTTAAAAATCTTTTGAACAGGCTTTCAACCAAATAATAAGTGATTTTATCAATGGATATTTGTAAAATAATTTTCTTTTAAAACTTATATTATCTTTATCAAATTCACTGCCCATTAAGCTTTATTATATAGATAAAAATTATTCATTGTGTTTTGTTTTTTTTTGGGTTTTTTTTTGCGGCGGGGTATTTGCATTGCAATTTTAAAACTAAATAATTTGATTAAAATTTTATGTATAATAATGTATTGCATGAGATCAAATTTTAAGATTTTAGAAAGATTTTAAAAAATTTAATTAGTTATTTCATTTTTTTTTCCTTTAGAAAATCTGCATTAGCATGATACAAGTCATCATTCCTTGAAGGCAATTATTTTAAAGGTCAATTCATATTCCGCTTTGTGGCCTTCTGTCAACATTTTGTAACTTTGAGCTATTTATTTTTAGTTGACAGGGTTTCAAAGTCAAACAGCCACCAACGACAGCAGACGACTCACGGCAACATCACCAAGGACACAACAGAGATCCCAGTCAGCACGGATCAGACAGCAGACTCGACAGTACAGGTGAACTGTAACCGACGCAAACATTTCATTCCAACTGACTTGTGTTCATATTGAACATCACGGGTGACATCAAGTCAACAAGCATCAAATCAAAGGACTGTTAAAGTATGTTAAAGAAATTTATAAAAACAGGTTCAAAGAATACATAAAACAGGAAAGGAAACATGCAAAATGAGAATGGTTAAATATAACATAACCTCACTAAGTGTCAATCTCATCGGTGAATTTAAAAACATAATAAATGACAAGAATTATCTTTAAAAAAAGTAAATGCAAAATAATACAAAATATCAGTGGGAGAAAAACAAATTTTTTTTACTTTGGCCATCAGTCAAAGTTTCTTTATATTTACCTTTCAAAATAGGACAAAATGAAATGAGGCATTTCCACCAAACTATTTGTATATCAAGGTGTTTCATAACTCTGTGTAAATTTCTCTGCATTGCACAAGCAATTTTTTAATTTCAGTATAGAGCAAAAATAACTTTTCTCATCCTTTTCATTTTTTGCCATGGTGAGAAAATTGTATTTGCACATCACTGAAAATATTGCACTTGGATTACATCATTTATTTTCCTTGGTAACATTTCTGGAGGAAACTGTCTCAAACTGTTTGAAGCTACTTCTCAATGATGCAGGCTTTATAAATAAATTAAACTGTGTTAAAATTCCCTGTGATGAAAAAAATGTTTTTAAAAATCTGTTACACATTACTTCTGATGCACGACATGTTTTCCCCCATTATTTATTTGATTTACCTCATTTAGGCTTCTAAATAAACTTAAGATTGCACTCATAAATTTATAGAAATGTCAAATTGTATTTTATTTATACATTTTATTAGAAAATTATTTTATCATAAATTTATTAGTATGTGAGGAGAGGCAAAGATGAATAATTTATTTGAAGTATATAAACAAATTTTGAGAAGCTACTGTATTTCAGTCAGTAAATCATGAGCGTCTTTTTTAAAATAAATGTGAAATGTGGCTTAACTTAAGATTAAATGTAACACTAGACAATATATTTTTAATTTTAAATTGGTTTTCTTATTTCTTTGGAAATTGAGATCTGTTTCAAGCTGTGATCATGAACTGACAGACCAATCAGGTTTAGTGTCTTGTCAAGTTGTGGCAGTTTTTTTCACAGACTTGTGAACTTGTGGCCAATAACATAATAAACTAACAGACCAATTTGGTCTAGCGACAGATTGACACTAAGACTATAAACCAACTCAAAAAATTTGTTACTTAATCTTCTGCTCACATATTCTAACTTGGGAACAATCTCTGGGTATACATTTTCCATTACCAATGAAGACTTATTTTAAAATGTTTTCTATTTATTAGGGCTGCGGAAATTAACTATTAATTTCTCGATTAATCGTTAAAAAACTTTATCGATTAAAATAATTTTAATCGATAGAAATTCGATTAAAATTAAAGAAAATATTTATAATATTTTTTTTAACATTTCATTAATAAACTCGCGTACACCCGTCAAAAATGATGGAAGTTTTCAGCTTCGGCTACGGCGCCGACCTTTTTCAAAAGCCCAACTAACTTGTCCTTGTTTGATAAACACGAAATATTAAACTTTCTGAAATGTACACAAAGTACAGGGCGACTACGGCGCCCCCTTTGTTTTTTTATTTTATAATTAACCATCATCAAATCCTCTTTTTACATTGATCCCTTTTCCAAAATTAAAATATTAGCGAAAACAATGATGTCATATAATATTTTTTTACAGCGCATATTTAATTTGCGCTGTAATTTGATGTTTTGGTGCAGTAATTTGGTTTTCCTTGCTTTCTAAAATTAGTAGCGTCAGGACTGACAGACACTACTTGCGTGACAATTGCAAATTATATTGTTTAATAATTAATTATTAATAATTAATAATAATTTATATATTTTTTTACGTACAAACTTCTCCCGCATAATATTATAATTTATTTTATTAATTTATGTGGACCGGCAGATGTCAACTAACAAATGGCTGACAGCATCAGCGCAGTTAAATTATTTAAACATATAACTGGAAAGTTGAGCAAAAATTTTGTTTTTAAGCTAACTGCAGATAGCAAAGTCGAAGATGGTGAAAAAGTTTACTGTGTTCACTGCCATAAACGATTCTCTTTTAAAGGATCAAATACATTGCTGACGTACCACTTTCAGCACAAACATCCGATCCAGAGCCGTCTTTACACAATTTTGGGTCCCCGGGCAAAGAAATAGTGGTGGGCCCCTCCCCCGCAGGAACAATAAAAAATAAATATACATAATATATATATAAATTAACATATTCCCATGGGGCCCCTATGCTCGTGGGCCCCCGGGCGAACGCCCAACGGGTCTATGCGTTAAGGCGGCCCTGATCCGATCAAGTATCAACACATTTTCATAAAATTTAGTTCAAAATATTATTAATTTTCAATGTGTGTGAGACAGGGGAAATAACTCAATAAATAAATAAAAAGTCAATTACCTGTTTTTGTTACTTCCCTTGAAATTTTCAGTTTAACGACGTCATAACTTTCTATTTTTGGCTATAATCGAAATCAACGATTAATTAATTGTTAATTTTTCAAAAAGTTAATGATTAAATTTAAATTAATCGATAACAGCCCTACTATTTATACATCAAGCTATTGTTTAGTTTGCCAAAATCCTGAACATTCCATATTTTAAAAATTATGTTGATAATTTTATTAAAATTCCATCCATTTACCGATGTTATTTTCTTTATGTTTTTGTATATAATTATTTCATCATTCTTATTTATTAAAAAAATTTTTACAACTGAAAGATGGTTTTTTTTATAGTAAGTAATAATTTACTTTTCATTCTTTTAAAATAATTTTTGGTACTACTGTAGTACAGTAAAAAAAAATCTCTTGAATTTCTCCATCCGCACTCCATGAATTAAAATTTACAAACACAGAGTAGGGGGAATATCATCATAAAACTAAGATAAACTTACCTAAACGTTGTATTTTCTTTAACACAGAGCCTCTGTTATTATTTATTTAAAAATGTCTTTCACCCAATAAAATTTAGCAATAAGTTATCATAAAGTAAACATACACTGGGCAACATATACCCTGGATAATCATGTCTCTACTGTCCATGAATTTACCCGTTGCAGTGGGTGATTCCATGATCCAGTTATTGAATGAAAACCTCTTTTACAAAAAATTTGGATTTTATTGTTCCAGCCAGCGTGTATGTAAATCTTTATGAGCTGGGTGCTTCAGGGAGAAATCTTTGATAATTCAATGCAATTTTATTTGACTGTTGTTTTTTTTGTTGTTGTTGAGAATTTTAGTAAGTGTTTATACAAAATTTTATAATAGACTTTTTAATTTGAGAATAAATTTAATTTTCATCTCCACAAAGTTCTTCATATACTGGAATTTTGTCTAAAAGATGCTGGTTTAATGTTTTAAAAAAACAATATTCTTTGGATGTTACTCAATAAGTTCTTTCTTGACCAAGTTAATGTTTCCTATTACAGTACTAAATATGGTAACAAAACAATTCTAAGGCATCAATTCTGCATTTATGAGCATTGGATGTGAAAAGTGTTATACATTTATTGTTTATTTTATATCTAAATGTTGTAGGAGATTGTTAACCTCATTGTGAGGAAACACTCAACACTTATGCAGTAGGCCTCCTTTACCAACCTTCCTTTACCAAATGTCACCCCCTAAAAAAAATTTAGGCAGTTGTTCCTGGAAGTATTTATACATAAAGTTACATTTTTCAAAATGCAAAATGATATAAACATTTAAGTCACGTTTGTTTTTTGCCTCTTTGCACCCCTTAGATTCAGCACTGCATTTAGATCCTCCCAATTACACTTGATAAAACAATTCCTTTTGGCGCAAGTTTTGTGCTATGTATTCCTTATCACCCTGTCAGATGTGGCTCTCACAAGAGAGCTCGGGTGGCTCTTGGCTGAATCATTACGGCTTTTTTTTGTCTTGGTCTGAAATGACAACACACAATTCTAATATTAAAATAGAATTATTACACATTTCAAGTCATTTTTTTACCATTTTGTTCTGCTCCAACTTCACATCATTTTTAAATCATTATTTTTTTAGTTTCTAACTTAGACCTTATATCTTAATAAAGCATTTTATTTACAACACTTCAAGACAACCATCTCATAGAGGCTGTGCTGTACAATTATTTTTAAAGTAGTCTTACATTTTACCATACACTTGTACATCCTAGAAATGTATACATTATAATATCCCCAAGCAAGAACTGATTCCTGATGAAATTCAAATGTCAATCCAATGTAAAAATAAAACCAAATATTATATACTTCATATCTTGAATTATGCTCTTTTCAAGTTATTTTTTTCTCCTCTTAACTTCTGTGTTTTGTCCTGTGTCAGATGAAGGTATGATATTTTAATTACAAGGGGAAACATCTGTATTCATTGAATGTGGAATAACTATACTGATTTTTTTAATTGTCCAATCTGTCGCCACCTGGAAATTCATCCAGACAGTGTTTCTTTATCATATTCCTGGTAAAATATTATGACAATATCCCCTATATGCACCCCTCATGCTAGAAGGAAAAGCACTAAAGGAGGTGGACAGTGTTGTCTACCTTGGCATCATGATAGACAAGCAAGGGGGGACAGATGCTGGTGTCAGATTAAAAAAATGACCCCCTTTCCAGTCCATGACTTACTATGGGGCAAATGATGTAGCGTTCACGAGTTTTTTAGCCACCACTAACGAGCAGGGGAATGTGTGGCCAGCACAATGCCCCGGGGGCCTTGCCAGTATCCAGGCGCGAACCCGCGACTCGGGATCTGCCTCGGATCGATAGTCCAGTGCACTACCACTTAGACCATGCTGATGTCAGATTAAGGGTTAGGAAAGCAAGGGCAGCCTTCCAACGACTCAAGAATGTATGGGTCTCAGAAAAATCTAAGCAGCAATTTAAAGATAATGATCTTCAACACCAGGGGGAAGCCTGTACTGCTCCATGGTGCAGAGACATGGAGAACCGCTGCCAGGAACCTGAAGAGAATTCAGTCCTTTTAAGGATTCTCTGGCCGGACAAAATCAGCAACCTGGAATAGTGGCACCTGACAAGGCCGAAGGAGATAGATGAGAAATTGTCCAGAGACAATGGCAATGGATTGGCCATACGCAACAAAAACCTGCCTCCAACAATACAAGGTAAGCCCTGAACTGGACTCTTCAGGGAAAGAGGAAAAGAGGTCGTCTAAGAAATACTCGGCGCTGAGATTTGGAGGGAGACATCAAGAGACCATGAAGATGCTGGAGAGACAGGCCCAGGATAGTGATGCCTGGGACTCTTGCAGGTGGCCTACGCCCTTGGAAGGATTGCAGATGTGGATGATGATGGACTGCCGCTCCTCATGGATGAGAAGGCTCAACTCAACCTCTATAAATCTGTCAAAAAAAAAGTCACACTAAGCAAAGGTAAACTTAACAATGAAATTCTTCGGAAGAAATCCAAAGAAGGATACATATTGTTTACAAGCTAAGAGAACTAATACCAGTCATTGCAAAGTGAGCTTCACCTGGAGTTTCAGGTGCAAATAAAAAAGAAGCAGGTAAAAAATTCATGTAGATAAAGAATTACAAAACTGATCAGAAACTTTGAGTTAATTTCACGAAAAATATCTAAAAAGTCTTATTTTTAGCTTAAATCCCAGGTAGAGCCCTAAAAGTTTTGTTGTCAAAATGGAGTGAATATGAAATTAAATTTATTAAACTCCTCACAACAACAAACAGATTCAAAAAATGTAAGAATGAATATTAGGACAATTTTATTTGTTCAGGATTTGGTATTGAAGTCTCTTTATAGATAATTTTACATGAATAAGTTAAAATAGTGAGCACCTCTTGTACATTACAGTTACATAACATCATAAAACTAAACATAATTACCTAAACTTTAGGTAGTAATAAACATCTTACAGCCCACTCACAAAAACTACATTTAGACCATACGCCAAACTCAACCGTACTATCAGGCTCTCAACCGTACTATCAGGCTCTCAACCAAAGTTGGGAAATTCCAACAAACCCCAAATCACACAAAAATACATTTGCACTAGATTCAATTTTAAATAAAATGTTATTGCTGAATGACAGATAATTGAAATATATATAAATAAAATGGATGTGAAAATCAGGCAATTGCATCAATCCACTGGTACATGCTAATTTCTCTGTACAAGATAATTTTTTAAAGAGCTATCAATAATTGCTGTAGTTACAAGAGATTTTAAAATATGATAACAAATCATACAAAACTAGCCTCAGTTACTAGCACCATATTCCCCCCCCCACCCCATTTAAATGACCAGTTCAAATACAAGTATCTGTAGCTATTCAAGAAATATCACAGTGCCAAATAACAATTTTTTTCTGTAATGTGATGCAATGAGTACATTTTTAAATTCAATCATTAAAAAGTAAACAAAAAAAAATATTTAAATTAAATTTTGAACATAAATCCATCAATCAGTTAATTGTCGTTTTTTTAAAAATTGTATTTATTTATAATTAATTAATTAACTATTTTGTCATGTGTTGTCCATTCAGACAAAAGTGGGTAAATATTTTTAAGCCTTGTAGTATGAATGAAATACTCTATTGAATGTTAGCTGTCAGAAAATTGATAGTAAGTAGTAGTAGTAAAAGTTCCCTTTTCAGACCATTGGCCTATGGGACAAGTGAAGCAGCGATCACAAGTTTCAACAGCCACGGCATACGAGGGGATTGTGTGGCCGCCTTAACTTCCCCAACTGATATCGGGTACCCACTAGGAGCTGGGTGGACTCAGGGATGCCCTAGGCCTCGGGAACAAATCCTTGCCTACACATGGATTCAAACCCGTGACCATCGGTACGCCAGTCAAGCATGCTGCCACTCGACCACTGCATCCACTTTGAAAATTGATAACACTTTTAAATTTAAACATTGTTTTTTTACTTGGCATTATCCAAACAAAGTAACATTTGAAAGAAAGATTTGCTTTCCTTAACCAGAACCAAGAAATAAAAGCATCCATGTGCAAACAAAATAATTGCTTATTTTGTACCATTTATTAGTAGGGTAATAGAAAAAACCTGAGCACAGCGTTGTAAATGAAACAGATGCCAGAACAGGCAGTTGCCTTGTATCAGCTAAATAGAGTTCCTACTGGCAACATCACACCTTGCCTTGTATCAGCTAAATAGAGTTCCTACTGGCAACGTCACACCTTGCCTTGTATCAGCTAAATAGAGTTCCTATTGGCAACGTCACACCTTGCCTTGTATCAGCTAAATAGAGTTCCTACTGGCAACGTCACACCTTGCCTTTGAAGGGTTCTCAAAACTTCAAGGATAGAATCAAGCTCAGCTCTGAACACTTGCAGCTAATAGAAAGAAAAAAAAAGGATATATTTTTTTCCACCATCAAGGGGGTTGGACAGAAGTATAGTTTAAATAGGTTAAAGAAACAATTTGCACAGAGTAAGTATCATGGTTACAGTTTAAATAGACTTAAGAAACACACAATTAGCACAGAGCAAGTAGCATGGCTAAGTAACAAAACACATCTCAGATGCACATTGTCCTTGTCTATATCCCTATGTATTAATTGCCATTAATAAATCAATTAATAATAATTAATAATTTCACAGTGCAAGTGATTCTCCTTGTCCTGAATGAATGTTTAAAATTAAAATTTGTTGCAATCATCTTTTAAAAATAAATGTATATTAGTATTAGTCTCAAATGCTACCGAGTCCTGCAGCATTTTTCAAAGTATATCAAAACTATGCATGTAAATAAAAGTTAACAGCTGTTTCTTGAGATTTCCATATAAGGGATAAAAATAAATCTATAAAAACAAAAAATCTTCAGGGTAATTCACGTACAAGATATTAGGGTAATTCACATACAAGTTATTAGAGTAATTCACATACAAGTTATTAGGGTAATTCACATACAAGTTATTAGGGTAATTCACATACAAGTTATTAGGGTAATTCACATACAAGTTATTAGGGTAATTCACATACAAGTTATTAGGGTAATTCACATACAAGTTATTAGGGTAATTCACATACAAGTTATTAGGGTAATTCACATACAAGTTATTAGGGTAATTCACATACAAGTTATTAGGGTAATTCACATACAAGTTATTAGGGTAATTCACATCAAGTTATTAGGGTAATTCACATACAAGTTATTAGGGTAATTCACATACAAGTTATTAGGGTAATTCACATCAAGTTATTAGGGTAATTCACATACAAGTTATTAGGGTAATTCACGTACAAGTTATTAGGGTAATTCACGTACAAGTTATTAGGGTAATTCACGTACAAGTTATTAGGGTAATTCACGTACAAGTTATTAGGGTAATTCACATACAAGTTATTAGGGTAATTCACATACAAGTTATTAGGGTAATTCACGTACAAGTTATTAGGGTAATTCACATACAAGTTATTAGGGTAATTCACATACAAGTTATTAGGTCATTTCAGGGAAGATGGCACCTCTAATATATCAGTATACTACTCATCAATTATTATTTGCTAAGACTTTGCCTCGGGCAGCTATTTGGAACGTATACAAATATAGTAAATAAACATGGTGGGTTTTTTTCTGTAAAAAAAAAGCCCAGTCCAACAATGGCACTTACCTGTTTATTTTTGGACTCTACAATATTTTTCCACTTGTCTACTTCCTCCTGTATCTCAAACTGGCTCATGGCCTGGTTCTGTTTCACGACAGCATCAAGCTCGGCCTCCCTCTTACGCTGCCGCTGCACCATGTCTGTCAGCTTACTCTCCAGGAATTCAAAGTGGCGCATCTCCTAGATGAGAAATGTACACATGATCTAGAGCTATAAGTCATTAAACACATGATCTAGAGCTATAAGTCATTATACACATGATCTAGAGCTTTAAGTCATTATACACAGGATCTAGAGCTATAAGTCATTGTACACATGATCTCGAGCTATAAGTCATTTTAAAGGTCTAAATAAATTAACCATTATTTATGGGAGATCTGTTTAGGGTTCATATAAAATTTACATTGTACAGAAAGAAACTTTTAAAAGTAATACAGTCTATTTCTATAATCGATTCCTGATTTAGATTTTCAATATTTTTAATGAATAAACTCCCACCGGAGCCTGGGCCAGTTTGGCTTCCCTCAGCTTTTCCTGGAGGTCATCTAGCTGCTGGAGGAGTTGTGTTTCCCTGGATTTCAGATGTGGCACCTGCTCAGCCTCAAGTGTGACTTTTTTCAGCTGTGATTGTAAGTGACGAATCATGACCTGAGGAAGTAGCAGAATTATCAGAGGTCATGCAAAATCAAACATACTGCAAGATATCAGTCACCAACAAAAATTAAATACTGGCCACAGTAAAGTAGAGGTTTAAAAATTCACTCTCCCCATTACATTATATTTGTCATAAATAACTTTCATCAATCTGATTCATCAGCACTTTTGTGAAGTGGGAGATCTAATTTTTTAACTTCATGTGTATTCTATTAACCTAGGGACATTGCATACAAATTAAATTTTTATTTAATAAGAATAAGAGAGAGGGGGAATTAAAATGAATATGTTTTATAATGATTATGTAGAAACTGATATAGCATCTAAGCTAGCAAGTAAAACTGTTGCTTTCAAACAGTTGTGTATTAATTACATCCTGAGTGTCACATCTACTTTGCAGCTCAGCAGCTCTTGATGTTGAGGATTGCAGAGCCTGATCAGACAAAATCCTCTGCAGCTCCCTCTGGTGGCTGCTCCTTAATACCTCAATCTACAGTGCAAAGGTTACAAAGTCACATGTAACATTTATTTTTATATAAATATATATATATAAAAGATGTTATTTTAGGCAAATAATGTAAAAATTATTTGATCAATTTAAGTACCAAGACTAGTAACAACGCATATTGACTTTTAAATTTTGTGAACCATAAAACATGCTGGAATACAATAAATTAAAGAAAGTATATTCAAAATTTAATATAATCTGGAATTTTGGTGTGTTTTTTTTTGTTTTTAAAATGTTTCTGTATATAAAAAAAAATTTTGACTTTAGTTTTGGTCAGATGGTGTTAAAAAAAGAGGGTCTGGGGGTAAGGAGAGAGAGCTAGAAAAATAGCAAGTTCTTATACCATTGCAATGGGTAAAAGGCCAACACTTAATCTGGTTTATATCTAACAAATGGCACAAAGTGGGATAAGCCACTCCAATAAACTCATAGGTAGCTCTGCCAGGTTAAAGGTTTAGCCTCATGACCTGGTTTTCCAAACGTTCTCTGTTCTGACGAGCCACTGATTCCGTTTCCGCCAGGGATCTTCTTAGGTCGACACGTTGTTGATCTAACTCCAGCTGGAGCTCGTCAATCTGGCATTTACAAAATAAAACAGCAGTTACCTCGATGAATCTATTCAACTGAATTAGTCAAAGTATTGAAACGGCAGTTACCTCGATGAATTTACTGAACAAAATTATTTTAAGTATTGTCTGATGTGCAGATGTTCACAGATGACATAATATAAACAAATCACAACTTATAAATAAATATAATATTAGAAAGAGTTATCCACCTTTGTTTTTAAGGTTTGATTCTCCTGAAGCAGACTGGACATATCACTGTCTGCAAAAACCCCTGGCTTGTATTCTTTACCAGTAGTAGGAGCATATGGAAAGGGTGGCCACTCTTTTGACTCCTGATTTGCTTTGGGGTTTATCTTCTTACCTGAAGATTTCAAAATATTTTATTTACTTGATTTTGATGTGTTTAAAAAAATCAAATTATAACTAATAATTTTGTTTTATTAACCAGCAAGATGACACAGGTTATCAATTTTTTAAATACATTATTAGAACAAAATATACTTAATTCAAATTATTTTAATTGATCATATTTTCATATGATAATGAGGAAAATGATGGATTTTGTTTTTGTTTTCATACCTTCAAAAAAAAACAAAAAACATGGATTAAGATACTTAAAAATTATTAATTTTGAATAAAAACCTGATCGGGCCTTCATTTTTTCTACTGTGTGCTGTAGTGTTTGTATATCATGTTCTCTGTCTTTCAGCTCCATTTGAAGGCTCAGCACCTGCTGCCTCAGCTCTGCCTCATTTGGTCGAGATTCATTCCTCATCATATCTAGAAGCATCACATTGATAGTGTCAGTGTACATGACTACAACTCAGATAAGTACATTAAATTAATTGCAAGCTTTTTTTTAAAGTCAATTCTATTAAAAAGAAAATATGACCTTATTGTCATAATAGTCTGATATTATATGTTTTTTAAAACATAAAATAATATATGTTATTCTTTGAATAGATATTTTATCACTTCTCAATTATTTTCTGGATCCAAACTTACCCTCCTTTCTATACAAGAAACCCCTTCAGGTTAAAAAAAATAAGAAACATAAATAGGGCATAAAAACTAAAGTAAGCAGACACCTAAAGAAATATTTTTTTTAAACATTTAGGTCAAGGTGCCATTAAACAAAAAAAATTTTAATGACTGGACAACTTTTATAAAAACTCGTAATTTAATTTGGTTTCCATTTCATATATGGAAGCATATTGTCTAGATTAGGAACCAGTTTGAATAGTAGGAAAGACACCAGCAATCCTCAACTTACTTTCCTGATTCTTCCTGACTTTATTCAATTCAGCTGTAAGCCTGTCCATCTCAGACTGCATTTCTCCTACTTGTTTCCTGCACCTGTCTCGGACATTGTCCAGTTCCCTTTCCAAGGCCATAGCATGACTGTGAGGGTGGTCCTTGAAAGTGATGACGTCCCCTGACTGGCGGTAAAGTGACAGTTGCTGCTCCAGGTCAGCCACCCTCTCTTCAAACTGCAGCTGTTACAATTGTTTGATAATTAAAATGGCAGCATTTACCAATGTTATATATACCAATAAAAAATTAAATGTTAGCATTTATATCAGGTTGTGTATGAGTATAAATTAAAAGTAGCAGTTACGTGACATTATGCATACTTAATTCTGTAGCAATTGCATGTATTATCAGAATTACAATTATTAATTTTTTAAACCTGGTTCATCAAAAACTTTGCCACCTGTCTCAATTTTAATTGATATTTTCATAGCACCAAAGCTTCAATTATGACATTTGTTTACTGCATGTACATATTGCATACAAGGCATTTTTTAGTTTCCACTAGCTAAATTTTTAAATATTTTTTTTTAATGACAATAGTTTTTAACACTTTTTAAACAGAACAGAAGAATTCAAAAGTTTTGTTCATTTTTTTCTTCTTAAAGACACTGTTCTTAGAAGCCATAAACAATAAGTGTACTGATGCAATGTCCAACATTACTGGGATATCTTGAAAGTTGTATTGCAGATTCTAATTTAAGCTCAGTATGATTCATCATCATAATCCAAGTATTCATTATTAAAATAACATGAAGGATAAAGAAACTTTTGAAAATACTGAACTAAAACAGAACAGTTCATTCAAAGAACTAAACACATAATTTTTTTGTGTCTGAATGCTATTTCATTCCACTTATTTTCTCCTTAAAAATCAATACATATTTTTAATATTTATTAGAGTTGACCTAACTCTTTTTCTCCGGAATTATTTTCCTCATTCTGACGGAATTATCTATTCTGGAAATTTGTCCCAGGCTACCATGCTATCTTAAAATGTTAATAACTTTTTTATTATTTAACAGATAATGATATATTTGGTATTGAATACAAGGTAAAAGAATGATGTTTTCAGGCAACACAGGCTCATGACTTTATTTCCATAAAATAATACGATTATGTTTTAGTGAAAATAAAAAATTAAAACACCACATTTTTTTTTATTTTTTTTTACAAAACCTCATTCAAAGTCACAAAAATTTATATTTTTATCCCAAATGTAAGAAAATGAAGTTTTTTTTGGAACTAGACTCATATTTACGTCTAACAGATTAATTTCACATTTTAAAAAACAAACAAAATAAAACATCAGAGCTCACTATCAATGGTCACCCATACCGGAAAATAATACAAAAATTGAACTGTTTACAATACTAAGTATTGCTACTAGAAATTATTTTAAATACTATCCAAAATTGCACTTAGTTTTAGTGAAAAGGTTAGGAAGCTTTCCAATTAGACTCTAATTTGTCTATTATTATTTGTAGTAGAAATATTATCAGTTATTCAAGGCATTTGTGACAGGGTGAGCTTGTTGTTCCACTACGACTACTAGCACTAGGCGTAGGATTCATCGGCAATTTAAAATTTCTATCTGAATCAACATAAGAAGCAATAACTTTTTCTTTTTTATTATCGTATTATTTAAAATAATTTTAGATTGATAAACACATGAGCTGGTGGAATATCCATGTCTGTAAACAAACGTCAAAACGAAAATGAAAACAAGCCTTTCAAACGCTTCTTTTGCAGTGAAAACACATTCAAACAAAATTTCCGACTTTTTTTTATTCAAGGGAAATAATTCTAGATTACATTAAAACTAATTTTAGTTCAATAGCTAAGAAAAGAACCGAAACAATCCAGTTTTAATAATTCGACACTCCTATCGTTGATCCGTCACAAACGTCTTTTTAAATTCGACGATGGGAGCGTTGATCCGGAGAAAAAGAGGTAATATACTGCAATTAAAACTGATTTTTTAAATTAAATTCACCCAGAGACAAAAGACGAGACGATGGCTCACCTTGACCTGATTGTATTTCTGCTCCATGGCTCTAAGATCCTGCTGCGCCGCTTCGTCCTTGGACTCAAGCTCCAGCTCCAACTTCCTGACACGATTCTCAAGAACCTGAATGCTGCGCCCCTTGGTTTGACCCACATCCGTGGTGGCCATGTCGGGTGCATTGGCTGCTACAAGCATCATGGCAGGCAGTGAGTTTGGGTGTCTTCTCCGAATGACTTGCTCCATCTCTTTGACCTGAAAAAAAATGGAAGATGTGTAGGTAGGTGTTCAATCTGATGTTTAGTCTCAAACATCAAATAATATTGAAATTATGTGCATTAAATTATGCTATTTACAAATATCTTCTGAAATAAGTAACAGAATATAATAAAAGATATTTTTAAAACCAACAGTGTCTTAGATTGAGATTAAAAAAAACTCTCTGAATTTTTTAGTTTATTTAAACTAAACAGAAGGATCATTTAATAAAGTAAAATGTGTACATTTTGAGAAAGAGACATGTTCCAAAGTTGAAATGAAAGGAAAAAAAGGTGCTGCATCGAAATATAAGAATTATGTTAAAAATAAGGGTCAATCCATTTTTCCTGATGACCATGTTGTCACACACCTGTCTTTCCAAGTCCTGAATTTTCTTAGCATCTGCAGCTTTTTCTTTGGCTCTAATTTTATTTTCTTCCAGTTTCCGACCAGCCTAAAATAATTATCAGAATGTCAGAAATTTGGTTCAATTATTTTTTTAAAAAATCTCTGGTTAACCAAAATTATGTTATGAATAGTTATTTAATTAGGTTATAGTTCTTATTTATTTAATTTTTTTCCACATACGCATAGACATGTCAAAAATAAAACAATATTGCAAAGCCATAGTTACGTTATAAATATATTTCTAAATAGATATGTTATAAAAAGATGTCTAAATAGACTATAAATTTTAATGTTTCAAAAACTTATCCCAACAACAACAAAAATGTTTGCATACATTTACTGTTGTTTTGTTTTATTTTTTGTATTACTCCAGCAACTGCTCAGACTACATATAGTTTTGTTTAGACAGTTGATCTTTTAAAGTCTCAAATTAAATTGCCTGATGTCCTCCAACTTTTTGGCAAGGTTTTGTTCTCAGGGTTCTGTTATAGTAACGAAGTCATATCTCTTGTGAATACTCACATCAGATTTGAAGTCTTCAAGTCTTATCTTCAGTCGGTGGATCTCGTCATCTTTCTGCCTCAGTTTAGCATTGCTTTTGTCCAGCATCTCCTGGTTCTCTGTGTACCACTTGATCTTCTTTTGTAATTTGGCCAGTTCCTCTTTATGCTTTGATTCAAACTCCTGAATGATGAGAAATAAGTGGTACCAATTTAATTAACAGAAAATACATACAAAAAACTTTTTTTTTGTTTGAGATTTCTTATCAAAATATCACTGCCAAGAAAATGAATAACTATTTGTCAAAAATCATTTTTGAAGTCACGAGTCTTTAAGAAAATGTAAAAATAAATTAACATGAAAAACAAAACAAAAATGTGAGTGAGACTGTGAAGTTACCTTAACTTGATCTGGAGTCAATGACTCTGACAACTGCCTGGCCAATGATTCTTTTTCTTTCAGCAAATTTTCCAAGTGTCTCTCCATCTCAAATTTGTTCTGCTGGGCAATTTTTAGCTCCCTGCTTAAGTTGTCTTGAACCCTCTGAAATGAAAAAATTTAAATTAGTCTTGACCCCTGCATTTAAATACTCCATTCACATGCTTCATTATAATTTAGGCATGTATTAAAAAGTTCACCAGATATTTGATCACCATTCAATGTAATATAATCAAGTTTTTTGCATGGATTACCAACCTTGGCCTCAGTTAGCTCCCCTTCAAGATGTGCTATCCTACTGGCCCCCATCACAGCTTCAGCATTTCCTGCAGCTATCTGCTGCTGTGCTGCGATGCTCGTTATTATTCCTTTGTTTTGAAGTTCTGTGTTTTTCAACTCCAGCTCCTGCCTGTATAAATGTAGATTCATAAATATCTAATGATATAAATAATAATTGAACAAGTGGTAATACAAAAACATTTAATACTTTTTAAGTGAGCATTTTTTTTTAAAATTGAATCTCGCTGTAAAACCAAATTACACATACCTAATTCTAGCTGATCACTTTTAACTCTGGACAAAACATGTTTTGTCTTGGAAATGTATGTTCATGATAGGTCTATGAAAATCCATGTTTGATTTCTGAAAAGCCATGATGGATTTATAAAATCCTTGAGAGATACCCCATAAAAAATGTTGCCTCTAAGCTGTGCTGCTGCTCAGTTATTTACCGAGCGCCGTGCAGCAAATTTTGATATAAGGATAATTTATGAGTGTCTGTGGAATATAACAATTTTCCACAGAATAAATAAATGCTGCACAATTTTCGAGTTGTTTTTTAGCACGTGGACCAATGAATCTTAGAGGGAACGATGCTGACAAGTCATGTCAAGTAATAGATAGCTTCCTGACATCTGTAATTATATATTACTATAAAGATGACATTTCCTTTATACTAACTTGACATTGGACAGCTCTGTGGTCAGTCTCTGATTCTCTTTGAACATGCTGGTCTCCGTGGCCTTGGCCTGCTTCTTGGTGGCCTTGATCTCCTCATACAGCCTCTTGTTCTCAGCCTGGTAGCCTGCCAGTAAGTTCTCCTGTTCTTGTATCTCAACCTCCAGCCGAGCCTCACGACCTGAGGAAACGGAGTAGGTTTATTGTTTATATCAGCTATTCCTGACCTGAGGGAACATTGCTGACAGCTGGGAGTGCAGGAATTATATTGATGATAACAGAAAAAAGCTATAAGAATTTGTATACACCCATTCATTTACAAGAGGCCATATATGGGGAGGTTTACTAATAAATGAAAACAAGCCTGATCAAAGTTTTGCAAACCCCTGATTAGAAGATAATAAATCTTTTGTTCAGATGTTTCATTTATAAAAAAATTTATAATCAAATCTGCATTTCAAGTACATCTATTTTTTCATTATTATTGATTATTGTCAAAAATTCAAATAATGGCAAAATTTTTAATGTAATTTTCATGTAAAATATAACCATTACAGCCTACTAATTATTAATTGCTTGCAATTATTTTTTTTAATCAAACACAAAAAAGGCTACAATTTTGGTTGATTGCCATTAACGACAATGAATACTAGATTTAACAAAGAGAGGCGTTATACGGAGATTTTTCCCAATAACACAGGGCAATATACGGAGATTTTTCCCGATAATGCAAGGTATTATCCAGAGATTTCTTTTCGAAAAACAAAACCTCCATATTTTACCTCGTTCTAATTTAGTATAAGAAGTTATCATAGCTTAATTTTTAAAAATATAATAAATAGTTGTGCTTTGTCTTGTCAGATCTAATTTATTTGTATTTATAAGAATGTTAAATTGATTTCATTAGTTCTAGTCTCAATAATGAATTAACTACGACTAGAGCATACTTCTGGATGGCTGACAGTTAGTTGGTCTTGGTTTAGTTTATTCATTTATCATAAAATATAGTATTAGTATAATGTTGATGTATGTACGTGTGTTACAGCAGGTCTGTACGTCTTTTAAGTGGTTTCGAGAGTTCCAGGTATTATTTTCAGTCCTTGCTAACATATTACTAATAATTACCATTACTACATTTTAGTTTTAGCCTTTTATAAAAAAAATAATGTAAAAATATATATCTGAATGGCTTGCTGTTTGGTGTGATATTACTGGAGTGCTTGTAATGCTAACAGTCTTGATCCTTGGTCAACTTCTGATACTATATCTTGAGGCACTTCGGACTCAATGAAATTGTCTATTGTTGTAATAGTAATAGGTTAAGTCGGTAAAGCACTAGTAGTAACTTGTATAGATATGTAAACTTCCTACGTCTATGTGGAGTTGAGTATATTTGGCGGGCTGACAATAATTTTCTAGTTGAGCATACTCCTAAATCCTAACCTTATAATTATAAATTATGGATCATTGAAAGTATTTGAAAAGGCAAATGCGAAAGAAAGAAAGAGAAAAAAAAAGAAGATGCTCAAGTGAAAATCGAACCCCATACCTGATACCATGAGTACAAAAATCATACACACTACCATGAGACCAAAGAAGCTTGACGCAAATTCATCTTTTAAAAAATATTATATCAGAAGCTTTTAAGTGTTGGTTTTATTTTACCGTAGTACCTGCTATTGGTAGTCGAGTACCGACACTTTTAAAAGTAAGAGTTATACGTGTAAAAATATCACACTGTGTCGTGTACCACCAACTAATGGACAAGTAGCACAGCCCTGTATAATATTTTAATTAATCGTCACTTGACCAGCCAAAAAATCTCCGTAAACGCTCAGCGTTATAGGGAAAAATCTCAGAATAACCACTCCGTTTAACAAATGTGGCTAGAAAAATCAGTTCAGTAACCACTTCTTACTTTCTCCTGCATTTTCACTGTCACCTTGAGTTGTGGAACCTTCTGACCTCTTGACCTTACCATCTCTTTCAGCTTCTATTTCCTTTAACTACATATGAAAATTTTATACAAGCTTGTGTAGCAATATTTTTTTAAATATTTTCTTTTTATTAAATGCACAATAATAAAAATAATAAAGATTATATTAAAAAAATTATTTATTTTTTAAAATTAAAAATACCATTACAGAAATTTGGACCCGAAAGATTACTTAATTAAGAGTTGTTTTTTTTTAAAAATTAATTCATACCCATATTTTTTTAATGAAAAAAGATACATTAAAACAGATATTAATATTGTTTTAATAAGAGTGTTGAATATATATGTAAATCATAAAAAAATGCATAAAGACTTTAATTTAACCAATATAGTATAAACAGATACCTTTGCTGCCATGACAAAATTTTCTTGTTTTAATGCGAACACCTCGTCCTCATATTTCATCTTCTGGGATTCCAACTGCCTGCGAAATTCTTTTTCTTGGGACATCATGTCAGCTGATGTGAGATTGAAATAAGTATCCATGTAGCATTTTGAGTAGGAAAGACTCCAAGGCTAGTGGTGTATATACAGAAATGAAGCAACAAACCAGAACAGACCAATGGTGGAAGTTGGGTAGCCGACATCAATATCTGGTGACCCAAATGCAAACAGAAAATCGCCCAACTATTTCTGAATTAGCCTACATTGCAGCCTAGTGCCTGAAACAGTAGAGCTTCTGTTTATGTCTTGTCTCACGCTGGATGCTGCGGGGGAGACCAGGTCAGAGCGAGAGTTCAAAGTTCACGCTCCAAAGTATTGCACTACCCAGCAAATAATGCAGGCTGCCAATAGACAGTGTTTCAATAGTGTTAGCTCAAGCCAAAGGTCAAATATGTGAGTTGTTAAGTTGTAAAGTGATAACTCTACAGCGTACTGGTTTCTTCTAAAGAGAATCTTCCTATTTAGTGGGGTGAATAGACGAGGAGGTAACTGAAAACTAACATCACACTTTCCATGTCAGGGGAGGCAAAAACAGCTGAACAACCACTTAACTCTTCTCTCAGGTAAGCCTTAATGAGATTGACTCATCAGCGATCTCTTTATGTACAGTCTCGAAGGTCAACATTTTCAGCCCATTTATTTGGACACCATCTTACCTTGCAGCTTGGCCTTCAGTGTCCTCTCAGTGTTCAGCTGATCCCTGACTTCTCTCAGAGTTTCTAGCAGCGCTGCCTCCCGCTCGTGGCCAGGTTTCTTGGCCCATTCTTCCCTTGCTGCATCACCACCTCCTGCCTAAATGGTTACGCATAAAACAAGATTTAATCCACAAAAGTGTTATAGTTTCTTACACATGGGTCCAATCCTAACACATTTCATTGTTACATTTTGTGTCTGTGCCAACAACTTCATAATTAAATAGTGCAACAAGATGTGTTCAGGCTTGGGGAAGAATTTTAAAAAAAACAGAACAATTTAACTAATGATTTGGGGATACGGTGGTCGAGTGGCAGCGCGCTCGACTGGCGTACCGATGGTCACGGGTTCGAATCCATGGGATTCCCATGGATATGTTCCCGGGGCCTAGGGCGTCCCCGAGTCCACCCAGCTTCGAGTGGGTACCTAACACATAGTTAGGGAAATAAAAGGCGGCTGGGTAATGCGTGGAACCCTCATAGCTGTGGCATGTGAACGCTGCATCACTTGCCAAATTCAACTGCTGCCTTGCAGATGGTCTTGGCTGACCAAAGGCTATGGAAGCACATCCAGAAAAAACAGCAGGCTGAAGTCGGAGACCACGGGCCAATTGGCGCAAAACTCAAATTGAGAACGAAGAAGAAGAAGAAGAACTAATGATTTGGGTAAATGCCTTTTCAGTAAACAATTCAAAACTAGAAAAACAAATTTTCATACATCCTTAGGCTTTATCTCATTATTGGACCATTTCAGTGCGTGTGCATGTAAACCAAGCGTAAAACAAGCATTTTAAAGAGTATGTTATAACTTTATTTACCTGATTAGTTGTGGCTGCATAGTGCTCTGTGAGATACTTGGCAAATATCTCAAGAGAATGCTGCATTATGGGATTGTCCAGTTCAGCACTTTGACTCACCAACTTCTGCACATAAGAACCTGGTGAGTGTTCAGCTCCTAAAAATAGAAAAAATAAAAAGTCATTGATTAAGAACCTGCTAATAAATGTTCCAATCCCCCTTAATTTTTATAGGCACTGTCTTCATCAACGTCATGGAAGAGTAATCCAATGAGGAGATGAATGTCAAATATTGCTGCTGGACAGTTTCTGACAAAATCCACAAGACAAGTGAGAGGCAGGAGGCCAAATGGCACAGCGATGGGACCTCAACACAAATAAGACGAATAGTCACATACAAACTGACATAAGTGTTACAATTTGTGAAGGTCAATGCTGGTAGTTCAATATGATTTCCTTCTTGCTATGACTTCCATCACTTAAGTTCATCTTCCTTTTCACCGTTGCTTGCTATAAGCCTTCTAGGCTATAGGCTATTGCTTCAACCTGTGAAGCTTCCCCACTATTACAAATGAACTGCTTGCATTGAACGAAATAGATTAAAAAACACGCTGTAAATTATTGTGACCTTACTTCTTGACCGATCTTTTCCAATGTCCCCTTGTGATAACCTCTGACCTCTGCTGACGCCATCTCCTGGGGATGAGACCTGAACTTTAGGAGGAGACTTTCCTGTGGTCATTGCCCTGGGCTTTCTGTTGGTAGGGGGAGATGTTGACCTTCCATAGCCTGAACTTTGTACATGAGAAAACTTGTCCCTCCCTGTGTAAACAGAATATACAAGTGAACACGTTCAATTTTTAAATCCCTTATATTAACTTCACGGTCTTGTCATCATCTCTTGGTCCCGCTCGCGGATAAACAAAAGTAAAAAATGACCCACTTCCCATGATCCTATCGAGCTGAAATTTTGCACATAGACTTGTGTCACCTAACTATGCATCTTATTAAAATTTCAGATTGATCGAATGTACTGTAATTAAATTAATGAATTTTTAGTTTAATTCTATGTAGCATGTAGCTGTCTGCTATAGTTGACCTCCACGGGTCACTGGAGATTCACTCCAGCCCTTGATGTCACAGGGGTCCGTCCCGCGGTGGGTATTATATGGAACATAATCAATACTTTTAATTATGTCTCATATATAAGGGATTTATAGTCAAAAACTTTGTTTTTACGGGTTGTTTTCTTATAATATCAAGAATGAGATAATGTGAAATAATAAGGGAAAAAAAGTAAAACAGAAAACAGGGCGACATTTTTAAAAAATGGTTAAATAAGTAGTCGGACCTCGCTAAGTTGAAAACCTCCCTGTATCGAATTGATTGTTAGGTCCGGCCTAATTCCATAAGACTAATGTATTTAAGATCTCCTTAACTCGAAGATTTTGTGGCTTCCAACCTCCCTTAGTCGAATTTTCCAAGGCGTTTGGGTAAAAGGAAAAATCTTACTCCCCCCATCCCACTGTGGAGGGAGTAAAGTGTGGTGTCGGTATGTCAAAGCTAAGTTGGCTTCTTTTCATATGAAACATCAGACACCACCTTTCCTTCCTGTCAAGCCTTCTCGCTGTTGTGGCTGTTCCCCCCCCCTCTCAATATCAACATTGTCCTTGATTAATCTGCACCTATTACGCCATTTTCCCTTACTCAAAAACTCAGTAAGTCGATTTTTTTTCGGGTTCGACTTAGAGAAGTCCAACTGTACTGCTAAAAAATACCACAGCACAAGAAATGAGAGGTAATCATCTTTTAAATGTGAGAACTTTCAACTGCAAGGAGCTAGTGATAACTACGACAAGTGGCAAGATATAGCTCACCTCTCTCATTGTTGACCGGGACTGAGGTAGGCCTGGACTCTCTTGATTTGTTCTCTCTCTGCTCTGATGGCTTCTCTGGTTTTCTCCTTTCCTTCACAGCCTGATGATAAAACTCAGCTACATTAATTGGACACAAAAAACTGATATATTTTTGAAGTATAATTTGACTTTCAACAGATTGCATGGTTAAGACTAACATCTCAGGTTTGTCTTTAAAAACATTGATCTAATTTTTAAAAATTAAAATAGAATTTTAAGGATTGTGTGTTAAGAAGTCAATAACAACATTTTCAATAAAAAAAAACATTAGATACCATTGCAAGATTTAAAAAATTTAATTTCCCTACTGAATGGAAAATAATGTTTTAAATAATAAGGTGCGTTGAGAAAAATGTCAAAACTATATTTTGTGTATGAAATTAAAAAATTGATGCTCTGTTGAAAACTCAACACACCGCTGTGTACATTAAGGCTAAAAGTCTTCACAAGCCTTGGGCACACGCTTTTATAATTAATCTGTAAGGTTTGGATCTCCACAAGTGCTTTGGGTAGCAATTGAAATAATATTATTCATATGCCCTATCTGGGGCCTGTTTTTAGCTGCCTCGGATGCCATAATTTTAGCTAACTGCCAACGTTTATTAATTTTTTTAATTTAAATTCTACAAGTCTAAGTAATAAATTTCTATTTCTATGCAAAAAAACAACAAAAAACATTAAAATGTTAGTAATATAGGATATCGACCAATGTTAGTGAAATCCAGGATAATTCGCTCCCCCATCCAGATGCCAATATTGAGATATAACTACTGGTTACTCACCATGTTTGTCATAGGTTTGGTTCCCTCCGTGTGGGAGTTTCCACAGTCATCATCAGCATGTTTGTACCGATGCCTGCCTAAGATTGACAAATTACTTGCACTTTCAGCACAATAAAATGTTTTGTTCTAATAAAAAAACTGAGCCTCACTCTTGCAATACTTGCAAAAGAAAATTATCAAATTATTATTATTATGTTATTAAATTTTTCATTATAAATTTTTGTATAAATTTAAATTTTTATTACTTGATTATTCTATGCTTTATGGGTAAATATTTTAAAAAATAATGATACACTTTGATTTTTCAGACAATCTTGTATTAATTACACCAGCCCTGAAAACTGTTTGAATAATCATATCACTATTACCTTGAGACTGAGGACTTCTGGGACTCTTGTAGTCTGATCTCAGCTGAATGTCAAGGTCAGATGTCTCTAGCTCACGCCCTCTTCTATCAATGGCATCAATCTCTCTTATGATTTCACCAACACTTCTGTCAACTGTAAGTAATTAAAGATTTATCAGCTGGAGATTAAAGCAGTGTAGGTGAGAGATTTATAGCTGATATTTTACTGTATAGCATCACTTTAAAAGTCTTGTGCTTTGGTTATTCTAAGTGTAAAATGTTGGCTTTGTTGTTCTATGTATTATTTTAACGTGCTGAAATGGAATATGTGGTGTGTGAGCAAAAAAACCTATCCATTTATTTGGATTAAAAACTTAAACTAGAAATATCCCATCAAAATATGTTGGCTGTGATGCGTGAACTTTCCATCAAATGATAATAAATGATAAAATATGCATTCAACATTTTCAAGAATTGAAAATTGTTGCTGCCACCTCCCCCCATTCTGTATGCCACACCAAACATTTTTATCACAAAGATGAAACATAGCAATATTTTAATTTTCAACAATAGATTTGTTACATCCATAATGTTAAAATTCTTGTAAAATAAAATATTATGCACCTAACATTATTTATTATATTATAAACATGATATGCTTTTTATAGAGTGTTCCAGAGTTAGTCAGTGATGAGAATTATTAAATTATTGACAGCTTTCTCCGTATAAAATTATTTCTCTCTTCACATCATCTTTCACTTTATTCAAACTATGAACTTTATTCAATTTGTATAGAAATTATAGAACTTATTAATAAAGAAAATATAGAAATTATTAATAAAGAAAATGTAGAACTTATTAATAAAGAAAATGTAGAAATTATTAATAAATAAAGTATAGAACTTATTAATAAAGAAAATGTAGAAATTATTAATAAATAAAATATAGAACTTATTAATAAAGAAAATATAGATATTAATCGCAAAACTGTCAATTATAAATAATTGAATAAACAGCCCATCAACCTTCTCTCCTCTCGTACAAGGGTGTGGAGGACATGTTGGCTTTGCCTGTGGGGGGGCGTGACTCTAAGCCGTAGATGGTAGGCGACATTCCCACCTCTTGAAGCACTCGATGCAGGTCCTCCATCTCTCTGCTGGTGTTGGTGCCCATCTGGGCTGATGGATAAGGATGTTATTGTCATAAGAGTGTATGGAAGGAATTTCATCACTTGAGCTGAAAGGTTGCTGAATTAGCCAGCCTTTGAACCAGTACAAACATGGCCATGAATTAAGAGTGTTTTAGAAAAATTTTAACAGGCCATTTTAATATTTGTAAAAAAAAATGTCTTATCAGTTGCATTCAAATAATGAAAGTTCATCTATAGGAAAGTACTTAAGAAGGAAATACCTGAGAATCCTGGATTTTTTAATGTGTCCGGCAATGTAAGACCCAAGTTATCGTGGGTAGTGTCCCTTGAGTTTGCTATCTGTGGTGATGTGGTGGTGTTGAAAGTTGACTCCAAGGAATCCATCAGGGCAACTGCAAAAAAAAAGAAGAAAAAAAAATCACCATTGGTGAGTCACGTCTACTCTGTCTGTGCCAACAACTAACAGTCATAAGAATTAGAAAATGAAACACAAGAATGTGAGAATCACTGACCTCGTGACAGCATACTGGGTTTTTGTTGTGACGAGTCCTGTTGAAATAAATTTCAGAATTTGTGCTAATGTTAAACATCAAAAGAATATTTTTATCTCATAAACTTAACAGGTTATTAAATCTATTAATACTATTCATATTCATAAGATGTGTAGATTACAATTATGTCCCATATTTAGAATAGAAATTAAAAGCTCCACCGCAATTGAAAACTTAAATTATTATTTCCTAGCTGCTATGATTGAGTATTGTTTTATAATAACCAGGCTTTCCAAATTGTTGGCCCTTGCTGGCGTGGCGGTTGGATCAATGGACATCCCTGACACATCGGCTTGACTTTGCCCCAGTCTCACAGCTGGTGACATCAGGGATGTGCCCCCAGTCTGGCTGAGTTCCTGATTCAATCGGCTGTAGTCTACAGTGCCATCAACTTCTTTTTCAAGGTTCTGAATTTGGATTCGAAATTTTACAATAGTTAATCAGGACCAAATTATTTAATTTTAAAGCCCTTTTAGATGGCAAAAATTAGTTTGACATAGTGACTTGGCTTTCATTATAATTGTTAAAACGTGGTCATTTATTTTTGTAGGTTATTATTCTCAGTTACTTAACTGTAATCTTCACCTCACATAATTCAAGAAAAGTGATTAAAAATAGATCAGCTTGATAAAGTCCAGATGGTACTTAATCATTTATTTTAAATTAATAAGTTTCTTACTTGGAAAAAATGCTGCTTATCTGCCAGCTCATCAAGAGTATCACATCCTGGGTTACCGTGACTCATGTTTGATGGAGCCACTTCGTAGTCATTACTTCCTAGAATAATTTGGAATCAAACACCTAAACACTCTGTGATGTTCACTATTTCTTCATCATTACAAAATATAAAAACATAGATCATATATCACGGAGATCAAATAGAAATAAATTAAGATTTATCAAAATATATTGTTTATTATAGTAAGATAATAAGCTGTTACCTGCCCCTGTTGTTTCAATGCTTGAATCATTTATTGGAATGTTCAAATGAGGTCTATTGGGGAAAACAAAGAAAAGATTGATATACTAGACAAAATTATGGGCAGAAAGCTACTAGTGTAACATATTAGTTTTTTGAGTTTTTGAATGAAGCAGACAGTCATAACTTCCTCATCTGGATTAGTTAGGTTCCAGTTCAATGATGGAAGCAATTTTAAAAGTAAGACAAGTGGAAATTTCACCTTTCTTTTGTATAGAATATATTAAAGAAATCTATTTAATAAATTGTTGTTGGAAATATTAATTCAATTCATGCACATTTTAACCCTTCACAAAACTGCCCAGTTGCTGAAAGAAAGTAAACAAGGGTAGAGTCAGCTGTCTGTATGTGGTGTCACATGTCAGAGTATATTCCATCAAAGAAAGTAAACAAGGGTAGAGTCAGCTGTCTGTATGTGGTGTCAAATGTCAGAGTATATTCCATCCAAGAAAGTAAACAAGGGTAGAGTCAGCTGTCTGTATGTGGTGTCAAATGTCAGAGTATATTCCATCAAAGAAAGTAAACAAGGGTAGAGTCAGCTGTCTGTATGTGGTGTCAAATGTCAGAGTATATTCCATCAAAGAAAGTAAACAAGGGTAGAGTCAGCTGTCTGTATGTGGTGTCAAATGTCAGAGTATATTCTATCAAAGAAAGTGACATGATTTCTCTTGTTTTCTAACTTATCACTTTATGAAAATGGTCATAAGAACTTACTTAGATCTAGCTTTAGCCAAAGAGTCATGTTCCTCAGATCTTTCTGAAACTTATTGGTAAAAGAAATTTCATCTTCATTACTTTTTTTCAGAAAAAACATATTTATGTATAGGATTCAGGTATTTGCAATGTTATAAAGTTGAATGTTTTGTTTTTTAATGTTATAATGTTGAAAAATTGTTTGTATTGGTGTAAAAATGAAAGGTGCGTTTGTCAGAGGATAAATTTTGTAATAGTTCAAAATTGAATGAGAAAAAATAAAATTTGAAAAGCTGAAAGTTTTAAAATATTAATTCAGTGAAAAAGTTAATTTGAATCAACTGGGTAATAGATTTCAAGATAATAAAAAATAAAACTGGTTAAAAAAAATTGTTGAGGGTTTTTTGTAGCCAAAGTTTTAACTTAATTAAATAAAAGACTGTAAGGCCAATATAAAGAAATCTTACTGTCTTCCAGACTGTCTTTGCTCAAAGTTGCTTCATTTTTAGACTTTCTTGTTTTGGAGGAACTGGTCTAATTTAGTAATTTAAAAAAAATATCTTATTAAGAACGCAACCGTGAGAATATGGCAGTCATTTAATTGAAAAATTAAATTTTAAAAAACCATATATTTTATTTAGTATTTATTAGGTAAAGCTATCATATATTATTAGATAACTACATAGTAATTATTCTGTCTAATTAATTATTAAAATTAATTATCACATGAAAAATATTTTAGAGATTTATGATAAATGTTAAGCAAAGAGATCACATATTACCAAATTTTTAGTTTTAACAGCATCCCTCTGGCTCTGTTTCTTGCTTGATAATACTTTTACTGAACTTGATGCCTTTGATGAAATGCTCTTTGCCTTGAGGTAATTATTCTTCACACCAGCTTTGGCTTTTAAAGGTGATTCTACTGACTTTTTGGTCTTAATAAAACTTTTGCTTTTTCCTGAGAAACAGAATAAAAATCGATCTGCCCTTACTTTTTCAAACTAGAAATATTCCCAAGCGGATAAATTAACAATAAAAAAATAATTTAGTGTTACATGATCACCAGAATTAATACAGGTGTATAAAATTCCTGAATTGAAAATTGTTTTATTTTTTCAAAATTCTCAATAAACTCGTCAAAAGGACAAAGTTTGCAGCAAGGGGAAAAAACACTGTTCAATTTAAAAACTATTAATAACTTTCTTTAAAACATTTTTCATGCATTCCATGATGTCATTCAAAATTATTATTACCTTTGTCATCAGAATCATCATCTGAGTCATTAGCCCACCACAGTGAATTATTTTCTTTTTTCTTCACTGGGGTCGTTAACAAATTTTTAATCTCTTCAGTATCATCTCCACTAGAATTAGACTAAATGATGAAAAATAAAAAAATAACTTTTAAAATCACATTAAATTATATAAAATTCTTGTCTTTACAAAATTATGAGCCACAAAGCTTCTTTAATATTAAAAAATACATTAAAAAAATTAGATATTGATAAATTAAAGTTTAACTTTATGAATGTGGTACCCAAGTTATTTGGCATTATTTAAATTTTCAGGTAATCCTCTATTTATTTAATATTTAAAAAATATATTTCATCCACACTTCTTACAATTTTGAGGAACTCCTCAAAGTTACTATCCAGTTCATCTTCAGACCATCGTTTTGAGTGAGCCATTACTAGAGTTAACTTGAAGAAAACATACAAAACTATGCCATGTAGATTTGGTGCACTGAAAGGAAAGCAATGGTTAGTTAAAAGTTGGATGATTTGGCTAAATTATTGTATAAAAATTAAAATGCAACAGATAAAACAAAAAAATTCTCACTGATGTGTAATTCAAATTCTCTATGAATAAAAAATGTAACGTATTTTAATTCTAATTATTAGAGCCAATATGGTATTTATAGTAAATAAATTTGAATTGAGGAATAAACAGAAAGTAAATGAGTATAAAAAGCTCCCTAATGCCTAATGGATAATTAGTTCATTTTCAGAAGAATTAATTCTAAAATTTGTGATTCACTAAGCATGAAATTTCTGAAAATTATTTGATATATTTTTAAGAGTGGAAAGTTGGGGTTGGGCTAATTATTTTCCCTGCGGATGCCCAAGTCATTTTGAAACTGTTTCTTTACAAATACTCACATGTATATTATATTATTATATATGATGTCATTAAATTTCTACATGTAGTTATGACTTTTCTATTGATTCAAAGCTATCTTCAACACAAAATTTCATTATTTTGACAATTTCACTGATCAGTAGCAGGATCTCATATAAATTTATAAATATAAGTAAGTAGCCTATGAATATGATATTAATATTATTATAATGAGTCACTATGACTATGAAAATTCCTAATATGTGCATGGCAGAGTGTAAGACTGATACTCATAGTAATCATAGTGCATACGCCAATCATAACATAGATCATATCATGGGGTATACGCAGTATTAGTATGTTGTGTAGACATCACTATCAGGATACTGTGACAATTTGGGTTGCCAGATGTCCGGTTAAAAACCGGACTGTCCGGTATTATCCTTATTTGTCCAGTTAAAAAATTGAAGCAATACTGGACATGCATGAGTCCGGTATTTTCAATTTTCTTAGTATTTTCTTTAATTCAATACACTAGTAGGCTTTTTTAAGCAATCTTAAAATCTTCTGACTATAGAATCGACCCTTTGAACTAATTGCACATCAAAATTTGCAATTCGGATTGTAATAAAAAACACACCCGATGTCTTTTATTATATAAATGAAGCACATAAAGAATTAAACGTTAATCCATTCTGGCATTACGAAACAATTTTAAACGCCTCACAGACTAAAGAGATATTTTGTAACCAAACATAACGCGATTTGCGATTGAGGAGAGTTGATCAAATCAATAGTTTATTTGATAAAATAAATACAATTGGTTTTATTGTGATTTTGGGTAAGAATGACTTAATATTTTCTTAAATTTAATTAAATATTCAAAGTCAAAACAGTGATTTTTTTACACATTTAAATTGCTTTATTATTATTAGCTAAGCCTGTTGGTGCGTCGATTGCTGTGTTGATTTACATTTTACTCCTTGATACGGCTTTCCCGTGACTTTTCGGCGATCCCGAAACATAAGGTGACCAGATGTCCCGATTTCAGACTTTATGTCCCGCTAAAGTGATCAGATGTCCCGATTTTTTGCTCCAGAAACCTGGGGGGGACCCGTCCCGTATTTTTGAGACAGCCATCTGGCAACCCTAGTGACCATGCCTTATTTAACTTACTATAATAATACTATTGGTATTTGTCAACTTTTTATTTATTAATAATTAAAATAGCCTGGCCTAGTACTAGCCTGGTAATAAGCTGTTCGCAAGAAGATTCATTAGGTTAATCAAAATTGTAATTTAAAATTAAGGGCAAAGAAAGGCATATGGCATGGCAAATATGCCGACTCCGACGGTATGGTGACTATGGTCTATGGCTATGGCCTATGCCTATGGACTATGGCTATGCTCATGGCACTCTCACTCATTCATGCCATGAATCATGGTCCGGTAAAAATTGAATACCAGTACCAGGCAAACACTTAAAATGACTGCATGTGGATATAAAGTAAGAGGTAAAGATAAAATAAAATTGTTCACATAAAAATTGTAAGGTGTGTGCTTTATACCTTTAAATTTTTAGGAACCATTTGAGACTTAAGGTAGGCTAGTTGAAGCATGTTTTCTAATAATCCGCCATTTTTACACAAATCGGTGGTTAAGGATCCGGTGTCTCAGTTTTTTTCAACTACTCTTAAAATTGATCCCAATTCACAAATACTTAAATATTTTAACATTACATCTTTACGTTTAACCATTTAACCAATTTAAATGATTTTTGTACCATTAAAAATTTATTTGAAATTTGACTTTTCTTCCACTTACAAGCATAAAACTGATGAATGTGGTGTTAAATCAATAAATAAAATATTTAAAATGAAAATTGACAACTTGAAAATGTCTAAAACTCAAACTAAAATCTTATCTTATCTTATCTGTTTACAGACGCTCCTTCTATACAGAAGATTATTGCGTCCTACGCTTATCTATGGTTTGTGTTTAGTCCTGCATTTTTATTTTTTATTTTTTTTTAGGCTAAATAACTTTTTAACTCAAGTAATAAAAGAATTTTCATTTTATAATAATTAGTTTTCAAAACATTTTCCAAAGAATATTTTTTAATGATATTTTTCTTTGGTTACTGGTACTAGTAATTTCAATGGAGTTCTTGTAGTGTACTGTTAGCTAGATTTGGTTTATCATTGCTTTTTTTTTAATGGGCAGGAATTCTACAACGGTAGCCTGTATCATCTCGTCATGTTTGCGTAAGAAATTGTGTTTCTAGCATTAAAGAGCTACAAGTATGTCGAAATAGTTCGAATGCACAGAAGAGCGCCGCCGCAATCATTATTTAACTTTAATTAATTTTTGTTGTTATTTTTAGCCTGTTTTAAAAGTAATTTTACGCTCAAGGAGAAAAAATGAAGAAAAAAAATGAAGAAAGGAATAACTATCACTAAACCTACCCCTAACCCTAAAACATATCACTAAACCTACCCTTACCCTATTAAAACCTATCACTAAACCTACCCCTACAACCTATCCCTAAACCTACCCCTAAAACCTATCACTAAACCTACCCCTAACCCTAAACCCATGAAAAAAAAATTAATTATGTTTTTAAAAAAGTGTAAAGTTAAGAAAGAAAAAAAACAACGCCCCCAACTAAAATCGAACCCCAGACCTCTATTTCAGAGGTCGGTCGCTCTATTAATTTGACCAACGAAAACTGCTGACAAAGATTCGTTCTTTTTAAAATTATAATAAGAAGGCTATAAATATAACGCTAACTCTTTTAATTTAAGAAACATGATTTCTCACTCTTCAATTTTAAGAAACAAGATTTATTACAAACATGACGAGATTATACACACTACCTTCTACAACTAAGTCTTCTGACGTCATATCCGTAAACAAAATATCAACTCTTTGTTTACATTCAGGGTCATTCCAGAGTTTTCTCAATTTATGATCGATTCCATTTAACCGATTGAGTATTGATCTTTAAATTTTTCTCTGTAATAATCGTGTATATATGCTTGCTTAAGCTTCAACATTAAATAACCGAGATTCTCTACGGATCCGAGATCATTATTACTAATGGTGTATCAGTATATCAAAACATTATTATTAAATTAATTACGATCTAGGTCAGAAACCAGCTGATGGCTACCTTTTACAAATACTTATTTTCCTTTAAAATAAAATTTCATTGCAGATCTTGCATTCTTTAAATTTAATATGCTAAGGATGTTGTCAGCATATTTGGACTGTTTTTCAAAATTTTAAAGAATAGCAACGAGTACAAAAACAATTACAAGTAATATTAATTTTAATAATATTAATAATTAAAAATTATTTGGTGTGAGTGTGAATAGTGAATTCTGAATGAATAGTAATTCAGAACAGTATGATCTGATTAGTGTGAAATTTATAGTATAGTGAGGATGCAATTTTTTTCTGGAGCAGGTTGTATAAAAAATTATAAAAATAATAAATGGTGGCTCTGTAAAGTCTGTAGCTTTTGATATTATCATTTTTTATTATAGTTATAGTAAATTAATTCAATAAAATGGAGAAAAAAATAGTAATATTATGCCTAATTAATGTTATATATAATTAATTATTATATATTGATTATAATTTTCACCAATAATGGCAATATAATATATTAATATATATTTATATACTAAGTTCAGACATTGTATTTATTACTATAAAATTAAATATTAAGGCAGATGATGAAGAGAGGTAGATGTGCCCTCAGAATATTTTGTGATCAGCAGGGCCAGAGCTCATTTACTATTTTTTGGTCTGGGTAGATTAGTTATATGGAGAATATAGCAAATATATTCTATTTCTATCCCTCTAGTCTCTAGTTATGTGACAAAGAAGTCACTGTGGTAATTTCAGCCAAAAAATTATTAATTTCTTGGCGTAAATAGTAAAAAAAAATTGTAACTCCGCAAAAAAAAAGTAATCTAAACTGAGATTGTTGACTGGAGTTCAATATCAAGTAAAAGCCTAGCTAAGGGTCATAAGCACATACCATCAACGCTAACTCATATTAAGCTAGCCAAAGGTGCATGTTGTAATTGTAGGGTCCACAGGGATGAATGGTAGAAAGACCATTGCCCACTTTTCCACGACAAATGTGTAATGCAATTTTTTTAAAAAAATTTTATTTGTTCTTTTAAACTGTGTTGAATCTTCATTTTTATAATTTAAAAAAAAACTATTTTGGTGACTTTCATTGAAAACAAAAAATAAAAGAGTAGTACATTGTGACCTTGTCTGATATATTTGATCATCCAAACATTTACAGCAAATATATATTCAATCGTTTACAATGTTCAGTTCTAATTACTACCATCATGTTCTGAAAATAAGACATTCCCAATTATAAGCAACATCTCTATTTCACGTTTATGAATTACATGAACATTTTAATCATTTTTTAACCATTGTTTCTTTTTGGAGAAAAAATGTAAAAGTTGGAGCAAAATATTTTTGTTGTGGTTGTAGAGTATTTCCAAATAAGTAAAATTTGTTAAGGTTAATAAAGAGGCAGAAATACAAGTCTAAATATCTAATTCTTTCTATTTGATACTGAAAAGGAAAAGCCAAATAAAGAATGTGAACTACAAGGATTAAACATTAGTGCTTAGTGCTTCCAAATGAGTTATTGGTGTTCTATTTCATTGTGTAATATATTAAGTATGTTATGAAACCTTCAAATAATAAAAATAGACCAACTTTTTCCAATATTACAGATTTGCTGCAGGCTATCAAGTTTGACTCATGGGCAATAGTTTATGCGGATATCAATGAAGCTTTATAAATAATAATGAATAAGATTTAAAATAATAATAAAGAATCCCTTGATAGTTTGTGGTTTGCAAATTTTAATTTATTAAAATTTAAATTGATCTTATTTTGACAGTCTAAATTTGTAGTAGATTAAAATAAAAAAAAGTTCAATGAAATATATATAAATTGCTGAAGTATTCTAAGAAATATAAATGTCAAGTCCAAATGAAAATGATAAAAATCGCCCACCACCTCATCCTCCAATTGAAACTGGACAGTCACCATCTCCACGAGCAGAAAATATTCCTGATGAACTTTTGAATTTGGTGGGAGGTAAGATGTGTAATTATTATTTTTGAGTGAGTATCTTTCTTAGATTTACCAAGTAACTGAGATTTTTTTAATAATCTTTTTGTTGAATGATTTATTTCAATAGTTGTTTGGCTGTCAATTAATTGTTGTTTAACCAATGCCATACCTTAAGAAATGATAATTAAAGTAAACAGATAAATTAGGACATTTTTTATGCTTCAGATTTAGAAACAGACAATGAATAAAAAAAATTAAATTACATCTGTAAAAACTATAGTCTATGGTTAGAGACAATATTTTTTATGGCACAATTTAATAAGGAATGGATAAATATAATTGTGAGTGAATTTTGCTTTTTTATTAAAATGTTTGAAAGCCATATTATCAGTGCCATATTTATGATAGAAACATTTGAAAATTATTGACATAATTAATGTTCTTTAAAAAGATCTTTTATAATTATTTTAAAATAACCTGGATAATTTAGTTGTTTTGCAAAAAAGATCATGTGGAAACAATGCATTTATATAGATATAAACTACTTATAGATTTATATAAATGAAACTGGTTTCCTTGCATCATAAGGACAACACAAAAGGATTACCACTACCAGAGTTGCATCTAAAATATGCAGCTGTGAATAAGGCGAGTCCTCTTGAGCTATAGCACAAAATGCTTTGAAGACCACAGAAGTCTATGGAGATCATGTGGTAAAAGTCTTCATAAAGATCTCATACTTTGCTAGCAACAAAAGAAGTGGGTATTGCACACTAATCGAATATCTCCCTGGCGGTCCACTAAGTGAGAAACTACCAGACCTATGTGGAAAAGTGTGCAATTATGAACTATGACACCCAGTTTGAAGCTGTACGTAAACAAAAATTGCACCTTTGCCAACCCCAGTGAAGATACTTACTAACCATTGTTGACTTCAAAAACTTGAGGTTTTTGCTAAGAACACTGGGACAAACTTTTTTTTTAAAAATATTTTAGGGCATTAAGTGCAATTCTGGAAGCAGTTGATATCAACTATGCATAAGGTGACCGTGTAGTGCTGCAATTTATGTCCTGTCACGTTTGTGGTGGCACATCATGACAGGGTTTGATTACCTAGAAACGGAATGTTGAGCTCATCCCCAATGAATCAACTTGGAGTCAAAACATTGCTAAAAATAACTTCTGAAGGAATTGAATTCAAATAAGGGCTGAAGGAGAGAAAACAAGAAACTTTTGTCTGAACATGCCCTAGGTTGAGCTAGAGTGACACCTGAAGGAAACTGGCACATAATAGTCTGATACTCAAGGGAATTGGGGCACCCACCAGGTATAAACAAGCCCCGAGTAAGCTCTAATGGAAACCTTAGGGATCCCCTACGACCTTCGGTCATGGGACTTACTTTTTTTTTACTCAATGCCCAAATGTTAACTGATCATAGTCCAACACAAAGCTACCTGCACAGACTAAACATGAGAAGGGATCCCAGCTGCCGAATGTTCAATGTAATGTAGTAAACTAGTATTAGCTGAATGTCTCACCAGGGTTGGAAGGAGGGGATTCTATGATGTCAAACACAAAGATATGTGTCATTAAGCATAATATATGATGAATCTTCCCAGTGTTGTAATCCAAGTCATGCCAGAAAATCTTGTGACCATTGTTTTTATTATATTTTGATTAGTATCTTGTTCAATTCTATAAATTGTATAACCATGCTTTTGAGTAAAAAAAAAGATATTAGTTTTAAAAAAACTGTTTCCATCCATTAAGCATCTCCTCCCAGATTTGTGAGTTTCGATCAACTGATGTCAGCAGCAGATGGAATCAAAAACATGACCCTGGCTCATGAGATAGCCATCAATGAGGACTTTGTCCTTGAAGAGGCAAAAACAGCAGCCAGCAGGTATGAGTGTTGATTTTTTTAAGGATTAACGATAACTGTTTATTTTCAATACAATAAACTATCAAATGTATAAAAAAAGTAATGTTTTAAAGAATAACAATAAAAATATAATATTTTTGCCAGTATATCATCATTTGAAAAGATTCATGATTCTAGTACAGGTAAATGTAATGCGCTTTTGGCTTCAGATGAGAAAAAAAGCTTTTCTTTTTACTTTCCTTGTTGTTTAGCTTAGAAAAACAGGTGGCAGAAACAGTCAGGCGTGCCTATTGGGATGCTTTTCAGGCCAAAATCAATGAAGACCCTCCAGACCTGAGTATGGCTCTAACTATGTTGGGAGAGCTCAAAGAGGTTTGCCTTTTCTTTTCCCCCATATCAACCCTTTTAAAAGTTTAAAGGAGTTGATATTAAATGATAATGCAAGCTGCAGATAAATTAATTCAGCTTAGAATTATTCAGCAATGCTATTTAGGACCAACGTTCCCTTTAAGCTGTTTTGCCATGCAGATGTCTGACCAATGCAGCGCAGCAGTTAAAATTACCACGCAGCAAATTTTGATAAGGATAATGTGGATAATGTGTTTGAGGGGTATACAATTTGTCACAAAATATTGAATGCTGAGCAACTTTGCACATGAGTTCGTTATTTTCCACACAGTGAACCTTAGAGGGAACATTGCTTAGGACTAAGTACATGTAATACTAAATGAAATTAAAACTCTTAAATAAAAAATCTTCCACAGGGTCTGTTTAGTATCCTGTTGCCCCGGCACCAGACACTGAAAGCTCAGATCAACGAAGTCATTGACTTGCCTTTGATCAAGCAACAGATGGAGAAAGGTGTATTTGACTTTGATTATTATGGAAAGTTCATCACTGACCACATGGCCCGACATTGTGCACCGATCAGGGATGAAAAAATTGCTGAGATCCGGGCCATTAAGGATATAGTTCCCAAATTCAGGTTGTTATTTTCACAATCTAATAAGGTTTGCGGATAATAGCATCTTTCATTATTTGTGCTTACAGCAGCCATCTTCTTTGTCACATGTTAGATGTGTTGTCAAATAAATTTAACAGTCTGATCCTGGAATGTCTGTCTCGGATGCACATTTTAAAAGTGGGAGAACTGTGAAATCTGGGTAAATTTTGATCTTTTTCGTCGCAAAGGCTTTGTCTCGAGAATCTTCTTTACTTAGTAAATAAGAGCTGCTCCTGGGCAGTGTTTTATGGCAAACAGGTGTTGCCCAAAGGGTCAGGTCCACACGCTGGTGTCAGTATTGATATCCATTTGTCAATTTTAGTCCTCACTCAAACTGGAATGTAGGGTAAATTGAAATCATCACAAGAAAAACTAGGTTTAATAAAAGATTTAATTAATCAAAGATTTTCCAAATTAAGGCTGCAGTAATTCTTTATACAACCTGATAACTAAGGAGAGATTTTATTATTTTTTTTACTTTAAATGTACATGTCATCTTAGAATTAGAACCATAAGGGGTGATTTTCTCTCTTGCTTAACTACTCATGTGAAACTTTGATGTCACACAGTTGAGTTAGAGTCCAGGGGTTCCTAACCGGTGGTGCATGCACCCCCAAGGGGTGCATGAGCAGGTTCCAGGGGGTGCATGAACGATTCAGATAAGAAAAAAAAGAAAAAGAGGAAGAAAAAAAATAGAAGGAAAAAAAGAAAGAAAAACTAATAATCTGAAAATGTAAACCATAAGCAAGGCATGCCGCGTCAAATGGTGCCCATATACAACCTTTTTGAAAGGTAAATCTTTCTGCAAATTTGATTTATTACTTGGCATAGCTGGCTGACATTTTCTCCATCTTGAATGAGTTGAACACATCTCTCCAAGGACCTGCTGTAACTTTAATGGATGGTACTGAGAGATTGCAAGCCTTCCTTAACAAACTGCCACTATTCCAACGATGACTAGAAAAGTCCAACTTGGCAAACTTTCCACTCTTGGATGAAGTTGTAATATCTGCTGCAGAACGAAGCACTGAGAGATCACTGCCTGACAACATCAAAGGGGAAATTTCAGAGCACCTTTCAACATAGCAAAGGTCCTTTGATGAGTATTTCTGTCAAGAAATTTCTAGGAAAGATCTTTGGATTCGCAATCCTTTTCTCTGTGACTTTGACAACATTGATGACAGTGACCTTGCTAAAGATGACCTGATTGATTTGAGAACCAGAGAAGTACTGAGGAGTGCATTCAGTTGCAATACCTTGATTGAAATTTGGTGCGCCCAGCTAGATTCCTACCCACAACTAGCCAGTGCTGAGGGCAGTACTGACTCTCCTTCCATTTGCCACTACCTATCTCTGTGAAGCAGGATTCTCCACACTTTTGACGATTAAAACCAAGGCAAGGAATAGGTTGAATGCAGAGGATGACATGAGAGTTGCTTTGTCCAAAACAGTCCCCAGATTTAAATTGCTGATTGATCATAAGAAGCAGCAGATCACTTACTAAATTCCCTGTTGCCTATTGTCAAAACTGTTGTGTTCCTAAAATAAACATAGTTTATTATGCATTTTCTGCAAGTTTCATGAGGGGGTGCATGAACTTTTTGGGGCATCTGAAGGGGTGCATGGACCCCAAAAGGTTAGGAACCACTGAGTTAGACACTTCCATTATTTTTGTGTATCTTTTTTGCATTTTAAATATTTCTAATTGGCTTGTGATATAACATATAACAGGACATACCTCACAACAATATAACATGTAACAGAACATACCTCACACCAATATAACATATAACAGGACATACCTCACAACAATATAACATATAACAGGACATACCTCACAACAATATAACAGGACATACCTCACAACAATATAACAGGACATACCTCACAACAATATAACAGGACATACCTCACAACAATATAACATATAACAGGACATACCTCACAACAATATAACAGGACATACCTCACAACAATATAACATATAATAGGACATACCTCACAACAATATAACAGGACATACCTCACAACAATATAACATATAATAGGACATACCTCACAACAATATAACAGGACATACCTCACAACAATATAAAATAAAACAGGACATACCTCAAAACGATATAACATATAATAGGACATACCTCACAACAATATAACATATAACAGGACATACCTCACAACAATATAACATATAATAGGACATACCTGACAACATTATAACATATAACAGGACATACCTCACAACAATATAACATATAACAAAACATACCTCACAACAATATAACATATAACAGGAAATACCTCACAACGATATAACATATTACAGGACATACCTCACACCGATATAACATAACAGGACATACCTCACAATAATATAACATATAACAGGACATACCTCACAACAATATAACATAACAGGACATACCTCACAACGATATAACATATAACAGGATGTACCTCACAACAATATAACATATAACAGGACATACCTCACAACGATATAACATATAACAGGACATACCTCACAACGATATAACATATAATAGGACATACCTCACAACAATATAACATATAACAGGACATACCTCACAACAATATAACATATAACAGGACATACCTCACAACAATATAACATATAACAGTACATACCTCACAACATTACACACATAATAGGACATACTTCACAACAATATAACATATAACAGAACATACCTCACAATGATATAACATATAACAGGACTTACCTCACAATGATATAACATATAATAGGACATACCTCACAAAGATATAACATATAACAGGACATACCTCACAACATTACACACATATAACAGGACATACCTCACAACAATATAACATATAACAGGACATACCTCACAACATTACACACTTGTATTTCAAGCTGTGGGCACTGATCAAAAATATTTTTTGTTTACAAAAGAGACAATTTATATAAAATAAAATCATACACACACCCTATGGGTTGAGGGGGGGGAGGGGTTACAAAATTCAGAACCCCTTATTTCAGAATGCATTGCCCAAAGGAGATTGACCACTCTCTCATTGCAAATGAATGTTTGCTGATTCTCATGTAAAAATGAATGAAAACTGTCCTTACCAGGCTCATCATGGAGACTCTAGACCTGATGCGCTGTGATATGGCAAACAACACCATCAAACAGATGAGGCCGTACATTCAGCAGAACTCTATAGAATACGAGAGGCAGAAGTTTACTGAATATTATGAAACTCAGAAAGGTTGGTCTTAAGACAAAGGCTGCACACAAACACATTAGACTGACTTCTTTTGTTGACAAAATATTTATCTTAGCTGAATGAGAGTTGTCAGTTTCAATAATGTGTAAAGTGGCCTGATTTTGACAGACCTCAGTGTATAAGGATATTTTACTGTTATCCTGCCCAGCAGTAAATAACTTTTGTTTGCTTGTGTGATGCAATCGTCACCCAAATATTACAATGTTTCTAGGTGCATTTGAAGGCAATACATTTTTTTCTTAAAGTTTTAAAGAACCATGACAAAAATGGTAAAAAAGGTGATAACTGGGTAAAATATGATTCCCTAAGATTAAAATGCATTGAAGATATTACATATAAAACATGCTGAAATATTAAAAAATATTTATTTTTTCCTGAAACTTAAAAATCTCTATTCTAGAACGCTCGAGATTAATCTCCGTATTTTTTTTTAAAGCTTTAGGAATAAACGCGTTACTCTATACTGAGGTTTGGATCAAGAGAAACTATGAAAAGCTGCTTCAGAAGTCAACCAGACCCCAGGGAACAAGTGCAGCCAGCGCCAACATTACTCCTGCGAACATCATGAGCGAGGCTTACATGGAAGTGCTTGAATGGCCCGATCCTGATAACTTCCCAGAGGTCTGTCTATAAGATAATATTACTATAGAGTTGTTATTTATTTGGTATGATAATTCTTGTTTTAAAAACAAACAAAATGTTTCAAGTTGAAATAAACATTATCCTTTAGATATAACTGGATTCTAATTATGAGCTGCTTCCAAATGAATTGGAAAATGTTATTGTTGTTACTGGTAGCATTAATGAGCAAGTTAGCTGATAAGATATAAAATGAAAAAACATATTGCTTTCTTTCAAGGCCTTTTTTTTTAGATCTAATTGAATCAGTCAATCATTTATTCTTTTGATTGAATTCAATTGATAATTTTAAAAAATATAGCATGGATTTCCTTTTGTCAAATACTGGAGTTTATTTTGTTAAAATTCCATTCCCTTAAAAATCATGGCTACCAGCAATAATCGTAAACCCAAACATTTTGTTCACTTTACAAAGACTTTGATGTTAGACCAGTTTCGCTTCATGGCCATGCGAGACAAACTCCAGACCTTGGGTCTGATCACCTCAGTCCAGCTGATCACCTTCAGTGTTGTGGGGCCTGCTGTGGAAGGAGTGGAGGACCTGAAGAAACAGATGAAGGAACATGTTGACCTGCTGCTTCAGGATGTGGGCAAAAAGTCAGTCTTTATGACTCCTGCTTTTAATAATTTCAAACCATATTTTCCCTGACTGACAATATGACCTTGCTTTTGCTGATAAATGTAGTTTATGTGTGCCATCCATGTCATTATATGTTTGATAAGTGTAGTTTATGTGTGCCATCCATGTCATTATGTTTGATAAGTGTAGTTTATGTGTGCCATCCATGTCATTTTATGTTTTAAGTTACTCATGTTTTATATTTAAAATTTATATTTTTCTCTTCTTTTTTTATGTGAAGGGCATTGAGTCCAGGCTGGGGTACAGTGCTATAAAAGTTTCTATTTTATGATCATTATTTTATTCATCTGTCATTTATATTTGTTACTTCCTTGTGACACCTCATAGAGCTGTTTATTTGCATTGCCTCTTCAAGACATTTTTGAGAACCTTATACTTGAAATTGCAATTTTAATGATTTTACATAATGAAGTTTTAAATATTTTTCTCCTTATTCTTTAACCTTCTTTTCTGCATTGTATTCTAACTTAAACCTCAAGTGTCTCCTTGCTATTTTAACATTGTAATAAATTTAAGATTGGATTCCACCTTATGAACTGGCCATAAAATGAAGATTGTGGGCACACGTCAAAGCAATAATGAACACAGCTCATGGTTATAGACTGATGTACTTAAGAATAAGTGTGTTATGAATATTTTTTTTGCATGTATTATTGTTGTTGTTTTTTTCCCTTATCCTCCAGGGGAATCAAATCAGTCCTTGACTCAATAGCTGTGCAAGTAGTGAAAGATGTCAGTGACAGTCTGGCCAATAGGAAACTGACAGCATTGAATGAGTCTTCCAAGAAAGCCCTGAGAGGCCAATTACTGAGTTTGGGCCTAAGGGAGAATACTGTCAGAGCTCTAATGAGTAAGTTTTGAGTTGTTGCATATTAGAGACGCCAACTTGTTACTGAGTGTGGGATAAAGGGTGTTTTATTGAAAATACTGTCACAAGAAGCAAAACCGTTGTCATTTATATTTTTACAGAGGAATGTTTCTGATCTTTCATGTTTATCTTTCATTTTTAAATGCTTTTTAATTCTAGGTTCACGCCTCATGGAGTTCATACGAGAAGGGATGTCGGGGAAACACATGAACAGTATAAGAGTGCCTAAAGGTTGCACCGCTGTTCAAGAAGAACTTGCACATGTCTTGGGGAGTTTCTTGCGCCTGACATCACACAACCGCTCGGTGTTTGGGGATCATTATGCACACATCATTGAGAAGCTGATGCAGCGTTCAGGCAGCGAGCTCTCCCCCAATGTCAGCCCAAGAGTGAACAATGCTTGAAATCTTGACAGTTTCCCCAAATCTCTTCATCTGACTGGCTTTAAAGCTGACCACAAGAGAGAGGTTTAGCCCCAGGGAGGAATCATGGTTCAAGGCAGAGAATGGGATGATGAAAAGTAGATTAGAATAATTCATTGTGTGACATTTAAACACATTCTGAATTGGGTATGCATTGCAGCTCAGTTGGTCTGAGAATTGCTAGGCTAGAAGCACTAACAGATTGATGTATTCTAACCTCAAAGTGAAGTGGTCTGGTTTGTTGATGTTCTTTTAACCACATTGTTACCCTTGAGAGGGTCTGGATCATAGTTAATAATAAAATTGAATTGCAGAACTGGAAAGAAATTTTTTAAAAATTACATTCAAGAAATGAAGAAGAAAAAAAAACAATTATATTTTATTTGAGATTAAGGAACCGTCCAGTTTTAGATGATTACTTATATTGTCCAAAGTTAGTTTATGTTTTGACTTAACTGTGATTATTTAAAAACACATACGTTTAATAGATCTGTTGTTCGTTTTTTAAATTTTAGCCTATTTAAATTCATTTTTACTTTTTACATATTGACAAAGTTAAAGTTTTAGGGTCAAAATGAATTCAAGTAAAATGGAAAATATTTTCAGTCTTGTACATTTTTCAATTTCCTAATTTAATGTTTTTTGTTTCCCACTAAATTTATAATACATATAAATAAAATAGAGAGACACATTATTTTTTTTTATATTAAAAATGGTATTTCTTTTGTGATATTTATTTTTTAATGAGCAATCTAATATTTTACATAAAAATAATACATGACTTATCATATTTTTTTTTGTAGTCTTCGTATCCTATTAATATCAAATGATGTGACTAGTACATCTTGTCTAAAAACCAAAGATTGTAAAAGAGGTCATCCACATTGAAATACCTGGACCAAATAACGATAAATTTCATGGTGAATAAATGTTACATATTCATTTATGTAAGGCAGCTTATTAATTTTATTTTAATCTAAGTTCTCTGTCAATTCTAAAAAATAATTCAGATTTTATGCGCTGCTTCAACATTCAGTATTCTGTACCTTGAATATAATATGTGGCATTACCAGTAGTCATTTTTCTTAACATTTAATTAAGAGACTTCCATTTTATTACATTTACACTATTATTAATTAATAATCACCAGTTTAAAAATGCAAGTTTCTGAAGTCAACTTATGTATTTTTTTCCTTACAAATGCATTTACTTAGAAATTATGTTTATATGTCAAGATTTTAATAACAATTTAAAGAATAATACAATTTAAAAAGTAAATGGTTAAGAGAATCCCTTTGTTCTTTAATATTGATTTAAATGATACATGCATTAATAATTTTAATTTGAACAACAAATTAAGCATTTATTTTTACATGGTACTTTTTTTATTTTGTTAATTTTTTAATTTTTTTTATATTAATTTTTTTTTAACTCAGTTATTTGGTGTTTTTTTTTAAAATAAAATAAATATGTTCTTAAATAGCTATGTATTTGTTTGAAGCATCCAAATTATACTATAGACGAATCTTTAATTTTTTATTTTTTTTTCAAGGAATATATTAAAATCCCTTTTTAAAAGGGAACTCATCTTGCCCTTTCAATGAATATATTATTAAAACCATTTTTAATTTAACATTTCTTTACAACAAAAAACACATCACTTATTTAATATATGCTATGTGGGTAGTGTGAACAGTATTTTGGTTAATTTCCATTATTGACATTTTTTTTAAAAATTAATCATTGTAAATTTAGATTGAGAAATAAAAAATATAATCATTTTAGATTAATCTAGTTTTTCAAATGCAGGAATAATAAATCTAGAATTTAGTAAAAATTGCCTGAAATAAGTTGACATTATTTTATTAATCTGTCTTGTGTGAATTATGTCTTTCTTTCTTTTTTTATTTATATGTTGTTTATAATTTGACTTTCAAAAAATCTTAAACAAATGTTTTTAAAAGCAGTGAAAGTCTTTAAAAAAATTAATTTTGTTCATTAGGATTTATTTGTTTAAAACATATATTTAATTCACTGTGAACAAAGTTTGACATGGATTTTGCAGACTTTAAAATATTATTACTTATAATTTATTGCTCAAAGCTTAAATTAACATGCAAAATTTTCCCCAGTTGTTCGGGAGATTTGCACTTCTTTCTATTACTATTACCATTAAACATATCTTATATCTCATGTGTTTTGCTTTTATCTTTATTTAGTATGTGAGGTATGTGTAAATGAAATACATATTTGTACTATAAATATATTTATGAATGGGTCAAAATTTTCCACTGTTTTCCATCATTATATTATCACCACAATTAATTTTGTAGTCCATGATATGTTTAGGTTATGTTGGTTGAGTACCTCACTACCAGAAACTTACATTCTTCTGAAATCTGAGTCATTCCATTTAAGGTAAAAATGGTGTCAAACTCTATGTATATTATACAATTAAACTCAAGCCTTAATCATGATCCTATTTTATCTGTTTACAGACGCTCCTTCTATACAGAAGATTATTGCGTCCTACGCTACTCATGGTTTGTGTTTAGTCCTGCATTTTTATTAGAGATTTAAATGTTGATAAAGTGTTGGTTTTTCCTGTTTTCTTCAGGCAACCCATTCCACGCCCGAACTCCGAACGGGAAGAACGAAAATTTGTGTTTGTTCTTGCATACGGAATAAGAAAGGTGTTTTTATACTTATGTCTATCTGAGGGTTGTATTAAGTTATCTTTGTGTTGTATTTCTAAATTAGAATTAATTGCTTTATGTATGATTACTACTTTGCTCTTGGTTCTTCTATCATATAGTGTTTCAAGGTTTAATGATTTAACTAATGGTGTTATTCTTGTCAGTTTTGAATATTCTCCAGTAATGAATCTGGCAGCTCTTTTTTGAATTTGTTATAGTTTATCAATTTTTTCTTTGTTGGATGATAGGAATGTAATTAAGCCTACAAATATAAGGTAGCATTTTAGATTTAATTTCTTCAAAGAATTACTCCTTTGCATATTTAGTTTGGAATAGTTGATTTCCATGACTGAGATGGTTTGCATTTATTTGTTTCTTTTTCCTTAATACTCTTCAGACACGTTTCTGGGTACAAACTCATACTCCAAACTCCAATTAGTTTCACAATTTTTAAATATTCATTTGGGTCTTTTTGTAAGTGTTCAGTGTCTCATTCTCAGTTGATCTGTAGCTTTACAATCATCAGCAAATTACCTAACTTTTGTTCCTGGTGTGGTGCTGTTGGAAGTCACTTATGCAGGAAGAGTAGGGGGGCTTTGGATTGCTGATTAAGAAATCCTGAATATACTGATATAAATATAAGGCACCAGAGCTGCAAAAGATTTAAGTTTATTGAAGAAACTAGAATTGTGAACTTAATCAAAAGTTTTTGAGAAGTCAAGAATATTTGATTATTATTATTAACTACATGTAATCCTTTTGACAATTCGTCCATTAATTTGTTTTATAATTGTGACAAGTGTCATCTAAGTAAGACTCAGACACTCACTATTTTTATTTGAAAATCTACTGTAAGTGACCTTGTCAATATTTGTTTCAAGTGAGGTCACTACCATGCAAAAGCATAAAAATTATAAATCCAAATCCTCAATATTTATAATTTTATAATTTATCTATTGTTTTTCCACAATCTCCATCAATTTCCACAGCTTATTAGTTTGCTGGACCATGGACTGATGAAAATTTTGAGGATTCTTTATTTTTATCAGGTTGTGATTTATATTTTTTTAGTTACAATGTAGCAAAATAATGACAAAAACAGATAGACAAATAAGTGAAAAAGATTTTAAGTATTTTTATTTACAATAAAATTTTAATATATCAGGTCATACATTAAATAATTTAAATTAAAAAATGTTTGAAAACAATGCAACTTTTAATATAGACATCTGTAGTTAGTACATTACTATATGTTACATGTGTTTATTTAAATTATACCTAAATAGGCCTACACCTTATACAAAAATTAATACTGAATTATGTACATTACATAAATGTATTTGTTAAGGAATGCATATTTACATTTTTTTCCATTTTCAAAAATAAATTCATTGCATTTTAGGACTTACTTTACAGTAGTACAACAATAGTTTTGTTTTTAATCTAAACTAAGCAAGAAAACAATGAGCATTATGTTCAGTGTCATTACAGTACAGTCATCCCTTTATCATCTCTAACTTAAATTAAGGTCTACGTATGCTAAATTAGATAAATTCTTGTATTATGTTTACAATAATGATTATAAGAATTACACAATATATCATTTAATTTTAATCTGTAATTTAAATTAAGAACTAAAAGAATAAACTAATTTAGTCTACTTCTTCAACTGTAGGACCATTTTGTTGACCATGAGACTGACCATTCGAAGTGGGATTACCTTGGCCTTGGCCATGAAGTTTAACCATTATGGATGAGCTTGTCTTTTGAATCTCATTTAACTTGTGTTCAATCTCCTCCTTGTCAGCAAGCAAGTTGTTGTCCAGCCATTTCATGGTGTCATTGCAGGCATTAATTACAATGTCTTTGTCTTTGGATGAAAGCTTGTCACCAGCTGCTTCAACAGCTTGCTTGACACTGAAGACATATCCCTCAAGCTGGTTCCTGGCTGCTACCCTGTCCTGCTGTTTCTTATCCTCATCTTTGTACTTCTCTGCCTCAGCCAACATTCTGTCAATCTCTGCCTGGCTGAGTCTGCCTCTGTCATTCTTTATTGTGATGTTATTGGACTTTCCTGTGCTCTTGTCTTGGGCCGTGACATTCAAAATGCCATTGGCATCAATGTCAAACGTGACCTCAATCTGTGGGACGCCCCTGGGTGCAGGGGGGATACGAGTTAAGTGGAATTTGCCCAGGAGATTGTTATCTTTGGTCATGGCACGCTCACCCTCATATACTTGGATGTCAACGCCAGGCTGGTTGTCTGCGTACGTGGTGAAGATCTGTGAAGTTTTAGTGGGAATGGTGGTACCTCTTTTGACCAGTGGAGTCATAACACCACCAGCTGTCTCAATGCCTAGAGACAGTGGTGCCACATCAACAAGTAGAACATCTTTGATTGCCTCACTGGTGTCACCTTTCAGAATAGCAGCTTGTACGGCTGCACCATATGCAACAGCTTCATCTGGGTTGATGGATTTGTTGAGTTCTTTGCCGTTGAAGAAATCAGTCAATAGTTTCTGAACCTTTGGAATGCGTGTTGAACCACCGACAAGGACAACTTCATCTATTCTTGATTTATCAAGTTTAGCATCTCGTAAGGCTGTCTCCACTGGTTGAAGTGTTGATCTAAATAGATCGCCACAAAGTTCTTCAAATCTTGCTCTTGTGATTTTGGTGTAAAAATCAATACCTTCAAAGAGGGAGTCAATCTCAATGGAAGCCTCACTGCTGCTTGACAGAGTTCTCTTTGCCCGTTCACAAGCTGTACGCAGACGTCTGATAGATCTTGGGTTTGTGCTGATGTCTTTGTTATATTTTCTCTTGAATTCTTGCACAAAGTGACTCACCATTCTGTTGTCAAAGTCTTCTCCACCCAGATGTGTATCACCAGCCGTGGCTTTTACCTCAAACAATGAACCTTCATCAATGGAAAGTACACTCACATCAAAAGTACCACCACCCAGATCAAAGATGAGAACATGTTTCTCTCCCTTGTGTCCTTTATCAAGTCCATAGGCCAGGGCAGCTGCAGTTGGTTCATTGATAATTCTGAGAACATTGAGTCCTGCTATTGCTCCAGCGTCTTTTGTAGTTTGTCTCTGTGAGTCATTGAAGTAAGCTGGAACTGTAATTACAGCATCAGTGACCTTCTGACCAAGGTAAGCTTCAGCTGTTTCCTTCATCTTTGTGAGGACCATGGAGCTGATTTCTTCAGGGGCAAACAATTTGTTCTGTCCATTGTATTCTGCCTGGATTTTAGGCCGTCCATCAACTTGAACCACCTTGAATGGCCAGTGCTTCATGTCACTCTGGACCGTCTTGTCATTGAACTTACGACCAATGAGCCTTTTGGCATCAAATATTGTGTTGCTTGGGTTCATGGCAGCTTGGTTTTTGGCAGCGTCCCCCACAAGTCGCTCAGAGTCAGTGAAGGCCACATAGCTTGGTGTTGTTCTGTTACCTTGGTCATTAGCAATAATCTCGACCTTTCCATGCTGGAACACACCCACGCAGGAGTATGTGGTTCCTAGATCAATGCCAATTGCTGGGGCTTTGCTTCCTCTGGACATCTGAAATATAATTAAAAATTATTTAAATACAAGTTTTAATTTAATCACAGAATAATCATATATCTTTAGGGTGCTTTAGTCTATAACCATAGCAACTTCAAAAAAAAAGGGAGAAATATATTTTAATATATATCTATAACTCTCAAGGGCAAGATAAACTATAATATGATAAATGACATGGGTGAGTGGATGATTGAGTAAAAGTAGAATACATGACCAATCAACTATAAATATCTGCTGCATTTGCATAATTAATAATATTTTATATATTAAATTGTAGGTAAAAAAATTTATTTGAAATGGAAATGTCTTAATTCTAATGAAAACGACAATGGCATAACTATATTTTTATATTATTAATTATTATATATATTATATAATTATAATTAAACTTTTTTCACTACAAACTACAAAAACAATATTTGGAAATTAAGCTTTGGCCTTGGCTTGGACTTGGACATTAAACATAATCACACAGACAGTGTGTATTAAATTAATCAATCTCAATTGACAATATCAAGGCAGAAAATTCACTTACCTTTTTTTTTATACTTAGAATTAGAACATAAGATGTTTTAATACAAAACAGGCCTGGGTACTCTTGCCAGCGATACGACTGATACGTGCACTTGAATTAAATTCAATGAAGATGTAGAAGTAGTATTAGTAGCAGCAGATAGTTTGGGTTATCTGTATGGTAAAAAATATAATTCACTTTCTTTGTCGTTTGGCTTAGGCGAATTTCTGACACTGACATTATTATTGGCAGTTTCAACAGTAACAGCATTTATACTAGTTGTGTTAGAAATGTAGAACGATCGAGAATCAGCCCATTACCACGACTGTAAACAAGAAACCTCGGGTGGTTTCTAGCTATTCTAGAAAACCCAAGATTATTGGCAATAATCTTATTGGCTGTATCGCAGCGCATGCTCAGTTGAATACCCTTCAACTTTAAAAAAAAACATTGGTTTTTGCTGAATATTTTCATTTTGGGCGGCGGTGCGCCATCAATTCGTTTCCAGCGGCAAGTTAAAAAAAAACAGCATCGACTTATCAGTATCAGCCGGCGCCTACTTTAATTAAGCCCCCTTTGATTGCAGGTTGCCTTATACTTTTAAATTTTAGTATATCAATATCTTTATATTTGACTTGATAATACTTCGTAAGAGGCATAATAAGAATACTTAAAGTTATAGTATAGCTCAAGAGCTTGAGCCTTGAGCTTACCTCTATTTCGTAATCCGGTGTTTAGCAAGTTTGACAACAGCAAAGTTTCCCTTAGTTAGCCTTTAGTCAGTCTTTAGCAGAGAGCATTGCTAGTGACTAGTGATGTATGGTTGTTTTTTAATTTAGTAGGGCTGTTAACGATTAATTTAAATTTAATTGTTAACTTTTGAAAAATTCATGATTAATTAATCGTTAATTTCGATTAAAGCCAAAAATTAAAATGTATGATGTCATAAGTAACACACTTATTAAACTTCTTGAAAATCTAAATAACACTGGAATGTTTACTTTATATGTCATCTTTTAACCCACAACGCAAAAAGGTTAAAAGACAAGTGTGTTGAAATTATTTGGTTCAAGTGATGAACAATCGTTCACATGGAACTGAGGTAACTGGTATGCACAAAACGGTCTTGGCAAGATAATGACATTATCTCATTATCGGTGTTCATTAAGTTTCCACCATTGTAGAGGGTTAATGGATTCAGGATCTTTCATCTCCATTTTGTAACACGGTAATTCATCAGAAGAGCTGTCGACATTTCCTGTCTTTGAGTCAGACTCCATTACTGCCATTAGCTTTAATAAGCTTTTCATTTGGTTTGATAAGTAGGTGAAGTGTTAGAACCATGGTAGGCAAACTTTATCAACATTTTTAACATTCCCGTCAGTCAATAGTTTAAAACCAAAATGTTCGTGTAATTGTCTGGAAATTTGTTATTATTCATCGGCCGCTTTTTTTAATTAATTTTTTGTTACTTTTTGACTTCCAATAATTTGTAAGTGATGGGTCGATTAGTCATTAAAATAATTTAATAGTTGAAATTTTGTAACGATTAATCAATAAATTAATCATTAATTTCCGCAGCCCTAATTTTTAGTATGATTAATTGATTTATATTTTTATTTATAATTTAGTATTAGTTAGGGGTGTACCGGATTTCGGCTCCGGCAAATCTGGAATCCGGCCATATTTTTACAGATCCGGCTTGGGGACAAATTTCACTTAATAAATACAGCTGGCCGGTAGAGCCATAAAATATATATATTTATCATGGCTCCAGCTATTCCGGAATCTGGCCATTTTTACAAATCTGTATCCGGGTTCGGATTTAAGTTTATAAATCCGGCCTCGGCAGGATTTCAAAATTTTGAATACCATACATCCCTGTCCCTAGTATTAGTATTAGTCGAAAAGTTGGTAAGCTTAGATTAGAAATATACAGTATACAGTGCTGGATTTACCTATTTGCTAAACAAGCAATAGCTTAGGGCCCCCACCTTCTTGCCACCCGAATGTATTTTTTCATATTTGGCACTGACATAGAATATCTGGAATTCAAAAGGGCCCCCACATCTCAAATAGCTTAGGGCCCCATCAAGTCTAAATCCGGCCCTGGAAATATAAGCATTAAATTCATTATTAATAGTCAATAAACCATACTACTATATACTGTTTAGTATCAAAGGGTAAGGCCAGTAAAGGAGACATTTATGGAGGCCTATGCCAATAGTCTAAGCCGAAAAATATGTGTATGGAGTATGGTAGAAATTTGAAACACAAAATGGGTGAATCACACCTACAAGTACAAGGTACTGTGACTATTGTACAATTGTGAGGGTTAATAGTTAATATTTATTGATTTGATTTAAATCAACTTGAGTGGGTTGCTAACATTTTTGAACTGTCACTGTCATGTACCTTACTTATTTGTTTTATTTCTATTTACAGTATTACAGAGATGTCAGCTGCACTTTTTGAACCAGCATCAACAAGTTGTGCTTCTATTTGTAGTAGTACATATGATTCATGCCAGTCCATTCCAGTAGAACCACAAGCTGTGATAAAGACACATCAACACTTCTTGAATTATGTTAATAAATTTACATCTGATCAGGGGTTACTATTTTGCAATGGTCATGTCATACAAACATGGCATACTCTGGATAGACATAATATTGCAACATCAAAAAGGATACATCAAATCTTGACAGCTAAAGGGCATGATTGTACAGCAATGGGTATAAACTCTACTTTGATACGTTTAACCAGTGCACTGCAACTATATAAAAAGAATATTAACAAAAACTGGAACAAAATTAAAGAACTTTTAAACATGCCTTTTAAAATACCAGAAATAAGGAAGAAAGCGACAATACTTAAAGCTGTCATCACTTGTGAAAATTTAGAAAGTCCAAAAGAAACACCAGAAATGCAACTCAAGAGAGGCTGTAACAAGTGTCCAGTATTAAGAAAAACATTTATGAAGACCATATCTGATTTGAAGTTAAAGCTGAGAGTCTCCAAAAATATAGCAAGAGAATTATCTAAGCGTTTTGATGTCAAAAGAATAAATCAGAAATTAAAAAGAAATGCAGCCATTAGAAACAAGTTAAGACAGGAAAAGTTTGCCTTAAGAAAAGAAATTTTGAAATTGCAAAAGAAGGTAAAATATTTGGAAGCAAAATCAGAGGTTGCTCCTCCAGAAACTGAAAAACCTGGCGAAAAAAAAACTAAGGCTTAGTTCAGTGTAATAAAAGAAATATTTTTTTTATAACTTTAAAAATTGTAAGATACAGAGGAGGATACAGTTTAAGTTACGTAATACTTAATTTTGAAGTTGGCTACCGGAGACATAAGGTAAAAAAAATTGGAGCAACAATTCAAGAATAAGGATAATAGTTAGAACCTGAGATTATTCAGTTGTTTGTTCTGAACTGATATGTTCATCCTATTGGAGGTATAGATTCCAAACCAATAAAAATCTTAAAATTAAAGCAATCTGATGAAGATCGGCGGGTTAATAGTAATTGTTTTGATCAGGAGGAAAAGCTGAACATTTTTCTGCACGATAGGCTCTGGTGGGTGTTCAATGTTTGATTTATATTTTTTTAAATATTATATTATATTTTAAATTATTCTTATCACACAGAATAACACACTTAATTTTCAATGTAGAGGTTTTATGGCTATTGGTTGTAGATGCAAGATGATATGCAAGAGTCAAGAGCCTTCAGGGATTTTTAAAACTTGACTGCTTGGTATTCATGTGTGCAATGGTTTCCCTGATCAAACCAGGGAAACCAATACACTCTGAACATCTAAAACTCTATTAAAAATGCAAGACTAGAAATAAACCATGTATAAGTATAAGCATAAGACTTAGGCCACAATAATCTTCTGTATAGAAGGAGAATCTGTAATTAGATAATATAGTTCAAATAGGATTGTTTGAATTTGCTATTAACAATCAGTATCAGCCAGTCCCTCTCCATGAAGAAATCAGTTTGAGTTTGGCAAAAGTCAGTCATTTCTTTTTATTTTATTATTATTAAGTATAATTAAGAAGAGACTCAAGTCAGTCCCTTTGTCATTACATGTAATTGTGAAATATGTTGGTGATTCCAGATAACATTTATTAAGAACATTTTTAATTTGTTTAAGCCATTGGCATTCCTGCATAAGTTAATTTGGTCATTACTTTTTATTACTTTAAATTTTAAATAAAAATTTATTATTTTTTGTTGCTTATTTTTGTTATTACTGTACATGTATTTCTAAATTGTCATGTTCAAATTAGAAGTGATTGGCATACGAGATTTTTAATTTGTAATTAAATGTAATTTCATGTTAGAATGGCTTAAAATAAAAGTTATTTTAAAAATACATATAGTTTCCTGATGGTAAATTGATGGAGCTCCTAATGAAATAGTTATTTAATTTACTGTATTAGTATTACAGCGGTGGTCGAGTGGCAGCGCGCTCGATTAGCGCACGATGGTCACGGGTTCGAATCCATGTCAAGGCAAGGATTTGTTTCCGGGGCCTAGGGCATCCCTGAGTCACCCAGCTCCGAATGGGTACCTAACACTAGTTAGGCGGCTGGGTAATGCGTGGAACCCACAAAGCCGTGGCCTGTGAACGCTGCATCACATGCCAACAGATCATCTGTCATGGTCTGTGGACGCAATTATCTTCTGCATAGAAGGAGCGTCTGTATAGATAAGATAAGAAGATTTACTGTTACCATTATTCATGTAATTTTTTTTTAATTATAAAAAGTTTAAGTGTGTCATTCAAATTCAACAAAATAGATATCAGCTAATGCTTAATTGAAATTCTTTTAAATGATAAGTTAATAATAAATAAGTATTTGAATGTAATATACTGTAAACCAAGATTCAAAATGGCCTAATTTATTTTACCTGTATGAGAATTGCTTCACTTTGTCATGTTCACTTTTGTCCAAAACACCACAAATGCTATCGTATATATGCTTCTTTGTTCTATTAAAATTTACAAAAGGACGATTTATTAGACATGTGTTTTGGTTTAATCTTTGCATAGTTTTGATTGGATAACATTAAAATAAAATAAATATATTTTGTTTAAGAAAATATCTATATTTGTACAAGTAGTACATGGCTTGTTTTGTTGTCCTACTTGATAACACTCCCCCCCCCTCCCGGGCACCATAAACACTGCGATACGGATTCTCGTGAGGCTAAAGGTGTAAAAGTTGTTTTTAACTACATGTATTAGTTTAGTATTTGCATACCCTTTTCTTGTCTAATAATAATAATACATACTACTGATTGGGAAACCTAGATTAAATAAATTGCTCATTACATACATTTTGGTGAAATTCAAGCATCTCTTCATATGGTTGTAAAATGGTGTGTTTTATTTATTTACAGAGTATAAGCTAGTAGAGTATAAATTATATTTTAAACTATTTTTTTATACACATGTATGACAAACATATTTTCATGGTTATTTCGGTATATTAACACTACAACTATAATTGAAAGTTTACAAATAAATATTTAATATTCCCATTCCTCAATTAATTGTAATGCTATTCTTCAAAATGAGAATCCTGTCCTTCAGAACGGACCTTGTACCAAGTTAGAACACCATACCCAGTGGGACAACTCATAGATGAGCAACAAAATATAAGATAAATTCAAAATATTACATTCATGGAAAAGAACTGACCCAAACTAAAGATGCAAAATACTTAGGAGTCTTAATAAATGAGAAACTATCATGGAATCCCCATGTCAATGAAGTTATTAAAAAATCAAACAAAACCTTAGGCTTTATAAAAAGGAACTTTAACAAATGTAATAGAGATATAAAACTAAAATGCTACCTCACTTTGGTGAGACCTGCACTAGAATATGCATCTTCTGTATGGGACCCATCCACCAAAGAAAACATTGATAAACTAGAACAAATTCAAAAAAGAGCTGCCAGATTCATTACTGGAGAATATTCGAAACTGACAAGAGTAACACCATTAGTTAAATCATTAAACCTTGAAACACTAGAGGATAGAAGAACCAAGAGCAAAGTAGTAATCATACATAAAGCAATTAATTCTAATTTAGAAATACAACACAAAGATAACTTAATACAACCCTCAGATAGACATAAGGATAAAAACACCTTTCTTATTCCGTATGCAAGAACAAACACATACAAGTTTTCCTTCTTCCCGTCCGGAATTCGGGCGTGGAATGGGTTGCCTGAAGAATCCAGGAAAACCAACACTTTATCAACATTTAAATCTCTAATAAAAATGCAGGACTAAACACAAACCATAGATAAGCGTAGGACGCAATAATCTTCTGTATAGAAGGAGCGTCTGTAAACAGATAAGATAAGATAAGATAAGAACTATTCTCTTTTTAAAACCATAGACTAAATGAAAAGGATTTTTCTCTGGTAACCTTAGATTTAATTTTTAAAAATAAGGACAGTTGTAAATATTGAATTTCATTAAGGCTTTAGAATTAGAAGTCAATTGATGTTCTGAAGTGTGCCTCACGTTCACAAGTAACCTATACACGCCAGCCACAAATTTATTTATTTTAAAACTCTTCTACTTCTAACACTTTTCCGCTTTTGATATTGTATTTATGTGTGCCAAGTTTTAATTCCATTAGATAAGTAATTTTTTCATTATTTTTATTTATTCCATAAAATAAAGACATTAAAATAAGAAAATTCTTTTTAAAAAATCTTTTTTAAAAAAACCCGCTTTTATTTTCTTCTTTTTAGTCCACTTAAAAAAACGTGGTTTTTAAAAATCTATTTTTACCTCTACTTATTATACCAAACACCTCATAAGCGTCCGCCAGAGGTTTAAATACCACGGGGATGAGGTCACGCTGTGAACTCAGCACGTGGCTGTAAAAAAATAGCATACGGGTAGGATAGATAGTATATAAAGATAAACTTAAAAATCCATTAATTTAACTACGTTATATTCGATCAATCTGAAATTTTGATACAATGCATTGTCATCCAAAATCTATCTGTGGTAAAATGTTGAGATCTCTAGGACCATCAGAAGTGGTTTAATTTTACGTTGCAAGATTTGACAGATACAAACAATGTGACTTAAATAAAAGCGTGTAATGAGTATACTTTGAAAGAATAAACCATTTGAGTACGCCAAAAATTTTGTTCCAGTAGTTTACTAACGTTAAAATTGATTAAATGTACCAGAACATAATTGTCATGTTAAATCATTAAACCTTGAAACATTAGAGGATAGAAGAACCAAGAGTAAAGTAGTAATCATACATAAAGCAATTAACTCTAATTTAGAAATACAACACAAAGATAACTTAATACAACCCTCAGATAGACATAAGGATAAAAACACCTTTCTTATTCCGTATGCAAGAACAAACTCATACAAATTTTCGTTCTTCCCGTCCGGAATTCGGGCGTGGAATGGGTTGCCTGAAGAAACCAGGAAAGCCAACACTTTATCAACATTTAAAACTCTAATAAGAAGGCAGGACTAAACACAAACCATAGATAAGCGTAGGACGCAATAATCTTCTGTATAGAAGGAGCGTCTGAAACAGATAAGAAGAGGCTGAGTGTCTTCAAAAGAAGAATAAGAAAGGGCCAGACACATAGCATTTAAATCAATCGACTTAGAATTAGAACCTTGTAATTCGGGGCTGGGTACCAGGGTGGGCTAGTTTCAGTACACCTTATCTTATTTGTTTAGTGAGGTAGCATTTTAGTTTTATATCTCTATTACATTTGTTAAAGTTCCTTTTTATAAAGCCTAAGGTTTTGTTTGATTTTTTAATAACTTCATTGACATGGGGATTCCATGATAGTTTCTCATTTATTAAGACTCCTAAGTATTTTGCATCTTTAGTTTGGGTCAGTTCTTTTCCATGAATGTAATATTTTGAATTTATTTGTTTCTTTTTCTTTGTTACTCTTAACAGTTGACACTTTTCTGGGTGGAAAGACATACTCCAGTTAGTTTCCCATGTTATCAATTCATCTAAGTCTTTTTGTAAAATTTTGCTATCTTGTTCTGATTTAATTGTTCTATAGATTATACAATCATCAGCAAATAACCTAACTTTTGTACCTGTTGAGATGTTGTTGTGTAAATCATTTATATAAATTAAAAAGAGTAAGGGACCTAGCACAGTTCCTTGTGGAACTCCTGAGTTAACCTTTATTGGTGCAGATTTAGATCCATTAATTATTACAGTTTGCTCCCTGCCCAAAAGGAAGTCTTGGATCCAGTGATGTAAGGAACCTGAGATTCCAAAGTACACAAAAGACTTTCCTACAGAGTTCTTGCTGAAGCAAGATGCAGTAAATGATTAGATCGCCAGAATTTTGAGAATCTTCCAACTTCGTCCTGGCCTGCAGCATCAGTCCCTTCCCCACTACAACCATGTCTTTTCGTATAACAACTGTAACGCCTCTTAACTCTAAGCTGATTCCACTTAAGGTTTTTGAAATTTCATGTAAGTGTATTTCCTGTTGTCGTTCCAAGCTTGCTGCAAACGGGCATCAATTATTGGGTTTTCTTGAGGTAACTAAAGCCCAAACTGTCTCCACAAATGAACAGAAGAAGTTGTGAGGTACTCGATGGACAGTAGTTTTGTTCAAAGCCAGAGGACACCACAATCGCTCCTTACTTTCTTGCGAATCTGTAACACTATTTTCTATCCAAGCTATTCTATTTCAACTATTTGCACTACTGATGTTACTAAAATTTCAAAAAGGATTTCTTGGGACACATGTCATTTGTTGCAACCATCTACACACTTTTATGAAGTTGTCAAATATGACAAAGATTAGGCTCTTTCTGTAATATTATGCAGCGAGATATTAATTTTCATCAAACTTTCTGATGAATAAATTTATTCGATTTTCTAAACCCGGTTTCATGGACTCAATGGCTGAACTGTCCAGAAAACTTTGTTTTGTTTTAAAGTGACACCGAAGATCAGTGGCGTAGCTAGAGGGGGGCGGTCCGCCCCGGGCTGCACACATTTAGTGGCGGAATTTTTGGGCATTTGAAAAGTGCAACCTATTCCGACAACCACCCTTTTTCTTTTGTAGGGGGAAACCCAGGTGAAACATAAACATTTCTAGTCCTAATTAATGGATTCCCACAACATTTGTTTGATTAGGCCTACATAGTGGATGTTATAATTATAAGTAATAACAAAACCGTTCAAAAATTTAAAATCACTAAAAAAAAAGGTATCGATTTGTTTGGAAAATTAAGCGGTATACTGTACGACCAGATGACGCTTTTATATGAAAACTACGAAAAAAAACACATCACCGCTGGGCCCAATAATATGCTATTAATATCGCCACGATTTGTTTTTGCGTGAAATTTCGACATTCGCAGAATGATGCGCAAACAAGTACCAACAATTCGTGGTGGTTCAAATAATATTTTGTTTAACTTGCAAGTATTAATTTATGTAAAATATTGCTAATTTATATTAATGTTTGACTTTTCAGAAAATTATTGTAAGGTACATTCTTAAAAATTAAGTTTATTTTGTTTTTATTGCATTTAAGTAGCACACATTATTTGTGTTTTTTATTAAAATACGGTTATTCATTAAAAATGTTACGCCTATCCAATTAAAGTAATGTGTAAATAATTTGAATTCGTCTATTTCATGGAAAATTATTAAGATTTATGGCAATAACAAGAAAATATTCAAATTTCTCCGTTAAGAAGCACCACAAAAGGCATAAATAATTTCGAAAAACACATAATTTTTAATTGAAATTTGAAGAAGTAACTAGTAAAACGAGATAAGACGCTTAAATTTTACTCAGTTCAATGCAATCTTTTTCGTTTCTGTGTTATCTCAATTTATGGGAACCCGTATTTTTTAAAAATTAATGCAAACCCATTGCATGGAACAAAGAGATGTGCTAATACAAAACGCTGTTATATCAGCCAAACAATTTTAGATGAGTTGGAGAACGCTGATTTAGAAAGAGAAAAAAATATGAGTGGGGGAAAATTAAGAAGACGTGGTTCTATCTTTATAACGAGAAGAACAACGAGAAATGTTTTTATCCATTGATGGAATTATAACAGAAAATAAAAGAATGCTTTGATAAGTTGCACGTCCTTGCAAGAAAATATTCATATATAATACCATGTAACCTACTAAATGAAGCATTTGAACATCAAATAAATTACTTTATTGACATTGATAAAGAAATACTGAAAGAAAAAGGCTCCAGGTTTTTATGGTTGTACCTAACTACAAGAACAGGCATTATGTTAGAAAACGGGGTAAAGGCCCCCTTGATCTATTAAAATTTATTCAATAATAAGATTAGAAAATTCTGTACCCAACATTGTAATTTTGCTATGAATTTTTTAACAATTGCTATCAGTGTTGCTAGTTGTGAAAGGAGCTTCTCCAAAGTGAAGTTGATAAAATTTATCTTCGTTCCACAATGAACGATTTAACACAACAAAATCTTGCAATATTGTCCATAGAACAAGATATTACAAATAATTTAAATTTTGATAGCGTAATACACAATTGTTCTATTATGAACGTTAGGAAAGTAAATGTAAAAAATATTATTACATACTAATGTATACAATTTCTGTTTGTAAAAAAATCATTTATTTTATAAATATAAAATAAAAGAATAGTAATTGATGTTTTTTGGGTGTAAATTTGGAATATGTTTTGTCTCATTTAGGGAGGGGGGACCTGCAACCTCAGTAACTTTCTTGTGGCCTTTAAAAAATATATAGTGTATTTTTATAAATGTGTATTTATAGGTATATTATCTTATGCGGCTTCTTTATTACTGCTTACATAAATATGGCATGCAATGGTAAACATGTTCCCCACCTTTACTTCGTTTCAATTACAATTATTTATTCATGTTTATTAATTTTATAAAAACCATCATATAATTCACTAATTTGCCATCCATAAATGACGTCACGCAATTTTAGCTGATTTTTACCCTCTCCGCCCTCGTCACAAGTCGCCACAAAAACTCAGACCCCTTCTGTAATAATAAAGTCATAAAGTTTTGACCCCCCCCCCTCCACCACAAAGCCGTATTTTCTATTTGAAAATAAGCACGTTTCAAATCGAATTTTTGTCATTTAAGTATGTTTTTAGTGTAAGGCTGCACTCTAATATCGTAACACGCGTTTTACTTAAACGTCATTAAATAAAGTGTCAGTAATAAAATATTTAAGTAGAAATTTTATTTAAAGTTGTGCGTTTTGACGTGACGTCACATTTCTCAAACAAAATTTCTATCACACATATCACAAATGTATAAACAGGTTCATGACGTCAGTTATGGACGGTCCATAAAAAGGGCGGCACATTGGAGACCGCCCCGGGCGGCAAAAGTTCTAGCTTCGCCACTGCCGAAGATTGCACTCTTTCATTAAGGCAACACTAGTGCTCTAGATCCCACAAATGAACTGCTTTTCTGGTCCTATATTTCCACAAAGAAGTCGTTTACTCTCAACTCTAAAATGCAATGAACTTATGTGACAGCCGGGCGCATCCAAAGGCGGAAAAGATGCCTGTGTCATGGAAGCACCATAGCGCACACGGAGCTAATACCAGCCGTGAAATATGCAAACATTACAATAAACAATTATTGGGTTTTTAAACATAGTATTTAAATTGTTTAGCAATTTATTGTGCCCCATACGTCAAGACAGTTCAAGTATCGTCAACGGACCTGATTAAATAACGTCGCGGGCACAATCCGACTTGTGAACCGTAGTTTCACAAAGAAAAATCCCATGCCCTAATCAATACGTATAACTAATTATAAGATGTATGAGTGACGGTTTCTCTATAGTTATATGCATATCAGGGAGATGGGACAATATCTCTCTAAAAAGGGGATAAATAATATTCCCTCTTGAAACACTTAGGGGCCGACCATAAAGTACGTCACGCTCCAGAGGGGGGAGGGGGTATAAGCAAGTGTGACAGGGGGAGGGGGGTCCGGCAATTTGTGACGTCACGCTGTTTTATATTAAATTTTGATTACTTTGTTAATAAAAAAACAACATATTTTTTTCGAAAGTGTGACGTACTTTAGGGGGGGGGGTCCGAGATGTGTGACAGTTTGTGACAGGGGGGGGAGTTAAAAATGGTCAAAAAATAGTGTGACGTACTTTATGGACGACCCCTTATTCGATAGACTTGTCCACAAATTTTCTGGAGCTCTAACGACAATCACTGCTTTCCTGTCTAGTGCAAACAAGCTCAACAAAGTCAGCTTTGAGAGTTGTGCAGAATCTTGTGATCTTTCAGTACTCTCAAACCTTGTAACTTGTTATACGTGCTATCCACTTCAGGCGCTCCTTCTATACACACGATATTGCGTCATACCATGACGTAATATGGCTTGTTGTTTATATAAATCCCATTGAAAGATTTTGGTGCTTCATTGACAAATTGTACATTACTCAAGTGTTTGAGAACTAAATGTAAATTAGTGTCGCCAACTGTGTGTGAGAGGAACATAGAAATAAAAAAAATAAATGTAAATTAGTGTCGCCAACTGTGTGTGAGAAGAACATAAAACTAAAAAAATTAAATGTAAATTAGTGACGCCCCACGTTTTTAGTCATATTAAATTAAATTACTTGAACTTATAAGTTTTAAATTATTTTCTTCTTTTAAGTCCACTTATAAAAACGTGGTTTTTTAAAATCTTGTTTTTTACTTCTATTTATTTTATTCTTTTTAGTCTAAGTGTATGCTATGGTGAGTTTTGAAGTATTGATTATGTTCAAATATAATACGCATTGCCCGACAAACATTTACAGACTGGAAATGACTGATCTCCCCTTGATGTTAAACATGGGTTTTGTGGTCGGGGTTGGTGTGAACTCTGCAAGTGAATGTAATGTAAACAAGAGCAGACGGATAATACATATGCTTATATATAGATAAAATAAAAAGTTCAATAATTTAATAACGGTACATTCGATCGATCTGAAACTTTGATACAATGCATTGTCATCCAAGATCTATCTGTGGTAAAATGTTGAAATCTCTAGGACCACGAAAAGTGGTTTAATTTTACGTTGGCAGATTTGAAAAATTGTTCACAAACAGTAACGAAAGCGAGTTAATAAAAACGTGGTAAAAAGAGTGGGCAAAGCTGGGGACAGTTAGAGAGATTGGTGCAGGACCTGGAGAGCGTTTGTTCGTGGCCTATGCCCCAGATGGGACGACAGGCGATGATGATGATGATGATGAAACTTTAAAGGCAACGTAGCGTTCATAAAAAATACAGGCAACATTATAGTTATAGACCACAAAGAATATTGTGGGATATTGTTGAAGTGTTCGAGACACTTATTTATTGTGAGAATTTCAGGATGATTATAGAAATTTTGAAAAAAGTAATTTTTTTCCCTTTCCCTCGCAAACGCAAAATTATTAAAAAATTAACACCACCTTCCCCTCCGACCCCACATACAACAAAGTGGTCACTAGTTGAAAGAGAGTTAAATATTAGAGTCCTGAAATTCCTCCTATAGCCCTCTTGGAATCAAACATTATGCGAAAAATCCCATGTAATTTCTTAAAAGAATATAATCAAATATAATCTGATAATCTTGTTATGGTTATAGTACATGTATGGCCATTTACTTCATTTAATCACAATCACAGTTTTGATTAGGCTGTGTAAGCAAAATAAATAAACACATCAATATTTGCATATGAAGAAAAATCCTAAAACAATCAATCCAAAGGAAAAAAAAGTTAATTAAATTACATTAAAATAAAAATAATAATAATATTAAAAAATATTAAGAACAACACGATATTTGAGTAGTATCTCGGATTCTTAGAAAATTAACAAACCTGCCGGTTGGTTGTAGCTAATAGTACCACAAACATGGCGTCAATGTTCAAGAAACCGAAGAGAAATTTTAGACGAAAAGGGGGAGATTTAGATTCAGATAAAGAAGATGAATCGAAAGAGGAAAGTATGGAAACTGATGAAAAGCCACCAACTTCTTCCAAAATGGACATCGATAAGAAGAAGAAACCGAAGGCTCCAAAAGACAAAGAATCATCAAAGACTGTATTAAGTTTTGAACTGGAAGAAGACGGTGGTAAGAAATTAATTATCGGTAAAAGTAAAGAGAGCGGTGCCCCCCTTTTAATGGTACTTTTGCCGCCATCTTTGTTGTCAACACGTGACAAAGATGGCGGCAAAAGTAGTGCATAAAAATTATTTAAATTGGGGTTCTGTGGGGGAGAAAAAAATGAAGAAAAAAGTTGAAAAATCAACTGAATGAAAACCCAATGACAACGAAAATTAACATTGTTACTCACATTCTATACCCGCTAATCTTGGAAATGTGGAGGATAAACTTTCTTAATGATATTAAGAAAAGCTTTCATTGCATCGTTGTTGGCGCAAGATCGCCGCCACATGAATTCGAACAAATAGGAATTAAATTGGTTATCCCCGTCACAATTTCTTGACGACAATGACCTCTTTATTGACCCCCAGGTGCCCTCTATCGTGTTGGTGTGCGCGCCTGTCTCAGGGTGTTTGAACGAGAGGCTGTGGTTCACCGTCAGGTGGTGGAACCCTTCGTCCTCCAAGCAGTCATAGGCCTTCCAACAATCTGAAATGATTGTTGTTCCAGGCACTATGAACTCTTTAATGATTGCAAGGAGGACGTCCTTGCCTCTGTTCTCAACAACCCTGAAAAAGGATTTGTTGGATCCTCTTTCGACCCCACCAAACACCCATTTTCCATCTACGCGCTTTCCTCTATTAAATTTCCGTTTACCAAATTTGGATTCGTCGATCTCAACAATCTTACCAACTCCACCTAAACGCTCACTCCCAGCCACACACGCTTCCACGCAGACCTCGCGGCAAAAGCTACTCCAGTCAGTCACAGTCACTTTACTAACCCCTACTTCTGTTGCAATATTTTTCATAGGCATCTTTTGAACCCAAAAGTGTGTCAGTAAAAGAATGTCTGTCAACGTCAATCGACTTTCATCAAACCAAGAACCCTTCCTCAAACTACGCGAAATACGTCCGTGGCTTTTGTCGCGACATCTCCAGACATAACCGTCAGAAACATCTCCCCTTACACTCACTTTCATATCTTTCTTGCACTTAGGACATTCATACCGATCAGATATCAAGCCCGCACTCATACACCAATCAATCACAGATCTTTGCCCCCTGACATTCAAGACGAACCCAAAATCGGGCGGTAAATTTGGCATCCATCACCAAGAATTTTACCCAAAAAATTAATCAAAATAAACTTACCGCGTCTGTGCACCTCAGGAGTTGAAAAGGCCGGATGTGATATTACGTCATGTCATCAACCATGGCAACGTCATTAAAAAAATAGTGCAAACTTTCTTTTTTTAAATTAAAAATTAGAAAACTAAACCAAAAACAGATCCCTAACCCTAAAACCTAACTCTAAAACCTAACCCCATCACTTAACCTAACCCTAAACCTATCCCTAAACCTAACCCTATCCCTAAACCTAACCCTAAACCTATCCCTAACCCTAAACCTATCCCTAAACCTAACCCTAAACCTAACTCTAAACCTATCCCTAACCCTAATCCTAAACCTATCCCTAAACCTATCCCTAAACCTATCCCTAACCCTAACCCTAAACATATCCCTAAACCTATCCCTAAACCTATCCCTAACCCTAAACATATCCCTAACCTATCCCTAAACCTACCCCTAACCCTATCCCTAAACATATCCCTAAACCTATCCCTAACCCTAAACATATCCCTAAACCTACCCCTAAACCTATCCCTAAACCTAACCCTATCCCTAAACCTAACCCTAAACCTATCCCTAACCCTAAACCTATCCCTAACCCTAAACCTATCCCTAAACCTATCCCTAAACCTATCCCTAACCCTAACCTATCCCTAACCTATCCCTAAACCTATCCCTAAACCTAAACCTATCCCTAAACCTAACCCTAAACCTATCCCTAACCCTAAACCTATCCCTAACCCTATCCTAAACCTACCCTAAACCTATCCCTAAACCTAAACCTATCCCTAACCTATCCCTAAACCTAATCTAAACCTATCCCTAAACCTAACCCTAACCCTAAACCTATCCCTAACCTATCCCTAAACCTACCCTAAACCTATCCCTAAATCTAACCCTATCCCTAAACCTAACCCTAAACCTATCCCTAAACCTATCCCTAAACCTAAACCTATCCCTAACCTATCCCTAAACCTAATCCTAAACCTATCCCTAAACCTAACCCTAACCCTAAACATATCCCTAAACCTATCCCTAAACCTACCCCTAAACCTATCCCTAAACCTAACCCTATCCCTAAACCTAACCCTAAACCTATCCCTAAACCTATCCCTAAACCTATCCCTAACCCTAACCATATCCCTAAACCTATCCCTAAACCTATCCCTAAACCTGAACCTATCCCTAACCCTAACCCTATCCCTAAACATAGCCCTAAACCTATCCCTAAACCTAAACCTATCCCTAATCTATCCCTAAACCTAATCTTAAACCTATCCTTAAACCTAACCCTAAACATATCCCTAAACCTATCCCTAAACCTACCCATAACCCTAAACCTATCCCTAAACATATCCCTAAACCTATCCCTAACCCTAAACATATCCCTAAACCTATCCCTAAACCTAACCCTAAACCTATCCCTAACCCTAAACATATCCCTTAACCTATCCCTAAACCCACCCTTAAACCTACCCCTAAACCGATCCCTAAACCTTAACCTAACCCTAAACCTATCCCTAAACCTATCCCTAAATCTATCCCTAAACCTACCCCTAAACCTATCCCTAAACATAATCCTAACCCCAACCCTAAACCTAACCATAACACCTTACACGTAAATCTATAGCCAAACCTAAAGACACATTAATAAAATGTATCGACTTATCAATAAAAATAATTACACTTATTTCCTATATATAAATTATTGTCGGAAGAATACAATGTTCTCTTCCCTTCCTCAATATAAATTATAGTCGCATGAATACATGATTCCATTCCCGGAAGTACGCCACGCTCTGCCATATCAACAATGGAAATAGATGAGAGCACCGTAATCTTTGCTTTAGCCTAATTATCTATTAAATTTATTATTATAAATAATATAAGATATGGAAACAATCTATTCCATATTGCTCATTGCCTGTTTTCATGCTTGTTTTTATACGTGTTTGATATGATCACTCAAAAATTGCAAAAATAGAAACATTTAATTTATGATTCATCCAACATATTTTATCAATTTTTAGTTAACTATTGATAGACTATTCTATTAACTACCCTGAAGTACCCTGTTTCACCGACAAAAGGGCCCCGACATAACGGCCCAAAAAAAACGGCCCGGGACTAATAGATGGACTAATAGTAAAAAATACAATCAAATATTATATTCATATTTTTACTTAGGCTACCGATTCAGTGTCAGTGTCAGGTTTAGTTCACAAGAAACAATAATAAATTATAATGACATCACAAGAATGAATTAAATAGCCTTTGCCTTTACTCAATAGTCAATATGGTACCAAGTCACGGTTGTTTGTTGACAAGAAATAATATGATAACATCACAAGGAATAATTTTACAATTTTACCACCTTTTTTAGGGGTTAAAAAGTTGACAAAAGCTTACAATGCAAAAAAATTAGGGCTACGAAAATTAATGATTAATTTCTGAATTAATCGTTAAAAATTTTAACGATTAAAAATTTTAAAATGATTAATCGACCCACCACTTATTAATGTACTGGAAGTCAAAAAGTAAAATATTTCGGCCGGTAAATATAAACTAATTTCGGATGATTACATGAACACTTTGGTTTTTAACTATTGACTGAAATGAATGTTCAAAATGTTGATAAAGGTTATTGTTTCCATTGAGAGAAAACCATGCAATATTCCCTCTAAGTCTAAGCCTCGTTGGTCCATGTGAAAAGTTGAGAAAAAAAAACTAGTGTGCAAAGTTGCACAACGTCCATTTTTTGTGCAATATTTTACACGATTTGCTGTGCGGTGATTCTAAACTCCTGTCAAATATCTGCGCAGCTGTGTTGCTTAAAGGGAACATTGCTACCATGGTTCTAAAATTTCGCTTACATATCACCTGCATACCAAACATCCACTACAGTATCAGAAACTTCAGCTGAGACCATCTAAAGCTATGTGAACGATTGTTCAGCTTGCTGGTTATATTGTCAATAAGACCCGCTGATCACTTGAAACAAATAATGTCAAGACACTTGTCTGTTTGCATTTTTGGTTAAAAGATGTCATATAAAGAAGACATAAATGTTACTTATGACACCATAAATTTAAACTTTTGGCTTTAATTGAAATTAACGATAAATTAATTGTTAATTTTAAAAAAGTTAACTATTAAATTTAAATAAATCGTTAACAGCCCTAAAAAAAATTTTTGACGGGTCACCACTACCCTGCAGTCTGACTACAGTACTGTCAGTACTACAGTGTACAGATTACTGATCATTACTTTCTTACAAATCAGACTAATCAATCTCTAACCTCCTAGCCTAGTATTAGTTAAAGTTACTAGCAAAGTATAATAAAACTCAAAGTAGTCAGTAGTCTTTCTAGTAGTTTAACCAGAAATACAGTATTGCCAATACTATTACTATTGGAAATATGGTAGGGGTCTACCGATATGCCTTTTTGCCGATATTGCCGATACCGATATTACCGATATTTTTTTTGCCGATATGAGTGCCGATATGAGTATTTGTTAGGACAAAAACCAGCGGTCATATTTGATGACGTCATTCTTAAATTTATCACTCGTAATTATTTATCTTTAATATTAGGGGACTACCGATACGCATTTTTGCCGATATTACAGATATTTTTTTCCGATATGAGTGCCGATAGTGTATTTGTTAGGACAAAAACCAGCGGTCTTATTTGATGACATCGATCATTCTTAAATTCATCACTCCTAATTATTTATATTTTATATTAGGGGTCTACCGATAAGTATTTTTGCCGATATTACCGATATTTTCTTCCGATATGAGTGCCGATATGAGTATTTGTTAGGACAAAAATAACAGTGGTCATATTTGATGACGCCATTCTTAAATTTATCACTCGTAATTATTTATATTTTATAATTAAGGGGTCTACCGATATCCAGTTTTGCCGATAATACCGATTTTTTTTTCTCCCGAAACGAAGTTTCCGATGTGTTTACAAGTTCCAGATCATGACCTACAAAGGACTCATAACAAAACGAACCGTCCTTTATAAAAATGGACAAGCAAAATTACGAAGTTCTTTTGAAACTTCAACCTTGACTCATAATTATTAATTCTAACCAATAGTTTAATGGCTTTTGCACACGGCCACCTTTATGAATGAAATAATGAGGACAAAGTAATAGTAATACTAGTAATAGAATGAAAATGAGGTTAAAGGTTGAATGGTTGCCAATGACAACAAGTCTTCACACGGTACATTTTGTTATTCCATACCAAACGAAATGTTTTAGACATCTGCGATTCTGCGTGCATCTTTGCTATTAGAGCAATTACGTGAACATAATGTTATACATTTATTAGAGATGTTACGGTATACTTGGCATCGGCACTATTTACACAGTATTTCTGAGTATACGAAAATCGGCCGATACCTAAACAATATCAAAGCACATGGCAAACTGTATCGTGGTTGCACATTTTAATACTAGGACTCTTTTGACTATTTCAATACCGGTATATATTAATTTGTCGAGATATTCTAAATCTAAATTATAGGGTTTTTTTTGTTTCCGTTTTTTTTTGGGTCAAAATGTCACTTTTTATGAAATATCGGTGACGTCAATATCGGGACCTTTACATGCTACCGATACCGATATTGCCGATATCCAGATATCGGTGCCGATATATCGGCCAGCCGATATATCGGTAGACCCCTAAAATATGGTTTATATTTTTAGGGCTCATTTTTCTAATTTCTATAGCTTAATAATTATTCTATATTATTTATTGAATAACACTCCTTTTGTAAAGACTTAAACAATATATAACCTGAACTTTTATTTATTGAACTTATTTATAATTATTGATTTAAATTTTTTATAAGGCCCCATCCATATATTACGTACGCACAAAATTTGTATTGTTGCACCCCCCTCCCCCCATTACATTTTTGGGACATCCCCCCCCCCAAAGGTACGTACAAATTCGCTCACCTTAAAAAATAAATTTTAAGCAGGAGTCAGAAGATATTGGTTTTAATATTTGAAACCGTCCATAAATGACGTCACACGCCTAAAAAGGGGGGCGGGGGAGGGGGTCACGCATTTGTGACGAGGGGGGTGTTTAAGAAATGTGACGTCACATCAAAATGCGCACTAAAATATTTGAAAATGCAGCTTTTTTGGGGGGGGGGTCAAAGCTTTGGGGCCGTCCATTAATGACGTCCCGCAGTCATGGCCAATTCCCCCCCCCCACTTCATGTGTCGTCACTAAAAGTTTGAGGCCCCCCCCCCTCTTTTCCAATATTACGTCTCAAAAATGCCCCTTCCTCCAAAAAAATATTTTTTAATTTGAAAATTAGCATGTTTCAAATCACTTTTTATCATTTAAGTTTAAGTATGTATTTAGTGTAAGGCTGGACTTTAATATCGTAACACACGCAAAGCCCATGTAAAACGTCATTAAATAAATTGTAAACAAACAAATATTTAAGTACAACTTTTATTTTAAGTTACGCGTTTTGATGTGACAGGAAATTTCTTAAAACTACCCCTCCCCTTCGTCACAAATGGTCGACCCCTCCCCCCTCTAGGTGCGTAACGTCATTTTGGCAGATTTGTCACTCCCCCTCCCCCCTCGTCACAAAAACTTAGACCACCCCCTCCAATATGACATCACAAAGCTTTGCACATAAAAGCTGTATTTTCTATTTGAAAAAGAGCATGTTTAAAATGACTTTTTTGTCATTTAAGTATTTATATAGTGTAGGCCTGCATTCTAATATCGTAAAACGTGTGAAGTCATGTAAAACAGTGTTTCTCAAGCTTTTTATTATTGCGGACCGGCAGGAATTTTTTTCATTGCACCAGGGCCCGGTTAACTATTGTACCTGTACTGACGTAGCAAAATGTCCTTTCTTGGTAACTTCTGCGGACCGGCATCGGATGGCTTACGGACTGGCACCGCCCCGCGGACCATCGCTTTGAGAAGCACTGATGTAAAACACCACGTAACAAATCAAATATTTAAGTGGAATTTTTATTTAACGTTGCGAGTTTTGATGTGACGTCACATTTCTCTCACAACCCTCTCCCCCACGTCACACATCGTCACAAATATGAAGACACCCCCCCCCCGCGTGAAATCGCCGTCCCATTGTGTGTTTATAATGGCTAAGGCACCGGTGGGCGAAAGAGAAACTTCATCTAATTTTTCAAGAAAAGGAAATATAAATCCAACAGATATATTTTAATAATGTGTAAACTTTTGGTCTGAATCAAATGTTAATTACTTTCAACTATTTAAAAGTTTAAAATTTCGCTTGCAATAAATTATAAAACGTTATTGCATATCAGTCTTGACTCAGTCGGTCTCGAATGCCGTTTGCAGCCAGAGCGGTTTACGTTACTATGTTTAGTATTATGCAAATTAAATTTGTAGTGCGTACATACACATTCAGTTGAGACCCTCCCCCCCCCCGTACGCATGCATACGCAAAATGTCGAAAATTTAAGACCCCCTCCTTGCGTAATTAATATATGGATGGCCCCTAATACACATGTACATTAGAAGGCATTTTCATTTATCATGAAACTGAATTTTAACAATTATTTTAAAATGTTTGCTTTCAGCTGATACTGAGGTGTTTAAAATTAAAAAGTCAAGTCACAGTAGACGCATTGCAAAACAAATGAAAAAAGAAAAAAAAGGAAAAGTTGGACACAATGGTGACAGCAAAGATAATGTAGCAAGTTATAGTGATGATGATGAGTATAATGATAGAATCAATGACAGTTTATTGAGAAAGAAAAAACAAGAAGAGGAAGAAGCTGAAGAAAAGATCAGGGTGAGTCTATGAATAAAATTAATTTTTTAGTCCTGAAAAAATGTATTATTTGTTTTTCCACTCACTGGTGCTGAAGAAATAGTTTGAGAATGTCACTTATAATCTAATGGTTGCTTCAGGGAATCCTGTCAAATTTCTCTATGCCAGGTTGATTTGGTTTTTTTAAATGTTAGTTTACCTAATTTTGATAATTTGTCCTAGCAAATGAGGTTGTTGGTGTTTAGCAAACATCTGCTTGACTTATGTTTAACTCTCATATGGCTTCCAACCCCATTCACTTTCACTAGTTTAGTTAGATCCTATAGATTCTTTATAGACTTAGTTTGTGAAAATTCCAGCTTAATGTGTTCTGGATTTTCTAGTACTCTGATTGATAGAGGAATGCGTGCACACATTTTCGATTCAATATAATCTTATTATTGGAGTACAAGCTGTTCATTCTCCGGGAAGTGTGTCGACTTCTTACTATGCTTTACTGATTTTAGTAGAATGAGCCTTTCTTGTCACAACCCAAACTGTGGTGACTTAACCCTTTAATAATATTCTGTTATATCTTGGAGTTCCAGTGGGATTTTATGATTGCAGGCTTGAACATTATTTTGACATTGACCTCAAGGATTATACCATTGTCGGATTCAGTTGGTCTATTTATGAGGTCCTGATAATCGTTTTCTTTCCTGAAAACATCTTTGTCATGGGGAATACTTATATTCATTTTATCATTGCTTCTTCCCAACTGATAGAGATGAGTACAGGAGAGAGTACACCCTTAATTTCAATACAGCCTTAACTTTGAAATGTTACGTAGTGGTGTATTACATTTTCTAAATACTAGTTAAAATAAATCAGTGCCTCTAAAATTGGATATTATTTTTAAGAGAGGCAAAACCTATGTTAATGGTTATAATTTAAACATAATACATGATCATCCATTCATTAAATGTGAGCCAAAAATAATAGCCAAGAGGAAGGATTATAATTTATAAAAAAAATTCATAGCCACATATAACCTGTTTAATCTCAATTAATCTTTATAAATCTATTAATATTTCAGAAATTAAGAGAAGAGTTTCGAACACTTAATGGAGAAGAATTAGAAGATTCCGATGATAGTGATGATGATGGACAGAAGACATTCAAGGCCATGTTAGCTAGTAAGTTATAAGGGATCAGCTGCCATCAATTTCATTACATTGGTATAAATTATATTGCTAAAATTGTAGTATGAAATGCCTTTTATGTAACCACAAAAAGTTATTAATTAGAACACCTAACTGTTGCAATTTTGATTTTGCAGGAGGTGAAATTCCTGATGCCAAGACTATTCACTTTATTCGAAAGCAACGTCAAATGGCCAGAGAAACGGATAACTTTATTCCACTAGATGAGAGTGATGTTAAGTCAAGCAAATCCTCAACAGCCAGGCTTGTCAGGTACAGTCACTATACTTTTATGGTCCATATGCCAGAACAATAAGGCCCCATCGCAACGTTAAATTTAAGTTTGGTAAAAATTTATATAGTAATAGTATTTTTGCAAGATTGATATTAAATACATAATGTGACTGGCGTAAAACTTAAAAAAGTTGGTTGTCCCATCACAATGGGTTAAAAAATAAATCAGGATTTTCAATAACATTTTAGATAGACCCCAAATGATTTCAATACAAAATTAGTTGAAATCAAAATTCTGGCAAAAAATTAAATTGTTTAATTTTTCCAGAACATGCCAGAATAAATGATAACGGTATGCACCACAAAGAGCCAACTTTGACTTCAGTTCAATTCAAACGTTTTTTTAATACAGCTATAAAGGGGTCCAAGTCTTGAAGAGTGGATATATAAGTATAAAATGAAATGGGCCCACAGGTCCAAATAAATTTCTAGATCCATTCATTTTTGCTTTTTAAGCTATATTAAATTAAAATTAAGTGGCCCCGGCCCCAAAAGTACATGATATAAAGTTTAAAACCCCTCAAGGTTTCCACCTGGATCATTATGAATATATTTGGCAAGATCAATTGATCCATGTAGAAATGTATACTATACAAGGCTCACTACAAACAAGCTAACATTGTGTTAATATATACTGTAATATGATCATGCATTGCTTTAACATCAAGGAGGCAGAAAAACCAGTAATATTTATTTTTTATACTTTATTTTACAGTTTAACAGTTAACATTATTCAGGTCAAACTATAGTGTCATTATCAAGCAATACAATAACCTAAGTTTAAAACAATAATGAGTATTGCACACATAGAAAATAAATTGTCATATAAATATAAATGAAAAACATTTCTTTAATATTGAAAAAACATTTAATATTAAGTTAGGCTTAAATTAATTTTCTATATTGAAACAAACATTTAAAAACATTTATAAAATCTATTGTCATTATCTAACAATACAATAACTGAAGTTTTAAACAATTGCATTGCATTTTATTTATACCATTAACTGAATCTAATTACATGTAATTGCATGAAAAAGGAATTGAATGATATTAATAATGATCAAATTTAAATATTAATTGAATTATTTCTAAGTTAAATAATGTGTAATTTAGTCCATTTCTTCAATAGTAGGACCATTGTGTTGTCCATAGGAATGACCACCATGTTGACCATAAGACTGACCGTTGGGAGTGGGATTACCTTGGCCATGAAGTTTAGCCATTATGGATGAGCTTGTCTTTTGAATCTCATTTAACTTGTGTTCAATCTCCTCCTTGTCAGCAAGCAAGTTGTTGTCCAGCCATTTCATGGTGTCATTGCAGGCATTAATTACAATGTCTTTGTCTTTGGATGAAAGCTTGTCACCAGCTGCTTCAACAGCTTGCTTGACACTGAAGACATATCCTTCAAGCTGGTTCCTGGCTGCTACCCTGTCCTGCTGTTTCTTATCCTCATCTTTGTACTTCTCTGCCTCAGCCAACATTCTGTCAATCTCTGCCTGGCTGAGTCTGCCTCTGTCATTCTTTATTGTGATGTTATTGGACTTTCCTGTGCTCTTGTCTTGGGCCGTGACATTCAAAATGCCATTGGCATCAATGTCAAATGTGACCTCAATCTGTGGGACGCCCCTGGGTGCAGGGGGGATGCCAGTTAAGTGGAATTTGCCCAGGAGATTGTTGTCTTTGGTCATGGCACGCTCACCCTCATATACTTGGATGTCAACGCCAGGCTGGTTGTCTGCGTACGTGGTGAAGATCTGTGAAGTTTTAGTGGGAATGGTGGTACCTCTTTTGACCAGTGGAGTCATAACACCACCAGCTGTCTCAATGCCTAGAGACAGTGGTGCCACATCAACAAGTAGAACATCTTTGATTGCCTCGCTGGTGTCACCTTTAAGAATAGCAGCTTGTACGGCTGCACCATATGCAACAGCTTCATCTGGGTTGATGGATTTGTTGAGTTCTTTGCCGTTGAAGAAATCAGTTAATAGTTTCTGAACCTTTGGAATGCGTGTTGAACCACCGACAAGGACAACTTCATCTATTCTTGATTTATCAAGTTTAGCATCTCGTAAGGCTGTCTCCACTGGTTGAAGTGTTGATCTAAATAGATCGCCACAAAGTTCTTCAAATCTTGCCCTTGTGATTTTGGTGTAAAAATCAATACCTTCAAAGAGGGAGTCAATCTCAATGGAAGCCTCACTGCTGCTTGACAGAGTTCTCTTTGCGCGTTCACAAGCTGTACGCAGACGTCTGATAGATCTTGGGTTTGTGCTGATGTCTTTGTTATATTTTCTCTTGAATTCTTGCACAAAGTGACTCACCATTCTGTTGTCAAAGTCTTCTCCACCCAGATGTGTATCACCAGCCGTGGCTTTTACCTCAAACAATGAACCTTCATCAATGGAAAGTACACTCACATCAAAAGTACCACCACCCAGATCAAAGATGAGAACATTTTTCTCTCCCTTGTGTCCTTTATCAAGTCCATAGGCCAGGGCAGCTGCAGTTGGTTCATTGATAATTCTGAGAACATTGAGTCCTGCTATTGCTCCAGCGTCTTTTGTAGCTTGTCTCTGTGAGTCATTGAAGTAAGCTGGAACTGTAATTACAGCATCAGTGACCTTCTGACCAAGGTAAGCTTCAGCTGTTTCCTTCATCTTTGTGAGGACCATGGAGCTGATTTCTTCAGGGGCAAACAATTTGTTCTCTCCATTGTATTCTGCCTGGATTTTTGGGCGTCCATCAACTTCAACAACCTTGAATGGCCAGTGTTTCATGTCACTCTGGACCGTCTTGTCATTGAACTTACGACCAATGAGCCTTTTGGCATCAAATATTGTGTTGCTTGGGTTCATGGCAGCTTGGTTTTTGGCAGCGTCCCCCACAAGTCGCTCAGAGTCAGTGAAGGCCACATAGCTTGGTGTTGTTCTGTTACCTTGGTCATTAGCAATAATCTCGACCTTCCCATGCTGGAACACACCCACGCAGGAGTATGTGGTTCCTAGATCTATGCCTATTGCTGGGCTTTTGTTTCCTCTAGACATCTGAAATATATATAAAATAACCTAAAAATAAATTTAAATTGTTTTTTAAAAAGTAGCAAAACCAATTTTACTAAATCCCTTGTCATTTAGCACACCTTACTTCTTTATTTATGCTCAGACTTAATGATAAATGATAAGTAGTCTAAATATAATAATGTATTAACTTATTTTTTTTGAGTTCGATGAAGTTTTAGATGTGGTTAACTAGAGTCACTAAACTACTACTATTAGTAAAAAATAACTAATTAACTGATATATTATATACACAATTGGGACACTTTTTATTTAAGGTAATAAAATGGTTATTATAGGCCCTAATTAAATATATATAATATATATATTAAAAAAATTAAAGTTGCACTGGTTTTATCCCTGGAGAATGGAAAATAACTACAATCAAGGCCTTCAAGACTGTACTGTTCTTATTAATCTCTCTTCAAACTTTACTTTCCAAATAAATAAACATTTCACTGACTGATAAATAAATATATCTAATACTAATGTCTTATGTGTACCATGTCATCAATTTTTTCAATATTATTTTAAAATTAGGATATGAATGTTTTAAATTGAATGCATTAAAAAATATGTGCTACTATACAATAAAAAAGTATTCAGTGAAGTTCAGTGTTATTAAGTACTAATGAGAGTTATTATTTTTATAAATCAAGTATTGGTGACAAATTGAAAACAAAATGTGAAGGTGACTGTGAGCCCAGCTGCAACTTGCTGGGGTACTCCGCTATTTATAAGTTCTCAAATTATTATTACTATTAATTTATAATTATTAATAAATTTTGTATTAATCATTTGACTTACCTTTCTAGTTTAAGCAATGTTACGACTAGCAAGTGCAAGCGTAGTAGTAGAGTCGTAGTAGTAGAAGTAGTAGTAGACTGTCAAAAGTCAAAAGTACTGGGACTGGATACTTCTCTCGACGTATTAAATAAATTTAATAATTAAATATTATTAAAATTAGTATTACTAATAGTATTAGCAGTTTCGGGTGGAAGTAGAAGCGTTGATTTAACTGTTTGAGTGCTCAGTATGTCTCTTCTGACTTGTAGTTTCTTCGCTATGGAGATATTCTGAAAGTATTGCTGTTTCAACTGAATTTATACCAGCAGCGATAGAATTGTAGAACGGTCGAGAAAAAGCGCAGTGTTACGATTGTAAACAAGAAACTTGCAGTAGTTTCTAGACGACCTACTTTTAGAAAACCAAACAATTTCATTGGCTGTTATTTTTATTAGCGTATGCGAGGTTATTTTTAGGAAAATAGCTGATGTCTAATGTGTGTTGCATTTGGTAATTCTAATGAAGTATAACTAGGAAAAAATAATTTAAAGGATTATGAAAGTAATTTAATAAATAAACTGAAGAGTAACATAAACATATGTTAATTTTTTTTGTGAAATAAAATTTATGTTATACACATGGAGTAAAAAAACGGAGGTAGGAGCCTCAGGAGGCCTAACAATGACAATAACAATGAAAACACTAACTGACTAGCTAGACTTCTTCTTATTTTTTCGGGAACTTGTCTGTTATCTGACCACCAAAAAGTTTATAATTTTTTTAGGGGTATTAACTGCTGGAAACCCCGCGAAACTTAAGCAATTACAATTCACAAATTACTACTAAATAAATGTTAATATAATTTTATATCTATAGTATGACGCAGAGTCCCGTTGTTTTGTTTATTTGGCTCCTTAACTGTTTTCCATGGCCGCTCGATTAGTTGGGTGTTAGCAACTGTATTAGGATCAACGAAATGTAGGCTGTGATTAACGGTTTCGTGAGTGTAATCCATGCCGAATTAAAAAAAATTAATAGTGATATTATTATATTACAATTGATAATACATAAGGCAGACCATTTTTTTAAATGTCAACTTTCTTCCATTTATCGTTTAGATTTTTTAAAATCAGTGTTGTTTTCATTCTTGTCAAATTTCAATATATTTAAATTAATAAAGTGAATATAGTAATATAGTCAATCTTGTTAGGGGTCGTCCATAAAGTATGTCACGCTATTTGTGACCATTTTTACCCCCCCCCCTGTCACAAACTGTCCATAAAGTACGTCACACATTCGAACAAAAATGTTGTTTTTTATTAACAAAATAATCAAAATTTAATATAAAACAGCGTGACGTCACACATGGCCGGATCCCCCCTCCCCCCTGTCACAAACTGTCACACTTTCTTACACCCCCTCTCCCCTCTGGAGCGTGACGTACTTTATGGACGGCCCCTTAAGTATAATTTATTTTATACTGTACTGGTATAGCTTATAAATATTATGTATATTGTATATTATTTACAACAGGTAATACAAAAAATAAAAATAATTTAAAAAATCTTGGTGGTCGGATAACAGACAAGTACCATTTTTTTCAGACGCTCCTTCAATAATAATGAATATAATTGTGTCCTTCGTAATCAGTAATAAATATGAATATAGTAGAATCTAGTACTAATAGCAGTCAGTGTTAATAATAATAATAATACTGTTACGTTTACACTACAACTACAGTAAATTTCAATCTAATTATTTTTAGTATTAGACATTAGACTCATTATCATTAGTCTTTAGTCATTAGTAACTTATAATTTATATACTTATACGGACACCGCGACGGTACACCCAGCTAAACCATCGTCCTTGGCCTGCCTATACATATACAGCCGCGGTATACCTAGCTAAACCATTGACCATTGGCCTTGGCTTTGGCCTAGGTACACCGCTGCTAAAAAATGAGCGATTTCACTATATTAAGCCTGAAAGTGTGTAATCCCAATGCTAAAAAACAGTAGTCCTCAAATAATCAATGTATGTAGTATGCTTATTTCATGATTACTGAATGAATGAATGTTTAAAAAACAAACTATTTTGGCCCCCATTTAGGCCATTTCAGGATAATTAGTTATAAGTTAAAAAAACCAACATAGTTTCTGAGCAGTTCGAGACGAATGGTAAAGAGCCGTGCATTGGTGTTATCTGGTTCGAATCTCAGTTATGGAAGTTATTTTATTTTTAAAAAATTATTATTTTAATTTTATAACCACAATGAGGGTGCTCGCAAAAAGTGTTTTATGCTACGTGCAAATCCAAGTATCAATGAAGCATCCGCAAAGCCTGTCTTATCTTTTGTGTTACATACTCTCCTTCTATTTCTACAGTCTTACGCCTATGCATGCTTTAATATTTAATGGATTTATGTTAATTATTTCATTTTTGTTAGAGTTTTAAATTTAAAAAATTGATTGGATGTTGGTTTTCGTAGCTAGTTTAGGCGACCCATTCCATACCCAAATTCGAGATGGGAACGAGAATTGGTATCCTGGTATGAGTTTGTTCTTGCACACATACGGAAAGGTGTTTCTATCACAATCGCTATGAGTATGACCCCTATGGTTAACAAAAGGATTGTATTAGTATTAGACTAGTTAACTTTAAAAAAAAAGTTGAGAACACGTTGTTTTCCACCCGACCCCTCCCCCATTATAATAATATAGTAAATACACCCCCCCCCCACCCACACACATGCGCACACACCAAAAGAAAAGAAAAATTAATTCCAATTTTTTTTTAAAATGTGTATTCATTCAAAGATATTAACAATTACATAATATTCAAATGTTAACCTTAAAACCTAGGCCACAGCTCATGGTTTGGCTAGGTTTACAGCGGCGGTATAAGCAGGCCAAAGCTAGGTACACCACTAAAGTATACGTAGTGCCGGCCATTTATATATCATTTACATTTAGTTTGCCAACTTACTTAAAATAAACTAAATAACGGCAAACTAACTACAATTACATCACTGAAAATATTCAGCTTGACTAGCATGACTGTAAGTACTGTGACAGACTTGGCTCTGAGTTCTAGTCACTGTGTAGTTTTCCACTTAGAACAACTAAAATGTCCGCAATCTCATTTTAATTCTGTAACTGTAACAAACAAAATCCACAAGAGGTCTTAAATTTTTTTATAAAAAGGAAGGAAAAAAAAGCTCCATTGTTAAATCATTGTGTAGGGGTTGGTCCGTGCCATATATTTCTTTTTCCTTTTTTTTTACCTTCACTTTACATAAAAATATAACTTAAAAAACTAACAGAAGCTGGAAGATTTCCCAAAGATTAATAGTAAGATCTTGGGCTGTTATAAATCGGCTTTGTATAAGGCAAATAATTATGAAAATCAAGCAAAACCTCAGCGTTTCGAAATTTAAACTTTGAAAATTCATAAGGCTAAAAGAAATAAAACAGCTGCTCATTCAGACATTCATAGACTGGAACACTTTCAAAAGGAAGGTGTTTTTTTTTATCTCTTCCCTTCCATGCTCCATCCCTGTAATGATTCACCTCTGTGATTATACATGTTAAAATGTTTTAGTAATATGAGCATCAACAACTTTGTTTAGCAACAACTGTGCAGCACTAGTTGTAATAATTTTTAAAAAAATATTAGAGTTGGTACTGATTAAATTTTTTGTTTGATTAATCGGGAAAAAATGTAATAGATTAATTGATTAATTTAAATAAATTATATTTGTATAACGTATATATAGATCCCGTTAAGTCACGATTTATTATTTCGCAAAATCGGTTAAAACGCTGTAATTCCATGGCTCCCAAATTTGTTGGAGTAACACAGCAAATTCGTTGTGCTATGCAAGAATAAGAAAAACCCGTAAAAAACCAAGTTTTTGACTATAAATCCTTTATGTACGAGAAGTAACTAAAAGAATGTTCATTATAATACGCAGCGCCAGACCATCCAGAAATACAAAATTGAAGTTGTGTCGTAAAACATGTTTAATATAATACGCACCGATCAGGAATATGTTTATAAAAAGAGCTGTCAATAAAATACGCACCTTATTGCGCGACAGAAAGGTTGTTCAATATAATACGCACCGCGACGCTCTATCTCAAAAAATAGCATGATACATAGGAATAAAAAAAATAATCTAAAAAATCAATAATTTAATTACGGTACATGCGATCGATCTGAAATTTTGATACATTGTTTTTATCATCGGTACGAAACTGCCTGCAAAATTTCAGCTCGCTATCTTGCGAGCAAGTGGGTTAAAAATCGATCAAAAGTTTTGGCGACAAGCAAGCAAGCAAGCAAGGTCCGCCGCAGACACCACGAGTTAATATAAAGGATTTAAAAAAGGAAGAAAAACCTTTTTGTTTATGTATGCATGTCTAAATTAATAATAATAATATGAGGGAAAAGTATATAAGTAACTAAAAATATAAATTATTAATAAAGTGGGAAAAAAATATTAGCAATATTTTCTTAAATTTTAATCGATGAAATTAATTTTACTTGATTAAAATTGTTAACGATTAATCAATTAATTAATCTTTAATTTCCAAAGCCCTAAAAAATATGAATTTATCTATAAAAAATGGAGTTAATTTTAATACATGGTTGGATCATGCTATTTTCTCTTTTGTTTTATGAAATCGCAGAGATGATGATAATGACAAAAGTGACGATGAAGAGGATGAGAGAGTGGACTTTGCCGTGGATAAGGCTGCTAGAGAAAGGCAACAAATGAGGGATGACTTCCTTGCAGCCGAACACGGTACATAATTTATTTCATTAAAACAAGAGATTTATGATTTTGTTGTTGTGATCATCTTTTGGATGATAATAAGAATACCAATTTTTGAATTTCTTACAGCTGTCAAATAAATATTGAACACTCTGTATACACATCATTAGACTTTGCTTGACTTGTTTTGCTGCTCTTTGAATGAGTAAATTAATCTCTTTTCATTATTTGAAACCCATCTTTGCTGTGTTCAAATTTTTTATTGATGGGTATAATGTATAAAGTTTTCTTTTTTCAAAAAAGCATTCGGTCTACAGATTTACATTTTGGTAGATGACCCTAAAAATAAAAAAATAAAAATTTCTCTGCAGGAAGTGATGAAGATAGTGACCAAGAAAGGGAATGGGAAAATCAACAAATTAGGAAAGCTGTTAGTCTTCAGGTGAGATTTGTAGTTTTAAGATTAAAATGTAACACATCCAACTTTTCTCAATTTTTAAATGGATTATAATTAAATCTAAAACTAACTTTACAAAATATGTTTATTAATATTAGTTTGATATAAGTTAACCACACCAAGAAACTGAAAATGAATTAGCAAGTTAAATTTAATAATTGTATTTTAAAATTATTTGATGAATAAAAAAAAAGGGGGGGGTGTGGGGGTAGCATTATTTTACTCTAAAAATGTATAATCTATTTGATTCACAGATACCAGGTGTAGAAATACCTTCATCCAACAATTCAAATGATGGATCAGCGCCATCTGGAGTTTCGTTTTACTCATCTTCCTCGCAGTCAGCAGCCCCCAACCAGAGAGGAGAGTCTGATCTCAAGCCATTCTCAGCTCTTGCCAAGTCTCAGAACATCTCTGATATTACAATAGAATCCGTTAGAAAGCGTTTGGAAGAACGGTAAGGCCTTTGCTTTACCAAGCTCTCAGCAGCAGACGAGGCATCTTGACCCATCAGTCATTGTGTGTAGTGTCAAAAATTGAAGTAGTATAAAAAACTATTTCAAAATAAATGTATTTCATAAAGATGCTCTTAAACAGAAATAAATTGAATTTAAACAAATATGTAGTTTAAGAATTGGTTAAAATATTTAGGCACACTTTGCTATTCTATGTATCTCAGCATTCTAGTTCTTCTTAATATTTAGATAATTTTCCACTGCAGTAAATAATTATGTTTTGAAAATAATTTAGGAAAGGAATGAACATTTAAAGCATAAAAATAATAATTAACTGGCTCAATATAAAGATAACCATGTTTTCAAAGTGAAAAACAAATCAATTCCTACATCATATTTGTATGCTGCATTTGTGTCTTACTTATTGGTGTTTGCTGGATCATAAATGTTGTAAAATATCCTTAAATGCAATTTTCACGTTTTTCTTACTTTAGTGTAATAAATCTAAAAATCAAAGGAATTTTTTTAATTTAGATAGAACAAAAATTAATGCTGGAATTCTTCCCTTTCAGCCTCAGCACAATGGATATGGTATATCGAAACCACAAATTAGAATTGGACAAAACCATTTTCGAGATTCAGGATGCTAAAGAAAGCATTGAGGCTTGTGAGCAAAAAGCTCCAGACTTGGAGAAACGGTTTCAGTTTTTCCAGGAATTGAGGGGGTATGTTCGGGACTTGGTAGAATGCCTAAATGAGAAGGTATGTCCCCCCATTTATGTTGTTTGCCTCATTCACTTGTGTAGTTGACATCTCTCTATTTTTTTGGGAAGTTTTCACAACAAGAAGATATTGCCATATTAGATCTGGGTTTGTACTGGTTTTATAATCCACAGACTTCTACCATTTTTTTAGATTATTTGTCAATTAAATTAAAGATTTTTGTCCCAATTTTTACATTTATATCTTTAACCGTAAGCCTTTGTCATGTTATACATTTAGGCATCCAACTATATCATTATCAAGTAAATGCTATGTAGTTAATCATTGCCTTCAAAGGAAAAAAAAGTTTTGTGAAAATTAAACATGGTTACCTTTGTTTGATACTCTTACCATTTCTTTTTGGTTAAATATCCAGTCAAAGAAACTTTATTTCCGTCCCCTGATTTGTTTGAAGCAATTCTCCAATGTCAATGCTATTGTTTAAATCATTTTAGCCAAATTGTCCTAGCTGTAATTTTGGCACTCTGCATGTTCATGTTTATGGCTAGATGGAATAAATAACAGCTTTGGATTAGATAATTTCAATGGAACAACATTCACTTTTATTTGTAATAGTGCAGGTATTTATTTACTTTGAAATGTTAAAAAAAATTTAAAATTGACTTTGAAATCTTAAAAAATCCCAATGAAATGTAAGCTTTATTTATATAAGGATTATCCCATACCTTTTTTTACTGTAAATCCAGTACAAACCCTGAACAACGTTTTAGAAGCCAAGCTTATAAAATACAGAGTATGGTTCAAATGTTAGAAGAAAAAAGCTCTAGCAGTATCACTTTTGGGTTAAAAGAAATGAGGGAAGATAAACCTCAGTAATCCCAAGTCTGGAGGGACATCCCTTCTGGTTTAGGTTGTATTTTACACGTAACTGAAACTGGCCATGCCAGACAAATTGCCTTGAATTGATAATGGTCATTCTTGCAGGATATTTAACACCATGGACTCGAGAATAACTTTTAAACATATGTTCAAAAGCATTAGTAAATGGATAACATGTAAACAGGGTATGAGTTAGCCTGACAGGACTTAACAAAACACAGCATTAGTGTGCTCAAATAATTTAGTGTTGAGGGGTCATGAAAATTAAACAACTATAGAAAATGTTTTCTTTCTCAATATCATACTGCTTCTCTAAGTGTGATAAGAGGCTTTAATCTTCACCTTAAGTCTCCACTCCAAACCAAACATCTTTAATACTTACATATGGTGATAAAGCTTTTCATTTTTATCACATCCTTAGAATTTTAAAGAATAATTCAATAAAAATGTTTTCTTACATGAGTATTCTATGGCATTATTTCTTCATAGATCATATCTTTCTATTACCTTTGGTTTTCTAGCAATGTTTGCAAAGCCTTTTTAAGTGTAGATTAGATGGACATAGTAGGTACAGCAAATATTTCTAAAACTTTTACTAAGCAAAATTTACAAAATCTCTAATAAAGCATCTTATTTTAAAAATGGTGTAAAAAGTTAATACCAAAGAGCATTTTAATTGTTTCATTTCGTGTACACGAGCTGGAGCTAGCCTAATGAGAGTCAAACACGGATGACAAAAACTAAGATGACAATTTACTTCTCTCCAGGTTCCTGCCATAAACGAGCTTGAACAGCGGGTCAACAGTTTGCTCAAGTCACGTTCTGAACGCCTCATCAAACGCAGGCAGCTTGATGTTCAGGATCAATGTCGAGAATACATGACAAGTCGGTATTTATCTTTTTCTTCTGACTTCCAGCTTGTATGTAGCTTGGGAGAACATAGATCAGGGGGAGAAATAAACAAGGATTCCGTTAATTATGCATTTATAAATGTTTTGTAAATTTTAAGTCATAATCAATAGAAAACCTTTTGACCTTGTAAGTTATTTATGTGAAGGTAAGTAGGATAATATTGTTTAATTCAACTCTTATAAATTTCTAAACAGGTAGGTAGGTAAGAACTCTTATTTTGTACTTTATAAGTTCATATTTAATTACTTGCATCTAATAATTTCCTACTTACATTTTCCATGGACAAAATTGTGAACCGATATCAAACTAGCTTTGTAATTATAAATTTGTCATTTATTAAAAAGAATATTTGTTGTTTATCAGGTTCACACGTAAAACAAATTTAAAAAAAAATATTGGTAAACTTAAAGTACATTGTTGGAACTGCTTTTTTCCCCCAGGCGCAGCCATGGTTAAGGTTGATGTTGAGGCAAAGGAAGAACAGGTCAGACAAAGGAGGGCAGCGGAAAGAGAAGCCAGGAGGTAAATCCTTATTGACTTTAACTCTGGTTGATCATGACTCAATAACAGGTCTTTCAATTAGGATCTAGTTTGAGAAACAAAGTCATCAATGCTCAAAAGTTAATTCAATATTCTTGGGTTTACTAAAGAAATGAATACATGTTGGACCTGTAGCTTCAAGAGAATATTTATGAGGTTTAAATCTGAGTTAGACAAAGGCACAATTTTTGATATATAGGAAACCTAAATACCTGTAATGTGCCAATTGTGCTCTTAGGTCTGTCACCTGTATATCAAAAATACTGCTGAGTGGAATTTGACTTTTTTTTAATCACATACTCTCTAAATATCAATAATCAATTTTACTGAGTACCTTAGATGGTTTACCTTAAATCCACAAATTATTTTTTATTTCTCAGCTATCACACCTTTAATATTATAATATACATATTATATAATAGGTTAATGGGCCTCAAAACATGAACACCATTGTACTTGATACTTATATTGTTTTTTCCTATAGGGCCAGACGTCGGCGAGCTAGAGAAGCCAAGAACATCCTGGGTCATCACGATGGTCTCTCATCTGATGATGAGGAGAGCAGTCAGTCTCTCATGTTGAAATTTAAATCTGAAATAGGTAATAGTAATAGTCTTATTCTCACTTTAGTAGCTTCCTCAGATTTAAAAAAAAACAACACCCCTTGTTGCAATATTCTTAGCAGTGATTATCCAAACTTTTGTGTATGATTTAATTTCAAAATAACACATAGCTTTAGCTTGTCGAGAATTTTCTATTTTATTTATAAGTTTAGTCCTTGTTAAAGGGTTTTTTGAAAACTTTTTTTTTCAGAGGAAATATCCAAGGCCAGAGAGAATATTTTTGATGACGTGGTTGAAGACTTCTCTGATATTGAATACATCAAAGATCAGTTTGAGGGCTGGAAGTTTACCTATGGAGACACCTACAGGGAGGCTTATATAGGACTGTGTCTGCCGAAGCTTATGAATCCATTCATTAGAAAGGAGCTACTTTTATGGAATCCCCTAGAGGTAAGCTAATATTTTTCGCTGTATTTGTACTGCTCCTTGTCCCTTGTAGTCGATGAGGACCATTCTCATCATATTGGTCCTGTGCTTAGGCAGCCATGTGTGTACTTATTTAAGATTAAATGGTTCAAATGTTTACAAATATCTTAACTTAAAGTAAATTAAAAACAATGGTTTCTTTGTCTTACATTTTATAGTTTAGCTGAACTGTTAACAAATTTAGGCAGCTTTCTTAAACTTAAAGTCTAAATGCTCTGATCTTACTCAGACTTATTATGAGTTGTAAAAAAACATTTGAGGGGTTTCAGTAAGTCTTAAGTTTTGTAAACCTGATTGTGTTGAGAATAAAATTTGTGTATACATTGAGACACTAACTGACAGTCCTGTTTTATCATCAAGGAAAACTGTTTAGATTTTGAAGACAGCACGTGGTTTAACTCCCTTGTGTTCCTGGGGTTCAAAGAAGGGGAAGACATGGAGAGTTCAGACGATGACCTCAGACTTTTACCATCCATCGTAGAAAAACTTATTATACCAAAAATGACCTGTAGGTTTTTGCATTTCTTTTTTTTTCTGCTTTGGTTTTTATCATCAATAATATTGTTAAATATTGTTAAAAATTTTAAGATAATTACTGTACAAATGCATAAAAAAAATTCCTTTAAAAAATTCCTTTTTTTGGTTTCACCCCGTATATGTTTAAAACTTTTCTATTTTTTGATTAATTGCTTAAAATATTTTTTAAAAATGTCCTTTGTTGCTCAGTTTTAGTTCAAGATGTCTGGGATCCATTGTCCACAACCCAGACAGCTCGTTTGGTCAACTTAACTCTGAAACTCATCAGGGACTATCCGACAGTTCATGCCCAGAATAAAAACTTCAGAGTAAGACAATTTTCTCTTGATTCAAAGTCAATCTTGATATTACTAATTAGATCAGCTTTTGTTGTGAGGTAATTATGTTACAAAAATGAGTTATAAACTAAAATGAAAAAATCACTAGTTTGACTGACCAGACAATGTTTTCTTTTGATTCCAGGCTTACCTTGAAGCTGTTGTGGCCAGATTGAGGAAAACCCTCGATGATGATGTTTTTATGCCAATGTATCCCTTAAAGTATGCTCTCATCTTCAACCTAGGGGTCTACCGATATATCTGTATCATGTAAAGGTCCCGATATTGACGTCACCGATATTTCATAAGGGACATTTTGACTTAAAAAATTCAGAATAAAAAATGTATCATTTACATTTATAAATATCTCAACAAATTAATATGTCGATCCCGATACCGGTATTGAAAGAACCAAAAGAGTACGAGCATTAATAAGTACAGTCACGATACAGCATGCCATGTGCTGAGATACTGTATAGGTATCAGCCGATTTTTGTATACTAGGAAATACTGTGTAAGTGATGCCAATGCCGAGTATACCGTAATTGCCCTAATTGCAAAGATGCACGCAGAATCGCTCATGTGTAAAACATTTCGTTTTGTATGTAATAACAAAATGTACCTTCGTTCTCATTGTTTCATTCTTAAAAGGTGGCCATGTGCAAAAGCCATTTAACTATTGGTTAGAATTAATTATGAGTCAAAGTTGAAGGTTCAAAAGGAGTTCCTAATTTTATTTGTACATTTTTATAGAGGAAAGTTTGCTTTGTCATGAGTCATATGCAGGTCCTGATAGATGTGTGAACGGGAACTTGTAAACACATCAGAAACTTCCTTTAAAGATAAATTTTACTTTTTACAAAGAAGTTACAGTCAAAACCGGTTAAGTCGACGGCGTTGGGGTATGAAAAATGGCATAGAGATAATCGATGATAGAGTTAAAACAAAAACCAATATGTCGGCAAAATATTAACATGGGCTTGAAATTTCTTTATATACGTGTTGTGCGTTAATTAGTGATGGGACGATTAATCAGAATCGTATCGGAATATACGAAATATCAATATAATGTTAAATTATGTGATATATTATATTATGCGAAATGAAACGTCCTTGCGAGTATGATTTATGTAAATGAATTAATGACTCTGCTCTGACTGAGGCTCTAGTTCTAGTTCATTTGCTCGTTCCTCCTTGAACTTTATTATTTCATGCTATTTACTACTAATACTTATGATGTAATTATAATTAAAGTCATAATCTTAGTGTAAGTTTATTACTAATAAATACCAAGGCATTTATTTGTATAAGGACCAAGGAAAACAATCAATATTCAAATAAATATACAGTCGAACCCACTTACCTCGAGCTCGGTTAGCTCGACCACCCCACTAACTCGACATTTTTTATTGGAACCGCCAAATTCTCTCTTTGTCTTAGCATTTTTTCATCGGCTAATTCGATTTTTCTAAGTCGCCGAAACCTAGTACCTCGAGCACAAAAGAGGGCCAAATTTGCAACTTAACTTGGTTAGCTCGATCCTCATCGGTTGGCCTAGCAATGAGTTCTGGCATTGTTAGTTCAAAACAGTGTTGACATCTCGCTTTCTTCGAGACTTCCGGCTATTGTGTGATTCTACGAGATTTCAATAACAATTACCGGATGTTTTGCATGTGTGAATTATTAGTTCGACGTGTATCCATGGAGTATGTATTCACCCGAGGTACTGGACAATCGCGTTAAAGGTCGCTATTTTGCAGTGCATGTTATATTATTATTAAACTTAATTCATTTTCTGATGTATTAATCATTTTATTTTTTAAGATAAACGAATATCTTTAGAAATGAAAATAAAGGTTTGTATCGAGAATCGACATTCGACGGTGGTTTTTATTTAATCAAATAAAAAAATTATTATTCTTTTAAAAGTTTGTTTTGGCTTTGTTACCAGTAAGATACATGACTGTGACTAACACGCGCGTGACGATGAAATGAAATCATTTCTGATAAGGAATGATTTTTAAAAAAATTCGCTTAGACTTATTTGCCGGCCGAGGTCTAACACAGTACACTCTGAGTACACACAGCCCACAGCGTGCTGTGATCAACGGTCAAGGCCACAATAGTTTTATTTATATTACAAGTTTGATTGACTGAGGAAATTCGAGAATGTTCTGATAGTAACAGATATCCTGCACGTCAAAAGCATTAAACTTAAAATAACCATATTGATTTGTTTATTTGTATTTTAAATTCGCTGATACGACGGCAAACGCGAGCGGCTGTGACACGGCGAAGCATAAACTTTGACCTTTTAGCGCATGCGCAGACAATTATAAACTGGTAACTTATTTTTCATTAAATGGAATCGAAACATGACAGAGACGTAATCAAAGTCCTTTACTATGGCATAAATATATATATATATATAAATTCCAGATTAGTCATAACTTTTCCCAACTTTCAAGGCTGAGAATTTATTTTTAAGAATTCCCGACTTTTTCCCGTTTTCCTGAGCTGGAACCATGGTCATGGTTATATTTAATTTTTAAACGGTCCTTAAAAACGAACGGTCATTACAACCTTAGGAAAGAGTGAAGAAATATTAGGGTTCCGATACGATTCCGATTACTCATCCCATCACTAATTAACGCTAACTAATTAATCATGTACATAAAGAAATTTCAAGCACATGTTAATATTTTGCAGCCATATTGGTTTTCGTTTTAACTCGATCATCGGTTACGTCGATGCCATTTTTCATACCCCAACGCCATCGACATAACCGGTTTCGACTGTATTTGTTAATAATTGACTACTATTACGCTAAGACTAGTGTTTACCGTAGTTACGACTATCGTAGTTACGTCTATCGAACGACTGCTTACACTCATCTTTAAAAATGTTTAGGCTTATTTATTTAAGTTTTAAGTCTTCGGAATTTAAATAATTTACTCAGCTGCAAAACTAAGTGTAAAGAAATATTTTTTTGCAAAACACTTGCACCTAGAATATCGTTTTTAGTGAGATCAGAGTATCAAAATACACTGTTGTAATGAATCTTTCAGAAATGTTTTACCTGAATCTAAAAATAGCCCAAATGACGGAATGAGTTATGACGTTTTCCGGTCTTAGAAATGACGAAGTCTATATGACTATGACTCATGACAAAGCTAACTCTTCTCTATAAAAACGTACACAAATAAATTAGAAACTGCTTTTGAACTTTTGAACCTTCAACTTAACACATTTTAATTAATTCTAACAAATAGTTTTGCACACTACCACTTCTTATGAATGAAACAATGAGAACAAAGCAGTAGTTATGAGTCACAATGAGGTTGAAGGATGAATGGTTGCCAATGACAACAAGTCTGCACAGGGTACATTTGTTATTCCATACGATTCCCTCAGCTTACAATGGACTTAGAGTGGGGGTGGGTAAACTGTTTTTTTGCCGTTATTTGTTTGATGAAGCTATCGGCATGCTATAAAAGTGTACATACATGTTTGCTAACAACAAAAGGTATATGTGCACCAACTAACAGCAGAAATGTACAAATTTAAAATAAAAACCAACGTCGATTATCGATATAAACTTTTATTATATTCTCCAACATTGCAAACACAAAATTTGCGAGTCATTTCCCTATTGCCATAGTACCTGAGAGCTAAAAGCAAGCGGGCTGTGATGTCACCAGCAGACCCTGGTGAGGCAGAAAATTGGTCCCATCCCTTGGTTATAAAAAAATTATACCTAACATATTCAAAAGCTGGCAATTGGTCATGGGGATCGAGATAACCAACGTTAAGTGGCAAATTTGACCCTTTTTTGTGCTCGTGTTATGAGGTTTCGGCGACTTAAAAAATCGAATTAAACAACGAGAAAATGCTAAGACAAAGAGAGAATTTGAGGTGGGCGAGTTAACCGAGCTCGAGTTAAGTGGGTTCGACTGTAAATGAGTTATATAAAATATAAATAATTACGAGTCATAAATTTAAGGATGACGTCATCAAATATGACCCCTGGTTTTTGTCCTAACAAATACTCATATCGGCAAAAAATATATCGGTATCGGCAATATCGGCAAATACGCATATCAGTAGACCCCTACTTAGACCTATATATTTTCTAGTTAATTTTTGCAGGTGTTTAAAACTTAAGATTTATGTATAGAACACACACTTCGTAAGTATAATTAAATTTAATGTATTGAAGTAATTGCTTAGCTAAGGCTGCTTTGTATCTTACAGTTTAATTGCTAGAAGATAACTTCAATTGTAATAAATAAAAGAATAGCTGTCTGAGTTTGGCTTATTGATCCATGTTAAGGAAGTGTTTCTCTCTTGCAGTATTTTAGATAACAGATCCTCTGGTCCAGCTGTATTCTTTCACCGTCAGTCATGGACATGTATCAAGGTAAAAGTCAATTTTTATAGATCAGACTCTAATCTTATTGTTAGTAACGATAGTACAGCGTTAGAATAGATTGGTTTTGATTTATTGATACATAACCTCAAGTATGTGCAGGTTATTTTACTTTCTCTGAATCTTATCCCTTGTTCATAATTATGATGCGCTATCATGTTATTGTTTTTTCTTAACCACTGTCTTAGATATTTTTGATAAATGGCTGCTAACATTTAAAAATAATTCTTTGACTCTTTTTAAAATTTAAAAAAAAATAATTGCTGCTAATATCTTATAGTTTGTCCATAAAACAAATATGATTTTTTATGATTTTTGTAAGTTCATTACTGCTACTACTAATATTACCATATATACTCGTTCTGAAGCTGACTTATGTTTGACAAAATCTAGGGGAAAAGGTTGGGGGGTCGGCTTACGAGCGGGTCATAGGTCCGTGACATGTCAATGTTTTGTATTCACAGTTACTGGGTAATATTTTGTCATGGCACCGCCTCATCTCCGCCCCAGTGCTTCAGAAGCTGGCCCTGTCAGGACTGTTGAACAGATACATTGTCATTGGGCTGGCATCATCACACATCAACAGAGAAGCTCTACAAAAATGCCAGGCTGTAAGTACATTTTTTTAAAGAAACCAACCACAATTCCCCCCACCCCCCTCCTCAACACTTTCAAGTTTCTATTGAAGGTGACAATTTATTACTACTTTAAAAAATTCTCAAAAGTATTTTACAAATTATTAATTTATTTTATTTACGATTAGCATTTAAAAAAAATGTTTTTATTCCTATAAAATATAAATTATTGTTTTCCAACTTAAAAAGTTTTTATTTTACGTTTATCAGTTTCAACCTCTCCTATAATTTTAATGGGTTGATAATGAAATTTTACCTATGTGGCAATGTGCCCCAAGGTTGTTTGACGGGTGCACTTTATGGCCGGTAGTGGCCGGACAAAGAACGACTGGACATTCACTGGAGAAGCTTTGACGCTACAGTCTGGCGCGCCCTGTCCGGTCCCTGAGGCGGCAACCTTGGCGCTTCCTTTTGTCCCGGGTATGGCCAACAAATAAAGACTGCGGAACATTGTAGACCGCCACGATTGCCCCAGGGCATGTGGTAAACCATTGTATTGACTGGACAAGCTTTGCGCCCCATTGGCGACATCCTTGTATGGTCAGGATTGGCTGACCAGACCTGAACAATTGCGTAGTCAGCATGACATGACTGGACAAGCTTGAGCGCTGTCTTTGTGATACCTTTATAAGGGGAGACTCACTAAGACGAAAGGGGGACTCAGAGAGATATGTAAGACGTAAACGTATAGAGCAAGGCATAGCAGATACTTAGGGCTGCATACTGCATGCAAACTTGTGTGTTTAGCTTATTAGTTAGAGTACTCATTTATAACTGTGATTTGCTTTCTTACGAGAATTATCCTACCAAATACACCTTTAAACAGCTATAGTCCTCAACCTGTGTGGTCTTAACTTATTTCTTGGATTTATTGTGTTTCTATCTAAAATACTGTGCATTGCCTTAGCCAACCACTCGGCTACACCTATTTCTTTGATGACACTGGACTCGAAATCTGACAAGTCTTTAAGTTCAAAAGACAGAAAAATATATTTCTCAATCCACATAAAGCATAAAACAGAACTTGGAATCAATATCTCAGAACTTATTTTGTGCCCAGCTCTCATTTCCATGATGTTATTTTATTTTGATCAGCTCTCATTTCCATGATGTTATTTTATTTTGCCGTAGATCATCTCCACGTTTCCCAAAGACTGGTTCAATAATTTGGAAGGTGACTCCACGTTGCCCCAACTTGAGAACCTTTGTCGCTACTTGGTCTCAGCTGCCAAAACACTGCATAAAGCTACAGCCCTGGAGAAGGACACGGACAGATTGGAAGGGAGGTAACTGAAACTTTTAGAGTAATTTTTTGGATATTTGTTGTATAGCTTCAGATGAGCATTCCTTAACAATAGAAAATTCAAACTTAAAATTATCCTTTTAAGAAAAGTAGCTTTTAATTTTTTTTGAAAACTCTGCTGTTTAAAATAGTAGCGTATTTGATAACAGCAGACTATAATATGTACACCACAGCAGAATTACGTACAATAAATGAAATAGGAAATGATGTGTGTGCCTATAGCAGCAGAGTGTTTCTTATGAATGTAGACGTTACTTTTTTTTATTATTACAGTTTCTGGGTCTGATATTTATTCAGCCAGAAGTGATTAACCCTGTTCTGGTCAGAGATTTTTCCATTTCGTCTCTCTGCGTGGGAAAGAAATTTAAGGATTTTTGTCACATGGTTGCATTAGAACAAAAAATTCTCATCTATGGTGTCAGTGAACATATATTTAAATGATATAAAAAAAAGTATTTAAAACGTTATGAGAGTAGCTTCAGTTATCTAAGATTAGAACAAATCGTACGTATAGAAATGGTAATCTTGCAAAATGTATGAAAAATACAAAAGAAAGTAGCATTGTTGCCACTGCACCTTTTAGCTGGCTTGCCCAAAGAATGGTAATGGGTGCCTTCGCCACAGTGCCCAGTTAAGAGTTTTTTTATCAGACACTATAAATGTAGAGATCCTATAATGTGATATAAGCTGACTCATCCCCCCTCTCCCTCTTTCTATTCCCGGCTTTTAGAGAAATGATCAAACAGATGAGCAAGCACCTGGTGAATATACACGCCATGGACCACGCCATGTCTTTGGCAAATGAATTCAGTTTCAAGATCTCTTAACAAACTTTCCACCTGACCACTAGCACAACGCACCTGATGTGAGCAGATGTAGTGTATGAATCACTTTTTTTTTAAGCCCAATTTTGTAGGCTTTTATGATACACTGATTGAAATTTTGTTTACAACAGCAATATGTAATATTGAATAGCATTTTATATTTTTAAGAAATGCATTTCAGTTTAGTATTACATTTTTTCAGTATATCAGAGGGCGGGAAAGTATTTTTCTTCAGAAAATATTCAATAAAGTCTTAGTACTTGAGGAAGCAATGGAATAAAAAACTGTTTGATGTACAGTCTGTTTAGGAACATGTTTGCTGATAACATGTTAAGTGATATATTTGCTTTGTGTTTTTTGTTTGTTGTTCATTTAGATTTAAGTTGCTCTGTGAGCTGTCTTTATTATGAATGCGTTTTATGTTCTGTTCTATGTATGAGCTTTCAATTGATGAACGAGTAGTCCATATAATAAATAAACTGATCATTTTATGAATGAGCTGTCCATCTTATAAATAATTTGTGATGTCTCATGTACAACATCTCCTGCCTGTCGGTGGATACTGTGTTTACAACATTTGCCAAGTATCTTTTCATATTTTTTGCGTTTATTAAAATAAAATTTATCATAAGATGCACCCTGACACTCTGAAACTACAAAATTAGAACTGAAACGTTTATTCACTGCCCTTATGTTGTTCCCAGGTCTACCACTGCTTCAAATGTCCATTTTCTCATTATCGACATATTCTCCGTAGTCCTATCTCACACGCCAGCAGATAGGAGTACCACACAAGCACCAAACTTTTCCTCATGAATCTCATTGAATTTTTTTTTCCACATCACCAGAGTGGCACTTGACAAAAAAAAGTGAAACTTACATTACCTTAATCTTGCTTATTTCAATTATTTGTGTACATTTATAACGTTAACAGAAGTGCGTTAGATTGTTAATTTTATGTCCTTTTTATACAGACTTTTACCCATCTAAACCATGCACAGAAAGTGATATCAAATTAAATATGTCATTATAACTCTAGTGTTGGAGGAACTCTTGCACAGATACAAGCAAATGGTCAAAAATCCCTAGAGAGAAAATGTTGATGCTTGTTCTTGTATATATGATGTATTTGATCTCAACACCCCACATCTTCTCATTGCTTTGAATGTTAGGACTGATCCAGTTGTTTGTGTCATTGATTGTTGAATAAACCATGTTGACCCATGAGACTGGTTCCCTCTTTCAGTCTTGTAACTGCTGGCGTGTTGAATAAACCATGTTGACCCATGAGACTGGTTCCCTCTTTCAGTCTTGTAACTGCTGGCGTGTTGAATAAACCATGTTGACCCATGAGACTGGTTCCCTCTTTCAGTCTTGTAACTGCTGGCGTGTTGAATAAACCATGTTGACCCATGAGACTGGTTCCCTCTTTCAGTCTTTTAACTGCTGGCGTTCAAAGACTTCAGTTAAACTTATTGGAGATCAGATCTTCTCACTTAAACTTAAAAGAGAAACTCACAATGCTCAACCCATGTGCTTTGATGGTTAACATTCATTAGCAAGCTGTGTCTTGCTCAGGGCAACCAGGGCGAATCAATTCAGACTATATAAGGTCCTGTAGTAGTACATGTAATAAGTTTAGAACTAAACCTCCACTGCCAATTCTGTCAATTAGACCTCTCTCCACCATCATAAACTTTCTTTGACTCACCCCCACCCCCCCCCCGGGCCACCATCCTTGGGGTAGTGAATCATGTATGCTGCCGCCCCCCCCAACCCCTTTTTTTCCTCTTAAAAAAACAAACACAATTTTTGTTCAAGTGAAAACTGAATGGCTGATAAGGAGTCCAAACTGTACAGGATGTGATGATGACATTAAACTTTATGAACCTGCTTCTTTAATGAGTTACACCCAGTTTTTAATACTTATAGTAGGGGCCTTATGTCTTAAGTTCACTTTGGTTTTATGTGGATTTTGGGGGTGGGTGGAAAAAAAAGGAACGAGCCGACCCCCCCCCCTTTTCCCCACTAAAAAATATTTAAAAATCCATAACAGGAGTCAAGAACATTTAATCATATTGAAAAGAAAGGCATTCATGAATGGTGTTTACACGAATTTCGCTACCAAATCCTAACTACTGTTTTCAGCAACAGAGAAAATATTAGATAACATGTGTCCTTTAGCTTTAACTGTGTGGACAGGGTATTCGCTAGCCTGACAAGACGTAACACAACAGCGAACGTTTCGGCAAAGAGCCTTCCTCAACGGACAAATAGTACACACATGAAACGAAAAACACGGAAAAATAAACACCGCAGCTACGTGTTTTTTTAAAATTATTATTCCGTGTTTTTCGTTTCATGTGTGTACTATTTGTCCGTTGAGGAAGGCTCTTTGCCGAAACGTTCGCTGTTGTGTTACGTCTTGTCAGGCCTACTAATACCCTGTTTTTTTATATTCATAAATTTACCTAGCTAACTTTAAATCCAAAATTTACTAATTATGAGAGAAACAAACAATTTATTTGATATGGTGACATAGTTTCTGTGTTTATTTACAAGTTCAAGCACGTACTAGACACCGTCCTTCAATTTAACATTTTTGGTCAATATTTTTCTATTGTATAAGTCTTTTAGGGATGAGTTAAAGCTAGTGGTCAGTTTGCTCAAGTAGCGGTCAGGTATGGTGGTGTCTCGGTCCCACCGGTCGCACACCATGCCGTAGTCCGAGGAGCACTTCCTGTAATGGTGAAGGTAGACGTCAGAGGGGTCAACCTTGGCCGTCTGCCACTCCTCCCTGTTCTGTTTGCTGATGTGGTGAATGCCGACCTCGAAGACCCTCCAGGGACAGAGCATGACCTTTGTCCTCACCTGGAAGAGAAGGAAAAAACAATAATTTATTTATTTTTTAGTAAAAAAAATTTGTTGGGAGGAGAGGGAGAATAGAGGTGGACATAAATGCAAACTTATAGGAAGCTTCGAAATACGAGCAACATCGTAACCAGAGGCGTCTCGGCGGTGAGGGTGTGGCCGGAAGGGTGCGGACCGCACCAGAAGACAGCATCACAAGAAGTGTCACCAAAATGTAAAATTCGGTATGTTCCGTTTTTTGGCACACTCAGACTCGGAAAAAAAAGGGGGGGGGGAGACGTAAAGGGGGTAAGTAACATCATGAGCTACCGCATCAAACCTAGTGACGCCTCTGATCGTAACACAAAGTTATATCATGTTATTTTTAAAATCATGAAATCAAACTAATTTTACAAGAAGGCATCTTATGCCACATTTAAAACAAATATTTCAGTACTGTGTTATTAGAAATAAACAAAATGTGGGTGAGACTGCAATCAGGCTTATAGATTAGTAAATGGATAACATGTAAACAGGGTATGCGTGAGCCTGACAGGACGCAACAAAATACCTCTCTTTGGATTACACTGCAGCTAAGTTTTTATATTTTTATTTCTTTATATTCGTTTTATTTGTGTACTATTTGTTCGTTGAGGAAGGCTCTTTGCCGAAATGTTCGCTGTGTTGTTACGTCCTGTCAGGCTCACTCATACCCTGTTTACATGTTATCCATTTACTATTAGAAATAAGCTTGTTATAAATATTCATTAACACAGATGCTCATTAAAATTCTTTACTTCTAAATGGGGGTGGGGTGGCGGTCAAAGTATCTTCATTGGTTTATTATAACATTAAATTGAAAAAAAAATGTCAAGACATTTGGAAGAGGCGCAGTGCTCTGTGAGAGACTTCATCAATTCACTCATGGACCTATGGCCATCACTACCGTCTCCATAAGCTCCAACATTAGACACAATTATTTGACAATTGCCAACCTGGGACAGGGAAGATAACGCTAAAAACTCCCGCCAAAATTACGCTACTCTCAAATAAATGACGGAGTTTTCAGGACAATGTCATCACTGCCATTACTTTGACGCCAAAAGGCCACCCCCGGGACTAAAGTGTTGATCTAAAGTCCTATAACTGCAATACGACATAAAGAAGAGGGGTGGGTGGGTACATAAATAAAATTTAATGTTGAAATAGAGTCGCCACGAGAGACATTATTTCAGGCTGGTCAATGGCTGACCAGAACGAGTCACCCAACATAAACGATGACATTGCGAGTAATTGCAAGCTATGGAAGATACATTATTTGAAAAAAATGTAAGCATTCTAGATAGGCATTTTCTCTCTTTAAAGAATCCATACTAGAGTTAACCCCTCCCTTGGAATGCCACTGCACACATTTGTTACGTCCCTGTACTATATGACTTTGTTAAAACGCATTTTGCACATATGTATTATATGAAAATTTAAATTCTGTTAAATACACACAGATTTAAAATGAAATAAATAAAGTAAATTAAAAAAATCTCTATACATATAAGACGCATTTGTTGTCTGTCTGTCTGTCTGTTCCCTAATAACTTAAGATCCAGACAACCAAATAACGTGAAATTTGGTACACGTACACAAAATTATACCGGAAGGGTTATTAAACAGGTTTCGTTCCATATATATAAGATACTGGGGGCCGGGGGCCCAAAATGTAGTTTTTCCTTATATGAGCTATATAAAATAAAAATTATTGAAAATTAAGACGTAAAATAATGACGCAAAATAATAAACATTTTGGTGTCAAGATTAACAAGAAGGCAACTATCGCCATAAAATAATTGTTTTGCTATTGTTGTTGATTTGTTGTTGTTGCTTTTGTTGTTGCTTTTGTTGTTGTAGTTGTTGTTTTGTTGTTGTTGCTTTGTTGTTGTTTTGTTGTTGATGTTTTTGTTGTTGTTTTGTTTTTGCTGTTGTTTTGTTTTTGTGGTTGTTTTTGTTGTTGTTGCTGTTGTTGTTGCTTTTGCTGTTGTTGCTTTTGTGTTGTTTTTGCTGTTGTTGTCCACATCCCTTGCCCTGCGACGACAATGCCCTTCATGTTGTTGTTGCTTTGTTGCTGTTGCTGTTGTAGTTGTTGTTTTGTTGTTGTTGCTGTTGTTGTTGTAGTTGTTTTGTTGTTAATTTTGTTGTTTTTGTTGTTTTGTTGCTGTTGCTGTTTCTGTTGTTGTTTTTGTCGTTGTTGCTGTTGCTGTTGTAGTTGTTGTTTTGTTGTTGTAGTTTTTGTTTGTTGTTGTTTTGTTTTTGTTGTTTGATTTTGTTGTTTTGTTGCTGTTGTTGTTTTTGTTGTTGTTGCTGTTGTTGTTAAACCCGGGCATAGCCGGGTACTTGCCCCTAGTGAATTATAAAATACAAATAAACAATTTCCACACCAAACGCACTTTCAGAAATTTTAGGAATCTCTTTTTTCGCGAATATTGGAAATTTTCTATGCGCTATTTATAAGGACCTGTTGCCTAGTGATTTATATATTCTGATGATACTAGTGTATCACCCGTCAAAAATGACGGACGTTTTCAAAACAAATTTTAATACACATCAGATTAAAAAATAACGCAATACAGAACTTACATTTATTTTAATTATTTTTATTTGATTCATTTATTATCATATTGAACAATTTTATGGGGCACGTTCGAAAAGTGTTATTTTTGGTGCAGTGATTTGGTGCGCTGCTTTCTAAAATTAGTAGCACTATAAAACAAAATCGATCGCAGCGCCACCTAAGAGCATTACATCCATACAGACAACGGGAATTATGTATATTGATTTTAAATGAATAGTATTCAGCGCTTTGCATTAATAAAATAATCAACAACAGGCTATCATACTCTAGGACCCATTTTGGTTGACATGTTAATCTCTTTGCCCAGTGATGGACCTACAAATTATACAATGTATCACAGAGTTGCACTGAATGAGAAAAATATACTTTAAATGTAAGGCAGATTTCAGAAATGACTTGAACCACATGTATTATTAATTAAATTTAAAAAAAGTATAATGGGCAGTATGACCTGTACCCCCCCCCTTTTCCCCCTGCTTCCCAATTGCAACGTTTGGGTTTGTACCGCATTTTTACCAACTCTTCACCTGAAAAAGTTGACTGAAAACGCCACCATTCAATAAGATCGGAAAACACACAATCATCCGGCTAGAACCACGGCTACGAGACTTTTCCTACTTCGATGCCATTTATAATACAAATACAGACGTTTTCCCCATTTAATATGAGATACCTGTTAGTAGATACCTGTTAGTAGATAGCTGTTAGTAGATAGCTGTTAGTAGATAGCTGTCTACTTTACATCCTACAATTTAAATATAAAAAAGCACAATGAAAACAGACCTGGCTGAATTTCCGAGATCTCGCCGTGACGGCTGTAGTCACCAGTTCAGCGTCTCGCTGCCTGTCGAACCCCTGGTGAAAGAAAGCGCTTTGAAACGAGAATCCGCAGATGTTGTTTTTGAGCAGGTCCGAGAAAGTCTTTCTCCACGTGGTCAAGTTGCCGTGCGGCACGATGTACTCGTCAATATCGTTGAAAGACACCAGGTCGTGCCTGGACATGACCCGGTAAAGGCAGTCATTGTTGGCAAGCAGCTGACCGTGGTACCACACGTCCCGGGGCGCCACCGAGACCGGAAGCCGCCACGGCAGGACGGTAACCAGCTTCCGGTCGGCGTACACCTTCAAAATGTCCGACGCCACTTCCGGTAAGCTGTGGTTGTAAAAATAGAAGTGTTCCGCGCCCAAAATTCTCGACAGCTCAATGAACTCGACGAGACGAAAGGCCGAGATGTTACCGAAAAGTGGCGAGACACAGATGGCGAAAGAAAGTGGGGCTCGGTATGGTGTGGCGACAGTGCTACTGATTTGTTGGGGAGGTTTCGGAGTGTAAGGCACTTGAAACGGGCTGTTTACATTATAGGGATTAGGTTTGAAAACTCGCGGGTAAGAACTTAAGAAGTGGATCCTATCCTCGTGCGGTCGCACGCTATAAACAGGGAGCGAGATTTTCGGCCCGTATTTGGTTAAAGTCACTTGGATCGATTGGAGGCTTCCGGGCTCTATGGTGTCTGGGACGTGACACGAGTAAATATATCCGCCGAATTTCTTCCCGTGGTTTTCGCACAGCTGATACTTCTCCGCCTTGCGGGGGCTCGAGAAAAGTGGGTCGTTAAAGTGGCAATAAATACCGGATGTCCTGGCGGAGCTCTGGGAACTAAGCGTCATTATTCTGATATACGCCTTCTCTTTCCTGTCATCGACGTACGCCGAATAGAGATACGTCTCCTTTCCCAATGCGAAGAAGTCACCGGTCCCTCTTTGACCAGAATTTTCCCGTACCTCAGGTTCTTCCAAAGGTGTCGGTTCGAGAAATTTGAAAGTCCCCCCTTTAGAAAATGAGATGGTATTTGAAACCGCCTTAGGAATAATGTGGGTGCTGTTGTTGAGTCCGAATCGACGTAGAAATTTTCCGGGGAGTGGATCCGTGCCATTGTACGTCAGACCGAGATCGGAACCTGCCTGATCGGTAGACGAGAAAAAGATGACAGACAGTGATTCCTGTGATCTGGAGGCGATCTCTTTCTGGTCGATGTTGATGATGAACAGAAGGATGAGGATAAGGTACAGTAGAAAGAGAAAGCTTATCAGTTTCCGGTACACCAGTCGTCTGAACCATGATGGCACGATCATTGTATTTAATCTCGATCACCATTTATCGTCTCTTCAATTGTAGACGGCGACGTCTTGAAATTTCGAGGTGGTCACCGATGTCTTGTTGTGGACGAAATCTCGTTCGTAGTCCTTGGGGTTTTTTAAGCTCTAGCGCCTATATACCGAAACAATTATCATTGGTTTTTAATTTTTTAAATTTTTGTGATCAATATGACCAGGGGGGGGGGCCGCGTCGAATTTCTGAGGGAACTGTTATGACAGGTGATGACACAAACCAGCGACTTCTGTTGTTTCAGTTGACATTTGATGTTGATATTATGTCGATGAGATGGCCAAAAACCGTGGCCACTGCTTTCACACTAAGTGGCGAGTGCTCGTGTTTCCTGCTCACTTCATCTTTTGTATCTGAGTTGAGTGAAATCTATGCTCTAAAGTTTAAAAAAAAAGAATATTTTATTAAATAAACTATGAAATATATGATTGAAATTCTTAAGGTAAATAAAAGTTCCGTACAGGAGAGGAGTAGAAGCGGGATTTTTTGTTGGATCAGAGAAAGGAGAGAGAAAGGCGGATACGGGACATTCAGGTAAAAGTTCCCCACGCCCCTTACACAGTACATGTAGTTTGAATCCACTAAGCCCTAATTAAAGTGGTACTGAAAATGTTTCTGTATTATTTCAACAGCCACAATGAGTTGCAAATATACAAATATTTAACAAATGGTTTAGTTTAAATTTATGAGGTTTCAGAAACTCAAATAAGAATGTCAAAAACAATGTTGACCACATGTAAAATAAAAACTCGTAATATTTGGCTTCGAGGTACAGTCATGCAAGCAGTGGAACAATTATAAAGTCTAAAACAATTATTGTAAAAAAAAATATGAATAATTCAAATAAATAATTTGTGAAATAAGAAACTAAATGTTTTAATAGTAATAAATATAATTTATAGTATTAAGACAATTTTTAGTAGGAAAAAAAATCGATAAAAAATAAAATCTGAAGACGGCGAAGAAGGTGGTGTTGAGCTCATGACGCAGAGGTGTGGCTAAACGCGTCTAGATGGTGACCGAGACCACATGACGCAGAGGTGTTACTAGACGCGTCTAGATGGCGACCGAGACCGCACAAGACGAAGAGGTGTGACTAGACGCGTCTAGATGGCGACCGAGACCGCACATGACGAAGAGGTGTGACTAGACGCGTCTAGATGGCGACCGAGACCACATGACGCAGAGGTGTGACTAGACGCGTCTAGATGGCGACCGAGACCGCACATGACGAAGAGGTGTGACTAGACGCGTCTAGATGGCGACCGAGACCGCACATGACGAAGAGGTGTGACTAGACGCGTCTAGATGGCGACCGAGACCGCACATGACGAAGAGGTGTGACTAGACGCGTCTAGATGGCGACCGAGACCGCACATGACGAAGAGGTGTGACTAGACGCGTCTAGATGGCGACCGAGACCGCACATGACGAAGAGGTGTGACTAGACGCATCTAGATGGCGACCGAGACCGCACATGACGAAGAGGTGTGACTAGACGCGTCTAGATGGCGACCGAGACAGCACATGACGAAGAGGTGTGATTAGACGCGTCTAGATGGCGACCGAGACCGCACATGACGAAGAGGTGTGACTAGACGCGTCTAGATGGCGACCGAGACCGCACATGACGAAGAGGTGTGACTAGACGCGTCTAGATGGCGACCGAGACCGCACATGACGAAGAGGTGTGACTAGACGCGTCTAGATGGCGACCGAGACCGCACATGACGAAGAGGTGTGACTAGACGCGTCTAGATGGCGACCGAGACCACATGACGCAGAGGTGTGACTAGACGCGTCTAGATGGCGACCGAGACCGCACATCCCACTTACACAATTTTTGTGAGGCTCTCTTAGACGAAAAAAAGAAAATGAACTTTGAAATATCACCAATTCCATTCAACAACGCTTTATTTCCCCTGGGGTTCTGTTTCCTTCTTTCATTTTAGTTCTTCGTTTTCTTTATTTTCCCTTAGGATTAAAACTTGTGTGTGAGGCCAACATAATCGTGTGTTGTAAGACATTAGTAAACTTGTGCCTGATATAAGAAAGGTTTAGTTAAAGGATTTGGAAAAGAGAGTATAATTGTTGAAAAAATTCACTTAAAAAAAGAGGTGAACAATGCAGTGCAGATTAAACAAATCTAAAAAAATAAGAACTTTTCAACTCGTCAAACATTTTTTTCCCCTCCAAAATAAAGAAGTTCTCAAAAACACTTAAATATTGTTTTAAAGAAAACGATGAGTTCACATTTTTAAATCACGAAGAAAGACAGCGCTCACGAGGTGATTGGAACCAATATATAACAAAACGATATGAATGTAATGAAGGTAAAAAAAAATGAATATCCTTTCTATTGTTTATTTTTAGAAAATAATCTCTTCGTAGACTCTCTTTGCACATCGGACTTAAAAACGTTTTGAATGAATTTCTACTTTTTAGAATATTTCAAATCATTAAAATATCATAACTTACGAACATCCAAATGTTATAAAATCCAAACATCCCCAAATTCTAACATATAAATATCCCAACATCCAAACATCTTAAATTCCAAACATCCAACATCCAAAAATCCCCTGACCCCAACATCCCATGATCTCAACAACCAATCATCACGGGATCAAATCATGATAATAAACTAAGATCCCAACTTACAAACAATATAAAATCGCAACAACAAAAAATCCCAAGAATTCTAGCATTCCGAGATGATATCCTCAAATAATCCCAATATCCCTACACCAAAGTTCCAGTTAGATAATATTTGATTCAGTGTTCTGATAAGTCTTGGTTACTATGCACAAACTCATGATCTCATTGGCAGCAAATCACTAGAAGAACATGATGAACAGCATGAGAAAATTCCCAGCACGGATTCCACAGGGAGCGAGGAAGAGAGCGAGTCCAAAGAACAATCTGTGTCTTGAGATAGATAGATGCAGACACATACAAGATGGGACGCACCAGGATGATCACTACAGAGGATATCAAGAGGCCAAAACTGGTCAATTCTTGGTGACGTTCCATGTCAGCGTAAATGTCGTTAGTAAGTATTGATCTTACACCGAAATAAGTTTTTTTCTAACATTGACATTGCAATAAATGAACAATAATAATTTTTTTTTACGATTAAATGTTTTACCAAATAATTCAACGTTCTTAAGATCATAAACACAATAAACTTATCATCAGAATTCTGACTGTAAGGAAATGACGAAATTCTCATCACAGCAAATTTTCTAAATTGTTTGATTACCGGCAAACTTCGATTGCTCAAACTAATATTTCCATTCATACTTAACGATACTCCATCAAACGTTGGGACCTAGAGCCAGCGGGTATCCATCTAGATTCGATTACTCACTACATCGTTGTTTTAGACCCATCACGCGTGACGCCTAGGAAATAATTTAGCCCTCGGTCCTAGGAGTTTCTGGGAGACGCGCCATGGCTCGGTTAATAAGTCATCTTCGCCCTAATCGGTGATCAGCCCTCGGTCCTAACAGGGCGGATATTAGGGGCACTTTTCGTGCCTGGCCCCCCATCCATCTCTCTGTCACAGTTCCAATCCCCTGGCGAGGGCTGCAGACTGTCCTGCGACCGCGTATTTGTGACTGGGTAAAAGGACAAGTGATTGTATATTACTGTGTCATCTGACCTCGTCAAAGGCTGGCTGAGGGGCCACTAAAGCTGATTACTGAACACTAGAGTCTATTACAGTACACTATAGTCTATTACTGAACACTAGATTCTATTACTGAAGACTAGAGTCTATTACTGAACACTAGAGTCTATTACTGAATAGAATATATTACAGTACACTATAGTCTATTACAGTACACTAGAGTCTATTACAGAACACTAGAATCTATTACAGTACAATGAAGTCTATTACCGTAAACTAAACTCAATCAAGTAGACTATGGCCTATTACAGTAGCCTATATTATTGCCTTATAAGTACATTACAGTTTATCACATTACATTTATAGCCTCTTACATTACATTTACAGTCCATTACATTACACTTAGAGCCTATTAAATTACACAGTAACCTCTTTATAGCTCACCACATCCTATTACAGTACACTGTAGCCTATAACTAGGGCCTTTATAGCTCACCACATCCTATTACAGTACACTGTAGCCTATAACTAGGGCCTTTATAGCACACCAAATCCTATTACAGTACACTGTAGCCTATAACTAGGGCCTTTATAGCACACCAAATCCTATTACAGTACACAGTAGCCTATAACTAGGGCCTTTATAGCACACCAAATCCTATTACAGTACACAGTAGCCTATAACTAGGGCCTTTATAGCACACCAAATCCTATTACAGTACACTGTAGCCTATAACTAGGGCATTTATAGCTCACCAAATGCTATTACAGTACATTGTAGCCTATAACTAGGGCCTTTATAGCACACCAAATTATATTACAGTACATTGTAGCCTATAACAAGGGCCTTTATAGCACACCAAATCCTATTACAGTACAATGTAGCCTATAACTAGGGCCTTTATAGCACACCAAGTCCTAGTACAGTACAAACAAAGCTCATATAGCTCTCGTCTATGTTAACCAGTAATCTTACGTCGCGTTTGATCCTCAACTTTACTTTCTGCACTGTCTTTCTTTGCTTATTTCTTTTCAAAATCAATTCATTTCTTTTTTGTGTGGATTTTTTGCATTGTTATCTACTCGCATATAGTAAATACTTTTCAATTATGTATGTACTATTAAAAATATTAATATATATTTTATATGGTTGTAAATATCACTAGAGAGTGTCATACACCTTGCAATGACAAACTTATGCCTAACATTACCAATTCGACGCCATTACATATTTGGATTGCACCTGAACCATTAAAAAAGCTTGATTTATATGCTTGGCAAACATATTCCTTTGAGAAAAAGGATCACAAATACATTTTAGCGCTTGACATTTATTCCTTTCCTGCACTCTTGCAAAAGGACGTGCAGTTGTTTTTTAAAAATCCTAAATGTAAAGGTTATTTCCCTTGATTTTGTATTATTTCCCATGTTTAAGTATGCGAAATAACTCCAAGTTTTAGGCTTTGTATTTACGACTCAGGTTTGTATTGTCTTTCCCTTCTCTGTGGAAATGACCCCAAGAACTTAAACCGAGTGCCATCCTACGTCACGTGCTTCCTCCACGAGACAAAGACGAGTTCACATCACTTCCCCTGTTTATAATCAACGTCGGCCATTTTGGACTTGAAAAACAATTTCTTACAAGAAGTGTTGGTCGCATTTATTGTTTTTGTCTTGTTGTTTTTTTTGCGTGTGCTTGTTGTAAAGAAAATTCAGAATTTCATGGGCTGTGATCGCCTGGCGTGCTCACAACCACAGCTCCTCTCAGCGTAGTCGACCGCGTTAACTTCATTGAGTGAACGTTTGGGTAGGAGTAGCTCAGATTCGTGTATAATTTTTTGAACCTAAATGAACAAGTGATGTTGGTTTAACCGCAAAATTTTAAGGCATTCGTTCAAACAATGTTCAAACTAATTTTTTCGGTAATTTAAATATTGCACTCTTTTTCGTGTGTGTCTAATGCAGTCTAAGAAATTATAAAATCGCTTGCTCAAAAGAATGTAAACAATTTTTCATTTTTATTGTTTTAAACACAATTAATTTAACTCTGCATGTGTAGCACCAGCTCATCAAACGCTGATTAAATAGACAGCAGTGATATCAGAATATCTATCATAACAGACTACGCTTACATGAATAGATATTAGGAACCATTAGCGCTTTTAATTAGGGCTGCGGAAATTAACGATTAATTTCTCGATTAATCGATACTATTTTTTAACGATTAAAATATTTTTAACGATTAATCGACCCACCACTTATAAATGTAGTGGAAGTCAAAAGTAAAATATTTTGCCCTATAAATATAAATTAATTTCCGGACGAATACACGAAAATTTTGGTTTTAAACTACTGACTGACGTGAATCTTCAAAATGTTTATAAAGGTTATTGTGTCCATTTAGAGAAATCGTTTGCATACCATGCAATGTTGCCTCTAAGTCTAAGCTTCGTTGGTCCGTGTGCAAAGTTTAAAAAAATCGTGTTCAAAGTTGCACAACGTCCATTTTTTGTGCAATATTTTACAAAATTTGCTGCATGGTGATTCTAAACTCCTGCGGGGCGTCGTTCAAATATCTGCCCAGCCGCGCTGCTTGAAGGGAACTATGCTACCATGACCATAACACTTCGCTTACATATCAACTGAAAACCAAACATCCACTACAGTATCGGAAACTTCAGCTGAGACAATCTAAAGCTATGCGAACTATTGTTCAGCTCGGCTGGTTATATTGCTTATAAGACCCGCTCATCACTTGAACCAAATAATGTCAATACACTAGTCTGTTTGCGTTGTTGGCTAAAAGATGTCATATAAAGATGACATTCAAGTGTTATTTCGATTTTCGACATTGACGTTTAATAAATGTTACTTATGACGCCATAAATTTCATTTTTTTGGCTTTAATCGAAATTAACGAATAATTAATCGTAAATTTTTCTAAAGTTAACGATTAAATTTAAATTAATCGTTAACAGCCCTACTTTTAATACTAAAACACAGAAAAAACACACCTATTCTTCTTCATTAGAATTATTTTAGTCTAATATACATCATATAAATCATTTGTTCCTAAATCTTTCAAAAGAAACAAGAATTAAGCCATTGATTTTAATTTTTTAAAAATGAAACAACATGAACAGATGAATAAAAAACAATAAAAATATGTTATTACACCAAATATATATATATATATATATATAATATATATATATATATATATATATATATATATATATATATATATATATATATATATATATATATATATATATATATATATATATATATATATATATATATATATATATATATATATATATATATATATATATATATAAATGTTTGTTTTTAATAAAATATTACAAACAATTTCCTACCAAGCAGTTGTCTAGCATGCGGTATGAGAATCTTCACATTACCTCTTATTTGACGATTGGCTTTTGTGGGACGCGTGTCCTGAATATTCCAATACAATATATCGCTCAGTTTTTATCCTCTCTCCATAGATAAAGTTTCATGTTTAGCTATTTTCGCCTATATATTTTAGAACTCTCTATTCTGTCTCGTGACTGACGCAATCCGCTGAGCGGCATCTCGCTAATGACATGCTCTCGCAGTTCCCATTGGATGAGGACTTGACATGCAAGAGGGAACATGTCAAAATGCCATTAAACCTCCCGGCGGGTAACCCAGATGGCTAAGGCGGGATGGTGCACCTAGAGTCCATGCTCGCTGGACGAGTCTCAGTAGATTAGCTGGGCACGAATGGACTCGACATTAGGATTCCCTCCTTAAAATAATATTGCAATATATTTGATTATTTTTGTTACGTTTGTAAAAAAAATATATATTCAGAAACACCCATGGTATATTTGTATGTGCGATCTACGAAAAGCTATTTGTTTTATCACTAGAAGGGTTATTATAAATTAAAATACTTATGCGTTAGTGTGACAGAGCAAATATATTCTCAAATTAAAAATGAGTAATTGTTAGAGATTATAGCTTATTTCTAAATAGTTATTGTTCATAAATAAAAATGAATAATTACAATAAATAGTTTGACTTACGGAAAATAAATATATTCTCTATTCTCCCTTCAAATATCAATCGGGGTATTCTGTCAAAAAATATACGTATGCATTTCTTTTGAGTATTTATTTTTCTAAATTATACGTAGGGGTATTATTCACTAATATACGATACGTTGGCTTATGTATTGCAATTATTCTCCCGTACGAACAGGGTATCCCCAAGAATAAAATATTTCAGAGGACTTTCACATTTCGTATCAATTATATTTTGGGGACTAAAAAATGCTAGTGCCTAGTTCATATTGTCTAGTTGTTTCCGTCATTTATAAAAAAAAATGGACACGAAAAAACTTGGTTGCTGAAATTTACTTTCGCCCGTGCATGCAATTTTTTTACATTCAATTTTTAAGTTTTGTTTAAAAATTAAACTATGTCTTTAGTTTGTTTTGTAGGACCTCAAGATATCAAAGTAGTATCTACCCCGGTTTGAGAATCCCTGGACTGTTTTTTTTGGGTGGGGGAGAGATTTGTCTCCCTTGCCCCTTATGTCTGTGACGACGGCCTGGTATCATGGCCATCTAGGTGAAGGTCGCAGTGGTATCAACTTTCTCTGTTTGACCCAAAAGGGGCAGGTTTGAGTTTGAATGAACGAAATGGATGATGGCTGGATGACATATGAGGTTATAGCGTTGCACTTTTAAGGGCACCACTTTGAAAATGTGTCCAATGCCGATCTAAGCAGATTTTTCTTTGGATGTACTGACGTCACACTAATTCTTAGGGCGTGTTTGTTGGCAGGGGAGTGTGAAAGGATAGGGCGCCGTTAGACATGTGCAAACTGAGCACCCCAGGGCACCGTTAGGCATGTGAAAACTGAGCAGCCTAGGGCACCGCTAGGCATGTGCAAACTGTGCACCCCAGGGCACCGTTAGGCATGTGAAAACTGTGCACCTCAGTGAGCCGAATCCCAAGGGCGCCATGCCAATATATATTAAATATTGCAGAGAACATTCGTGTTTTATTTCGTGAGAATAACTCTAACTTCTGTAATTGCTTTATTTGAATGACAAAAACTTTTTCAATCTCACAGTGGACGAGGCGTAATCAGATCACAACCCTTGCTCTTTTTTGACACTTGTATTGGGACCATCATATTGACATTGACGGGTGAAGGGGGTCACCAATTCTTTGTCTGTCCGGGGCCGCCACGAGCCTAGAGCCGCCCGTGTAAAAGGTCTTTTCAGAAAGACAATTTTGGTAGTGGGGTAAGAGAGTTGGGTTGACCTATTTGTTGATGCCATTTTCGTTGACCGGCAGACGTGACGAAAGCAAAGTGAAGACTTGGAAGAGAGTCGAACACGCCGGTAGTCACGTGGTTATCATAATCAATGTTCACTCTGAGGTTGGAATGTCTGTGTGCAAGATAATAAACTCGTGTTCAAAGTTGCACATCAAACAGTTTGGCAAAAATATTACATCCTACAAACACATATATTAAATTATCCTTATCACAATTTGCTGCGTGGTAATTCTAAACTGCGTGCTGAGTCGGTCAGATATCGGCGTAGCCGCGCAGCTTAAAGGCAGCATTGATTAAAATGATGTAAATCTTGAAGTTACGTCACGTGAGCATGCGTGATTCGGCAAATGACCCCTGTGACCGGATGCAAGATTTTTGTGTGTGGCGTACATGTATTTCTATTTTTATGGTGAAAACCAATTCGTACACACACATTGTACTATGACAATCAGAAATGAACAAATTCGGAGTACACACACACACACTGTACTATGACAATCAGAAATGAACAAATTCGGAGAACACACACACACACTGTACTATGACAATCAGAAATGAACAAATTCGGAGAACACACACACTCTGTACTATGACAATCAGAAATGAACAAATTCGGAGTACACACACACACACTGTACTATGACAATCAGAAATGAACAAATTCGGAGAACACACACACTCTGTACTATGACAATCAGAAATGACGAAGACTCAGGGTGGGGGAGGGTGTCACGGGGTTGGTAGCCACCGCTGTTGGTAGGGACTAGACGCGCCTGTTATTTAAAAAAAATCTTTTGTGCTTGAGAACCGCTCCACAGTATATTACAAGACGATATTGGCACCACGTATTTACGCCCAGTGTTAGCAAGCAACAAATCAATATTGCATCTTGATGAATTACTTTTACCGAACTGTAAAGCGTTGTTTTATGGTTGAGTAGAATGTAGTCAAGAAGAATGGCACAGAGTAAAAAAAGTGACAGAGAAGAGGATTATTATTCATTTTTAAATAAGGAATGTTCCTAAACGCCTAATATTCAATGCTTTTGGTAGCTTGACCGCCCCCTCACCCTATTACATTTCTCTAATATAAGCCATAGAAAAATACAAATATGATCGAACAATTTATTTGTAGATCTTATCTTATCTTATCTTATCTGTTTACAGACGCTCCTTCTATACAGAAGATTATTGCGTCCTACGCTTATCTATGGTTTGTGTTTAGTCCTGCATTTTTATTAGAGATTTAAATGTTGATAAAGTGTTGGTTTTCCTGGATTCTTCAGGCAACCCATTCCACGCCCGAATTCCGGACGGGAAGAAGGAAAACTTGTATGTGTTTGTTCTTGCATACGGAATAAGAAAGGTGTTTTTATCCTTATGTGAATTGCACTTGAAGAAAAATGTTGCTAGCTCTACTCTAAATATTGTTATTTTAAATAAAATACAAAATACACAAACAAATTGTGCAATTAAAACAATAAATTTGAGCTTTATTTTAAACTAAAACTACAATAGACGTTTCGGCTAATGCCTTCATCAGTACAATAACATAAAATAGGTACTTAATAAGTGATATTTAAATTCTTAAAACATATTATATCCTAAAATATTTATGGAAACTAAAAAGAAAGGAAAAACAAAAAACAAACAAGGACACAGGATATAGGAAAAAGGAGAACGTATCTAAGGTATCAGCTTTCATTGCACAATTTGTTTGTGTATTTTGTATTTTATTTAAACGCTTTACAGCAGTCCCATTCTATATGCTATTTTAAATAAAGTTGACTTTTAAGTAATTCACTTATTCACTTTATTCTGGCTGATCTAAAGTGTTCTAAAGCCTATAATTAAACTTTAGACAAAAATAATATGCTATTAGCTATCATATTGCCAGTGGCGTCACTAGCGGGGTGCGGTGGGGGCAGGCCGCCCCGGGTGACACCATCAGGAGGGTGACACCAAAATGTAAAATTGGGTATAGTTCCCATTATTTGGCACTGGGAAACTCGGAGGATTTTTATGGGTTAAGTTGTGAAGGGGTGACACCATGGCCTACCGCCCCGGGCAACACCAACCCTAGTGACGCCTCTGCATATTGCATTTCTTTGGAAATATGTGACTTTATTATCGTGACCTTGTTTCGGTCACTTTTTCCGTGCTTACTTTTTAAAGTGAATGATACTGCGTCATTAATAGCAAATGGGATCTGTTTTTCCTATGTGTATTGTCCCCAGAGCCAGCGACACACTTTAAAAGAAAGGTGGCACTGACATGAGCAGGAGGTCAACGTCCTTGATGACACGCAGGCGAGAGCTGGAGCGATACCTAATTGTCTACATGTCCATCTCCTTCTGCGCACAAGTTTGGCGGCTGGACTGTGACTTCTTCGAAATGCGTAGTAGTTGATTAAATTTTGTCATCGAAGTTTGTTCTGGTTCCTGTGATTGCGTCGTCTGGATATGTTGACTCTATTAAGTACTTGGATAAAAAAAGGGAACGAGCTACAATGTGGGAAAGTGGCTAAAACATAGTGCCATCCGGGGCAAGCTGAGCTTTTGCCTTCCCTTTTATCATTTAGTACGAAAATTGTTTTTTTTTATATTCGTCCTTAAATTCGGCGCCAACTTTAAAAAAAAATGTTTTAATTTTTTTTAAATTAAAAAGAATTATAAAAAAATAAAAACGTGTTCAAAGCTTTTAAAATATAATATCAAACTCTCTAACTGGATACAATTGCTTTAAAATTTTTTTTTAAAAATTAGAGAAGGGGCACAAGACAATAAGAGTTGAGAGTCACCGGTAGAGTTCGAACCGTTCAGTATAAGCCTAACAAGAGATGATGTAAGTGAAGCTGACTCAAATTATCTTCGTACTTGTGTCCTCTTATTTCTGTGATTGCAGTTTTATGTCTTGTGTCCGGCTGACACCGGCAGGGGTCAGGGGGTCACGGGGTCATTGTGATCGTAACGTGAGCATTGCAGGGAACAACGGAACCAGACTCGGAAGGCCATGTCTGCTGATTCAGCTTTTGTGAATGATGTCGGCCAATGTGATACGTTGTTGAGAATTGTGAATGAATAGGTGTTACATTGTACCACTGAAAAAACATAAAGGATTCGATGACGTCATCTTTGTCCGGTCACCGAATTATCTATATGGCGATGGCCTCTTGGTGGGGCTTGTCTGTGAATCTGTGAGCTAAAACTCGACCCAACAAAAGACAATGTAATGCATTAAGTTAGAAAAAAAAGAAGAGATCCTGTTGGGTGGGGGTGGGGTGGTGGCCAATGAGTCCACTGTGGCATGTTTAAGGAGAGGCCCAGCCATCGACATCATTCTCTCGATGCTCGAGATCTGGGTGGACAGAGGACGGTCAAGCGATGTCTCTGCCAGGATTCAAATTCTATCCCATCACCCGGACCAAACGCTGGTTTACACACGAAGAAAAATGATCAAAACTAAAAAAATAATTACAATAGATAGTTGCCTTTGACATGAAATATTCAGTGGATAGGGGCGAACTATTTGTTGGCTGTGAGCAGAATTTAATTGTCATGTTAGAGTAGCGGATCCGATTGCCTTTGGTGATGGGTGGTGTTAAAATAAGGACGTGGATGTAGCCCTCACAAACCTTGGGCACGAAATATGAAGAATGTTAAATGTCCGACAGACGACGGTTTGGCAAGTCAACAGAGCTGTGGGTTTGTGCTACTAGCGTGTCGCTTCGCGGCTTGACTGTTTGGAGATGCTTACCATAAGATGGGCGTGTCGACCTGCTTATATGATTCATCATGTAGATTATACCAGGTCACTTAGCAAAGAAATATTTAGTAATACATTATGAGTAACAGTCATAAAGCATATCTGTAGAGAGGGTGGAATATTGACCAACAAAATGTAAACATTTACTCCATTTATGTGCACCCATGATCCTTAATATTGAGTAATAAAATACTGAAATCGTGGCACAGATAAATACTATTTAAAAAATCAAACAAATGCACTGCATAACAAAGCAAAATAAAGATACATTTTTTCAACTTCTAATCAAAAAAATTTGTTAACAATAATTTATTGATTCTAAATTTTCGACGACCCTCTTTCAAATTCAATTTTATCGTACTCTCCAGCAGTTTTGTTATCGCTCATCATAGTATCAGTATTCACACCACCCCTTCGCCCTTCCCCCGAAGTCGCATGAGTACAACCCTTACTGTACAACACTTTGTATGTGTGCACAACATTTGCTGACCTTAGGTCAGGGCATCGACCCCCTGGGGAGCGACAAACGTCACTAGATGTTAAGTTAGTTGTTAGTTTTCAATGCATTGGACGGAAAACACACAGTAAGATCATGGTCGTGGAAAGGGGTGGGAGGTGGGGGTGGGTGTATAAGTCCATGGTCAATGTTCCTCGGTTCAGGTTCTCTACCCTCCCCCCCCGAGCCCCACACCAGAGTATCATTAACTTTCCCCCCAAAACAGATTCAGCGAGTACTCTATCATAAAAATCGGCTCGGATAACATCTAGCTCCAAGAGCCCAAATGGAACAAGAATTTGAGACATAACTTTATCAACTGAGTAATGGGGGTGGGGTTTACCATTTTTATACTCGCGTCTTATCGGGGGGTGGGGGGTGGGGTTAGAGGGGGCACTTTGGTGTGGGGGCGGGGGTATTGGGGAATGTTTTAACAAAAGATGTAGGAAATTTAGATCTTTTCAAGTAACACGAAAGTATTGTATAAAAAGTGGATCTTTGTGTAGTTAACAAAAGATGTACGATATTTCTATCTTGTTCAAGTTACACGAAAGTATTGTATACCAAGTGGATATTTGTGTAGTTAACTAAAGATGTACGATATTTCTATCTTGTTCAAGTTACACGAAAGTATTGTATACCAAGTGGATATTTGTGTAGTTAACAAAAGATGTACGATATTTCTATCTTGTTCAAGTTACACGAAAGTATTGTATACCAAGTGGATATTTGTGTAGTTAACAAAAGATGTACGATATTTCTATCTTGTTCAAGTTACACGAAAGTATTGTATACCAAGTGGATATTTGTGTAGTTAACAAAAGATGTACGATATTTCTATCTTGTTCAAGTTACACGAAAGTATTGTATACCAAGTGGATATTTGTGTAGTTAACAAAAGATGTACGATATTTCTATCTTGTTCAAGTTACACGAAAGTATTGTATACCAAGTGGATATTTGTGTAGTTAACAAAAGATGTACGATATTTCTATCTTGTTCAAGTTACACGAAAGTATTGTATACCAAGTGGATATTTGTGTAGTTAACAAAAGATGTACGATATTTCTATCTTGTTCAAGTTACACGAAAGTATTGTATACCAAGTGGATATTTGTGTAGTTAACAAAAGATGTACGATATTTCTATCTTGTTCAAGTTACACGAAAGTATTGTATACCAAGTGGATATTTGTGTAGTTAACAAAAGATGTACGATATTTCTATCTTTTTCAAGTTACACGAAAGTATTGTATACCAAGTGGATCTTTGTTGTTTAAAAAATGATCGCCTGATGAAAAGAACGGGGAAAGTGGGATGGTTGCTGGATAAATTGTATAAAACGGGGCTAACTGTTCTTGGAAGTTAGTTTGTATTAAGTACGCAACCGTTCATACGGACATCGACTTGAGAGACTTAATTGCTTAGTTTATAATTTTGCTGTCAGGAATCTGCAGTTTGCGTTTTTACAATGCAGGCATTTTTTACGAATGCGAGATTTTGATTTTAAAAGCAACTGGGTCTAAAGTTTACATACAAATGTATCTGGACGGTTAGCAAAAGTATACACATAAAAGCGCATCATAAATGATTCACCCCCGCAAAAAAAAACAAAAAAACAAACAACAACAACAACAACTAAACAAGCAAACAAAAACCCCCACAAACTTTCATGAATTATAACACACAATTTTTAGCAGTTTTGGATTTACTGTATATAGAACTAAAATGACAAAGCAAAATTAAAGGTCCAGCATTGTTCCGCAGGCCGTAGTTTGCTGATCACCGTCCTGAGGCATGAGTTTACTTTTTAAAATATTTTTTATAAGTGAACTAACAAATGTATTATGTTATCTATGACACAAATGGTCTAGAAAGGTCTTGGAGGGTGTAAGAATAGAACAAAAAAATCGATTACAAGAATGATGTTAAGCGAGTCTCCTGTTGCAGTATCAATAGTAAATACGAACACCATTCTTTAATGCGAAAAGTCAAATTTTTAAACTAAACACACATCCGAAACCATTTATTTACTTCTATCTCGATCCTTTCACGTCACTTTCTCAAACCCCACCACTTGATTGTTTAACAACCCGCTCGCCCCACCCTTTAACATTAAGCCTTGGTCTCATTACATTCACATCACCATCATCATTATGCATGCAAATATTGACACACCGGAAACGCTTCACTCCACGGCTCATGCCAGTAACCCTAACTGCTCAACTCGAACGGAAATTTTTGCACGCTTTTCCAGTTTTTGAGATATTTATTGATCTTCCAGCGAGCCACAGCAGTGGTCTTTCGCGTGACGGTCAGTTGGGTAAATCGCGGGGTGTATTCGAAGCAGGTTATTTGATTTGATCGTTACGCCAATATCGTCATCATGCATAGGAAATAGTTTGTTCTCTCTCTCTCTCTCTCTCTCTCTCTCTCTCTCTCTCTCTCTCTCTCTCTCTCTCTCTCTCTCTCTCTCTCTCTCTCTCTCTCTCTCTCTCTCTCTCTCTCTCTCTCTCTCTCTCTCTCTCTCTCTCTCTCTCCCACTCCCTCCCTCTCTCTATATATATCTATATCTCTATGTGTCTCTCACCCTCTGTCCCTTTCTCTGCACAATTTGGGGGTTAAGAGAAAATGGGAACGATAAATAATCCAGGGGCTTCAGTAAATAACATAAAGCTGAAGCGTTTTGAGCCGATAACGTTGAGCAATACGTTATGTCGGGGGGGGGAAGGAGGTGATTGAGGGTACAGAATTATATAGTGTGGGGAGCACGTAGGGCGGGAAAGACAGTGGGGAATTGGGGTGGTAAGTAGGGTGTGGAGAGTATATGTACGGGAGTAGAGTGTGGGGAATTGGGGTAGTAAGTAGGGATTGCAGATTGGAGCATAGTGGATATTTTATGGGAAGTGGAAAGTAGGTGTAAGGGAGTATAGTGTATGATTAATGGGGCGTGAATGGCTTTAGGTCTTAAGTGTATGGCCATAAAAGTGTAGTCAGTTGTGTGTTATAAAATTGTGGTAAGTAGCTTGTTATAAAAGTGGTGTCAGTAGTGTGTTATAAAGGTGTGGTCAGTAATGTGTTATAAAGGTGTGGTCAGTAGTGTGTTATAAAATTGTGGTAAGTAGCTTGTTATAAAAGTGGTGTCAGTGTGTATTATAAAGGTGTGGTCAGTAATGTGTTATAAAGGTGTGGTCAGTAATGTGTTATAAAGGTGTGATCAGTAGTGTGTTATAAAAGTGTGGTCAGTAGTGTGTTATAAAATTGTGGTAAGTAGCTTGTTATAAAGGTGGTGCCAGTAGTGTGTTATAAAGGTGTGGTCAGTAATGTGTTATCAAGGTGTGGTCAGTAGTGTGTTATAAAGATGTCGTTATTAGGGTCTTAGTAATGTGTGGTAGTAAGTGTGACCATTAAAGTATGGTAGTATCATAAGCATGTGGTCAGTCGAGTAATGTTATGGAATAAACTCTGACATATACTGATTATCCCTTAGCGAGCGAAGAAAAGTAAAGAGGATTAAAATCAATGAGTAAAAATTGTATAACAAGTGTCATTAATTTTTATGGGGCACTATACCATGCCTTTCAGTTTTTTAACATCGTTTATTGTTAAGTTTAACCTGCTTTATTGTTTAGTATTTCTAAGATAAGATTTTGATTTTGGATGTGTTTGTCATATGATGGAAAGTAAAGAATTCTCTGGCAATCCTTCAATTGTTTTAGTGCATTGTTTATGGTAATTAAATGTCGTTAAATAAAAGATTAAAATTCGCATAAAATTTTGCATAAATTTCTACCCTAGTTTCAAATGAAACGCATAAATAATTTAAAAAGAAAAAGTCATTCATGGCATTATTGAATAGAGACTCGACACTTGGTGTTGGGCAAAATTTAACTGTCTTCAACTGGTCGAGTGGCAGCGCGCTCGACTGGCGTACCGATGGTCACGGGTTCGAATCCATGGGAAGCCAAGGATTTGTTTCTGGGGCCTAGGGCGTCCCCGAGTGGGTACCTAACACATAGTTAGGGAAATAAAAGGCGGCTGTGTAATGCGTGCAACCCTTATAGCCGTGGCATGTGAACGCTGCATCACTTGCCAAATTCAACTGCTGCCTTGCAGATGGTCTTGGCTGACCAAAGGCTATGGAAGCACATCCAGAAAAAACAGCAGGCTGAAGTCGGAGACCACGGGCCAATTGGCGCAAAACTCGTCGGCACGCAAAACTCAAATTGAGAACGCAGAAGAAGAAGAAGAAGAACTGACAAAGCTCGTTTCAAATGTCCATTTAAACATCTGACAGTGAATGACATCTTTCGACAATTATTGACGATAAGATGAAAAAAAACCAACAAAAAAAAACACCACTGTCTCATATAGAGTTATACACCCATTACTATTTATTTTATAGAAAAGAATTTTAAAAAATAACAGTTTGTATTGTGGAGGGACCGGGTAGAGGTAGAGGCTGAAAATGGTCATGGTGTGGATTATCCTACCAACGCACAAGTACGTTATTTGTCGGAATATCAATAAAATTAAAAGTCTTTTTTTAAAGTTAAATCTTTAAAAAAACAAAAACAAAACATTTTAATGATACCAAATACTTCAACGCAAATTTTACTGACGTCAAAATTTTAAAACATTAATTCTAATGACGTCAAAACCTCAACGCAACTTTTAATGATGTCAAAATTAAAGCCCAGACTTTTAATGACGACAACATCTAACTCAAAAGCAATCTGTTTGGTGATACGATTCAAACCACGAGAGGCTTTATGTAATGCGGTCTAGATTTCCGGGATTTTCCTCTCGTGTAATCTTGCGGGGGGTGGGGTGGGGGTTGTATGGGGGGGGAGGGGAGGGTATTAGTCCTGAATCTAATCGAAGAAAAACGAAAAGGTCCATAAAGTAGTGGCGCCATTTGTATTGCATGACATGATGACATTACAGATGCCGTCCTAAACCTGAGATGAAGATGTCCAGACAAAGCAGCCTTATTAGTCTGCACCCCACGGACGGCGAGACAAGACGTCCACGGGGAGGCCCATATGTTGTCATTAAGCCGAGGCAGCAAATATCCCTGTCCCCGCCTCGGCGCAGTGCAAGAATTCAAATGGCCCTATTAGACGGAGCTAAGCTTGGGACTGCACCACGCATACATAATATCATGGCTGTATGATTCCAGTGTTACGCGGCAGTGTGTGGTTGGAAGTGTGTATGTCCGTGGGTCTGGGGTGTTTAGGTGACACAATGATTTGTGTTGTGTATGTATTAGTGTTGGACGACACGTTCGTTTGCTTCTAGGATTAGGGAAAACAGTTGCATGTGTGATGACCCACACCATTGCGTCTGTGGTGAGCCACACAAATTGACTCTCTGGTGAGCCACACGATTACTTCTCTGGTGAGCCACATCTTGTCTTTCTGGTGAGCCACACCTTGTCTTTCTGGTGAGCCACACCTTGTCTTTCTGGTGAGCCACATCTTGTCTTTCTGGTGGGCCACACCTTGTCTTTCTGGTGGGCCACACCTTGTCTTTCTGGTGAGCCAGACCTTGTCTTTCTGGTGAGCCACACCTTGTCTTTCTGGTGAGCCACACGTTGTCATGCTGGTGAGCCACATATTGTCTATCTGGTGAGCCACACCTTGTCTTTCTGGTGAGCCACACATTGTCATTTTGGTGAGCCACACATTGTCTATCTGGTGAGCCACACCTTGTCTTTCTGGTGGGCCACACCTTGTCTTTCTGGTGGGCCATACCTTGTCTTTCTGGTGAGCCAGACCTTGTCTTTCTGGTGAGCCACACCTTGTCTTTCTGGTGAGCCACACGTTGTCATGCTGGTGAGCCACATATTGTCTATCTGGTGAGCCACACCTTGTCTTTCTGGTGAGCCAGACCTTGTCTTTCTGGTGAGCCACACCTTGTCTTTCTGGTGAGCCACACGTTGTCATGCTGGTGAGCCACATATTGTCTATCTGGTGAGCCACACCTTGTCTTTCTGGTGAGCCACACATTGTCATTTTGGTGAGCCACACATTGTCTATCTGGTGAGCCACACCTTGTCTTTCTGGTGAGCCAGACCTTGTCTTTCTGGTGAGCCACACCTTGTCTTTCTGGTGAGCCACACATTGTCATGCTGGTGAGCCACATATTGTCTATCTGGTGAGCCACACCTTGTCTTTCTGGTGAGCCACACATTGTCATTTTGGTGAGCCACACATTGTCTATCTGGTGAGCCACACCTTGTCTTTCTGGTGAGCCAGACCTTGTCTTTCTGGTGAGCCACACCTTGTCTTTCTGGTGAGCCACACCTTGTCTTTCTGGTGAGCCACATCTTGTCTTTCTGGTGGGCCACACCTTGTCTTTCTGGTGGGCCACACCTTGTCTTTCTGTTGAGCCAGACCTTGTCTTTCTGGTGAGCCACACCTTGTCTTTCTGGTGAGCCACACGTTGTCATGCTGGTGAGCCACATATTGTCTATCTGGTGAGCCACACCTTGTCTTTCTGGTGAGCCACACATTGTCATTTTGGTGAGCCACACATTGTCTATCTGGTGAGCCACACCTTGTCTTTCTGGTGAGCCAGACCTTGTCTTTCTGGTGAGCCACACCTTGTCTTTCTGGTGAGCCACACGTTGTCATGCTGGTGAGCCACATATTGTCTTATCTGGTGAGCCACACCTTGTCTTTCTGGTGAGCCACACATTGTCATTTTGGTGAGCCACACCTTGTCTTTCTGGTGAGCCACACATTGTCATTTTGGTGAGCCACACATTGTCTATCTGGTGAGCCACACCTTGTCTTTCTGGTGAGCCACACCTTGTCTTTCTGGTGGGCCACACCTTGTCTTTCTGGTGAGCCAGACCTTGTCTTTCTGGTGAGCCACACCTTGTCTTTCTGGTGAGCCACACCTTGTCTTTCTGGTGAGCCGCACATTGTCCATCTGGTGAGCCACACCTTGTCTTTCTGGTGAGCCACACGATTACTTCTCCTGTGAGCCATGCCATTGCTCCACTAACCACTTTCCAGAAAGAATCTGGCTGCACAAAGTAAGTCTGTAGGCATAATGTACGTCACGTGACACAATCTACGTCACGTGGCACAATCTACGTCACGTGGAACAATCTACCTCAAGACGTTTAATAAACGTCACAAGGCACAATTTACATTACAAGAGCACAACCAGATACTGAAGTCCAGAAAAAAAAATAATCAAGGACTTTGCGAGTGATGTTAATCACAGTTAGCTGAAAGGATTTTGGCGCGCTATATAAATTAGAAATCCGACCTCTGTTCAACATGTGGCCAAACACAGCTTTCCCGTTTAGTTATTAAAAAATAAATTATTCCACCAGCCACTGATTCTAATAACTTTTTTTTGTCTCCCGCTTTGTTTATCTCTTTTTAAAAATCTTATCTTATATGTTACAGACGCTCCTTCTACACAGACGATTATTGCGTCCTACTCGTATCCATGGTTTGTGTTTAGTCCTGCAGTTCTATTAGAGATTTAAATGTTTATAAAGTGTTGGTTTTCCTGGTTTCTTCAGGCAACCCATTCCACGCCCGAATTCCGGACGGGAAGAACGAAAATTTGTATGTATTTGTTCTTGCATACGGAATAAGAAATGTGTTTTTATCTTTATGTCTATCTGAGGGTTGTATTAAGCTATCTTTGTCTTGTATTTCCAAATTAAAATTAATTGCTTTATGTATGATTACTACTTTACTCTTGGTTCTTTTATCCTCTGGTGTTTCAAGGTTTAATGATTTAACTAATGGTGTTATTTTTATCAGTTTTGAATATTCTCCAGTAATGAATCTGGCAGCTCTTTTTTGAATTTGTTCTAGTTTATCAATGTTATCTTTGGTGGATGGGTCCCATACAGAAGATGCATATTCTAGTACAGGTCTCACCAAAGTGAGGTAGCATTTTAGTTTTATATCTCTATTACATTTGTAAAATTTTAAGTCTAAGGTTTTGTTTGATTTTTTAATAACGTCATTGACATGGGGATTTCATGATAGTTTCTCATTTATTATGACTCCTAAGTATTTTACATCTTTAGTTTGGGACAGTTCTTTTCCATGAATGAAATATTTTGAATTTATTTGTTTCTTTTTCTTTGTTACTCTTAACAGTTGGCACCTTAGGGCAGTAGATTCCTTTAAAATTAACCCCATCACCTACATTCAAACCTTTATAATTGTATTTTTTTACTCTAATAGGTAATCATTAAAAAAAACAACAGCTAGATTAACCTCAGTTTTAACACCGCATAAAAGGGCTGCCTCATAATATATATTTTTATATAAGTTTATCGAAATTGGAATTCCATTTCGTAGGGTAAATAATAAATAATATATACCATCGTTGGCCCTCATTGGTTCGTTCTCTTGAAGAATATCAAGCATAGTTATTATTTTTTGTTGTTGTATGAATGATTTCTTTAGTTCGCTAAAGTTAACATGATCAGACCCTACAGTCACGCTCCAACAAGGAGCATTCCACCAGAATGGTAACCTGCCACAAGGAACACATTGAGTGCTCGAGGATTACAGTAGCCAGTAAGATAAAGGAAAGAACTTTGGGGCGCGATGGTCTAAGTGGTAGAGCACTGGACTATCGATCTGAGGCAGATCCCGAGTCCCGGGCTCGAGCCCAGGTACTGGCAAAGCATGGGGCATGGTGCTGGCCACAAATTCCCCTGCTTGTTAGTGGTGGCTAAAAACTTGTGAACGCTACATCACTTGCCCCATAGTCCGTCATGGACTGGAAAGGGGGTCATCATATTGATACTTAAAAAAAAAGATGTACAAATAATAATTAATTATAATATACATGTATAATAATATCAAGTAATAATATAATAATGACAATATTTTATTATAAGGGAAAAAAAGTCGCGGTTGTGAAACAATACAAAGCAGACTATCAAAATATTTTGTTCATAAGCGCATGTGTGCTCCGTTTTTTAAAATCCTTTCTATTAACTCGTGGCGTCTGGTTGATTGTTTGATTGCTTGATTGTTTGCCGAAAAACTTTTGATTGATGTTTAACCCACTATCCAGCATACTAGCGAGCTGAAATCGACAATAAAAATGATCTATCAAAATTTCAGATCGATCGAATTAACTGTAATTAAATTAATTAATTTTTAGATTATCTCTATGTATCTCTATGTAGCATGTTAGTTTTTGTGCTTGAGTGTCGCGGTGCGTATTGTATTGAAAAATCTTTTAAATATTTTCCTGTCGCGCGGTGCGGTGCGTATTATATTGACGATACTTTTTAAAAACATATTCCCAATCTGTAAATGTTTATGCTAATCTGCCACGCGGTGCGCATTATATGAAAAATGTTTTCATAACCATTTCCCGTGATCAAATCGAGCTGAAATTTAGCAGGCAGACTGTAGTAGTTTTTTAAAAACTATAAATCCTTTATAACTGAGACATAACTAAAAATTATTTTTTTTTATTGTCGTATTGTAATGAACATTCTTTTAGTTATGTCTCGTAAATAACAGATTTATAGTCAAAATTTTTTTTTAACGTTTTTTAAAATTTCTATTTTACAACAGAAAACTACATTTTTCAATTTCCATTTTTTTAAATGTGGAATATCATTTTATAATTTCGCTTCAATGCCACATAGAACGTATTTAATACCGTTAGTTCACTTGGGTATTATATATAGCACCGATCCCAACATTGTGTTAACAACTGCTGGATTGCAATTTTTTTCTACTCCAAATTGGACACACTATCGATAGTACCCTAACAAAGTAAATTATGCACAATACAATAACCATATCTAACAACACACTATCGATAGTACCCTAACAAAGTAAATTATGCACAATACAATAACCATATCTAACAACACACTATCGATAGTACCCTAACAAAGTAAATTATGCACAATACAATAACCATATCTAACAACACACTATCGATAGTACCCTAACAAAGTAAATTATGCACAATACAATAACCATATCTAACAACACACTATCGATAGTACCCTAACAAAGTAAATTATGCACAATACAATAACCATATCTAACAACACACTATCGATAGTACCCTAACAAAGTAAATTATGCACAATACAATAACCATATCTAACAACACACTATCGATAGTACCCTAACAAAGTAAATTATGCACAATACAATAACCATATCTAACAACACACTATCGATAGTACCCTAACAAAGTAAATTATGCACAATACAATAACCATATCTAACAACACACTATCGATAGTACCCTAACAAAGTAAATTATGCACAATACAATAACCATATCTAACAACACACTATCGATAGTACCCTAACAAAGTAAATTATGCACAATACAATAACCATATCTAACAACACACTATCGATAGTACCCTAACAAAGTAAATTATGCACAATACAATAACCATATCTAACAACACACTATCGATAGCACCCTAGCAAAGTAAATTATGCACAATACAATAACCATATCTAACAACACACTATCGATAGTACCCTAACAAAGTAAATTATGCACAATACAATAACCATATCTAACAACACACTATCGATAGCACCCTAGCAAAGTAAATTATGCACAATACAATAACCATATCTAACATCGTCTTGGATAGCCTCAACATTCTAAAGCAACGGTGGACAAACTGCGGCTCATATGTCGCATGCGGCTCTTTCGTGTTCACTTTGTGGCTCGCGTACAATTTATGAATATGTTAGAAGGATTACTGGAAGCCAGGTTAATGACCCATAGTGCTTCAATGCGGCTCTAAATTTGTTAAAATAAATTTTGAAATGGCTCTCAGTTACTACAGGTCTGACCACCCCTGTTACTACAGGTCTGACCACCCCTGTTACTACAGGTCTGACCACCCCTGTTACTACAGGTCTGACCACGTCTGTTACTACAGGTCTGACCACTCCTGTTACTACAGGTCTGACCACCCTGTTACGACAGGTCTGACCAACCCTGTTACTACAGGTCTGACCACTCCTGTTACTACAAGTCTGACCACTTCTATTACTACAGGTCTGACCACTCCTGTTACTACAGGTCTGATCACTCCTGTTACTACAGGTCTGACCACCTCTGTTACTACAGGTCTGATCACTCCTGTTCTAAAGGATACAAACAAACCCACACGTTCTCTCACGCATGGAAAAGGACACAGTTTGTTAAATTTAAATTTGCACTGAATCCCATCAAAACTATCCATGGAAGTGTGCACTGAATCCCATCAATACTGTCCCTGGAGGAGTGCACTGAATCCCATCAATACTGTTCTTGGAAGTGTGCAATGAATCCCATCGATTCTGTCCCTGGAAGAGTGCAGTGAATCCCATCAATACTGTCCCCGGAAGAGGATTATCTGTTGTACAGCGCTCGTGCTTTATGGTTTTTACGACTTTGACCCGGAAACAGTTTTTGATTGGATGGAAATCCCGTTGTTATTGTTGTGTTCCTTTTGTTGCCGTTGTTGGGGAAAATGGGGTGGGAACTGGGTAGTGATGAGACTTGTGGGACGGGGTGGGTAGTGGGTAGTGATGAGACTTGTGGGACGGGGTGGGTAGTGACGAGACTTGTGGGACGGGGTGGGTAGTGGGTAGTGATGAGACTTGTGGGATCTGTTTCTACAGCTCACATCGAAACTGATTGAACGTTCAGTGTATCTGATGCACTTGAAGTTTAAGAATTATTTTGTTAGGGAACTTGCCATTGGAAATATTCAGGAAAAGTATCTAAACAAAAATTATTTTTTAATTTTTAAAAAATAGAATGCCTCAGCCGAACTAGCCCTATGGGATCTAGTTGGTTAAAGAAGTCATCGGAATGGAATATGTTCAATTGTCTGTTTGTTGTTATCAGTTGAAGCATATCTTCAGTTCTTTCGCTGCAGTCTGTATGATGAGTAACGGTAATATAAAGCCAAGACTTCTTTTTATCAGGCCCCGGTGAAAACATAGATTAAGTCTGCGGAGAAACGGGCTCTGTACAAGCATGGAACAAAGAGCTAAGGTCCATAATGAATCCATTTCTCATGTACATTTATGATAATATGGAAGTACGTTTCATCACTAGAGAAAGTTTTTAGAGAAAATTAAATAAATATATTATATTTCAAGACTTCTGTTTATCAGTGCAATTTTTATCACTGGGTGTTTTCGGTGGAAAAAAAATACCCGGGGAGATCTCGCAAGATGGATTTATGTTATCTCTCTTACAAGTTATTCATCTTCAATGACGTCAAATGGGGCGCGATGGTCTAAGTAGTAGCGCACTGGACTATCGAACCGAGTCGCGGGTTCGAGCCCAGGTACTGGCAAGGCCCCTGGGGCATTGTGCTGGCCACACATTCCCCTGCTCGTTAGTGGTGGCTAAAAACTTGTGAACGCTACATCGCTTGCCCCTTGTCCATGTTGGTCTGGAAAGGGGGTCATTTTTTTCAATGACGTCAAGCAATGTTACCACGCAGTCAATGTTAGCAGAAATAAAAACATAGTATCCGGGCTCAGCTAGTACTGAGTTGTTTTACTTAATCGACAGGAAAGTTTTATCAGCCATGCTCAAACAAAGGGCTGACTGAGTGTAAGATCCTGTCCTGAGAAAAGTGAAGAATTAGACATCTGAATGGGTTGCAAGGTGAGTTCTTGCTGGCTGAAGGCTGTTATTTCATGATAGCCGCACCTGGACCCCAGATAAATCAAGAATCTGCTTGCGTTATAAATGAGGCTGTCAGCTTAACTTCAAAAGGAAAGTGATGGCTCTTCAATAAAATATTTTTGTTTTAGCATACGTTACAGAGGCGTATCTTAGGATATTTAGCGCCTGGGGCAAAACTATATAACGCAACTGGCGCCCTTCGTTAAATTGATACCCTACACTTGTTCGGTAATTAGAGTGTAACGTTGTAAGCCTAATTTTAGAGTCCCTGTACCTTTGCCCCCCCCCCTCGGGACCTATATATATATACCGCCTGCCCAAACATGCTATGCCTCTGATATAATAGAAGATGAACTGGCAGACTCGAAGGTACATGATGAAAAAAAAACAACAGTTTATTTGCCAGTGTGCATGAGCTGACCACAACCTTTGACATGACACTCTTCTGTTAGAGGAAACTAAATAATTGTTGAAAGAAGGGACGTCTTGTTACCGGGCAGCATTATTTGATTAGCACGTACCACATTATGCAATGAGCACATAGCGCATACAAGAACACAAGTACACGGGGTTGTCACGAAAGGCAGTGCCAACCCAAACATTCCTCTTATTGTTATTATGCCAGCGAATCACACACGATTTGAGACATTTATTTCAGAGTTCATTTTAACGTGCTTGTTTTTTCTTTTCAAATTCTCCTCAGCGTCAAAAAAGTCCAGAGATTTATTTTCTTTTGTTGTACTTGTCGTCGAAGACAGATTTGAGCGTGCAACGTATTAGGACAGATAAGAGAGCGATTCATTTATGCCTAGAATCAAAACTGAATATACTTCACAGACATCGTGGAACGTTCGATCAATCGATGGATCGTTACAGGGCGTGAAGATCAATTCCCCCTCGATTTGTCACCCCCCAATCATGTTTCCATTCCGACAACTTGCTGTCCTTCAAACGATTCCTTTTTGCCAACTATTACTTCCTCACAACCAGAAATAAATTTCACCGCCAATCTTCGCCTCTGTAAACTTTTCATTCCGATCACGCCTCTTCCTGTTATGAATGATCCAACCAATGAGTTTCATTTTTGCCATTCACTGCTCAACTCGACCAACTGTATCACAACGTTTGCAACTCACTGAACAATCGCATAACCAAAACCTTAAAACCCAATTCTGATATCTCCAATCAACTGTCCAGTTTACTCTCCAACCTACTGTCCAGTTTACTCTCCAACCCACTGTCCAGTTTACTCTCCAACCCACTGTCCAGTTTACTCTCCAACCCACTGTCCAGTTTACTCTCCAACCCACTGTCCAGTTTACTCTCCAACCCACTGTCCAGTTTACTCTCCAACCCACTGTCCAGTTTACTCTCCAACCCACTGTCCAGTTTACTCTCCAACCCACTGTCCAGTTTACTCTCCAACCCACTGTCCAGTTTACTCTCCAACCCACTGTCCAGTTTACTCTCGAACCCACTGTGCAGTTTACTCTCCTACCCACTGTCCAGTTTACTCTCCAATCCACTGTCCAGTTTACTCTCCAACCCACTGACCAGTTTACTCTCCAACCCACTGTCCAGTTTACTCTCCAACCCACTGTCCAGTTTACTCTCCAACCCACTGTCCAGTTTACTCTCCAACCCACTGTCCATTTTACTCTCGAACCCACTGTGCAGTTTACTCTCCTACCCACTGTCCAGTTTACTCTACAATCCACTGTCCAGTTTACTCTCCAACCCACTGTCCAGTTTACTCTCCAACCCACTGTCCAGTTCACTCTCCAACCCACTGTCCAGTTTACTCTCCAACCCACTATCCAGTTCACTCTCCAACCCACTGTCCAGTTCACTCTCCAACCCACTGTCCAGTTCACTCTCCAACCCACTGTCCAGTTCACTCTCCAACTCACTACCAGTCTACAATCTTACCTACATCACCAAATTCTTGCAATCTCTTGCTAAACTCACTGCCCAAATGACCACCTAGCTTACTGTCAAACTCCTCCACAACCAACTGCCCAAATGACAACCTAGCTTAATGTCAAACTCCTCCACAACCAACTGCCCAAATGACAACCTAGCTTACTGTCAAACTTCTCCTCAACTCACTGCCCAAATGACAACCTAGCTTACTGTCAAACTCCTCCACAACCCACTGCACTAAAAGCCCAATAAAAAAACAAACGTACACCTAACCAAATCTCAACCCCTCCAACCCACTTCCCCACCCCAAAGCCCTCACCCCCCAATTATTGTCCAAACCAATCACTTTCAATTCCCTTTGTTACGTTCAGTTATCGTAATTTATTATGATGCAATTTGCGCAGAGACAAAGGGAGAGAAGTGCCCGGAATAATAAAGTCGCGTGATTAATTCCTAGCGGTGCCAAGGGGGAATTATGTCACCAATAGGCTTGCCCCCTTGTCAAACAAAGTCAAGTCTTGATTGTGCGTGTGCGTATTGGAACTAAGGGGCCCCCAATGGCTGACAGATAAAAAATGCAAGGCACGAGTGAGAAAACTTAATAATGTTTTGTTTGTTTGAGGTATAAAAATATTTTTCTGTGAACTGGTTCGTCGGGTGTTTAATCTGTCTAAACATGGTCTATAGTCTAATCTTATAGTCTAACATAATCTTATAGTCTAACATAATCTTATAGTCTTACATAATCTTATAGTCTAACATAATCTTATAGTCTTACATAATCTTATAGTCTTACATAATCTTATAGTCTAACATAATCTTATAGTCTAACATAATCTTATAGTCTTACATAATCTTATAGTCTAACATAATCTTATAGTCTTACATAATCTTATAGTCTAACATAATCTTATAGTCTAACATAATCTTATAGTCTAACATAATCTTATAGTCTTACATAATCTTATAGTCTAACATAATCTTATAGTCTAACATAATCTTATAGTCTAACATAATCTTATAGTCTAATATTATCTTATAGTCTCAACAAATTTTAATATTGTCTTATAGTCAAATGTAGTTATGTAATCAGATATATATATATATATATATATATATATATATATATATATATATATATATATTCAAATAGATTAATGGCTTCTAGAATCTTTATGTGCAAATTAACTAAATCTATGAGAATGTGTCCTTTTAAAGTCATCTTAGTATAATATATAATGTAATGTATAAAGTATAATGCTAGTTAAAAAATAACAAAGAAAATGAAATGATAATGCCATTATTCAAATAACAAAGAAAATGAAATGATAATGCCATTATTCAAATAACAAAGAAAATGAAATGATAATGCCATTATTCAAATAACACAGAAAATGAAATGATAATGCCATTATTCAAATAACAAAGAAAATGAAATGATAATGCCATTATTCAACTATTTTAATGATTAATACATAGAGGTTAACGTTCCCTATAGCCACATCCCCCCCTCTCCCTTACTCGCGTGCAAAGGGGGGAGGGGTGATGGTCATCTATCAGAACAAAGAAAACTGCGACAGTAAGTTAAACACGGGGAATAACACAAACAATAGGTCTTGACAGAGTTCTCTTTCCAAAGAGGAGTTTTGATTCCTGGCGCCCAACGAATCCAGTTTGCACTCGAAACCCGCAATGGTAACAGATGGCTCTCCTTTCTCCGAATCCAATTCGTTCTAGAAGCCGCTAAAGCCGACCAATGACCCTCGTTTCAAAGTCGTTAAGCAAAAGTCTCGTTGAAAGGTCCTAAGTTATGAAACGAAAGCCAGGAGAGAGCAACAGCGAGTCTCAAAGCAGATAGAACAGACCGACGGTGGTCAAACCTTGGTTCACATTGCGGCTCGCGTACAATTTATGAAATATATGTTATAAGGATTACTGGAAGATTTCCACGCCAGGTTTAATGACTCATAGTGCTTCAATGCGTCTCTGAACAATTTTTTAACTACAGATCTGATCACCCCTTGATAGACCCTCGTTCAGATTACCTTAGAAAGAGCTTATACTTAAAATGGCCTTTTAGAAAAAGAACTGCACCCAAACGGCTGCTTAGCAAGAGTGGTCAAATGATTTTGGCCATTATTTCTGTGGTTATTGTGAAATTAAGGGCTACAAAATAAAGCGAACACCTTGGTTGAGAAGCATCTTTTATCATGCTTACAATTGTTATGGTTAATAAAAATAAAAACTGATATTTAGTAGTTCGTATATTAGTTTAAAGCGTTTTTACTAGTAACAATTTATCTCAACACGATGCTGCAATTTACTCACTACGATATCGGTATCAAATGTGGATTATCAGACCGGATGTTGAGGACTATTGGACCGGCCACTGAGGACTATTGGAGCAGCTACTATTGGTCAAGTCACTGAGGACTATTGGACCGGTCACTGAGGACCATTGGACCGGCCACTGAAGAATATTGGACCGGCCACTGAGGACTATGGACCGTTCACTGAGGACTATTGGGCCGCCACTGAGGACTTTTGGACCTGCCACTAAAGACTTTTGGACCGGCCACTGATGACTATTGGACCGGCCACTGAGGACTATTGGAACGGCCAATGAGGAATATTGGACCGGTAACTGAGGACTTTTGGACCGGCCACTGAGGAATATTGGACCGGTCACTGAGGAATATTGGACCGGTCACTGAGGAATATTGGACCGGCCACTGAGGACTATTGGACGGGCTACGATTTGACAAGTCACTGAAGACTATTGCACCGGCCACTGAGGACCATTGGACCGACAACTGAGAATCATCGGACCGGCAACATGGCGCTATTGGACTGGCAATTGAGAACAAACGGACCGGCTAATCGGGGACTAATGGACCGGAAACTTAGGATTAGCGGATTGTTAAATTTTCCCTTTCCATAAATTTGACATGGCATCCATCTTATCTCTCCCCATGTTATGTAAATATCATCTGATCTCTCCTTATGTTATGTAAATATCACCTTATATCTCTCCCCATGTTATGTAAATATCACCTTATATCTCTCCCCATGTTATGTAAATATCATCTGATCTCTCCCTATGTTATGTAAATATCATCTGATCTCTCCCTATGTTATGTAAATATCATCTGATCTCTCCCTATGTTATGTAAATATCATCTGATCTCTCCCCATGTTATGTAAATATCACCTTATCTCTCTCCCCATGTGATGTAAATATCATCTGATCTCTCCCTATGTTATGTAAATATCATCTGATCTCTCCCTATGTTATGTAAATATCATCTGATCTCTCCCTATGTTATGTAAATATCATCTGATCTCTCCCCATGTTATGTAAATATCACCTTATCTCTCTCCCCATGTGATGTAAATATCATCTGATCTCTCCTCATGTTATGTAAATATCATCTGATCTCTCCTCATGTTATGTAAATATCACCTTATCTCTCTCCCCATGTGATGTAAATATCACCTGATCTCTCCTCATGTTATGTAAATATCACCTTATCTCTCTCCCCATGTGATGTAAATATCATCTGATCTCTCCCTATGTTATGTAAATATCATCTGATCTCTCCCTATGTTATGTAAATATCATCTGATCTCTCCCTATGTTATGTAAATATCATCTGATCTCTCCCCATGTTATGTAAATATCACCTTATCTCTCTCCCCATGTGATGTAAATATCATCTGATCTCTCCTCATGTTATGTAAATATCATCTGATCTCTCCCCATGTTATGTAAATATCACCTTATCTCTCTCCCCATGTGATGTAAATATCATCTGATCTCTCCTCATGTTATGTAAATATCATCTGATCTCTCCTCATGTTATGTAAATATCACCTTATCTCTCTCCCCATGTGATGTAAATATCACCTGATCTCTCCTCATGTTATGTAAATATCACCTTATCTCTCTCCCCATGTGATGTAAATATCATCTGATCTCTCCTCATGTTATGTAAATATCATCTGATCTCTCCTCATGTTATGTAAATATCATCTGATCTCTCCTCATGTTATGTAAATATCACCTTATCTCTCTCCCCATGTGATGTAAATATCACCTGATCTCTCCTCATGTTATGTAAATATCACCTTATCTCTCTCCCCATGTGATGTAAATATCATCTGATCTCTCCTCATGTTATGTAAATATCACCTTATCTCTCTCCCCATGTGATGTAAATATCATCTGATCTCTCCTCATGTTATGTAAATATCATCTGATCTCTCCTCATGTTATGTAAATATCACCTTATCTCTCTCCCCATGTGATGTAAATATCACCTGATCTCTCCTCATGTTATGTAAATATCATCTGATCTCTCCCCATGTGATGTAAATATCATCTGATCTCTCCCTATGTTATGTAAATATCACCTGATCTCTCCTCATGTTATGTAAATATCACCTTATCTCTCTCCCCATGTGATGTAAATATCATCTGATCTCTCCTCATGTTATGTAAATATCACCTTATCTCTCTCCCCATGTGATGTAAATATCATCTGATCTCTCCTCATGTTATGTAAATATCACCTTATCTCTCTCCCCATGTGATGTAAATATCACCTGATCTCTCCTCATGTTATGTAAATATCATCTGATCTCTCCCCATGTGATGTAAATATCATCTGATCTCTCCCTATGTTATGTAAATATCACCTGATCTCTCCTCATGTTATGTAAATATCACCTTATCTCTCTCCCCATGTGATGTAAATATCATCTGATCTCTCCTCATGTTATGTAAATATCACCTTATCTCTCTCCCCATGTGATGTAAATATCATCTGATCTCTCCTCATGTTATGTAAATATCACCTTATCTCTCTCCCCATGTGATGTAAATATCATCTGATCTCTCCTCATGTTATGTAAATATCACCTGATCTCTCCCCATGTTATGTAAATATCACCTGATATCTCCCCATGTTATGTAAATATCACCTGATATCTCCCCATGTGATGTAAATATCATCTGATCTCTCCTCATGTTATGTAAATATCACCTTATCTCTCTCCCCATGTGATGTAAATATCACCTTATCTCTCTCCCCATGTGATGTAAATATCACCTGATCTCTCCCCATGTTATGTAAATATCACCTGATCTCTCTCTGTCTCCCCCCCCATGTTGTTTATCCCCCCAACATTTTCAGCCCTGACCGCCACATCACTAAATTTGCATTTTGTTCCGTGCAGCCAAAAGTCTCGACCTATTAAATGATGCCCCCACCCACCAACCTCCTGGTTTTTCCAGATCCGCCCATGTAATGATGTGTATGTGATTTGTGTCATTTCTCAGCCCGGAAAACGTCATCTCTCTTTTCGTAATGTTACTATTTTTAGACCAGGTTTGGTAGAATATCGCAGCGACTTTAGGTTTTAAATTATTTTCGCTTAAATTTGTAACCGCGCTTCTGTCCGCTGAAAGTCCGCAAGGCTGTCTCAGATTAACGCAGACTTAAAGAGATATCTGCTGAGATTTGCGCTAACGCAAGAGTCAAATATTTGAAAAAAATATCTTAATGAAATAGTCCCGGCCGCCCGGCTGAATTGTCCGGATATTCCTAATAATAGATGCCATGAAATGATAAGACCTAATGAGATGACCCCTGTCAATCGGTGTACTGCCCGAATGAAATATGTTATGTTCTGATAGTGATGCAGGTACTGACTATTGGTATACATGTATTGCAGGCCCTAATGAAATATGCATTTTCTGATAGTGATGCAAGTACTGACCCAGTCTATCGGTGTACCACCCGAATGAAATATGCATGTACAGATAGTGATGCAGGTACTGACTATTGTTATACATGTATTGCAGGCCCTAATGAAATATGCATGTACAGATAGTTATGTAAGTACTGACTATTGGTATCCACGTCCCTCAGGCGAATGTCTAAATTGACAGACCTCAGCCATTGTTGTTTTTTTTTACTTTTGTTTTTTTCGCGTGACCACGACAGACAGAGAGAGATCACGACAGACAAGACCGTTAAGTTAATATACGGGATTTCAAAATGGCCCACTGCCCGGTATCCTATCAAAATGAAATTTTTCATACAGACTTTCGTCACCTAACAATGCATTCTATCAAAATTTCAGATCGATCGAATGTACTGTAATTAAATTAATGAGTTTTAGATTATCTCTATGTATCTCAATGTTTAAGCTAGTCTGTCACGCGGTGCGTATTATATTGACCTTTCTTTTATAATATTTGTCCCGATTTTGTTCCTTCCAAAAATGTGATGAAATGTAAATCAAGTGAATCTGTGTGATACGATAAAATAGTCAGGAAATACTTTTTAAAATAAATATCAATCGCGTCTCATATAAAAAAGATTTATAAAAAAAACAAAAACGTTAGTTTTTAAGGGTTTTTAAAATTATCAGAACTACTTGAACTGTAATTACATCGACACCTGGTCCAGCGACAACGGCTGCCTGGGAGTTAGGTATGATTGTAGCGTTGTATGTTGCACAGTGATAAGCTGATCCCCACATTTACTCAGTTTTATGTGTGTGTGCGTGTGTGTGACTTTATGTCTATGTGACTGTGAGTCTATGTGTATGTGGTTATGTGGATGTGTGTGTAAGTCGCTATGTGTTGGTATTTGTGTCTGTCTAGCTTTGCGCATTTTGCCATGTGTGTGATTATGGTTGTGTGTATGTGGCGGTGTGTGTATTTGAGTGGATGTGTTTATGTGGTTGTGTGAGCGTATTTGACTGTATGTGGCTGTGCTCTTATGTGGCTTCGTGTGTTTGGGTGCTTGTGTTTGGGTGCTTGTGTTTGGGTGCTTGTGTTTGGGTGCTTGTGTTTGGAAGCTTGTGTTTGGGTGCTTGTGTTTGGGGGTGAGATGCTGGGTGCGTGTAGCTTTATGTGTATCTGAATGTGTAGCTGTATGTGTAGCTGTATGTGTAGCTGTATGTGTAGCTAGCTGTATGTGTAGCTGTATGTGTAGCTGTATGTGTAGCTGTATGCGTAGCTAGCTGTATGTGTAGCTGTATGTGTAGCTGTATGTGTAGCTGTATGTGTAGCTGTATGTGTAGCTGTATGTGTAGCTGTATGTGTAGCTGTATGTGTAGCTGTATGTGTAGCTAGCTGTATGAGTAGATGTATGTGTAGCTAGCTTTATGTGTAGCTAAATGTGTAGCTGCATGTGTAGCTAGCTGCATGTGTAGCTGTATGTGTAGCTGAATGTGTAGCAGTATGTGTAGCTAGCTGTATATGTAGCTCAATGTGTAGCTGTATGTGTAGCTAGCTGTATCTGTAGCTGTATGTGTAGCTGTATGTGTAGCTGAATGTGTAGCTAAGCGTATGTATAGCTAGCAGTATGTGTAGCTGAATGTGTAGCTGTATGTGTAGCTGTATGTGTAGCTATATGTGTATCGGTATGTGTAGGTGAATGTTTAAATGCATGTGTAGCCTTATGTGTAGCTGTGTGTAAAGCTGTATGTGTAGTTGTATGTGTAGCTGAATGTGAAGCTGAATGTGTGGTTTAAATCTACTTAGGTTCGTGTCTACAGGCGTGCATGTGTGAGTGAACCCACGCGAGGAACAAACGAAGACTCTTGCAATTAAATATTGATACCACTTGGGGATATCCGTGTTCAAATCTCAGTCTTTTACCAACAGATCTCAGCTTAAGGACATAATCATAGAGGACAAACATTTCGGGGTTATGTTAACAACGTTTGGGTAATTTACTAGTACTACAGCCCCACTATAAAGTTGTTCGTTTATTAAAAAAATAAAGTTTTACGTCCATTTATTCCTATAGTTAAGTGAATTTTCAATGTTCGAGTAATTTCGTGGACGACGTAATTTGTGATATTAAAAATCCGAAAAGAGGTCCTTAAAATAAAATATTTTTAAAAGATGCAGTAATATAAAAAAAAATCAACAAAAAAATCATTAAATTGTTATTTTTTCTTTAATGAGAGTGTAAAAAGATGATACATTGTCGTTGTCATGTGTAGCATCTACAGGTCACACTTTCATGTTGAATGGTAAGTTCTACCACAGTTGTAGACCACAGCTGCCCTCCGGCGTTTCTCGGATATCCGATCTGCCAGCGTCCTGTGAGATGGATTATAGTCTAATAAACCGAGGTATATACACCACAACAACAAGTCCATCATCCTGCCCGAGGACGGCGCGAGTCCGGGGTTGATCTACGAGGTTAAATGCGGTCGCCCAGAAGCCGGCGTAAGGTTTTGCTCCGAGATTTCAATGCCGCTACATCTTCGGGTGGTCCTAATAACTTTCGATTTTTTTTGCTATGGACGACCCCCCCCCCACCCCGACCGGCCATGATTCCGAAAAGACGGTGAGGGTTGGGGAATGAAGAAATTCCAGACGGCACGAGTTAAGTCTTAGAAACGTAATGAAGTCACAGACGCGGACGAAATAATAGATGGAGAGACGCAAAGAAATGTGTATCGGGGCATCGTGTGGCGGATGTATGGATAACATGGGGGTTTGATGATACAAGCGCATGACTTGAATCCCAAACGTGCAACGGCCACACGCACACGATTTGAGGACGTAGATTAAGGAATGCGCAAGGCAATGAATAGACTCAGTTATAAATAAGCTGGAGGAAAGGCCATCTAATGAGAGGAAATCTCCTGCAACCACGGTGGGCAACTGTAGAATAAGGGACTTAAAGCAACCGAACACCTTTTTTAACCTTGACATAAAACAACATGGCCTCTTAATAAACAGTAAGATATAATATCCCAACACCCAATTATACATTCACAGGCCCAATTCACAGTTCACGGCCCCACTTCAACATTCACAGGCCCAATTCACTGTTCACGGCCCCATTTCAAAATTCACAGGCCCAATTCACTGTTCACGGCCCCATTTCAACATTAACAGGCCCAATTCAACAGTCACAGTCCCAATTCAAAATTCACAGGCTCAGTTTAACATTCACATGCCCAATGTAACATTCACAGGCCCAATTTCCTGGTTGACAGGCCCAATTTTGACATTTACAGGCCAAATGCAAACATTCACAGACACAAAGTCCCCAATGATAGGCACCAAATCACAATTCCCCACCCATATTCTACATGTCGCAAATCCATGTTTAAACTTCACTTGACGAAGACATCACTATCTCATCATTGACTTAACACAAATCTTATTTTACCCTTTTCTGGAATAATTGTTTTTACACATTAATAAAAATTAAACACGTTTCTTACAACAGATTATTCCCCCCATTACATCTTCGATCCTCTGCAGCCCTTCCCAGGGACACCATCATTTGAACCCCATCCTGGGGTTTTCCATCGTCTGACCCCCTTGCTTTACGATCAGACCCCACTGTTGTTTCTATACGGCTTGTTCCATAACCCCGAAGTGGCTATTCAACATGTAGGATGTGCGTGACCGGCCAGTTTTCGCCCGTGTTTCTACCTCACCCCAGCGACCAAATAACATAAACTCGTGTTGGGACGTCGGCAACGGCAGATCGTGTAACATGGGAAAACAGAGAGATGTTAGAACTTAGGATAAGTTAATGGTGCTGGTATGGCAAACAGAGAGATGTTAGAACTTAGGATAAGTTAATGGTGCTGGTATGGCAAACAGAGAGATGTGAGAACTTAGGATAAGTTAATGGTGTTAGTATGGCTTATGAACGAACGGGCTATAGAACGAGTATATACGGCATTTTTAATTAGAAATGTTGGAGAAGGGATCGAGTACTCTGAGGCAGGCCGGAAAAGAAAGGAGGGCGATTGAAATATGAATATTTGTGTTTCATTGACCACTTTTTCAAATGCTGCTTTTAACGAATCTAAAAACCAACCGAAATCTGTCAGATATTCACTGGGGACCAAATATAGGGGAAATCTTTCAGATATCTACTGTCGATCAAAGATAATGGTAAATCTTTTTGATATTCACTATGGACCACAGATAAGCGAAATCTTTCAGATATCCACTGTGGACCGAAGTTACTAATAGGAACCAAAGATAAAGGGAAATATGTCAAATATCTACCGGGAAACAAATTATTTAAGTAGAAGTCTTTCAGATTTGAAACATCCATCAAACTTATGTGGAAATATACCATATATCTAAATCAACCTTAACATGATGGCATATGGGTTGAAGAGGAATATGACGTTTCGTCTTTAGTAGTCATAATGGCAATGCGCCTCTATGAATAAAACTGATGGAAAAGAACCTTTCAAGTATCTGAAAATATATTCTATGTGTAATATCTTATAGTAGATACGACCCGTGGCGGAGCATACGCCGCAGACTTGCTCATCATAGATAGTGCAAAGAATGGGGGGGGGTGGGGGGTGTGAGTGAACGGACACAAACAGCAGCACGAAGTAATGAACAACAAAAAGAGAGTAAGCGTGGAGACACTTCGGTTGTTGATACCTGCCCCCCCCCTCCAGCCTTTACTACCAACCCTTGCCAACCATAAACTCTGATTTTCGCAAAAAAGGAATAAATAACGGTAAAAAAGGATTTTAAAAAACACGTTTTTATAAGTGTACTAAGAAGAAGAAAATAATTTAAAACGTATACCTTCAAGTACTTTGATTTAATATGACTAAAAACGTGGGGCGGGTGTTTGGTATAAAAATTAAAGATTTATAATTTAGAAGGAAAAAGATAGAGCTATAAGTGAGAGAATGAGTGAACTGCATATGTAAAACCTCATAAGCGCCCGCCCCACGTTTTTAGTCATATTAAATCAAAGTACTTGAAAGTATAAGTTTTAAATTATTTTCTTCTATTTAGTCCACTAATAAAAACGTGTTTTTTTAAAAATCTTTCTTTTACCTCTATTTATTTTACCAAACACCTCATCAGCACTCACCCAACGTTTTAATACCACGGCGATGAGGTCACGCGGTGAACTCCGCACGTTAAATCTAACAACGGCAGACTGATGCAGATGCTTATATTGAGATAAACTAAAAATGAGTTAATTTAATTACGGTACATTCAATCGATCTGAAATTTTGATACAATGTATTGTCATCCAAGATCTATTTGTGGTAAAATTAGGACCATCAGAAGTGGTCTAATTTTACGTTGGCAAATTTGAAAAATTGCGGACAGACGGACAGACACGAGAGCAAGTTATTAAAACCTGGTAAAAAAAGAATGGGCAGAAACAAACATTTTTAATTTTAAAAAAATGTTTCCACTGGGGCCTGAAACCCAGGACTCACAGTGTGCAAGGCGGACGTGACAACCAGTACACTACGTATAACATGTTATTGAATTCTGTGAAGGAACAACCCAAATTAGTGCAAGAAAAACAGTTGCCCCCACCCCCTTTTTTTCTCTTCATCGCTCTACGCTTGCCAACAGTGATCGGCCGACCCCAGTGAGGGTCATTTTCATGCTCATTTGCACATGGTCGTTTAAGAGAAATATATATAATGTAGATGGAAATATTTGTAAAAAAATATTGTCTATGCTAATATCCAATATGGAATTATTTCGGAAAATCATTTCTATTTATAGCTAACATTGAACTATTTCTAAGAATCCAGGAAAGCTAATCTTTTGTGCGTCGTATTCATCTGCGTTTTTCGTCTGTAAAATTCGGCATGAAAAGGATCAAATTCTTCCGGATTTTGTCTATAGCTTATCCCGTGTGCACTGGGATCTGAAACAGAAAAACTGACATTTGGATTACAGAGATCCGTCCCGAAACGCTAATGGTAAACTCCTACACGGTTATTTTCTATTTAACGCCACATGGACTCGCCAGTCTTACTGTGAAGGTCTGGCATTGTTTCAGGTCTAGAAATAACGTTGGTTGGCAGTTGTAAATGAATTAAAAGTGACGAGGACGGCCCGAGGGATTAAAGTACTAAATGTATTAAAAAGTAATCTTGTCGGAATTTCAATTTGTTGTGATAGCTGTTTAATGTTCGCGCTTCAGATGCCGGCTTTGATTTTTTAGGAATTTCTATTCACATTTACACTCGGGGTGGTATTGATTCACGTTCCACGAGGACATGGTCGAGCGCTGAAGAAATTATTAAACCCAGCGATGTTGTCATCTTTAAATGGGGCTTGTGATGATGTGTATGTGTGTGTGGGAATATGTATTGTAAGGATGAGTGTGGAGAGGGATAAATATTCTTGTAATGGTGTTTAAAGGAGGAATAGGATCTACAATAATGTGTGCTGGAGCAATAGAGCTTCGAATGATTCATGTTTAAGATGAATACGGATTGCAATCACGTGTGTGAGAAGAAATAGGACGTATAATGATGTGAGTGTGTGTGTGTTTCTGGGGGGGGGGCTGGGTTTGTTATGAAGTGTGTGAGAGTAAATAGGGCGCGCAATGATTTAAAGGCCCCAAGACATTTGCGTTTCAAGGATGGAACAAACTTTTGGGCACAGATCAAAGTTTGTTGCCATTATAAAGGCGGAAGGGATTGTTTACAAATTAAATATTGTAGAGATGAATGTTGGGGAAGTTAAGTTAAATAGATTTTTTGAATCATGCAAGTTTTCAATTATTAGTGTACCTGGAAATTTATGTTTATGAATATATTTAGAGCGTTTAATGTTACTGTAAGTAGCGATATTGGTAGAAATGTTTATCAAAACAAAGGCAAAGGTTAAAGTTCATCCACGAATGAGGTCACGTCTCCGGACATGAGCGGGGTCATGAATTAATGAAGACATCAAATGGGAGGCACATAATTTGCGAGAAATTATTCAAGATGGTGAGAAAGTGAGGGAAGGTGGAAACAAAAAACGAATTAGCGTGATGACATCATGTACCCCCCCTCCCCAATGCTAACTTAACCGCCTTTCCTTTCTTTGAGAAAACTTTTGTTCCAATCTGTACGTGCGGTAGTTCATGGGTACCTACGTGTTTGAGAGACAGAAGTCATGGAAGGTAAGCTGTAGAGCAGATCCCGGTAAGATAAGTTTTACACCGTGATACTCCATGATACCACGCGATACTCCATCATACACCGCCATACACCCTCATACACCGCCATACACCCTCATACACCGCCATACACCCTCATACACCGCCATGCACCCTCAAATAGTGCCACATTTTAAATACAAAGTCCATAGCGATAGAATATTGTATGTGCATAAGTTAAGAAAAATTGTCCTGGTTCTGGAAGAGTATTTTTTGCATATGCGGACATAAACCAATGTTACATATTCCGACATAAACATATGCTACACATTGCATCAAACCATTGTTTGATATGCCAAAATAAACCAATGTGATATGTTCCGATAAAAAAGTGACACAAAACTGCATTCTAAAACTCTATTTAAATGTGACATATTTTTAACGCAATTTCCTTTGGAAAAATTGCGTTTATAGATTCGAAATGTCTGTCAAGCTTGACAATGCAACTCCCCTTGAACCATAACAGATGGTTTGGGTCTTTTGCAAATATGTTAAGGAGATCCCAAGGATGTGCAACGGCAAAACAAATACCGAAAAGGTTTACTGGATTTCCTGGAAAATCCAAAAATAACCGAAAAAATATCATTACTTTGTCAATTTCTTGCCAGCCATAACATCTATCTGGTTGAAACAAACGTGAAACAATAGCTAATAATATTTAGAACAATGTTGAAGAAGGAATTTTTCAAAAATGTGTACTCTTTCGACCCACGCAATTTTAGAAGAAATTTTTTAAAGCAAATTTTTTGGTTAATTTCAAAGTTATTGATTTGAAATGACTTTTAATGTAATCTAGAATGATAGTTAATGGGGTTTTCCTGCTTTGTGAATGCTTATGTTAGATTGTTGCGTGGTGCGCATTATATTGACACATTCTTGGTGTGATGTAGCGTGAGGGGATATGACGTTATTTTTTGTTTACTTTCAGAATTACTGACTTGAAATGACTTTTAATGTAATCTAGAATGATTTCCCTTGAATAAAAAAAATCAGAAATTCTTTGTTGGAAATTGCGTTTAAATACTCATTCGAGTTTTTATTACTTGTTTTGTTTTATTTCTCTCATGCTAAAACTTCCGATTAAAAGCCTTCGAAAGATATGGAGATGCTAGAATTTCATTGAAACAATTTTCACTTATCAAAGTCCATAGAAAATTAAAATGCGCTTTCATAGTTGCTATGCCAATTAAAAATTATTTATTCCTAATCCCGTATGATATCAGAAATTGTTCCAACAAATTTTCTAAAACTTTCTGCGCGTCCGTAAATAGAATTTCAAAACTATTTTCGGCTGTAGCCTGGATGGACATTGAACCTCAACATTGGAATTCATACCCACGTCTGCTCTTAATACCTCCGCAGGCGTGATAGCCGCTTGAAGCCTTTATAACTGAACAGCTGCAGTGAAGAAAGAAAAAAATAAAAATAAATGCCATTGGCATTTTTGTGAGGCCCGAACCCAAACTTGTTTGCGACAATGGGAAATGAGATGTAAAGAGGGCTCAATTAGTTTGACAAGAGATCAAATCTCTGCAATTTTGAGTAGAGCGATGCGGGGATATGATGAAGAGCTGCCGTTTCATAGGGCGCCAACGATGAAAATGGACGGGGCGGTGAGTGGGGGTGGGGGCGGATTGAAGGGTCAGTTGCACTAAGTGAGGTGTGGAAGAGCGGCACTCTAGTGAGTGGATTCTGCCATTTGACAACGCCTGTTGACGCTGTCAATTATTCAAAGGGCTGGAATGAATATAAATGACAATATTTGTTCTACACCCCCCAGACAATGGCGCACCATCGCACTTATCGGTACCGTTATTCTCTCTCCCACTCAACTATACATTTTTTTGGGTCAAGTATGAGGATATTGACCGATATTGGTGGAGTTATGGCTCGAGATGTCTCATTGATGGATGCCCAGGTCCAGTCAATTATTTCAGCCCCTGTCTTGTCAATGATTCATGTCATTGTCCTATTCATTCATTAAACCCGGCGCTAAGTCTTAGGTCTCCATGGTGGCTGGGTACTAAACCATTGGTTGGAGAGTTTGTATTGTTTTCATTGATTGGTTCGCGGGCATGCGCAGTTCCGGGTTATGTTTTAATTAAATCTGCGGCCGGTCCACTGAATTGTAGATTGTTCATTTTTGTTGTTGCCGTTTAGTTGTCTAAGACGGAGCTGAATTTGTTCCGTAGCTCTAAATGTGTGTGAAAGTCAAGGGCGATCCCACACCCTAACAAACAATAGACAGGAAGATAAACACACACCATTAGTTAATGGCGATCCAAGAATGAATCTCTTATCTGTGCCAATTATTAGGCACGTAGAGAAACTCTATTTGGAGATATTGCTCTAAGCATCATGTGACGTAGGCTTCAATAGACGTTGTTGAAAATTTGGCTTCAGTAACTTACTTTAAGATTGTTTCGGATACATGCAGTTTTATAATATTTAAATTGAGAGTGTTTTTTTTACATTATGATTTTCAGTGGTAACTCTTTTTTTTTAGAGATCTTAAAGGTATTGATTAAAATATGTTTATTTAGAAGATAATTACTTACTATTTTCCTTTAAAAAATTACTTTTGGGGCCAACTAAAATAGTGCAATAGGCAATAATCTGGACCAGTATATATATATATATATATATATATATATATATATATATATATATATACTAGCATATAACCCGTCAAAAATGACGGAAGTTTTCAGCTGAAATCTATTTATTTTGAAATATATATATATATATATATATATATAAATATATATATATATATATATATATATATATATATATATACACACATACATATAAAACTATTAATTCAGGTTTCATAATTAAAAATAAATTATGCAGAAATGATTCGATCTCTATAATACTGTCTCTGATTTTATTTCTTACATTTTCTGTCAAAATCGCATTTTTAACGTGTATTCATAATAATTCATATACAAAAATACAGACAACAATTTTCACAAAGTCGATCCTTCCACATCGTTTTCCCCCCATCTACAATCGTTATCGTATATCTCGACTATGTCGTAAGATTATGATGGATCTATTCTATTCGACAACTACTGGTACACATAATGACCCACATTGGTGTGGTAGAATTAAAGGTCACCCCGCCCCGACTCCGCCCAAAACAAGAAAACAAGGAGCTTTCTAGCATGAGCCAAAACGGCGCTCCGATTCTTTAAATAGGGGGTAGTAGGGCTATCATACTATTGGCATGATACTAGTGGCAAGACATTGCTGGCATGATACTAGAAACATGATATTGGGGGCATGATACTAGTGAGAAGATAATGGTGGCATGATACTAGGGACATGATATTGGGGGCATGATACTAGGGACAAGATATTGATGGCATGATACTAGGGACATGATATTGGGGGCATGATACTAGGGACAAGATATTGATGGCATGATACTAGGGACAAGATATTGGTGGCATGATACTAGGGACATGATATTGGTGGCATGATACTAGGGACATGATATTGGGGGCGTGATACTAGGGACATGATATTAGTGGCATGATGCTAGGGACATGATAATGGTGGCATGATACTAGGGACAAGATATTGGGGGCGTGATACTATTGACAAGATATTGGGGGCATGATACTAGGGACAAGATATTGGGGGCGTGATACTAGGGACATGATATTAGTGGCATGATACTAGGGACATGATAATGGTGGCATGATACTAGGGACAAGATATTGGGGGCGTGATACTAGGGACATGATATTGGGGGCATGATACTAGGGACAAGATATTGGTGGCATGATACTAGGGACATGATATTAGTGGCATGATACTAGGGACAAGATATTGGTGGCATGATACTAGGGACATGATATTAGTGGCATGATACTAGGGACATGATATTGGTGGCATGATACTAGGGACAAGATATTGGTGGCATGATACTAGGGACATGATATTGGGGGCGTGATACTAGGGACATGATATTAGTGGCATGATACTAGGGACATGATATTGGGGGCATGATACTATTGACAAGATATTGGGGGCATGATACTAGGGACAAGATATTGGTGGCATGATACTAGGGACATGATATTGGGGGCATGATACTAGGGACAAGATATTAGTGGCATGATACTAGGGACAAGATATTGGTGGCATGATACTAGGGACATGATATTGGTGGCATGATATTAGGGACAAGATATTGATGGCATGATACTAGGGACAAGATATTGGTGGCATGATACTAGGGACATGATATTGGTGGCATGATACTAGGGACAAGATATTGGTGGCATGATACTAGGGACAAGATATTGGTGGCATGATACTAGAAACATGATATTGGGGGCATGATACTAGGGACAAGATATTGATGGCATGATACTAGGGACAAGATATTGGTGGCATGATACTAGGGACAAGATATTGATGGCATGATACTAGGGACAAGATATTGGTGGCATGATACTATTGACAAGATATTGGTGGCATGATACTAGGGACAAGATATTGGTGGCATGATACTAGGGACAAGATATTGATGGCATGATACTAGGGACAAGATATTGGTGGCATGATACTAGGGACAATATATTGATGGCATGATACTAGTGACAAGATATTGGGGGGCGTGATACTATTGACAAGATATTGGTGGCATGATACTAGGGACAAGATATTGGTGGCATGATACTAGGGACATGATATTGGTGGCATGATACTATTGACAAGATATTGGTGGCATGATACTAGGGACATGATATTAGTGGCATGATACTATTGACATGATATTGGTGGCATGATACTATTGACATGATATTGGTGGCATGATACTAGTGACATGATATTGGTGGCATGATACTAGTGACAAGATATTGGTGGCATGATACTAGGGACCAGATATTGGTGGCATGATACTAGGGACATGATATTTGGGGGCGTGATACTAGGGACAAGATATTGGTGGCATGATACTAGGGACAAGATATTGGTGGCATGATACTAGTGAAAAGATATTGGTGGCATGATACTATTGACAAGATATTGGTGGCATGATACTAGGGACAAGATATTGGTGGCATGATACTATTGACAAGATTTTAGTGGCATGATACTAGGGACAAGATATTGGTGGCATGATACTATTGACAAGATATTGGTGGCATGATACTATTGACAAGATATTAGTGGCATGATACTAGGGACAAGATATTGGTGGCATGATACTATTGACAAGATATTGGTGGCATGATACTAGGGACAAGATATTGGTGGCATGATACTAGTGACAATATATTGGTGGCATGATACTAGTGACAATATATTGGTGGCATGATACTAGTGACAATATATTGGTGGCATGATACTAGGGACAAGATATTGGTGGCATGATACTAGTGACAATATATTGGTGGCATGATACTATTGACAAGATATTGGTGGCATGATACTATTAACAAGATATTGGTGGCATGATACTAGTGACAATATATTGGTGGCATGATACTAGTGACAATATATTGGTGGCATGATACTAGTGACAATATATTGGTGGCATGATACTAGGGACAAGATATTGGTGGCATGATACTAGGGACATGATATTGGTGGCATGATACTATTGACAAGATATTGGTGGCATGATACTAGGGACATGATATTAGTGGCATGATACTATTGACATGATATTGGTGGCATGATACTATTGACATGATATTGGTGGCATGATACTAGTGACATGATATTGGTGGCATGATACTAGGGACAAGATATTGGTGGCATGATACTAGGGACCAGATATTGGTGGCATGATACTAGGGACATGATATTGGGGGGCGTGATACTAGGGACAAGATATTGGTGGCATGATACTAGGGACACGATATTGGTGGCATGATACTAGTGACAAGATATTGGTGGCATGATACTATTGACAAGATATTGGTGGCATGATACTAGGGACAAGATATTGGTGGCATGATACTATTGACAAGATTTTAGTGGCATGATACTAGGGACAAGATATTGGTGGCATGATACTATTGACAAGATATTGGTGGCATGATACTATTGACAAGATATTAGTGGCATGATACTAGGGACAAGATATTGGTGGCATGATACTATTGACAAGATATTGGTGGCATGATACTAGGGACAAGATATTGGTGGCATGATGCTAGTGACAATATATTGGTGGCATGATACTAGTGACAATATATTGGTGGCATGATACTAGTGACAATATATTGGTGGCATGATACTATTGACAATATATTGGTGGCATGATACTAGTGACAATATATTGGTGGCATGATACTAGTGACAATATATTGGTGGCATGATACTAGGGACAATATATTGGTGGCATGATACTAGGGACAAGATATTGGTGGCATGATACTAGGGACAATATATTGATGGCATGATACTAGTGACAATATATTGGTGGCATGATACTATTGACAAGATATTGGTGGCATGATACTAGGGACAAGATATTGGTGGCATGATACTAGGGACAATATATTGATGGCATGATACTAGTGACAATATATTGGTGGCATGATACTAGTGACAAGATATTGGGGTGCGTGATACTAGGGACATGATATTAGTGGCATGATACTAGGTACATGATATTAGTGGCATGATACTAGGGACATGATATTAGTGGCATGATACTAGGGACATGATGTTAGTGGCATGATACTAGGGACATGATATTAGTGGCATGATACTAGGGACAAGATATTGGTGGCATGATACTAGGGACATGATATTAGTGGCATGATACTAGGGACATGATATTAGTGGCATGATACTAGGGACAAGATATTGGTGGCATGATACTATTGACATGATATTGGGGGCGTGATACTAGGGACATGATATTAGTGGCATGATACTACGGGCATAATATTAGTGGCATGTTACGAGTGACATGATAATAGTGAAACGAGACACTTTGCATGATAATAGTGTGGTTGTATTATGTGACTCATGTTGGTAACCAAGTAATATTGGCATGACACTAGTGTCATGATATTGATAACATGACAATGGTGGGGTGATCCTAGAGGAATAATTTCTCGCGTATCCCAATACGATATCTCTACCCTTCCTGTTATTTACATAAGTCCCTGGACCCCCGATTTCCACTGAAAGATCCCAACTACCACAGAAAGGCGCCGACTCACCCCCCCACATCACACACGCAAAGACCCAGAAGCCCACATAAAAATAACCAGGTCATTCTATCATATTCCAAGCAGAGAGAATCAAAGACACAGATTGTAGTGAACCACAAGTTGGTCTGCGTTATCATTTAAACAGATTTCGTTTACAGTCTATCGAGCTGTTAGGTTAAAACAATATCAACAGATCACCATTGTGTTTCCTTCCTTGACTGTAACTAGGGAACCGTGCCGTCATAAAACATCAGGTTACCCACAATTAGGGACGTGCATTGATTTTCAGATACTTTTGTGATTCCATCTATTAGGGCCGTACAGTGAGTGATCTTGTGGTACTTTGCTGTTACCCACTAGTTGGCCCAAACAATTTTATGGTCATCCTTCACTATGGTGTGACAAGGCATGAGGTCTGATAATAATAATAACAACCCCCTTTTTCAGAAAATGGCGGCCTGTGGGGCAGGTGAAGTAGCGTTCACAAGTTTCATTGAGCCACCACTAACGAGCAAGGTGTGGCCAGCACAATACCCCAGGGACCTTGACAGCACCGAGGCTCGAACTCGTGACTCTCTTTTGCCTCGGTTCGACAGTCCAGTGCGCTACCGCTAGACCACCACTGATGTCACCCAATAATAATAATGTAATAATAATTTGTTAAAGTGCCATTCTATTGAAATTCAATCGCTTGTCAAACCGTTTCCAGTAAAATCGAACACAGCGTCACCCTGCAACTCACTCCGTTGACTATCGACTTTACTGATTCATCTCCAGGTAAGGGAAAAACAACGAAAACACCTGCTGAAAACTGCGTGTCCAGTTCTGAATATCTTTGTCTCACAAGTAACCATGGCAACATACATCTCGGTTTAATAAAACAGCGGTCTTTGTCTAGACTTAAGTTACCCACACCACACCTCACCCAGACACGCACACACCAACACGGTAAAAAAATGTTGTCCAAAGATAAAAGAAAGGGAATAATCTAACACTGACGACATCAGATAAAAGAATTCTCATTCCGGCGGAGACATGGCGGGGAACCGTGGTCAAGCTGCATGCGCGCTCGGCTGGCGTACTGATAATCACGAATTCGAGTCTCCGTGAAGTAGGGACCTGTTGTCGTGGCTCAAGGGCGTAGCCAAGTCCACCCGGCTTTGACGTCAGTCAGGGGAAAGGCAAAATGGAGCCATGTACCATAATGGTAAAAACAAACATTGATCATTGACATTGAAATAAATAGAAGAAGTTGTAACATTTTTTAAATATAGATATAAACGACTCTAACAGATAAGTAGACCAAGTCCATCGGACTAGGTGGACTAGATTCGACTAAAAATCTACTTATTTTTATGTGTGTGTGTGTGGGGGGGTGGTGGTTAGGGGGGCGTTAGAAACGCCACCCTCTGTATTGCTACCATACTTGCAAACGCGTCGATTCATTGCGGGTGCTTATGAGGGACTCTTTTGTTTACCATCTCGGGTTGTGTCTATTTAGAAACGAGCTCTTAAATCAGGACTCTTTTGTTTACCATCTCGGGTTGTGTCTATTTAGAAACGAGCTCTTAAATCAGGACTCTTTTGTTTACCATCTCGGGTCGTGTCTATTTAGAAACGAGCTCTTAAATCAGGACTCTTTTGTTTACCATCTCGGGTTGTGTCTATTTAGAAACGAGCTCTTAAATCAGGACTCTTTTGTTTACCATCTCGGGTTGTGTCTATTTAGAAACGAGCTCTTAAATCAGGACTCTTTTGTTTACCATCTCGGGTTGTGTCTATTTAGAAACGAGCCCATAAATCAGGACTCTTTTGTTTACCATCTCGGGTTGTGTCTATTTAGAAACGAGCCCATAAATCAGGACTCTTTTGTTTACCATCTCGGGTTGTGTCTATTTAGAAACGAGCCCAAAAATCAGGACTCTTTTGTTTACCATCTCGGGTTGTGTCTATTTAGAAACGAGCCCATAAATCAGGACTCTTTTGTTTACCATCTCGGGTTGTGTCTATTTAGAAACGAGCCCATAAATCAGGACTCTTTTGTTTACCATCTCGGGTTGTGTCTATTTCGAAACGAGCTCTTAAATCAGGACTCTTTTGTTTACCATCTCGGGTTGTGTCTATTTAGAAACGAGCCCATCAATCAGGATTGTCCTGTCGTTTCACGTCTAATCTAGAATGTCTAGTAATTGGTATATTTTTAAAAAAAAATGGGAATGGCTGATGAGTGTCTTGTAATTTATATCTAATTAGCTTTGTTTTGTTTGTTGCTGTTGTTTTTTGTGTTGTAAATTAAAATCATTATTCTTGTGAATTTATAGCTTATTTGTCTGTCTGCTGTAAAGCACAGTTAACAATTATCTGTTTGAGGAGCGGGTTTATTCATGAATCATTGGCGCCAAAGTGTTTTTTGTTTATGTATGGATAATAAATGTACATTGACGATAATGGACGACGTTTCTTGGCAAAAAATTTCTTCATGAATAGATGCTTCCTAAAAAGTATTTTTTCGTTGCAAATACACTGAACTAACTTTCCATATTTATGTGCAGTTTAGATATTAAAATAATTAATTTCAAATGTACATAGTACTCTTAAATTAAAAATAGTATGGCCTTTCCTCTTCTGTTCACCACTCTAATCACTTCTATGCTCCCCTCTCTCTCCCTATCTCTGTCACACTCTCTCTGTCTCCCTTTCTGTCTCTCTCTCTTTCCCCCCCTCTCTCTCATTCTCTGTCGCTCTCTCTCACTCTCTCCATTATAATAAAACTATATAATTTGCAATTGTCACGCAAGTCAGTCAGTCTGTCCTGACTATCCTGACGCTACTAATTTTAGAAAGCAGGGAAAACCAAATTACGGCACCAAAGCATCAAAAGGTGTGCAAATTAAATATGCACTGTAAAAAAAATAATTATATGACGTAATTGTTTTCGCTCATATTTTAATTTTCGAAAAGGGAACATTGTAAAAAGAGAATTAGATGATGGTTAATTATAAAATAAAGTAAAAAAGGGGGCGCCGTAGGCGCCCTGCAACCCCTATTATAAAATACTTTGTGTACATTTCAGAAAGTTTAATATTTCGTATTTATCAAACAAGGACAAGTTAGTTGGGCTTTTGAAAAAGGTCGGCGCCGTAGGCGCCCTAAAAAAAGTTCATTTTTTATAAAATAAATAGATTTCAGCTGAAACGTCCGTCATTTTTGGCGGGTGTACGCTAGTATATATATATATATATATATATGTAGGTATGTGTGTGTGTGTTTATATGTAAAGAATAGTGTATGACATGTAAGCCTGACCATGCCATACTTATTTTAAACAACATACTTATAATAATGTTCCCTGGCAATTCTTCGTCTTACAAGCTGATGATATCTACCATTGGAAGGGTGTCTATAGATTTATCACACCGTCTGAAATCTTCCCTGATGTAGAAAATGGATTTTTTTTTGTTTCCCTATTGCTTTTAGAAGTGTTATGACGACCCCTCCCTCCCACCGCTATCCCCCTTAAGACCAAATGTCGGACCACAGAACGTCTGGGCTTCTGACTATTTTTCATTAGTAAAATAAATCTGGGAATAGATTTTTAAATTATTTTTTTTGTTTACTTCTTTTTCTCTCTATCTCTTTAAGCTTATTCTTTTATTTCAAAAGTTTTCTAGTACGTGTCTTGAGTTTGTTTTGTCGCGGTCTAAAGGGAGTACTGGCCTTACCCCTCCCCCCGACTTCGCTCCATCCCCCAATGACTACCACCCTCAACTAAACTCCACTACCCTCCACTAAACTCCACCACCCTTCACTAAACTCCAACACCCTCCACTAAACTCCACCACCCTCCACTAAACTCCAACACCCTCCACTAAACTCCAACACCCTCCACTAAACTCCACCACCCTCCACTAAACTCCAACACCCTCCACTAAACTCCAACACCCTCCACTAAACTCCACCACCCTCCACTAAACTCCAACACCCTCCACTAAACTCCAACACCCTCCACTAAACTCCACCAACCTCCACTAAACTCCACCACCCTCCACTAAACTCCACCACCCTCCAATAAACTCCAACACCCTCCACTAAACTCCAACACCCTCCACTAAACTCCAACACCCTCCACTAAACTCCAACACCCTCCACTAAACTCCAAAACCCTCCACTAAACTCCAACACCCTCCACTAAACTCCACCACCCACCACTAAACTCCACCACCCTCCACTAAACTCCAACACCCTCCACTAAACTCCAACACCCACCACTAAACTCCACCACCCTCCACTAAACTCCACCAACCTCCACTAAACTCCACCACCCTCCACTAAACTCCACCAACCTCCACTAAACTCCAACACCCACCACTAAACTCCACCACCCTCCACTAAACTCCACCAACCTCCACTAAACTCCACCACCCTCCACTAAACTCCACCAAACACCACTAAACTCCACCACCCTCCACTAAACTCCACCACCCACCACTAAACTCCACCACCCTTCACTAAACTCCACCACCCTCCCCTAAACTCCACCACCCACCACTAAACTCCATCACCCACCACTAAACTCCACCACCCACCAATAAACTCCAGCATCCACCAATAAACTCCACCACCCACCAATAAACTCCACCACTCACCAATAAACTCCACCACCCACCAATAAGCTCCACCACCCACCACTAAACTCCACCACCATCCACTAAACTCCACCACCCTCAACTAAACTCCACCACCCTCCACTAAACTCCACCACCCTCCACTAAACTCCACCACCCTCCACTAAACTCCACCACCCTCCACTAAACTCCACCACCCTCCAATAAACTCCACCACCCTCCACTAAACTCCACCACCCTCTACTAAACTCCACCAACCTCCACCAACCTCCACTAAACTCCAACACCCTCCACTAAACTCCACCAACCTCCACTAAACTCCAACACCCTCCACTAAACTCCACCACCCTCCACTAAACTCCAACACCCTCCACTAAACTCCACCACCCTCCACTAAACTCCACCAACCCTCACTAAACTCCACCACCCTCCACTAAACTCCACCACCCTCCACTAAACTCCACCACCCTCCACTAAACTCCAACACCCTCCACTAAACTCCACCACCCTCCACTAAACTCCACCACCCTCCACTAAACTCCACCACCCTCCACTAAACTCCACCAACCTCCACTAAACTCCACCACCCTCCACTAAACTCCACCACCCTCCACTAAACTCCAACACCCTCCACTAAACTCCACCAACCTCCAGTAAACTCCACCACCCTCCACTAAACTCCACCACCCTCCACTAAACTCCACCACCCACCACTAAACTCCACCACCCACCACTAAACTCCACCACCCACCAATAAACTCCACCACCCTCCACTAAACTCCACCACCCTCCACTAAACTCCACCACCCACCACTAAACTCCACCACCCTTCACTAAACTCCACCACCCTCCCCTAAACTCCACCACCCACCACTAAACTCCACCACCCACCACTAAACTCCACCACCCACCAATAAACTCCAGCATCCACCAATAAACTCCACCACCCACCAATAAACTCCACCACCCACCAATAAACTCCACCACCCACCAATAAGCTCCACCACCCACCACTAAACTCCACCACCATCCACTAAACTCCACCACCCTCAACTAAACTCCACCACCCTCCACTAAACTCCACCACCCTCCACTAAACTCCACCACCCTCCACTAAACTCCACCACCCTCCACTAAACTCCACCACCCTCCACTAAACTCCACCACCCACCACTAAACTCCACCACCCACCACTAAACTCCACCAACCTCAACTAACCCCCATATCCTTACTACCAACCCACACCAACATGTCACAACGATACAGCTTCATATTTCCCCACCGCATTACATAGACATCTCGGATCTATGATAAAATTCTCCCATACCGTTTATTTCCGTTTCCTTCCGAGTCAACAAAAGGGATTGGGGTGTGGCGGAGTAGGGGTGGGGGAGGACAGGAGGGGGGTGGAGACAACCTTAATTGTTTGTCTTGTATTCCTTCCTCAGACGTTTGGTGAATGCTCGGCAAACTTAATTATTAATCGAGTATCGACCAGCGGGCAGAGAATAGCCAAACTCTTAGAGCGGACCCCACTCAACCGCCGATTGTCGGCCCTTGGATCAGTGGTCATCACCTTACTGTCATGGCGCTCTTCGACCAACTTGACCTGGCCGACCTCCTCTCTCCCCTACCCCCGCACATACTCTACCCCCTAGAAAAGTGTTATCGACTGCACCGACCAGCACCATTCTGACATGTTTCCAAACCCCAACCCCACCCAAATAACGGTTTTCGGATTTACCACTGACTCGTGTTGTTGTTGCTAGGGTCTTCTAATCAGCCGAGGAGGCTGACCAAAAAAAAGGCGGATGAGATTACCACTCGACTCCTGACCATCACCGCGCTCACTGTTTACTGGTCTGGTTTACTGGTCTGGTCACCCAAAAGCCGATATTTCCAGTGAGACATTTTTAGCTCAGAAAGCACAGGTGCAGTGTCAGTAACAAACCGTTATACATATATAAAAATAAAAGACATATACATTAAAAAAAACTATTAAAAAAATTATGATGCGTATTTAACATAAGAAACATCCCCTATTAAAATTTAATCCATAAGACATATTATTTTGTAAACAATGCTACGAGCTAATGGCGTTCAGCGAAGAAGACAACTCTGCTGGAACATTTTTATGACAGGACAAACCTGATACAAAAAAATGTTCATTCAAAATAATTCTTGACTAGCGCTTGACATGAGGTGGACTAAATGATGAAAGCCGAATAAATTTATCGAACGATTTCGTTTTTCGTTTCGATTTCAGTTTTTATTAACGTCAACAGGTTTTTTTAAAAATTTTATTACGGAAACCATCGGATCCCGTTGAAACTATAGTCAACCAAGCCGCAATGGCGTCAGAGTAGATAGATGTCGTGCAAACAGGTTATGTACGACATCTATCTACTTATCTCTAAGCCTGATTGCAGTCTCATCCATATTTTGGCGTAAGAGTAATTCGTCAGGAATAGGGTATTTCAGAATTTTAAAAAAAAAGTAATTTCAACTAGAAAGTGGATTAGAGGCTTTATTATTTGTCACGTTTATATCGACAGTTATCACGTCCTTCTGTGAGTGTCGGATGTTGTCGACCGGTAGAGTTTCCAAGCTGCCAAGTCAAGCTGTTTGTGACATGAACAATGGCATCGTCCACATGTTTGCTGACATGGCCGTGGGGCTGACAGGGGAAAACTATTCAAAAACAAATCAACAACTTCGATGCCGTGTCTCAAACTTGATCGTTATGTTGTTATAATGTTATGATGTTATCCTAAAGGGGCCAAGTGTCCGGAAAGGGTGGGGGTTTGGAGGAGGGGGTCGATGTTTTCATCCGTGGATATGAAAAACATTTACTTCATCTTCTTTGTTTATCCCCCCCCCCACCAAATGATGGAATGGTTTCACATTTCACACATTTGCAACATTCAAACTATTTAGCCTTCAAAACCGCCTTCAAGACGCGCATATCAAATTTGTACATTACTGACAGACTGTCTGACATTACTTTGCCAGATAACGTAGTTTATGTGTGCCATTCATATCAATCCACATATAAATATATTTAAAAAGTAATTTGTTTGTATTTAATGTATTTTCTCTTTCTAATTTATACTAAGCGCGGGAAACCAAGGCTTGGATACAACCTGATAGTAGCTCCCATTTCATTAGTATTTTTTTAATAGTCTGGACTGAACGAAGTTATGGATTTTTAAAGCCTCAGTTTTATTGCTTGGTTTTCTAAAGTTTTGACTCTATTTTGGGAATATGATGGCGAGCTGTTACTTTTTTGGCTTGGCTGATTAAATCCGTCCGATGATGTTTAGTTTGACATTTATAGGAACTGACGTAGCCTAGACGGAAAGATCCACAACTCCCTCTGATCCAACTTTAAAACGGGGAGGAACTCGACACCCATCGGGTCAGCCGGCAACAAGTCATTGAGATAATTCCTGGTTACGTTTGAAAAGACATATACTAAAAAAAGTACGACTGATGGATAGTCAACTGTGTCTGTCTGACAGCGGATGATGTGTGTCTTTTGTGGACTATGTGGGAGCTGACGGCAGGTGGGGAACGTTTTCTTTCAGATAAAAGTTTGCAGTTTCCTGTCTGTGGCTGATGTCGGGTCACAGTAGCCATTCTGGAACTGTCGAAGATAGAGTTCATGTCCCTGAATAAAGTTTACGGCAGAAACGGCCGGTATCAGCAATTTGTCACATAGTACATTCTGAATTCGCTAATCTCCATACTCAGCCCTGATCTGACCAACAAGAACCAAACGGACTCCAGCCCAACTTCATCCTACATCAACTGTAACAACTCGAGGCTGATTCTGCTAAACGTTAGAGCATTGCAATTTTCAATTTCAAATTGCACTTCGATAAAAATTTATTTTCAAGTTTTTGTCTAATGCTGCAAACAGAAACCAACTCTTCCATTATTGGAAAGTCCAAAGTGACAAAACAAACGAACAACAGAATTTGTGACATACTCTAGAGAACCGTAGGCTCATCTAGTTCAAACGTGGCATGGCGGACTGTGACACACCTGCTGACCGAATGCTCTGCAACGATTGGGGATGAGGACTGTACTGTCCAGGCAGCGACAGAAGTGCGAACGAATACCTATATAGTGATGCCGTAATATTGAGGAGAAAAAGACCTGCGACAGGTCGCAGACGCAGACCGCAAAAAGAGGAAAAGGAGAACTAATCAGACAACCACAGGTGCTGCCTTTCAGTGCCAGAAGTGCGGCAAAGGCTGACATTCGCGAGTGGGCTTGTACAGCCACAACAGAAGCTGCAGGGCCATGCGCGAGTGGGCTTGTACAGCAAAACAGAAGCTGCAGGGCCATGCGCGAGTAGGCTTGTATAGTCACAACAGAAGCTGCAGGGCCATGCGCGAGTGGGCTTGTATAGCCACAACAGAAGCTGCAGGGCCATGCGCGAGTGGGCTTGTACAGCCACAACAAAAGCTGCAGGGCCATGAGCGAGTAGGCTTGTATAGCCACAACAGAAGCTGCAGGGCCATGCGCGAGTGGGCTTGTACAGCCACAACAAAAGCTGCAGGGCCATGAGCGAGTGGGTTTGTACAGCCACAGCAGAAGCTGCAGGGCCATTCGCGAGTGGGCTTGTACAGCCACAACAGAAACTGCAGGGCCATGCGCGAGTGGGCTTGTATAGCCACAACAGAAGCTGCAGGGCCATTCGCGAGTGGGCTTGTACAGCCACAACAGAAGCTGCAGGGCCACGCGCGAGTGGGCTTGTACAGCCACAACAGAAGCTGCAGGGCCACGCGCGAGTGGGCTTGTACAGCCACAACAGAAGCTGCAGGGCCACGCGCGAGAAGGCTTGTACAACCACAACAGAAGCTGCAGGGCCATGCGCGAGTGGGCTTGTACAGCCACAACAGAAGCTGAAGGGCCATGCGCGAGGATCCCACGGGAGCACAGAAACCTCCGTCGTCTCACGAGACACAAGGAAAGCCAACATAAAAAAATATTGGGGTTTGCTCAGGAATTGTAAGCCGGGTCATAAGTACCAAAGGCTAGACCCTCTAAAAAGAGATTGACACATATTTAGTGTAAGCGAAAACCAAAACAAGTCCTAGATGTCTCGCGTATATGTAGCACTATGGTGTCTCCAAGTTCTGTTATCCGTAAAACAGTACTGGACGAAAGCTGATACTTCCTAAGAAATCGGCTTTCTCAGAATACACGACAAATCTGCTTCCATGAAACAATCTTTGTTGAGATTTCCATCAGTAAATGGTTTTCTTCATTCTTTCATCTGATGTAGAACAGTTGTGTAACTTGAACGAGTGGCGGATTCATTTTCAGCAAACTTTCTGGTGTTGAGGTTTTATGTTTGTTTCTAAACCACATTTCGTGGAAACATTCTCAGAGCGTAACTTTACAGAATACTTTGAATGTATTGATAGCTGTTTTGTTTATGGTGACTTTGATAATTTTACTATTTCCAAATAGCAACAATTTAACTGCATTCATAACTAGATTGTTGGTACTTATAACCCCCCCCCAAAAAAAAAGTACGTTAGACAGGCAATCTTTATTGAAATTGAAACTGTTTAGACAGCCGGAATCATCTCTGGTCGGGAAAGATGTGTGTTTGTGTGTGTTGCCATGGAAACCCTTGTAACGTCAGAGCACAGTTGGAGATACCACCAGCGGGGAAGAACTTGGGTTGAGACGAACTAAGCAAACATTACATACAATCAAGGAGAAAATATAAAAAAATAATATTTAAAATTGATACTAGTAAATTTTAGACCTTAGTGGCAAGGATATCTTAACACGTGTGACGATGAATTAATCTGAACAAATATTTTAATTGTACCACAACGTCTTGTGTTCCAAACGTTTTATGAAGAAATTCAAATACTGTCTGCAGGGCTGATAAATTAACGTCGCGGGCTGCATCCAGTCCGCTGGCCGTATTTCGGTGACCCCTTCAATAGTTCGTCCATAATCTGTCGTCCCCTTAATAACAAAATTCTTGAACTGTCGCAACCATAGAATAAACGTAGCTAAAAATGCACAAAAGCTAATGGAGATAAGAGAAAACAAATGATGTGACCGGAAGTTCCGGAAATATTGACGACAACGCATTATCTCACTCCCTGGGCAATTGTCACAACACGGGCAGATGTCACAGGCAGATGTCACAGGCAGATGTCACAACCAGACATTGGTGGCCAGCATAAAAATAAGGGAAGTGAGAGGGGGGCGGCGGACTACAATTATTATTTTCACGATGGCTTGAGATTGACCAATAAGTTAATTTAGTTGCGGCTGTTTAAAAAAAAATACTTTTTATATATTTGAGCGACTTGTAAATAGCGGTGGGCTAACAGCACCGGGTGTACGGGAATGTGAGACTGGGGGGAGAATGAAGAATATAATACCCAGAGGAAATTGAGGAATGGAAACAACAGAAGGGATAGGAGAATAGAAACAAGGAAAAGATAAGAGAATAGAAACATGGAAGAGATAAGAGAATAGGAAACATGGAAGATATAAGAGAATAGAAACATGGAAGAGATAAGAGAATAGAAACATGGAAGATATAAGAGAATAGAAACATGGAAGAGATAAGAGAATAGAAACATGGAAGATATAAGAGAATAGAAACATGGAAAAGATAAGTGAATAGAAACATGGAAGAGATAAGAGAATAGAAACATGGAAGAGATAAGTGAATAGAAACATGGAAGAGATAAGAGAATAGAAACATGGAAGAGATAAGAGAGTAGAAACATAGAAGAGATAAGAGAATAGAAACAAGGAAGCAATAAAAGAATAGAAACAAGCAGTGATAAGAGAATAGAGAAAGAAATTCCTTCAAAAAAGAACCAGTGGTTCTCTAGTCACTTGTTGATCCCCCCCCTCTTTCCCCACTCCATTTTCCAGGAAAGTGTTTAATTTCTAGCGTACACACTAAACACTTGACATGAATTGATGAGGATCGATGAACTTTTTGTGTCTTCTCGCACGACACACGATCGGCAAAACCTCTCAAAAACAGATTTAAGACGGTGCGTTAGGGTGCCATTTTTTTCGTTTAAGATGATGGGTTTGAGAGTGTCATTTTTTTGCGTGCTTTTGGGGGGCGGGGACGTTATACAAGATACGGGAATTCAACGTGGGGTAGGGCTTTTGTTTGCAGGAGGGGTGGGCGAGAAAGGGTGAAAAAGAAAGGGGGCGCGGTGGTCGAGTGGCGTACCGATGGTCACGGGTTCGAATCCATGTGAAGGCAAGGATTTTTGCATCACTTGCCAACAGATCATCTGTCATGGTCTGTGGACGCAATTATCTAGAAGGAGCGTCTGTATAGATAAGATACATAGCAAATGTGTGGTTTCATTTAGACAAGGGATATGCGGGTAAGGGTGTAGGTTGAAAAATGTGTGAGTTGTGACAGAGCGATGTTATTACCCGTGTTCGTTAGGAAAGGTAGGACAAAGTGAAGATTTCAGAAATTGAAAATCGACATATCAACGTTAAATACAAAAGGTTGAAATTTGTATTCAAAATTCTCAGTGTTTGACAAGCGAACTTTTTAATAATAATAATAATAATAATAAAGCTTCGTCAAAAAAGGGAAACAAAATCCTCAATAACGAGACCACAGATCAAATTTGGCACATAGACGTGTGTCACCCAACAATGCATAGTATACAAATTTCAGATCGATCGAACGTACCGTAATTAAATTAATGCATTTTTAGTTTATCTCAATACAACATATGCAATTCAAATTCAGTTTTTTAAAAATTGTTTATCTTTCACGTGCCAGTTGAGTTGACGCCACCCATCGATGTATCGGCGTGCTTTTGTTTACATTTTACGTGTCACACTGAGCTCGGTCCAGTGATCGGTGACCAGACCTTTCCCTTCTCCCTCGCCCCCCCCCCGGGTTATACAGCAAAGGGGAGTTAAGGCAGATTCAGTCTGTAAATGTTTGTCGCGTTTGAACATGATCAATACTTTTAATTATGTCTCATATTTAAGGGATTTATAGTCAAAAACTTTGTTTTTACGTTTTAAAAAAAATAAATAACAATGACCATTGGATTACTAGTGCACCACGAATGTTTATATCTGAGATGGTTTTCTATTATAATTGTGGTCGCACAATTTAAAGCTGAATATTCACCCCGACACCATGTTTGCCGAACAATAACATTGTCACGTGACAGTTTGATTGGTCACGATTTACTGACTAAACCGTTCGACCTACTTGCACTCGCGGCTCTCGACAGAGTCTCGATGAGCTTAAATGATCTCGTGACCATGTAGGGCCGAGAACGCCAAGACAGTAAACCGCTAGCTTGGGCGATGTCTGCACATGCAGACTTCATGTTCCAGCCGGGAACCCCTGGACAGCCTCCCGTTTTATAGGAAATGTTCACAAAATGACTCGGCAAATCAATAAATATCACGCCTGCTAGGAGCAGACAAGTTTCTGGTTTGCATGTTATGACCTCCCCTGAGAAGACTTTTTTATTTTGCGCGACGGAAGTTACAGATTGTTAAAGATGGTAGCGGACAGTAAAAGATTGCTACGGATAGTACATGATCTGAATTGGCAGGGGGGGTGAGGTCTGACATCAAAGGGGTCTAGCGAATGATGTGAACAACTTTATAGCACTGTAAAAGATGTTTAAAGGTAATGTGTGTGAACATTAAACATTTCATAACTAAAGATGCTGAAAGATGGTATATTGATGTGTATTTAACAACACTCAGATGGTATATTGATGTGTATTTAACAACACTCAGATGGTATATTGATGTGTATTTAACAAAACTCAGATGGTATATTGATGTGTATTTAACAAAACTCAGATGGTATATTGATGTGTATTTAACAACACTCAGATGGTATATTGATGTGTATTTAACAACACTCAGATGGTATATTGATGTGTATTTAACAACACTCAGATGGTATATTGATAAGTATTTAACAACACTCAGATGGTATATTGATGTGTATTCAACAACACTCGGCATCAACGATATACAATGATTGTCTATTCAACTTAAAACTGACGTTAAATTACCAGAATAATTTCCTACCAAAAAAGCAAAACAAACAACAACAACCGTGTCACGTGCTCTTATGTCTTTAACAATGAAATTTCGCAGTTATTGTGTCCGGCTTGTGCTGTTGTCATTGCGTTTCTAGAGCTCACCCAAGTGATAATAACGACCGCTGCCTGGAAGTCACGCATGGTACGACCGCTTAGGTCAATCCGGAGAAATGTGTAACCCTCTACCCGCACTAAGAATTAGCAGCGTTTACTTAAGTACCGCTGGTATGTTTAGTTGTATTGTATTTTATTTTATTTTTTTAAAAATTAGTAAAAATTATTATCATCAATATTTATTAAATTTAAAAAAAAACCTGATAATGTTAAATACGTTTTTGTGGTAAACAAAGATTTTTATTGTGTAAAACAATATTTAAAAAAAAACAACTAGTAATGTAGCGTTGTAAAGCTTGTAGCGAATGAGCTGAAGTCATACCCATCAAACACCCTTGGATCCTAGCTCTGCCAAACAGAAACACAGCGCAAATAAGCAAATGACATGTGCACAGTCGAAGGTACTCACCCACAAACTGGTGCTAATCTGTGAGCCACTTAGAACGCGTCGGAAACAACCTGGAACAACTCGGCCAATTTAGAAAGACAAACCGATCATTTCCCTTTAGTTCTGGCGACCGTGAGACAACGAATAGAGCAGATGTCGTCAGGAGTAGCGTCCCCTTGAGCCCGAGCACACGAGAGTCAGGCGATCTGAATCGAAGGGGAAGCGATCGAGCATTTCAGGACAAAACCGAAACAAGAGGAGGGGTTGGCGAGGGGGAGGCTTGTGGTGAAAAGGAAGAGGACGCAACCTAAAAAAAAAGTGGAGAGGTTTTGAGTGGGGTGTGGGGTATTGATCGCACGGTTCAATTACTACACCGCTCATTGGCTAATACCACTATGAGTCGTCGCATTGGTACAGCTACTTCCAGGGGCGGCACTGGAGAAAGGGAGGAGGTCAGAGCTAGACGATGTTGTCAGTACAAGAGCTCTATTTTGGCCCGGGGGTTCAGGGGGCCTAAAGTCAAAGTTGTTACATCATTGTGAATCATGACGAGGGGCAGGGGGGAGGGGCTGGTTCCACGTCTTTGTTGTCGTCGGCATCTTCAAAGAAGCCAGGCGCCAAAATAAAGACAGGAGACGATAGGATTCAACTTGGACGTTAGGAGAAAGGAAAAAAAAATGCAACAGCTTTCCTTTTAAACGTAACAGTATTAGAAAATTGTTTCTTAGTGAATTACTCACTCAGAATCTTATAATGATGCAATTAAAAAAAACCCGATTCATAATTTAACCCATTAAAGATTTAAAAACGAAAAATGATTAAATATCATATCTAATTAGCATTGCCTAAACTACGACATCTTGTAAAGACTGGTTACAATTATCATATCTATCCAATATCCGCATTGACAAAACGAAAAGAGAACTGTAAAGAAATGAGGTGTTTTTATGTTGAATCTCTGTGTTCTTGAATTGATAACAAGCAGAGCGTGGAATTAGTTGTAGAGAGACTGTCATTAATTTTTGTATGTAAAAATGTAATAAAAATAATTAGTGATAAATAATATTGATTAACAACAACACTGTTAACAAAATTTCAGGTAAATAATAATGTTGAATCAATTTCACAGAAAGGCGAACGTTCAAAGGTTAAAGTTCATAGGCGAAAGTTTAAAGACACTACCAGGAAAGTTTCGCTCATTAGGGAGAGTTTCATCCATATTTTTTTTTAGCTTGTGTTATTTATATGAGCTCCTTCCGGAGTCTGTCCTGTACTTATCTATCGACAACGTCAGCTATTGATGTCCATATGATAACTGACATTAGATGATGCATCTGCCTTGACAAAGGAACAATTTCATGTGATCTGCGTGATATCAAACAAATGAGAGATTCGTGGCTCATCTATTCGCTGGAAACATTTCAAAGTTATGTTTTGTCTATTTAAATTACGTTAATTGAGACGAAAGTAAAGAGCTATTCACACGATGAATGCCCGTCATTGCCTTAAAAAGGGAAAAAATTGTTGAAGATCTTCTTTAGCTGCTTGATGGCAGAACGAAGAATTTTTTCTGAATCACCAATTTTTTTTATAACAGCCGTGTCTGGTTTAAATAATTACATGTTTTTTTTTACCCCCCACGTCTGTTTCTCGGCCGTCTGTGACAGATTTGTCCAAAATTTACGGATGGCTCAACATAAGGACTGGCTGTGACAGACTTAATCACCTTTTCTACTGGATCTGACATTTGTCCAACTTTCAAAATGAATGTGATAGATTTGACAAAATTTCCAACTGACTGAAACAAACTTACCCAACTTTGTGACTGGCTGTGACAGATTGGCCCACTAATTCAAATGAATGTGACAGATTTGTCCAACATGGCCACTGGCTGTGACAGATGTACCAACCCGTGTGACTGGCTGTGACAGATTTACACCAAGTTTTCGATCGGCATGGGCATGCATCAAACCGCCATAGTTCACCATGGTTATTCGCCCATTTGAAATCTACAGAATCTTTCTATAGCTCGCCAGGCAATCATCATCAACGAATCTATTGCACTAACTCTATGCGTGTGTTGGATGAAGGCAAGGGTATCTTCATTAGGCACTGACATACGAACATAAAACACAGCAGTACTATCAGTCTCAAAGTTACGTACGTCATTGAGAAGGTTTTATAGCTAATGATTGACTTTACGTGATGCTTTAGTGTGTATTTTTATAGACGATTTGGGGGGGGGGATATCATTTTATATATTTTATAGATTAAAATCTTTCTTCTGAGGATTTAAAAAGAAGTTCGAATAGTGCATTCACTGTTTAACTCATGACACTTATATGTTTCAACACGTGTTATTACATTTAGTTGTAAGTAGTTTATGTTTTTTTTTGGTATATTTATGTTGTATTTGTCTTTTTATACGTTTCTATATTTATTTATATATCTGTGTATATTTTTTGTATATTTTTGGTCTACTTTTATGTACTTAGTTTATTTATTTGCTTGAACATTTGTTTATATTTTTTTGTATACTTGTTCGCAGATTATTGTGAAAAATAAGGAATTTATTATTTTCTGGTATATTTTAAAATATTTTGCATTGTGCAATTTTTAGAATAAAATCTCGAATTTCAGTTATTAATTTTTTTCCTATTTTCTATTTGCTAATGAAACTCTGTAATGCCTTGACATTATCGAAGACATAAATATAAAACCACAATGATATTCCAAGGTGATATATTATTTACGGGTCAACCCTCGACGTCTGCCAGAAGAGACCGGAAACAGGACAACTCTATTTTTGGATAAAGACAAAGATCAAGTCAGAACCACAAGGAAAAAAAAAGAAAAAAAAAGGAAATGTAAAATAAGCTGAGCATTTTCTTGGATATAACCAGATGCCGGTGATCGGTTCTAGAGTTTGGGGATTCCCGATCCTGTTAACCATACAAAAACTTAATGTCCTTGTTAACAACATTGGTAAAACGGCAACTATGCACGAGATTTTAACTAACGGGAACTCTCATTGAACCGGGCACTGGTAAGTCTAAAAAGTACAACAAAGCTACGAACATATCAGCAGGAAGCATTCGTAGACAAACAAAATTTAACGAAAATATATTACTATTATTATTTAAAAAAAGAAAAAAATAAATATATTGAATGACTTAGCTGATATATAATGTAGAAAGAAGGAATTAAAATTTATTCTAAAACGAGTCTTTTAGAAGGTTCTTTAAATTTCTGGTGAGATGTTACTACCAACCCATTGTTCTTAATACCTCTTCTAGTCATTGAGCAGGTTTGGTATAAACGTATGAAGAATTAAAGTGATGTCACTGACATCAATGTGTATCACAGAATCAATGTGTCGCTGACATCAATATAACATGTATAACTGCATGACTAAAACGTTTTTTATGCAATTTAAAAAAAAAGCTGTATACATGTACTTAGTTTCCGAAAAAAAATCATTTTTAATAATATTAGTCCTTTTATGTGGTGAGATAAGTTGCATAAAATTAATTATATCCGAACACACTGTTTGGAAGATAAAATAGTTTTCAAATAAAATGATGTTTTCAGTTAGTTAAACTTTTGGTGGCCCTCGAGCTACAATAAAGGATACGCTGCTTTAAATTATTAAAAAAATATACGATAGATATACGTATTAGGTGACCAGGAGCTTGCCGGTTTGGCAATGTGAAAGTTCATGGCTTCTTCATCCATACGATATCCGTGAACAACAGTTCAGTTGGTGATAAATAAAGTTGTTTGTGTTTATATCGATTCCATGTTCTTCTCGCCTCCCTTGAATTTCCTGCACAAAACAAGTGTCATCTGTCACACATACATACGCGCTATGGCGGTGTGCTGTCAAACATACATTCGCGCTATGGCGGTCTGCTGTCACCCATACATTCTAGCTATGGCGATCTGCTGTCACACGTACATTCACGCTATGGCGGTCTGGTACCACACATACAATCGCGCTATGGCGGTCTGCTTTCGCACGTACATTCGCGCTATGGCGGTCTCCTGTCACACATACATTCGCGCTATGGCGGTCTGCTGTCACACATACATTCGCGCTATTGCGGTCTGCTGTCACACATACATACGCGCTATGGCGGTCTGCTTTCACACATACATTCGCGCTATGGCGGTCTGCTGTCACACATGACATTTGCGCTATGGCGGTCTGGTGTCACACATACATTCGCGCTATGGCGGTCTGCTGTCAAACATACCATCTAGCTTTGGCGGTCTGCTGTCACACATACATTCGCTCGGGTTCAGGGGTCGATTTGTCAAGTTGAATTGCCGGATACAAAGAACCAAAAGCGATACATAAATACTGGAGGTCAATGTGACCCGCGTCGATTGTTTTATATGTATCGATTCAAAAAGAATTAAGAGCCGGCGAGAAAAGACATTATTGTGCACATAATTTTGGGCTGCCGTATAAAATTAACAGGACGTAGTGGTAGAACATAGGGGGGGCCGGGGGGTGGGGTGGGGCTAACAACTTTTATTCCACAGAGGTTCACGCGAGAATCACATTTTGACACCCCTTTTATAAAATATTAGAATATCCTTAAAACACAGTTTAACGTTAGGGAGCAAAATATCTTTCTTCTGCAAATCTAGAATATTCTGAAAACAGAATAGTTCTCTAGGAATCCAGAAAAATATAATATTTTCTAAACACAGTGTCACATTGGTGACCAAAAGATCTCTTTTTAAGAATATAGAAATATCCTCAAAACACCGTTAAAAACTGGGAACCCTAAGATATTTTTTGTAACAAGCTATACATCTAGAATATGTTTAAAGCACATTTTCATCTTCAATTGAAATGGAAGCCTTGTATATAACCTTTACAATAAACTTCCATAAATAATATTACACCAATTTCTTTAAAAGTGTGTCTGCTTAATATAACCAGCAAGTTTCCTCCTATAAAACAAGGATGATTTCATAAGTTGAACATTTAATACCATGGCTAATGTCTGCAATAAACACGCTAGAAAAACATTCCATATTTTTTTAAAAGAATGTTTTAAATAATATAATCTGGGGCTTCTCAGAAGGACACATCCTGCATATGATTACAATTATAGTGCAAAGCTGTGTCTTGTAAAGTACACATTCATCTCTGGGAAATTAATATTAATTTATTCCTTCTCTCTCATACAGATTAATGAAATAATAACGAACGCTTCTAGAAAATACTTTTAAAAAATTGTTTTATTTATTACAATTATGTATTTTTCTAGCATATGACGAAGTACAGTGATTTTTCGGCAACTTCTTTTCGCAGAATAGATTTTTTTGCAAAATATCTATATGAAATACTAACATTTGATGGCAGAGGCAATGCAATAGAAGGTTTTTTAAAGTCTTGTGGAAGATCTGTACATATTTGGGTTCTGGTAGGTGAAAATTTCCAGTGGTGCTTTCCTAAGGCAAAGGACCATTGAATCCGTTTTGAGATACATGCCTTATAGATCTTTGATTTAGCTTTAACTCGTTAAAGTTTACAAGGCAATTAACCAATCTGTGACCTTAGTGCTTTCTGACTCGCGTATTGACCTATTGATCTGGTCTCGATCGAGTGCAGCCATTGTCTCAAATAGGATTTTTGCTATGCAATTTTTTAAACCTAATATATAGCACTTTTTATAAACTGAAATTTCGGATGTGAAATTCTATGTATTAGATTTCTTCAATTTTTGACAGCTATCGCCATACCCAATACTAGGGTTTTAGTTAAGATGGTGCTAACTCTTAAACTGGTTGTTATATCTATGTTTTATATTATCTTGAAAAGATCTTGTGATACTAAGTCGTGTCAAAATGTGATTGTTATATCTATGTTATATATTATGTTTTTACAGCCAGGAATTTTTTGGTGTAGAGATTATGTATGTAATTAGTCAAGATCTAGCGTCTAGACATTTAATAGGATGAGCTGCGAAATTTTGTACAAATTTGAGTTCAGCATCAGTGTTAAAAGCTCTCGTGATGTAGTATGAATGTTGGCGTGTTTGATGTATTTCCTACATCGTGTTTATTTGTTTTTCCACCCCATCACCACAAACCCCACCCCATCACCACAAACCCACCCCATCACCACAAACCCCACCCCATCATCACAAACCCCACCCCATCACCACAAACCCCACCCCATCACCACAAACCTCACCCCATCATCACAAACCCCACCCCATCACCACAAACCCCACCCCATCATTCCAAACCCCACCCCATCACAACAAACACCACCCCATCACCACAAACCCCACCCCATCATCACAAACCCCACCACATCACCACAAACCCCACCCCATCACCACAAACCACACCCCATCATTCCAAACCACACCCCATCATCACAAACCCCACCCTATCGCCACAAACCCCACCCCATCGCCACAAACCCCACCCCATCATCACAAACCCCACCCCATCGCCACAAACCCCACCCCATCATCACAAACCCCACCCCATCGCCACAAACCCCACCCACCCGATTGCCACAAACCCCACCACCCCATCACAACAAACCCCACCCACCCCATAATCACAAACCCCACCCACCCCATAATCACAAACCCCACCCATCCCATCACAACAAACCCCACCCACCCCATAATCACAAACCCCACCCCCCCTTCACAACAAACCCAACCCACCCCATAATCACAAACCCCACCCACCCCATCACAACAAAACCCACCATCCCCATCACCACCAACCCAACCTATGACCTACCACACACCTCGACGTGTCCACTCGTTGGACCACCAAGAGCCCCAAATCTCCCAAAAGTCCAAATCTAACGCGTCCTTTTCGAACACTCGAACGCTAATTAGATCCAGGAGCACGGGCCTCGCTTAAATTGGCTCCAATTCGCTACACTCTGGTCAACTTGAGTCCTACATGATACCTATTACCTCCAACTGAAGGAAGTCCGGCCCCGAATCTGGATCTCTTAATTAACAAAGTTTTCTGCTTTGGCCGACAGATGGATCGAACCCCGGCCACTTTTCTGTTTTGGGTTTCCATCAAGTCGCGACGGGCCACTTATAAACTAAACGAACTCGTTCGTTCACAGCTCAAGGGCTAATGGTCAGCAGAATAAAACTCAAGTCGTTAAAAAGAATAAACATTAAGAATACATCTGATGGCTCCTGGAGAAAAAAGCCTTCAATTTGGATTTTTTTCTCGTAAGGGCATCTAGATCTTTTGTTTCGGATCATTTGGAGATCTCAAATTTACAGACGGGTATCTTAAGGCCCATTAAAAAAAGGCCAACAATCATGAGACAGAAATAAATATCCATCGCAAAGTTAAAAGTCATAAAATGGGTTGCCTAAACAAACCAGGAAAACCTATACACTATCAAACTTTAAAACTAACAAAACTAGTCACAAATCATGGAAAAACGTTGGACGAATTTATCAGCTGAAAGAAAGGCGCATCTGCAATTAATAAGATAATATAAATTAAAAAAGAAGAGGCATAATAATGTGGGTAACATTTTCGTGGGGGGGGGGTCTCTCCAACGAACATTCAATTTGAATTAACTTAAAGAAAATAACCGATATCTGCGCTAAATAAGATTGTTAAAAACCCTATCAGCGTGTTTCGTTAGCAGTAATTTATTATATTTTTGGTAAACTAAATATTGATCTAAAAAATTCTAAGTTGTGTGAAGCGAGGCAAAGGAATTTATAACCCAGGGGCATTATAAATGTGTGCTCTTGTGCATTTTGGGGTAGTCCACACTAATTTTCAAAAAAGGGCAAATGCATTGACTGAAAGGAATTTCCACAATGTTTTCAAAAGTTTTTATAGCTTGTTTGTTGACAAGGAAGATGATGTGTATTTTTAGCAACCATTACAGATTTGAACATGTTAAATTAATCTACAAATCATTGTTGCAGAATCAACCACTGAGCCTTTGGATTGTGAGGTAAAATTTGTTGGGGTGTTTTAATATGAATACAGTTCATCTTCGTGAAAAAAAAATTGGGTTATTTACACAGTGGGTAATTGCACATATAATTCTTCTTATTAATGTTTATCAAAAACGTTATATCGGATTTCATCTCTCTTCCCCCCCCCCATTTTTTCAGGAATCTCACCAGAACACAAAACAAACTACGCCTCTGAATTGGGGGGGGGGTGTGCTATGAATTAGTTAAGCTTCCACGTTCAACACAAGTATAGGAAATGAAATGAGTCATCGCATTTCATCAGGATGAACTGTTTATAAAATCTGATCTTATTGCAGACAAACTCTAAGCTGGGATTTTCTCTCCCGAGATAGCACAAAGAACAAATCAAGGACACAAAATAAAAATATACAGTTGGGAGATTTTAGTTTAGTGACGCCGACACGTGATATCAATATTTACACCAATAAAACAAAGTCTAAAAAACTAACATTTGATTATTTATAAAATTTAAAATTAAAAAACATTTTTTATATTTTCCTCTTGACATTTTAAGAGTGAACTATCTTTGAACTTTAGTGGTCATTGTTTGTCATAGAAATATTTAGAAACCCCAGACAACACAAGTCTTAGAAATGGTACAGAAATAGTTGTGTATTTTAGAAGTTTCCAGTTTCACATTCCACAAGCGAAGTAAATTTTTGGTCTGGTTGAGGTTACTGGTGTCATATTTTAGGTACTTAATAATTTATATTTAAAGCATATTTTATATAAAAAAACAACAACAACTCAATTTTATAGAATTGTGTGTGAGTATGTGTTTGTGTATGTGGAAATAACACATTGCTGTTACTTCAGTTTAAATCAGAGATAGAGGCTAGTAGAAATAATCTTAAAGATTAGCACAACAGGTTATAGTTATAATAAATTAACTCAACATACTTTAGCTTGATAAATTTGCACATCCGGTTATTGAAAAATCTCTGAAAAAACCTTTATCAGAAAGTTCCGTCCTTACATGAACAAGTCATATTTCTTTAATTTTCAATGTTAATGTAGCTTAAGTACTACTTAAGTGTTTTTGCGATAAATGACAGCCGATAATACTTAAATTTTCAGCTTGTAAATATATATATATTTTTTAAATTGAACAATCAATCATCACATTTTACACAACAAATCATTCAAATTTCTGTTGCAATATTTGTTTTCCGGGTTTCTGTGTGTGCCAGATGGGACAGCACTCAGTATTTCCTGTAAACGTCCCCGCATATCTCTATACTTATATTTCTTTCCCTCCCCTCTTTTGTTTGGTTTGGTTTTGTTCGTGGAAGAAAACTTGCGATCAAATGGTCAGTGCAATCGTTGTTTTTTTTAAATATTTATTCAAGCATCATTTCAATATTTCATCTTGGCATATTTGATGGCTACTGATAAGAGGCAAGACAACAACGTTGCGAATATATCAAGTCTGGCCAATAAAGACCTAAAGACGTCTCACTGAAGTTTTGATAGCACTTCACCGAAGGTCTAAAAATAGACTCTCATATGGAATGCTTTATGAATGATAATTCCACTATATCCCATAACAACAAATAGCATATGCTTACCTTACAGTGCACATGTTTTGTAATCAAACCAGGGTGGTTGTCGGATTATTCTGTTCTCTTTATCTGACGATAAATATTTAGTTTATGGCGATCCCATTGTTGTTAAACTCGTGCCTATCAAAAAATTGTCACTGGAGTTCATTATAAGAACTGAGAAAAAGGACTGCTGTCAAAATCAGTCTCATAAAACGTCTTTCGGCTCCAAAAGCAATTTTTCAATGTCAACTTTTCTGTTTGTAGCCTCCCTTGTACGTCTTCAAATGATCAACACATGTAGATACATCAGTAGAGTCTTCAAGAAAACGACATTACTTATTTCGCTAAATATGTTATCAAATAAAGAAAACACAAACATACGTTTTTCTTTCGCAAACAAATAAATAAAATAACTTTTAGAACATTATCAAACGTGCGCACTCTCTACCAACTTGAATTTGCTTCAATATGTTATTTGGTTCAGAGAGTTTACAATATGACGTATCAGAACATCGTCTGACGAACGTTCTGACTACTCGGAGCCACCGACTGAAGGAAATCTATAGCCTCGATGAACAAAACGCCGGACAAAGTAACAATGATTGATGGCCGCGACAATCGCTGAAAAAAACGCGCGACATTTAAAATTTGTCTCCCCCCAAAATAACCCCTCGGATTGAATCTCCATCCCATTAGCTTCAACTGCACACCGCTGACGGCGTCAATGTGGATGGGCCGTGGGTGTGGGTAGATGTGGCCGTGGGTGTGGGTAGATGTGGACGTGCGTGTGGTCGGCTGACGTATGGATTTTACATTAGGCATGGGCGTCTTGCTCTTCCGTTAATTGCCAGCGACCCGGGGACAACAACGCGCGTGATGTGATATTAAATTAACTGGGGTGCTGGGGGTGTAGGGGCGGGGACTCTAATCCCATCTATGTAAAATTAACACGTCACAATGCCCAACACCGATGTCATACAATATACGGGTTTGATCTTGGAAACTCTGATGTGTTGCTAAGATAGTGTTGAATTATTTTGCTTTTTAATTGTGTTGTTTTTTTGTGTGGATAAAATGCAACTGCTTCTTATATAAGAAATAAAATCGGTGAACGAGGGAGATCATCAAAAAGTTTAACGTTGCAAATTAAATTCTTTAAAGAAAAAAAAATCAAAGATTTGAAGGATGAAAATCATTAAAAACAACTCAATTTTTGATATCATTAAAAAATAAATAAATAAAATTCACGAAATATATTTGATGTGACTTTAATTTCTATAGATTTTTCATTTCCTTCCCCTCATAATGTACGTTGCAACGATCTCAGTAAAAAAGCAATAAATTCAAAGAAACCAATGAGTGGAACGTTTTAAAAACAATTCTGCCTGAAACACTCGCGGAAGATTGCAAAAAAGAGTCCAAGTTTCATAGCAAACCGATAAATAAAATAATATTTAAAAAGCTTACAAAAGAAAAAAAAACGACATTAAGAGCCACCATGGCCTAAATCCGTGGTTCGCAAAGTGGTCCCTACGGACCCCCAGAGGACCCCGTGGAAAATTAAAATTGATTTGGGGGCCCCTGAACAACGTCAGGGGGTCCGCGGAAGGTTTAATAACAATGATGCAATTGAGATCCATTTTTATTATTATAGAAATTAAAATAAATAATGAATAAAATGAATGTTTATTATTTTAAACTAATTAAATACCATCTTAGTTGCTATCAGTCGTGGAGTACAATGTTGTGTTTCCTAGAAAAGGAATCGGAGCTACGGTAATTTTAACAGCTATAACCAATCAAAATACATGTACTTGGTTTATTGAAAGGTCACGCTTGATGCGTATGAAATTCAGAATTCCTATCAGTAGGTCAGAAAAATAAAAGTTTTTATTAACGTGAATCAACTAGGGTTTCAAGGTTGGGTAAATTTTGACGTGTCAGGAAGTTATATTTATCTAAATTGTATCATGTATCTTTATCATCAAATATTTTTTCCAAAAGGGCGCTGCTGCAGCACTCCATTGAAAACTTGTATAATTATGAACAGTGTTTTGTCGCAACAGATAAGAGAATAAGTGACCCGAAGAAAAAATGCAGACAATACAGAGTTGTTGAATATTGGTTAAATGTTTGGAAACAGATATGAAAGGTGAAACCTAATTTACTGAATTAAAAAAATAATTGTTTTAAAAGTTAATGCTATACACTTGACTTTCTGGCATACATAAAACAAGCTGTGCCAAATGTATTCTCATTACATTGTGTCATTCATTGACATCACTTATTTTCAGAAAATCTTAGTAAACGTTTGCATGGATCACTAGCATATGTCCTTAGATCAGTTTATAAAATCAAACAGCATGCCTTCAATGAGAGTTTATTTGCTTAACATTGTTTGGTAAATGACAAGCCTATGATCGTTTACTTATTCAAACAGAAGTACCTTGGTTATAAAAAAGTGCACGTGTAAGTCGATTTGATGCTCTCTTTCATTCAGTGTAGGAATTCCTGGAAGGCAAAGACAATGATTTTCGACACAATTAAACTGAAATAGTCATTATGAATTATTTATTTGCCAAATTTAACAAAACTAATTTGAAACAACAATGTAACCAATAATATAATTTAATCAAAACTAAAAGTGTCATATCTGCGTTTGTGGCAAACCCTTTTCTGTACAAACAAAGCTAGGGAAGAGGAGAATGTTTTCAGTTTCCAAATCTTTTGAAATTGCAAAATAGAGATAAAGATTTGTTGGCTCACCGTCAACACTTAGCGACTATTCATGCAGACCTAAACCAAAAATTTGAGGATATTTTTCGCTTGGATATTCCCGACTGGCAGTGGAATCCTTTTGCGTGCGGACAAATACACATGAATCCATACTATCACAGAAGCTGCTTATAGAAATATCCCCAAATTAGGAACTTAAACCACTGTTTGAACAAGGATACCACAAACTCTGGTTACAAAACAGATCCCAATTTTATATCATGCATGATGGGTTATTGTACAGAAGTTGTTGACTGTTTTTTCGTCTTCACGTGAATTTAGTGTCGTTATGAACCTCATCACAAAAGGAAACCGGCTAGAAATTAGAGCTCAATTTGTGGGTGCTACTCACAAACATTGATTCAGACATAAATTCAAGCATAAAATCTAATCACGTTTATCCAAGTCATTGTTTAAATTTTATTTCTGAACAAAGTTTATAATTCCAAAAAATACTTCATCAAAATGCGCTTTTGTACTATGCATTTATGTAGCTTTTTCACTTGGGGGTCCGTGGACAAGTTTTGACACTAAAAGGGAGTCGTTGTATCAAAACGTTTTGGGAACCACTGGCCTAAATTGTGCAAGATGTAAGTTTAAAACGATGTAGATTTCAATCTGGATCATGTTGCATATAGGTAATAATTATTTGGAGATCGTGTGAAATCGAATAGGAGATAAATTCTTAAAGGCTTAATAAAATAAAACCCCTGTCATTTCGGTCATTCTTGGCCCCGATGTAGTTGACATTATGAGTTAAATGAACCATACTATTTTATTATAGGCTTTCAAGTGTCATGGAAACTTTTTGGTCAATATCCATTCATCAACCAAGTATCCAAAGTTTTAAAAACTTTTTACTTAGCATAATTAAGGAAAAAACGACATTTTGGGCCACGGCCTCCTTTTAGTTTTATTTTTAAGACTTTTTAAGCGATCGGATATATAAAATAATATTTATATAGTGTATATAAAAAACTAAGGGCCCCCGGGGCCCATCGGTGCAATATGTAAAGCTCAAAGCACCTGTTAATATCTATCCGTATAATAATGTATGCATCTGGAATGGTTTGTCAAGATCATGTATAATCAAAAGGGGATAAAAGTCATACACGTTTGTCTAAAAAAAGGTCTTTAGGAGTTTGATGCATATCATATTTAATATGGGCTATATCACAGTAGCTAACACTTAAACTAATTTTAATTTTGCTCATTTAAGAAAAAAAAAGACATTTTGGGCCACCGGCCCCATGATAATTAATTTTTTAAAACGGTTTTTTGCCAGGTACCTCCTTGGGAGCGTACTCAACAATCTTCCAAAGTATCATAGCGATATGATGAATGGTGTAGTAAGTCATATAGGACAAATATAGTTATTTACATATTTTAATTTTGTATACATGTAGATATAAAAAGAAATTATGTAAAGAGTCCCCGGGCCCATCATTTTAACATATGACGTTAAAAAATCTGTTCATTTCAATCAATTTCATAAACATATATTTATCTATATTTCTCAATATAGTGTAAATTGAATGGCGAATACAATATTAAACATTTATTAAAAATGACATTCGGGGCACCTAGCCCAGAGGGAATGGACATTAGGAGTTCAGTGCCCTATAGTAATTTAATATAGGCTATAAAGTTTTTGTATACAAAGTTTTGGTTAACATCCATCCATTTACTCCTTAGCTAACACATAAACTAATATTTATATAGCTCAAATATACCAAAAAACGACATTTAGGGCCCCCGGGCCCATTCGTTGCAAGATGTTAAGTTCGAAACACATTTTAATTTCAATCAATTTCATAATGCATACATATATAAAACTATATAATTTGCAATTGTCACGCAAGTCAGTAGTGTCTGTCAGTTAGTCCTGACGCTACTAATTTTAGAAAGCAGGGAAAACCAAATTACTGCACCAATGCACCAAAAGGTGTGCAAATTAAAGAAGCGCTGTAAAAAATATTATATGACGTCATTGATATAGCTCATATTTTAATTTTGGAAAAGGGAACAATGTAAAAAAAGTATTTGAAGATGGTTAATTATAAAATAAAAAAACAAAGGGGGCGCCGTAGGCGCCCTGTAACTCCTATTATAAAATACTTTGTGTGCATTTCAGAAAGTTTAATATTTCGTATTTATCAAACAAGGACAAAGTTAGTTGGGCTTTTGAAATAGGCGCCCTATAAAAATTGCATTTTTATAAAATAAATAGATTTCAGCTGAAAACTTCCGTCATTTATGACGGGTGTACGCTAGTTTATTTATATTTCTCAAGATCTTAAAAAATTGAATGGAGACCAAAATATTATATATTTACTAAAAAAAAGACGTTTAGGGCCCCCAGCCCCGAGAGAATCGACATTAGGATTTCGGTGCGCTATAGTAATTTAATATATACCTTTAAGGTTTTATCTACAAAGATCGGTCAAGATCCATTAATTTTCTCAGTATCATATGCTTAAACTATTTTTATATAGCAAATATAAGGAGAAAAAGACATTTAGAGGCCCCATGGCCCATTCTGTGTAAGATTTAAAATTCAAAAAGCTGTTCATTTTAAATCAGTTTTATCAGGGATATATTTCTCAAGATCGTTGTTCAGTATCGTTTAGTATTTTAATATGGGCTACCAAATTTTTGTATATAAAGTTTGGTTAACATCCATTCATTTACTCAGTAGTTAACGCATAAACTAATTTTGTAGATCTCTTATAAGCACGACATTAAGGCCCCAGAGCCCATTTAGTGCAAGATATAAATTTCAAAACACCTATGCATTTCAATGAATTTCATAATGGATATATTAATATATATTTCTCTAGATCATTAATAATTGAATGGGGAATGCAAAATTAAACATTTATTAAAAAAGACGTTTTGGGCCCCCAGCTCCGAAGGAACGGACATTAGGAAATCAGAGTCCTATAGTATTTTAATATTGGCCACCAAGTTGTTATATACAAAGTTTGGTTAAGATCCATCAATTTACCCAATAGCTAACCCTTACACTAATTTTTATATAGCTCATCTAAGAACAAAATCACATTATGGGCCCCCGGCACCCAATGAGTGATACATTTTAAGAAAAAAGTTGCCAGTTACCATCCTGGGAGCGTATTCAAAAGTCTCGAAAAGTTTTTTGGCGTTCGGATGAAGGGTTTAGTCAGCTATAAAGGACATGCATACATACATACATGCATACATACTTTCATTTTTATATATATAGATGTTATTTATCTATATTATACTTCCTCGTATGCTAGCGAGCTGAAATTTTGCAGGCAGACTCGTGCCGATTAATAAAAAGGATGTATCCAAAATTTCAGATCGATCGAATGTACTGTAGCTAAATTAATGCATTTTTAGATTATCTCTTTTTATCTCTACGTACCATGTTATTTTTTGTGCTCGAGTGGTCGGTGCGTATTATATTGAACGACCTTTTTAATACTTTCCTGTTGCGCTGTGCGGTGCCTATTATAATGACGATACGTTTTAAAAATTTATTCCCGCTCTATAAATGTAAATGTTATTAATTGCTAATCTGTCTCGCGGTGCGCACTAAGTTAAACATGTTTTTATAACCCTTTTCCCGTGATCAAATCGAGCTGAAGTTTAGCAGGCCGACTGTAGAAGTTTTTTTTAAAGCAATTTCCCCATGGGAAAAATTGCGTTTATATATTTAAAATGTCTGTAACGCTTGATCCTACAATTCCTCCCGAACCATACCAGATAGCGGGTTCGGGTCTTTTGCAAATATGTTAATGAGGTCTCAAGGATGTGCAAGGGCAAACAAAAATATCGAAAAGGTTTACTGGATTTCCTGGAAAATAAAAAGAGACAAAAAAATATCAGTATTTGTCAATTTCTCGCCAACCATAACAGCTATCGGGTTGAAACAAACACCAAACGATAGCTAATAATGTTTAGAACAATGTTGGAAAAGGAATTTTTCAAAAATCTCTTTTCGTTCGACTCCCGTAAATTTAGCAGCAATTTGTATATAGCAATTGTTTGGTTTACTTTCAAAATTTTTTATTTGAAATGACCTTTAATGTAATCTAGAATGACTATGTTGTGCTGGGGCGCCTGCGGCGCCCACTTTGTTTAGGGCACCTACGGCACCCACCTTTTTTAAAAAACCAACTAACTTGTCCTTGTATGATAAATGTGTAATATTAAACTTCCTGAAATGAACTCAAATTATGTTATAATAGGGGCTGTAGGTCAACTACGGCGCCCGCTTTTTTTCCCCCAAAAGTACAAGTAACTTATCCTTGTATGATTAACACCCTGAATTAGCACTGACTGACTCACTCATATTTTATAAATAACAATCCTCAAATCCTCTTTTACATCGTTCCCTCATCTAATTTTAGAAAACAGCGCACCAAATTACTGCACCAAAAAATATATCTTTTCGAACGTCCCCATAAAATTGTTCATTAATAATAGTGTGCTTTGAGATGAGGGAGTTAGTCAGCACTGTTTACAACACAAATGCTGACGTCAAAGGTTCGACCGTTGTTTGGTTAATGTTAATCTGGAAACCAAAATGATTATGATTTTTAAGTCTATATTTTCAATTTAAAAAAAAGCAGAGTGATGTCCCTTACCGTTACAGCATGAGTGAGTCAGTGATAATTGAGGGTGTTTATATTTATGATAGTTAATGGGGTTTTCCTGCTTTGTGAATGCTAATGTAGATTGGTGCGCGGTTCGCATTATATTGACACATTCTTGGTTTGATGTGTTTCGTTCGTCCGTCGATACGACGAGGACCACTCTAGTCATCCGAGGGTTGTCTGTGCGTGCGCAGATGGCTGATTAGGCCGATCCTTGCACGGAAGGTTCGGGAACAGAAGGGACAAGGGACGAGTGGGACATCTCCTGGAGGGTTGACAGCATGGGCCTTTCGGGCTTGCCTCTTCTTTTCTGCGGCGATGATCCGGTTTGCCTCGTTGACTTGAGCGTCGTCTTGGCGTGTGTAAATTATATGTTTCACACTGAATTATCAGGCAACAGGATCTGGAAGGGGGGGGTAGTTCGTCCACCTCTGGTCCCCACTTGTCAGACAGCTCTCACCAGTGGCTCATAGAAACTGCAACGTGCGCAGTGGCCACACCCCGGGCAACGGCTTCGACTGGCTGGCTAAACCTGGTGAGGGTAGCCGACGGGTCTCAAACTCTCGGTGATCTAGATATGTCTATCTATGCACCTGAAGACTGGATTCGGTGGACAGAGCGGAGGAACCACTAGTTGGTCAACGGTCAAAAAGGCGAATGTCAGCAAAGCGTTGTGGAACGCTAAGGGCATGACAAGACACACAGGACATCATGGCCATCCACTGCACCCGTCTCCATCACCAGCCGTCTCGACTTTGTCCTGCCGCTGGATAAGATGGTCTCGGGCGAGAGAGCGAGATCGACGAACTGCGCAACTCCTTCTCACTTAAATCCAAGTCACCGCGAATGTCACTATTGTCATCCATCCACGAAGGTGGTTTGATGTAGCGTGAGGGGATATGAAGTCATTTACTTTCAGAATTATTGATTTGAAATGACTTTTAATGTAATCTAGAATGATTTCCCTTGAATAAACAAATCTGAAATTCTTTGTTGGAAATTGCGTTTAAATACTCATTGGCTTCTTGTTGTTATCTCCCATAGTAGTTTTCCCTCGTCCACTTGACAACTTAATTTATCAATTTGTCATTATTAAATGACACAACATGTACGGTAATTATATTAATTGAACAAAATGAATCCAAATGAATAATACAGATATGAAGAGCTATTCTTACTGCTGAAATGTTAATTGAACAAAATAATAAGTTGAAAGCTATCAGACCACCTTTTTAATTATTTTGAAAGCAGCTGCGTGCAATACTGACTTATCAAACAAAATCCCAATATCCATCGCGACGAAAGCGTATGCAGCACTGGATATCACCAATTAGAAAATATATCCGGGCACACTTTGATATGGCATTTGTTTGTTCTAAAGATTCGACAATATGCGACATTGTTAAATTCTTGAAACAGTAGAGACATAACCCAATTAAGTGATTAGTTTTCTATGATCTCACTTAAGGGAGTAAAAATAAAGACACCTTTTTAAAGCCATAATAGAGGAAATATTCCAATATCTCTTTAAATATGGAACTTTTCCAAATGGCGATGAAAGCCATTTAGTTATTGATGTAATACATCAGTGCTTCTCACAGTGGTGGTCCGCGGACCGGTGCCGGTCCGTGGGCCATCCGTTGCCGGTCAGCAGAAGTTACCAAGAAAGTACATTTCGCTATCACGTCAGTACAGGGAAAATAGTTCACCGGTCCCAGGTGCAATGGAAATAATTCCTGCCTGTCCGCAATACTAAAAAGTTTGCAATGCACTGTAATACATGATCGACGTTTATGTAAATAGACTCATGTATGAAAGAACACTTAGTCTTAATTGAACATGACTATTTGTGCGTGCGTGTGTGAATGTCTGTGTGTGTGAGTGTGTTTGTGTGTGTGTGTGTGTGGTGTGTGTGTATGAGTGTGTGTGTGTTTGTGTTTGTGGGTGTTTGGTTTTGGCCATGACCATCCAATCAATACAATATCAGGTGGAACATTTTGAACATTAACGACGTCACGTGCCGAAAACCCTGACAACGGCATGGCACGGCCGATCGCCACCGGGTGGATCCTGGTGGATGGCCGAAACGACACGATCGCTCTGATCTGATCAATAATAACTCGGAGCCAAAAGTGGAAATAGAGTGGGACGACCATGGCATCACGTGGTTTGCAACAAAAGCCGTGTCTTGTTCGGTGTCAGATGGTACCACCAACGATACCATTTTAAGATGTGGCTCAGGATGTCGCTTTTTGTTCATGTTGGGATTGGTTTACGTCCCTTAGCCTTGCTGGGGATGGGGAAAAAGGGGGGGGGGCGAGAACGGGTCATTATAAAACAAGTTTATTTATAGTTTATTACTGTTGTATTTCTAAATTTTAAAACGTATTTTAAAAATCTAATACACCTGTCCGTGAGCATGCTAGCTTGTGGGTTTTCATGGCGGAATCTTTCTGATAAAATTTGACCCTACTTCCGGTGTTTAGCTGAAAGCTTGTCAACTCGTCAAATCATGATGACGGCCCACATCTTTTTACAGCTGATTGTTTGAGTGGCCCTCACTTAAAGTCACGGGCATTTAGCTTTTCATCTCAAATATAGGACACTTTTGATTGCACAATTTTGATTGCACAATTTTAATTCAAAAATTTTGATTGCACAATTTTGATTGAACAATTTGGATGCTGCTCTCATCAAGTCGAACATGTGTACATTGATCAAACTGCGCTCACAATAAAAACTTTCATGATCTTTGAGTGAACTTTTGAAAAATTGATTAATAGCCGGTTCACACGTACATATTTTGATCACAATTTGTATGTGTGAACCGGCTATAAAGAAAAGAGGTTTTAAAAGTACAAATTCCATAAGAATTGTTCTTATTTGGCAAATAAAAAAAGAAAGACGATGAACAATTTAGTTTTTACATAGGTCATCGGTGATTTATTTTAAATGTTATATTTTACAGGCACCCTACAGCTTGTTTTTGGTCATTGGTTTCAATCAAATTCCTGATCTCCGTTGACATTTGTAAGGACTAAATAGATCGAAACCATACATTTTTCAAACAAGAGCTATACATTTAGATATGTGGAGTTATATTTATGTAATACATAAAGCGTGAGGGTTTATAGAGTTTGTAGGGGCAAAAGTGTACAATAGATGTGTGTAAAAGAACATAGAGTTTATAGGGGCCAAAGTGTACAATATGTGTCTGTAAAAGAATCCACTTTCACAGAGCCAGGGCTTACAAAAAATAGTGGTGGGGTACGATTGTTAAACATCACATAGGCGCCAAACACTTCGTCCAGAAATTTTCGATAAGTTTTCAGAGGATGACAATTGCATTTTTTTTCTAAACGACACCTAGAAATGTCTATCACCGACATTTCTCTTTCATCCTATATCATAAAAGGCAATTTTCTGTCCGGTCATCGATAGCGATTGGTCCCTCAAACTCCTACAGTCAATCAGAAAAAAATAAATCTTCTTTGCATATTGAGCAAATTTACGCGGACGTTCAAAACGAGTTATTTTTGGTGCAGTGTTTTTTTCCAAGACTTTATTTTGAGCGGTACGCGTTGGGATTTATAGTCAAAAACTTTTTTAAAAATGGTTATTTATCATAACTATTTTAGTAATTTTTGACGTGATGCACATGTATGGCCGGTCGAGACGGCTGTTAGGGGGGGGGGAGTTAGTTACAACATGCCACCGAAATTAAGGTGGAACGTCCTTGAACGGGCTTTGTTGCTCGTTAATAAAATATTTTAGTACTTTTCCTTCAAAAACTATGGTTGAAATAATTATTTTGAAGTTTTGCTCAGTATTTTTGCTAGAAACCTCAAGAATAATCGTTTGACTATGTGAAATTACTTTGATATACAGGCATGTTTCAGATAGATGCGTGTTACATATGGCATATAATCATGAAACATTCAGAGATACATTTTTCATGACATACGGTTATGAAATGTAAGGAATGGATTCAATATAAAATGTAAGGAGTGGATTCAAAATGACATATAGCAAATACCAGAATTGAATCAATACAACACATCTATCACACTTCAAGGAATACATGAGTAAATATGTCAGAAAATCCCCATCGTTAATGGCGAGCAGCGAGGCACTCATTGCCCTCCTCTCGTCTACACAGATGACCACTGGTCAGACACATTTTTCCCGTTGATCTTGCTGGATGGTTGAAAGAGGTTTTTTATGGAATCGAGTACAAACGTCTCGACTGACATCGGCGGATGTATTTCATGTGAACAATGTCATCAGGGCGGTGACGTAACCACGAGGGCAAACACCAGAGAAGGCAGACTGAAAGAAATATCACTCGGCGTTTCCTCGTGTTGGGCTGCATTACAGAGTTGTCAGCCTCGTGTAGATCTCGAGATGAGGCGGCCCGGGGGGAGGGGGGGCGAGACACGCCAAAATCTATAAGATCTGAGAATGTCGGGATTGTATGATTGCGCGATTGAAATGGCTTCGCTTTATTTGCTTATTATGTTTGATGAGAGAAAATGGATGTCTTCGGAATGTCCCATTTTTGGGAAGGAAAAGAGGAGATAAGGGGAGGGAAGAAATGGGATTTCAGGAACAAATGTTACTTCTTGATAGGCCTGAGAAGATAATTTGCCTTGGCGATGCGTGTTGATAGTATGGCCCGGAATAATCAACATTGAGTAGAAGTGTAGTAGTTAAATGACAAGAATTTATACGAGGAAATTGTGTGTTTCATAACGATAGTTAAAAAAAAAGAATGCATTCACATATTTCAATGTTTTTTTTTATAAGAGATGTTTGAAGTGTGCTTATCAATGATGTAATTATTCGGGTTCAGTAAATCTCCGAATGTTTTTATGCGTATCTAGTGCATGCACAAGTTATTTTGTTTTGTTGCAGTTACAGTACTCCTCAAGTGACTTTAGATTTTTACTGGTGTTTAGTAAATATCACAATTTTATGTTTTACTTGTGTTTAAAAATTAATCATATTTTGTAATTGTGTTTTTTTTAAAATAATTTTTTTTAAAATTGTTTGACTAGCTGTTTTTTGTTCAATCAATATTATATATTAGCGTGTTTTTATTACATAAAAGGTTTTATTGACTAAATGTTTCATGGGTATTAAGTACATCTACTTTGACTCCACTCTGTTTTTCTCAATTCGTATTCCTTTATATTCACTCTTTACAGTAGGGGTTCCAGTGGACTCTCCTTTCGTACATTAATAAGAAAATGTCAGAAACATATTGAGCAAAGTCTGTCTTTACAAAACATCTCTTCATAATATACTATCATTACTTTTCTTTAACCCATTGGTACCAAGAACCGATTAGCAGCTGAAGTCGGCATAGACATGTTAAGTTTGACGACTGGAGGGACCTCATAGAATTAATAAGCCGTTTTAATTCTAACTACATCACAGACGGACACATGACAAATACGGCACTATGTGCAACATTAGCAATTTTAAGTCTGAGAACACATCGTGCATCAAAAGGTATCGGGAGTGTTTGGTACGAATAACTAATCTTAAATGTTTGGTACGAATAACTAATCTTGAATGTTTGGTACGAATCACTAATCGGGAGTGTTTGGTCCGAATCACTAATCTTCAATGTTTGGTACGAATCACTAATCTTCAATGTTTGGTACGAATCACTAATCTTCAATGTTTGGTACGAATCACAAACAAAAAGCTAAACAAGTTTTTTAAATTATTTTTTTTTAATGAAACGTCACGTCATTGGAGGCCAGTTATCGCATACAAGCTAATAAATTGTTGTGGATTTTATGAAACGATTGTTATAAGTTGAAATGAAAGCAAAATCACCTGATGGAGATGGGGTTATTATTATGTTTAAAACACATATTGGTAAGCAACACAGAGAGATGCTTTATATTGCAGCTTGGGACAATATACTGATTACTCTTTTTCTGATTTTTTTTTCCATTTGGCTTTCAAGAATTTAATAGGAAACTGCGTCGAATTAAAATGTCTTTAGAATAACAGCAACATCAGAATAGGCTCAGTTCGCGGTCCGAAAAAGAGACCATCTAAAAAGTTAAAATATCTATAAAAAAAAATTTTCAACTGCCCTCTCCAATAAACAAACAACGATGTTATTAAATTCGATTAACCACCGAGAAACCGCGTGATGAAGCTCTTCAAGAGGAGCGATCTCGTCCTATTTTTCCAGCTAGCTGTAATTCTCATTTGATGACCCGCAAGCACGCAAGTTTCAATAAATCATTACATAGCTGCAAGAAACAAAGCCTTTTTTGTGTCTGGCCGCAGACTTGAAGGCCGTATCTTCTTGTTGTACATTTTAAATAAATGAACAACTATGACGTTTTTTTTCTCTCTATGGGAGCGTGCTAGTAATATTAAGAAGATTTTAAGGCCGTATCTCTTCTTGTTGTTTATTGTAAATACATTAACAAAATCGACGTTAGTTTATTTGTATAGGAACGTGTTAATCATATTACAAAGATTTTTTTGTCAAAAAAATGCACTTTTAATTGAAGCCACACATATTTGTACTGGAATCCAATAAATACGTTCATATTTCTGCTTTAATTATTAAGGTTTCTATCATGCAAATTTAAAATTGATTAAAATTAATAATGTAAATACCTAACAGCTCTATTGCATCCGTCCATCCTCATGGGACGATGGCGTTTCCTCCTGCTCCTCTGCCCCCTTCCCCTTTCTCCTGACCCTTTTCTCTTGCTCCTGGCTGTAAGGGAAGCTTCCGCGACTTGAATGCCCCCGCGCACTTTTGCCCGCCAGGAGGTGCGCTCCTCAGCAATGGTCTCCCACGTTTAATGTTCAATCTAAGCCAGAGTCATGTCTTTCTTGCAGACATCCTTGAAGCGCAAGCAGGGGCGTCTTCTCTTCCGCATACCAGTTGCCAACTCGCCGTAAGGCAAGGCTCTTGGAATGCGCTCCGAGCTCATCCTGCGGACAGCAGGATTTTACCTAACAGCTTAAATAATAGATATAAACAAAGTAATTTATGAAAATTCATTCAGTTTTTCTAAATTGCCAGAGGCCGCATGTTTCACATTGTTCAATTGTTATGCAAAATGAAATAGAAAAGCTGGTGAAAGACAATGACACAATGCCACACGTAAAGAAAGTGAAGGTTGTTAACAGAACTTAAGGTTTTCATTTTCTTTATCACCATGAGGTGTTATTAAGTCACAGGAAGAAAATTTTATGATGATGAAAATTTGAAAGCCAGAGGCACCACAATTTTGTCAAATCACGGTTTGAAACTAAGACGAGTGGCTCTTCAAGAAGGCAGTCGTACCCCCCCACCCCTCCAACTTTTTTTAAAACGCAATGGATCACTGGGCCTTCTCGACCTCTACAATCAGCTTGCGCAGACCTACGTCTTTAACGACATCGATAACGAACGATCACTTCCGACCACCTACAGTTTATCAATCGCCAGAGGCGTCACCAGAGTTGGTGTCTACCCATCACGACGTACACCATACAGTATGGCCGGCGGATAACAACTGGTACTCAAATACTTTGACATTTTAGTGTCACCCCTTGTGTTGGTGTCACCCATTGCGGTACGCACCCCGCACCCTCGATGACGCCCCTGCAGCAACATCGGCAACAGCTGAACTCTCTACACCCCACCGCTGCAACAGCCAGGTCCCACCCACTCGCCCCGGCGTCCTGGAGTTGAGTTAAGCAGCTAACAACGCCGTAGAAGGCCAGACCATCGTCCATTAGGACTGAGTGCTTTACCTTGATGACCTCTATTGTACTTAGAGCCAATGAGACTCTTTAAAGACTTGTAAATAATTCACTCAGCACAATTTTTTTTGTTTCACCCGATAGCAACTTTTGATTAAATAAAGTTATCAATTAATTTTTAAGGAGTAGTTTAAAAAATCATTCGAGTGTTAGAATTTTTAATAAAATCAAGACACAAAGTAAAAGAACTTAACTTTTATCTCGCGTGAGGTGACCACAGGCCAAAGGAAGTGTGAGGAAGGACAAACATTTTATTGGGCGTCCACAAATCTTTACTGGCAGTCCACACATCTTTTTGGCCGTCCAAAAGAACATATTGGCCGTCCACAAATCTTGTAGGCCGTCCTCACTTCTTGTTGGCCATCGACACACCATTTTGACCGTCCACACATTTCTTGACCGTCAACACATCTCATTGACCGTCCACACATCTTATTTGCCATCCACACCTCTTATTGGCCGTCCACACAGCTTATTGGCGTCCAAAGAACTTATAGGCTGTCCACAAATCTTATAGGCAATCCACACTTCTTGTTGGCCATCCACACATCATATTGGCCGTCAACACATCTTTTTGGCCGTCCACACATTTTTTGACCGTCCACACATCTTTTTTTCCTTCCACTCATCTTATTGGCAGTCACTACATCTCATTGGCCGTCCAAACATCTTAATGGCAGTCACTACATCTCATTGGCCGTCCACACATCTTATTTGCCGTCCACACATCTTATTGGCAATCAACACAGCTTATAGGCCATACACACATCCTATTGGCCGCCAACACATCTTATTGGCCGTCCACACATCTTATTGGCCGTCCATACATCTTATTGACAATACATACTTATTATTGGCCGTCCAAACATCTTTTTTGCCGTCCACACATCTTATTGGCCGTCCAGACATCTTATTGACCATACACACTTATTATTGAACATCTACACATCTTTTTTGCCGTCCACTCATCTTATTGGCCGTCCATACATCTCTGTGGCCGTCCACTCACTCACGTCCTTGTAATTTGTAACCCGATGAGATGAATATTTCATGTCATGAGGCAACGCCCTTCTCCCGTATATCCAACGAATATTTCAACGCCGGACAAAAGGCGAGAAAGGTATCACTTCTGCAATTACGTTTGTCAAACATTTGACAAACTTAATTTAAGAATGTTCATAGCCTCGACTACCACGTGTCATCTGAGATGTCTAGCAAGTTTTGTTGGACAGATTTTTGTTGGAAGTGGTGGCTCTACCGGCTAATACAATATTTGTAATGGTGAACTATTTTTGTTGGAAGTGATGGCTCTTCTGGGTAATACAATATTTGTAATGGGGGACTATTTTCGTGGCTTCAGTCAAACAGAAATTGTCATAAAAAATCAACGTTTAAAAAAATAGAACACCCCCCCCCCAACATCCACATGAATAGACAGTTTCAACAACAGGTCGTGGTGACCAACATTACCGCTGGAGAACTGATTGCCGTGGTCATCATCATCTTCATTTGTCCTTTAGGTTCCTTGATGAACATAGCGGCTCAGACAAAGTCTTCCATTGAACACGCTCCCAGCTCTGTCCAGCTCATTCCTATAATGTACTAGGTTGCGCTGAGGCGCCGTAGCGACTACGGCGCCCACTTTTTTCAAATGCCCAACTAACTTATCCTTGTTTGATAAATACTTAATATTGAACATACTGAAATGTACAAAAAGTATTTAATAATAGGGATTGTAGGGCGCCTATGGCACTCACTGCTGTGGGGCGCCTACGGCGCCTACCCTTTTTTGTCAAAAGCCCAAGTAACTTATCATTGTTTGATAAATATGAAATATTAAACTTGCTGAAATGCACACAAAGTATTTTATAATTATAAATCATCAAATTATATTTTTACAACGTTCCATTTTTCAAAAATTAAAATATAAGCTAAAACAATGATATCATATAGATTCTAATATATATTTTTTTACAGCGCGTCTTTAATTTTTTAATTATTTTGCACACCTTTTTGCGCGCCTTTCGATGCACGCCTTGTATTAAAATATAAGCTAAAAAAATGACGTCATAGCGTTCCACATCCTTCCAGCCAGCCAGCCAGTGACTTGGACTATTATATTGTATATACTCTCTGCGGCTCATCCAAGTCGCTACGTCTCCACGTCTTTTTGGGTCCTGACTGTGAGTTCGGACGTGGAATGGGTTGCCTGAGGAAAAATAACACTCTGTCAACCATTGAAAAACTCTAATAAAACTGCAAGACATAAACCAGGGGTAAGCGCAGGACTCAATAACATTCTTTATAGAAGGTTCGCCTGTAATAGATAAGAAATGATAAGGTCTTCCTCTTCGCCGTTTCCCAATGTGGATTTCATTCTAGTCATTGTCTGCATTGCCGTGTTGTTGGCAATAACAATTATACTGCAAGAATCATTCGAATTCACAATAAAAAACGTGCACACGTTTTCTCCCACACCCTCCTGCTGGTTTGAGGCTTTACGGTAGTGTAGTGGCATGTTTTCAACATTCAAGACTCGTAAACAAACATCTGCATTATAAGAGAATATACAAGTATCGTCTGAAGAAGTCCGTTGTAGCAAATGTTCAGATTCACAAGTGTGAACATTCACGTGAGCGATATGTCTACGGTGAGGCGATTCACGAATTTATAATAAATACAAATAAAATGAATGTTGTCATGAATGTTGTTATTTTGGACATAACTTTATCCAAATTCTTTCACCGTCTTCCCGCTTCAAATTATATTAAAGTTTATTTCGGTCAGTAGCTATTTGTTTTTTACTATTTTTTTAATTAACCCGAGTACCTTTCTAATATTGTGTATCGCTTAGAGAAAAAAACGCCAACACTCATGTGCACAAATGTAAACATAAGAGATAACACAGCACACCTTGATTAGAAGAAATAGTATTCGGAAAAATGTGATGGTTGACTTCCAAAAATGTGATGGTTGACTTCCAATAATGTGATGGATGACTTCCAAAAATGAGATGGTTGACTTCCAAAAATGTGATGGTTGACTTCCAAAAATGTGATGGTTGACTTCCAAAAATGTGATGGTTGACTTCCAAAAATGTGATAACTGACTTCCAAAAATGTGATGGTTGACTTCCAAAAATGTGATGGTTGACTTCCAAAAATATGATTTAACTTAATTAACAATGCATTGATTGAACGCACTCAGTGTTTTTATACGCCAGTGAACACTTTGTCTTATTTCTATTAACTGCGTTACAATCTTGTTAACATCACGCTTTTTAGAATAATTTGAAAATTTAAACCAAAGTATTATGTCTTTCTGGTATTTTCTTAAATCAGAGATATCCGAAAAGATAAATGTTTTACTAGGGTTACTGTTATGGAAAATCATGAATATTCTGATCTTAGTATTTGATTTAAAATTGAATTTTAAAAATGAAATATTGAAAACTTAAAAGTTTCAACTTGCCAGTCTGTTTTTGAACATAGTTTCCGGCCAGTGGTCATTTTTCAACCATTAGCTCTTCCAAAACAGAACATCGGTAGGAGGGTAACTCGAGGACACAGCGCTACTTCCGTTACTGCAGATCAAAATAACATCATGGTGGTAACACTGTTTCTGTTCAGAGGCCTTGAACTTTTTTCTGCGCTTCTAGGTTTGACTAAGAGGTGCTTCTCAGAAACTGTCTAGAGCAGTGACTCTTATTATCGTTCTAAGGCCGTTGCACTTAGATTATATCCTAGAAAAAATTGTCTTCCGATTGCGTCGTTCTGAAAACGTAATGATAAAATGTAGACTAACATTGAATGTGATTCTGTTGTTTCGATAGGTGACAGTCTCAGCCCAACCCTAATGATGGCACAATAAGTATTTGTAATCTGACGTTAAATTATTCCCATTAACCTGTAAGGCCTTTCACCCATCTCAGCGGCGTAGCGTGGGTAAGTGCCGCCTGGGGCAGAACCTAAATCTGCCGCCCCCCTGGAAAATATTATAATGCTATAAGGGTCCATCCATAGGGGGAGGGTGTCCCACATTTTTGACGATGTGTGAGGAAGGGTAGGGGGAGTTTAAGAATTGTGACGTCACTACTACTTTAAGACACGCTACTTTAAATCTAAGTTCCACTTAAATATTCGATTTCTTACTATTTATTTTATGACGTTTTACATGTATTCACGCGTGTTACGATATTAGAGTGAAGTCTTACATTACATACATACTAAAATGACAATAAATTGATTTGGAACATGCTAATCTTCAAATAAAAAATACTTCTTTTAGGGGGAGGGGTCACAGCTTTGTGATGTCATATTGGAGGAGAGGTCTAAGTTTTTGTGACAAAGTGTGACGAGGGGGGTGGGGAGTTAAAAATCGGCCAAAATCACGTGTCATCATTTATGGACGGCCCCTAAAGTAAGGGGACGTCCATAAAGTACGTCACTTTATTTTTGACCATTTTAAACTCCCCCCTCCCCCCTGTCACAAAATGTCACTAATCTCGGACCAAAACTCGTCACACTTTCGAACAAAAATATTTTTTTTCTAACAAAATAATGAAAATTTAATATAAAATATTAAACATCGTGATGTCACACATTGCCTAACCACCCCCTGTCACAAACGGTAACACGTTCTTACACCCCCTCCCCCTCTGGAGTGTGACGTACTTTATGGACTGCCCTTAAACATACCAGGTAGTCTTTATTAAAAAGTTTTAATAAGGACACGATAAGTGTTTATGTTATAAATAAAGAGAAAAGCTTCATTTCTTGAATAAAATTGAAGTTTAATGTTTTTCCTCATTGCACAATCTTTCATGTGTCAATGTTTTCAGCCATACCATGCCCATTAGCCAAAATAACTATTGATTAGACAATGTTGGTGTATTCGTTAATGGTCTTAATTAATTTTGTATTAACTTAATTTTAGAGAAGCTATTTTAAAACATTGCATTATTTAAGACAATGTTCGAATTAATTATATTATATTAGGCAGTGTAACTTCTAGCCTAATTATATTAAAAAACTTGAATAAATTAACTGGTCTTGAATTAATTAATTTTTTTTAATCCAAGGGGCTAAAATATTCCTTGCTTGACAATGACACGTGAGATATTTTGTATAATCTAATTTGAAGGCAAATTTTAAAGTCCAGTATATTAGCTAGTGTACGAAAATCATATCTGTTTTCTCAATTTGATATAACTGCCAAAAACTCACACGAATTTCGTCAATAATCTCATGTTATGAAGAATAATACTTTCTTCTCAACTGTTTTTCTTCACGTCATGGATTCGCTTCCATCACGAAACGTTTGCTTTCTCGTTCTTTGATTAGAAGATTCGACTAAAACAATTAGATTTCCACATAACATTTTATTAAATGTCAATGCATCCGTTAGTATTCCATTAGTTTCTCCTTGAGAAGCCACTGTTAAGCATTATTTTAAACACTATACGTTTGTAGATAATTTCGGCCATCTTTGATATAAATTATAAATGAGAAAATAAAAAGATTTCATTGTGACTATCAAAGTTCCTGCGTCTGTTCGTGTGTTGAGCTTTTTGTCTATATCTATCAATTCTTCTATAGCTTTAAAAATAATCTCAAAATGGCTCCATGGTATATTCACTGTTTTGTATCCTGAATTCTGTTTAATGCATTGCTTGTAGAAGCAATTGGATATTCCAAACGAAGTATGGACATGGAAAAGAATTCGTAACAATGTTCTAGTGTGCTAAAAAAGTTAGAGAGTTCGTTTCAGTAGGAGTATCATGTAAACAAAATTGGTTACATGAACTTTTGTGCGAGATTTGATATTGACATTTAATTTTTTGCGTTTTTCTTGAACTCCTGTATACTTTTCAGCCATGAAGAAATATTAACACACGTTGGGCCTCTGCAGTTTATTATTTTAAGATCATCATTTATTTAAAATCATTTCAGAAATGTCGTAAGAACCTCTTTCAAATTGTTTTGTTCTTTATTAATAGTCTATTCTTTTATACAATTTATGATTCTTTACAATTGCAAAAAACTTTGGTAATGTTGAGCACTTCTTCACGAGTATTTAGTTTTGAATTTGTGTGCCAAGTTTTAATTCCATTAGATAAGCAACTTTATTCATTATTTTTATTTATTCCACAAAATAAAGACATTAACATTAAAATAATTTGCTTTGAAAGAACATTTCATATAAGTACGCCAACAACTTTTACCAAGTAGTTCACCTATGTTAAAATCAATTTAATGTACCAGCGCATAATTGTCTTGTTGGTACACTACTTCAGCTCCAATGTTTTTTGGCTTAATAGCATTAGTTTTAGAAGTCTTTAGAGTAATAAAAAATAGGAGTTTGAAATTTTGCATTAGAAACGTCCACTAATTTTTAATATAGTTTCTTACTTTAAAAAAAAATAAGTATCTTGTTTTTTTCTTTTGTTAAACTTTATTATAACCTTATTTATTTTTAGAAGCTAATTAACAAAGAGGAATTTGCCACCCCCACACCCCAACAATGTGCCGCTCGGAGAATTCGATTCGCTCATGTTGCAAATTGATAGGGTACAGTAAGATTTGCTTTTACAAGAGGAAAAACTGTCAAATTTTAAGAACCAATTAAGTTTGATACCACATCAGGCTCTGGTTGTTCAGAACAGTAGCATCAGTATCAGAAGAATTTAAGAAGTTTTGGCAGTTAAAACGTTCACATGGTTGATGATATTTCCTTTATTTCTTTTATTAATTTCTTATTTGGCTGTTATTTTATTTCGATTAAAAACTCTACTTTCTTATAAAATTTTCATTGTTAGAAAGTTTATAAAAACTACCAGGAATTTGCCGCCTCTGGCAAAGTGCCACCCGGGGCATTCGCCCCCCCCCTTCCCCCTCGCTATGCCACTGACCCATCTGTTACGACTTTGCCTTGCCTGATATATTTCGAACTTAATTACGCAGTCGGATTTTAAATGAAGATAATATTTCTAGGGAAGTTAAATTAATAAGCAAACCTAGAGACGAATCGTTAATACAGTGCGACTACGTTAAGTCGCGGTCGTTCGGGTCCATATTTCTGAATCACGATTTTGGTGAATCACGATTTATTGTCACTTAGTACAGAATTTAGTAATGAACTTTATGAATTTTATGAACTTAATGAACGATAATAAAGGATACAAATAAAAACGTGTTTTCTTCCCTATAACATTTATCTAAAATTAAATTAAGTTTAAATATTAAAAAAAATCCCGAGTTCTAACTTTATTTTTAAACCAGCCTCGTAGGGACGACTCTGCCAAATTAAGTTCCTTGCATATGTCTGCTTATCAGTGGCGTAACAACGGGTTGGCATCGGCGCCAGCTCAAAAGGGCGCCACTAAATCTCTAATTTATAAATTTTTATTTAAATAAATACATTCGGACCTCTCAAAGTCGAACTAAAAAGGACCAAAAAAAAATTCCACTTACGGAGTTTTTGAGTTAGGGAAAATGGCGTAATAGGCGCCGATTAATCAAGGACAATGTAGAATAATGTAGATATTGAGAGGTGGGGAGAACAGCCATATCAGCTAGTAGGCTTGACAGGAAAGAGAGGCGGTGTCTATGTTTCATATGAAAGAAAACCAACATGCTTTGACATGCCGACACAAGCCCTTCCCTACCCTCCCCCACTTTAATACCTCCACAGTGGGATGGGAGAAGTACGATTTTTCTTTTTAAAAAGAGTCACAGCATGCAGCAAAGGGACGCGAATTAGTTACCACTCCTTTTTCTTGTCTTTGTCATTTTTGTACTTGCAAGGGTCGCTTAATCCCTAGTTGAATGCACTAAAATAATATTTTACTTCCATTTACGTGGCTCTACGGAACACATGTTCTGAAATGTAACTCCAGAATAATAACCCAAACGCCTTGGAAAATTCGACTAAAAGAGGTTGAAAGCAAAAATGTGAGTTAAGGACATCTAAAATAAATTATTCTTGTGGAATTGGGCTGGGACCTAACAATTAATTCGATATAGGGAGGTTTTCGACTTAGGGAAGTTCGACTTAGCGAGGTCAGACTGTATTACACTTTTATCTTCGATAACTAAAGTGAATAATTAATTGTATTTAAATATATTTCATTTAAACCATTATAATATTTGTTTGTATGTTTGTGGCCTTTGCTGGGCTTCTTATCATACAAATGTCAATATGATTTTACAGTCTTTCTTTTAAAAAGAAAAATCTTACTATCCCCATCCGACTGTCGAGAGGGTAAAGTGGGGGAGGGGAGGGAAGGTGTCTCCTCTCACGGGCTTGTGTCGGTATGTCAAAGCAAGTTGGCTCCTTTCATATGAAACATCACCGCCCTCTATTCCTGTCAAGCCTTCTAGCCGCTATGGCTGTCCCCCCTCTCAATATCAATTTTTTCCTTGATTAATCTGCGTGCATTACGCCAGTTTCCCTAACTCGAAAACTCCGTAAGTCGTATCCCCCAACCCCCTACCCCCCAATGAGTTCGACTTAGAGAGGCCCAACTGTATTAGCAACATGCCAATACGACTTAGAGAGGTACGACTTTATTAGCAACAAGTCAAAACGACTTAGAGAGGTCCGACTGTTTCAGCAACATGCCAATACGCCAGCAAACTGAAGTGCTGAGCTGTAGTAGGTGGAGTGTTTCTTAAATTTACTTTTAATTGTGAGTTTCTATCGTTATGTATGAGATAATGAGTATGAGACATTGACACTATTGTTTTTATTTATAATACATGTTATATTGTGGTGGTCGAGTGGCAGCGCACTGGACTGTCGTACCGATGGTCACGGGTTCGAATCCGTGTGAAGGCAAGGGTTTGTTCCCGGGGCCTAGGGCGTACCTGAGTCACCCCGCTCCGAATGGGTACCTAACACTGTAGTGTTAGGCGGCTGGGTAATGCGTGGAACCCACAAAGCCGTGGCCTGTGATTACTGCATCACTTGCCAACAGATCATCTGTCATGGTCTGTGGACGCAACTATCTTCTGCATAGAAGGAGCGTCTGTATAGATAAGATAAGATAAGATGTTACTTCAAGTTTTGCTATATTCTTTATTAACGCAGCAATATCCCGTTTTATCCACCAATTAATTTGGTATTATTTTGTAAATAATAAACTGCAAATTAGTATTGTTCCTGTCTTATGCATTTTTTATATTGTATGACTGTCACTGTCAGACTACGTAATTATTGTCATAAATAAAATACGAGAAATTCAATTATTTCTTCTAACAAATGAAAAAAAATAACAAAGCTGAAACTTGTAAATTTATCAAGTGCGCCAAAAATAAATTAGCCTAGGACGCCAAAAACCTAGTTACGCATCAGCTGCTTATTTTTCACTTTTCCGAATTCTCTCAATTATATTAAGTTTTTCATCGATAGTATGAGCCTTTAGCTTACATGTTGGTTTTTCGAGCTCTTTTGAAAATGACATTTTAGACACAACATCATTTTCAACAAGTAACTACAACTACAACGGCAAACAGAAACATTAAATCACGGGAACATCATACGTACGTATTATTAATTGCTATGTTACCTCACAAAATTTGGGAGCAATAGAATTACCACGACTTAACAGATTTAGCGAAATAACGAAGTGAGACTTAACGGGGTCTTACTGTACTTATAGCACGATGAACAGTATTATTGAGTCAATAAAGGGCGTCTGATTTACAATAAATGTCTTCAAATGCTTAAAAATATTTGGAAATATCGTACATGAAAGAAACATTAAGAGAAATGGTCAATGCACAGATATTTATGGAAAATGTAAGGGGCCGTCCATAAAGTACGTCACGCTATTTTTGACCATTTTTTAACTCCCCCCTGTCACAAACTGTCACACATCTCGAACCCCCCACCCACTAAAGTACGTCACACTTTCGAACAAAAATATTGTTTTTTATTAACCAAATAATCAAAACTTAATATAAAACAGCGTGACGTCACACATGGCCGGACCCCCTCTCCCCCCTGTCACAAACTGTCACACTTTCTTAACCCCCCCCTCTCTGGCGCGTGACGTACTTTATGGACGGCCCCTAATGTGTTTATTCTTGAGATTCGCGATTTCAAAAGTCCGACTTATTTCAATTTTAAAAAGTCAGTAAATTAGTATTAGTAAACATTTGTTTTTATCATAAGCTAGCAATTAAGTTGTAAAAAGAAAAAAATCAAATATTTGTTATAATATTGTTATAAAAATAACATTGAACTTCAATGTTTGGGTGAAAGTGATAAAATAATAATAAACAATATAATAGCCGAAGTCACTGGTTCACAGAATGAATCATTGTATCCTTAACGCTATGGCGTCATTTTTTGACCTTATATTTTAATACATGGTGTGCAGCAAGAGGTGTGCAAAATAATTATAAATTAAAGACTCGCCGTAAAAAAAATATTATATGACGTCATTGTTTTAGCTTATATTTTAATTTTAGATAAGGGAACGATGTAAAAAGAGGATTTTAGGATTTATACTCATAAAATACTTTGTGCACATTACAGGAAGTTTAATATTTAGTATTTATAAAACAAGGATAAGTTATTTTGGCTTTTGAAAAAAAGATTGGATAGGCACCCTACAACCCCTAGTATATAATTCATAAATATATGATTATAATGATGCTTAATTTTATATTTTAATAAATCACCTCCATGCCAATCCAATTGTGTGTGTCTTTTTTTTAAATTTAATTTTTATGATCCGTGCGTATGCAAATAAGAAAATATTGCTAACGGAATTGAGTTTGTGTACAAGAAATGAAACATGACCACAACATGAATATGTTTGAGAACCCGTGAGTTGATCAAGTCACTGTTGCACTCGTTTAACGCATCGGTTGCGGGGAATCCCGATGCACTCGCGCGGACTAATGATTAGAAGATAAATATAGTGACATTTATAAGGTTTCATCTAGCGCGCGTTCAAATCTTATAGTACTAATTAACCAGATAACAGTGTGTTTCCTAGACGCCGTATGGTGGTTCAATGCGTGCGTGCGTTGTAAGGGGGGAGGGAGAGGCAGGTAACAGTTGACAATATCTACAAAACTGATTTTATGTGGGGAAAAACACACAGTTGGACGTTACGATGTTTAGGTTAATAATAATAATAATCATAATAATAATGACATTAATAGTAATAAATCAATAATAATAATAATAATTGTTAAATAATAATAATAATTATAATTGTCAGAAATCAAAAATAATAATTGTAATCGATAAAAATATTAATGATAATAATAATAATGATGATGATGCTAATAATAATAATATAATAATATGTGAGCGTGTGTAGCGCAATACCACTGCCTGGGCTCATAACGCTCTATAATAAAAGAAACATTTATATCCAAATAAAACGAAACATACAATAACACGGAAAGTAAAATTTTAAAATATTAAATTAGAGTGAAGTTTTGAAAGAGTTGAATAGTAGGAATGCTACGAAAAAGGAATAAATTAAACAACCCCGTAAAAACATAGTTTTTGACTATAAATCCCTTATGTATGAGACATAACTAAAAGTATTGATTATGTTCAATTGCGACAAACATTTACAGACTGAAACCGAATTATCTCCCCTGGCTTTAAAACCGGGGGAAGGGGGAGGGAGGTGGACATCGACGGATGGCGTCAACGCGTGAACTCAACTGGCACGTGAAAGAAAAACAATAACAAACCGTGAATTTGAATTGCATATGTTGTATAGAGATAAACTAAAATGCATTAATATGATTACGGTACATTCGATCGATCTGAAATTTTGACACGATGCATTGTTAGGTGACACGAGTCTATGTGCCAAATTTCAGCTCGATGGCATCATGGGAAGTGTGACATTTTTTAATTTTGTTTTTCCGCCCGAGACGAACGACTGACAAGATTTCCAAGTTAATATAAGGGATTTAAATAAAAAAATCCGTAAATAAAAAGACCCGTAAAAACAATGTTTTGGACTATAAATCCATTATATATGAGACATAACTAAAAGTATTGATTATGTTCAAACGCGACAAACATTTACAGACTGAATCTGTCTTAACTCCCCTTTGCTTTATAACCCTGGGGGTGGGGGGGGTGGGAGACGGGAAAGGTCTGGTCACCTATCGCTGTACCCAGTTTAGCGTGACACGTAAAATGTAAACAAAAGTACGCCAGTACATCGACGGATGGCGTATACGCGCGGACTGAACTGTCACTTGAAAAAAACCCAAACAAACAGTGAAATTGAATTACATATGTTGTATAGAGATAAACTAAAAATGCATTAATTTAATTACGGTACGTTCGATCGACCTGAAATGTTGATACGATGCATTGTTATGTGACACGGGTCCATGTGCCAAACTTCAGCTTGATGGCTTCATGGGAGTGTGTCATTTTTGAGAGAGAGTGAGAGAGAGACAAGATTTCGAAGTTAATATAAGGGATTTAAAAAGAGCGCCATTTTTCCTGAGCACAAAATCGCTTCAAGCCTTTGATATATGTATCTTAATAGTACCATAGCCATGGTGTCTCCCACTCTTTTGCGCCAAGTTTTTTTCTTAATAACTAACTTTACGGTTGTGCGAATGTATGCAATAATGGCGATAGTTTTATCTTCAAGGTAAAATAGATACTTATCTTTTTCTGATACTGACGCTCCTTCTATACAGAAGATTATTGCATCCTACCTCGACGACAGTTTCCACACAATGATGTCAATTTCAAGTAGACCTTGAAACAGAGCTTAGCCAAACAACTGCGATGACTCACTACAAACGACTATTATATGTGTTCTCAATAGACATATCCAATACTTTACATGTTGCTGTACATACTTGTTGACTTAATGTACATGTCTATGCAGACGTACACAAACCGTTAATGTTCAGGTTTTGGTAAATTATTATGCCGGTGTAAATTTTCATTGTGATGTAATTGTACATATACATTTGATTAAATATTCATGTTATTGTAAAGGTAAATTTTGAAGGAAAGAAAGAAAAAAAATGTACCACTTACTGTAAATGTTCATTTCCATGTAAATGAACTTAATGTTTTTATAATTTGCACAATTTAATGCTTAAATGTTGATATTTTTAACATTGCATATCGTGTTCACTGTACTTTTTCCTTTATTGCTTTAAAAAAAAACCATTAAGTTTTTGTGCATGGTCTTTAATCTGATAAAGCCTTTTGCTAGGAACAAAGCTAATAAAAACACTTTAAAATCTTTCAGCAAAACTTTATTCTAGAAAAGTGTTTCTCTCGGAACTCGCCAGCAACATTTGCATCGCTCTCCTCGTCCAATAACAACTCTATAACCAACTGTATTGGATGTGACAAGTCTACCACGCAAGAGAGATAACAAATTTAAAAGTGTCATTACAGTCCCATGTTATGTTTCTCGCCCTTTGTGGCGAGTTAAATATTTTAATTTAACAAAGACGCAAATCGCCAAGCGTACTTCTAAAGATCAGGATGGAGCTTCACTTTAAAAGATTCATTTAATAATAACAACCGCCAGTCTATCTACAGATCACTTATAATTTTATGTTAAGTCGAGCATGACTAACCAAATACCGAACGTTTTGTGATGAAAGACCGGCGAAAAAAAGTTTATGAAAAAAACTTACTTAGATTTTATTACCAAAAAATCAGCGTCCTCTACGCAGCTTATGTAAGCAAGTTCTGTCATTTTTCAAATTTCTTTTTAATTTTAATTTTTTGTTTTTGTTTTGTGTTTGTTTGTTTAAAAAATACTTTAAACTTATGGCGAAGGGAGCTAAGAATAACCATTTGCTTATTTGTTGCCCAACGAATAATTTGATTCACATATTTTCTGCTATTCATATGCTTCATAACACGTATAAGGGATTAGAACGTAGCGTAAAAATATGTTGTAAAGTAGTCTAATGTGGTTGAAAGAATCGATTGTTTTGTGTAAAATACCTTATTCCAATACAACCAGCTTCGATGATTTTAGAAAATGTCTGGTCTGTGTCTTAGATTGCCATTCTTAACTTATGCTAAGTGATACATAATATAAAATATATGAACAATATTAAAAATTTGGATTGTTGAGTACAACATACATTACATGAATAGTTGAGTGCATATTCAATACATTGATTGCTGAGCACAGCATTCAATACATGAATTGTTGATTATAAAGCAGTGGTATAATTATAACATAACGATTGGCCCTATTTTAAATAGACGTAGGGCAATGACTGAATTCAAAGGCGCATCTTGAATGAAAGTTTCCACAAAAATTTGATACATTCTTTTATAGTTACAAGAAGTGTTATTTATAAGTATGAACATTTTAAGCAAAAAGACCGATTTCCTTTGAGCTAAAAAAAGCTGTCATCAAACTGACCCCAAATTAACTGCTTCATTAAAACCTCCCTCTGGTGACAACTGACACTGGTGACACATCCCTCTGGTGAAAACTGACTCTGGTGACACCTCCCTCTGGTGACAAATGACTCTAGTGACAAATGACTCTGGTAACTACTCCCAAAGGTGACAACTGTTTCTGGCGACGACTGACTCTATTGAGAAATGACTCTGGTGAAAAATGAATCTGTCGACAACTGACTCTGGTGACATCTGGCTCTGGTGACACCTCCCTCTGGTGACAACCGACTCTGATGACACCTTACTGTGGTGACAACTGACTCTGCTGACAACTGACTCTGGTGCAATTGGCATAGGTGACAAAGGACTCTGGTGAAGACTGACTATAGTGACAACTGACTCAGATGACAATTGACTCCGGTGACAACTGATTCTGGTGACAACTGACTCTAGTGAGACATGACTGTGGTGACTAATGAATCTGGTGACAACGCACTTCAGCGACAAGTGACTGTGGTGGAAAATGAATTTGGTGACAACTGGCTCTGGAAACAAATGACTCTGGTGACAACTGATTCTGGTGACAACTGGCTCTGGTGACAAATGGCTCTGGTGACCAATGACTCTGGTGACAAATGACTCTGGTGACAAATGACTCCGTTGAAATCTCCCTTTGGTTACACCTCCGTCTGGTGACACCTGGCTCTGGTAACAGCCTACTTTGGTTATACACTGCTGGTGTAAAGGCTTCTTCAGTGATATACAGTGCTGGTGTAAAGTGTTCTTCAGTGATATACACTGCTGGTGTAAAGGCTTCTTCAGTGATATACACTGCTGGTGTAAAGGCTTCTTCAGTGATATACAGTGCTGGTGTAAAGTGTTCTTCAGTGATATACACTGCTGGTGTAAAGGCTTCTTCAGTGATATACACTGCTGGTGTAAAGGCTTCTTCAGTGATATACAGTGCTGGTGTAAAGTGTTCTTCAGTGATATACACTGCTGGTGTAAAGTGTTCTTCAGTGATATACAGTGCTGGTGTAAAGTGTTCTTCAGTGATATACACTGCTGGTGTAAAGGCTTCTTCAGTGAAATACACTGCTGGTGTAAAGGCTTCTTCAGTGATATACAGTGCTGGTGTAAAGTGTTCTTCAGTGATATACACTGCTGGTGTAAAGTGTTCTTCAGTGATATACAGTGCTGGTGTAAAGTGTTCTTCAGTGATATACACTGCTGGTGTAAAGTGTTCTTCAGTGATATACAGTGCTGGTGTAAAGTGTTCTTCAGTGATATACAGTGCTGGTGTAAAGTGTTTCTTCAGCGATATACAGTGCTGGTGTAAAGTGTTCTTCAGTGATATACAGTGCTGGTGTAAAGTGTTCTTCAGTGATATACAGTGCTGGTGTAAAGTGTTCTTCAGTGATATACAGTGCTGGTGTAAAGTGTTCTTCAGTGATATACAGTGCTGGTGTAAAGTGTTCTTCAGTGATATACAGTGCTGGTGTAAAGTGTTCTTCAGTGATATACAGTGCTGGTGTAAAGTGTTCTTCAGTGATATACAGTGCTGGTGTAAAGTGTTCTTCAGTGATATACAGTGCTAGTGTAAAGTGTTCTTCAGTGATATACAGTGCTGGTGTAAAGTGTTCTTCAGTGATATACAGTGCTGGTGTAAAGTGTTCTTCAGTAAAATATACAGTGCTGGTGTAAAGTGTTCTTCAGTGATATACAGTGCTGGTGTAAAGTGTTCTTCAGTGATATACAGTGCTGGTGTAAAGTGTTCTTCAGTGATATACAGTGCTGGTGTAAAGTGTTCTTCAGTGATATACACTGCTGGTGTAAAGTGTTCTTCAGTGATATACAGTGCTGGTGTAAAGTGTTCTTCAGTGATATACACTGCTGGTGTAAAGTGCTTCTTCAGTGATATACAGTGCTGGTGTAAAGTGTTCTTCAGTGATATACACTGCTGGTGTAAAGGTTCTTCAGTGATATACACTGCTGGTGTAAAGGCTTCTTCAGTGATATACAGTGCTGGTGTAAAGTGTTCTTCAGTGATATACACTGCTGGTGTAAAGTGTTCTTCAGTGATATACAGTGCTGGTGTAAAGTGTTCTTCAGTGATATACACTGCTGGTGTAAAGGCTTCTTCAGTGATATACACTGCTGGTGTAAAGGCTTCTTCAGTGATATACAGTGCTGGTGTAAAGTGTTCTTCAGTGATATACACTGCTGGTGTAAAGTGTTCTTCAGTGATATACAGTGCTGGTGTAAAGTGTTCTTCAGTGATATACAGTGCTGGTGTAAAGTGTTCTTCAGTGATATACAGTGCTGGTGTAAAGTGTTCTTCAGTGATATACAGTGCTGGTGTAAAGTGTTCTTCAGTGATATACAGTGCTGGTGTAAAGTGTTCTTCAGTGATATACAGTGCTGGTGTAAAGTGTTCTTCAGTGATATACAGTGCTGGTGTAAAGTGTTCTTCAGTGATATACAGTGCTGGTGTAAAGTGTTCTTCAGTGATATACAGTGCTGGTGTAAAGTGTTCTTCAGTGATATACAGTGCTGGTGTAAAGTGTTCTTCAGTGATATACAGTGCTGGTGTAAAGTGTTCTTCAGTGATATACAGTGCTGGTGTAAAGTGTTCTTCAGTGATATACAGTGCTGGTGTAAAGTGTTCTTCAGTGATATACAGTGCTGGTGTAAAGTGTTCTTCAGTGATATACAGTGCTGGTGTAAAGTGTTCTTCAGTGATATACAGTGCTGGTGTAAAGTGTTCTTCAGTGATATACAGTGCTGGTGTAAAGTGTTCTTCAGTGATATACAGTGCTGGTGTAAAGTGTTCTTCAGTGATATACAGTGCTGGTGTAAAGTGTTCTTCAGTGATATACAGTGCTGGTGTAAAGTGTTCTTCAGTGATATACAGTGCTGGTGTAAAGTGTTCTTCAGTGATATACAGTGCTGGTGTAAAGTGTTCTTCAGTGATATACAGTGCTGGTGTAAAGTGTTCTTCAGTGATATACAGTGCTGGTGTAAAGTGTTCTTCAGTGATATACAGTGCTGGTGTAAAGTGTTCTTCAGTGATATACAGTGCTGGTGTAAAGTGTTCTTCAGTGATATACAGTGCTGGTGTAAAGTGTTCTTCAGTGATATACAGTGCTGGTGTAAAGTGTTCTTCAGTGATATACAGTGCTGGTGTAAAGTGTTCTTCAGTGATATACAGTGCTGGTGTAAAGTGTTCTTCAGTGATATACAGTGCTGGTGTAAAGTGTTCTTCAGTGATATACAGTGCTGGTGTAAAGTGTTCTTCAGTGATATACAGTGCTGGTGTAAAGTGTTCTTCAGTGATATACAGTGCTGGTGTAAAGTGTTCTTCAGTGATATACAGTGCTGGTGTAAAGTGTTCTTCAGTGATATACAGTGCTGGTGTAAAGTGTTCTTCAGTGATATACAGTGCTGGTGTAAAGTGTTCTTCAGTGATATACAGTGCTGGTGTAAAGTGTTCTTCAGTGATATACAGTGCTGGTGTAAAGTGTTCTTCAGTGATATACAGTGCTGGTGTAAAGTGTTCTTCAGTGATATACAGTGCTGGTGTAAAGTGTTCTTCAGTGATATACAGTGCTGGTGTAAAGTGTTCTTCAGTGATATACAGTGCTGGTGTAAAGTGTTCTTCAGTGATATACAGTGCTGGTGTAAAGTGTTCTTCAGTGATATACAGTGCTGGTGTAAAGTGTTCTTCAGTGATATACAGTGCTGGTGTAAAGTGTTCTTCAGTGATATACAGTGCTGGTGTAAAGTGTTCTTCAGTGATATACAGTGCTGGTGTAAAGTGTTCTTCAGTGATATACAGTGCTGGTGTAAAGTGTTCTTCAGTGATATACAGTGCTGGTGTAAAGTGTTCTTCAGTGATATACAGTGCTGGTGTAAAGTGTTCTTCAGTGATATACAGTGCTGGTGTAAAGTGTTCTTCAGTGATATACAGTGCTGGTGTAAAGTGTTCTTCAGTGATATACACTGCTGGTGTAAAGTGTTCTTCAGTGATATACAGTGCTGGTGTAAAGTGTTCTTCAGTGATATACAGTGCTGGTGTAAAGTGTTCTTCAGTGATATACAGTGCTGGTGTAAAGTGTTCTTCAGTGATATACAGTGCTGGTGTAAAGTGTTCTTCAGTGATATACACTGCTGGTGTAAAGTGTTCTTCAGTGATATACAGTGCTGGTGTAAAGTGTTCTTCAGTGATATACAGTGCTGGTGTAAAGTGTTCTTCAGTGATATACAGTGCTGGTGTAAAGTGTTCTTCAGTGATATACAGTGCTGGTGTAAAGTGTTCTTCAGTGATATACAGTGCTGGTGTAAAGTGTTCTTCAGTGATATACAGTGCTGGTGTAAAGTGTTCTTCAGTGATATACAGTGCTGGTGTAAAGTGTTCTTCAGTGATATACAGTGCTGGTGTAAAGTGTTCTTCAGTGATATACAGTGCTGGTGTAAAGTGTTCTTCAGTGATATACAGTGCTGGTGTAAAGTGTTCTTCAGTGATATACAGTGCTGGTGTAAAGTGTTCTTCAGTGATATACAGTGCTGGTGTAAAGTGTTCTTCAGTGATATACAGTGCTGGTGTAAAGTGTTCTTCAGTGATATACAGTGCTGGTGTAAAGTGTTCTTCAGTGATATACAGTGCTGGTGTAAAGTGTTCTTCAGTGATATACAGTGCTGGTGTAAAGTGTTCTTCAGTGATATACAGTGCTGGTGTAAAGTGTTCTTCAGTGATATACAGTGCTGGTGTAAAGTGTTCTTCAGTGATATACAGTGCTGGTGTAAAGTGTTCTTCAGTGATATACAGTGCTGGTGTAAAGTGTTCTTCAGTGATATACAGTGCTGGTGTAAAGTGTTCTTCAGTGATATACACTGCTGGTGTAAAGTGTTCTTCAGTGATATACAGTGCTGGTGTAAAGTGTTCTTCAGTGATATACACTGCTGGTGTAAAGTGTTCTTCAGTGATATACACTGCTGGTGTAAAGTGTTCTTCAGTGATATACAGTGCTGGTGTAAAGTGTTCTTCAGTGATATACACTGCTGGTGTAAAGTGTTCTTCAGTGATATACAGTGCTGGTGTAAAGTGTTCTTCAGTGATATACACTGCTGGTGTAAAGTGTTCTTCAGTGATATACAGTGCTGGTGTAAAGTGTTCTTCAGTGATATACAGTGCTGGTGTAAAGTGTTCTTCAGTGATATACAGTGCTGGTGTAAAGTGTTCTTCAGTGATATACAGTGCTGGTGTAAAGTGTTCTTCAGTGATATACAGTGCTGGTGTAAAGTGTTCTTCAGTGATATACAGTGCTGGTGTAAAGTGTTCTTCAGTGATATACAGTGCTGGTGTAAAGTGTTCTTCAGTGATATACAGTGCTGGTGTAAAGTGTTCTTCAGTGATATACAGTGCTGGTGTAAAGTGTTCTTCAGTGATATACAGTGCTGGTGTAAAGTGTTCTTCAGTGATATACAGTGCTGGTGTAAAGTGTTCTTCAGTGATATACAGTGCTGGTGTAAAGTGTTCTTCAGTGATATACAGTGCTGGTGTAAAGTGTTCTTCAGTGATATACAGTGCTGGTGTAAAGTGTTCTTCAGTGATATACAGTGCTGGTGTAAAGTGTTCTTCAGTGATATACAGTGCTGGTGTAAAGTGTTCTTCAGTGATATACACTGCTGGTGTAAAGTGTTCTTCAGTGATATACAGTGCTGGTGTAAAGTGTTCTTCAGTGATATACACTGCTGGTGTAAAGTGTTCTTCAGTGATATACAGTGATGGTGTAAAGTGTTCTTCAGTGATATACAGTGCTGGTGTAAAGTGTTCTTCAGTGATATACAGTGATGGTGTAAAGTGTTCTTCAGTGATATACAGTGCTGGTGTAAAGTGTTCTTCAGTGATATACAGTGCTGGTGTAAAGTGTTCTTCAGTGATATACAGTGATGGTGTAAAGTGTTCTTCAGTGATATACAGTGATGGTGTAAAGTGTTCTTCAGTGATATACAGTGCTGGTGTAAAGTGTTCTTCAGTGATATACAGTGCTGGTGTAAAGTGTTCTTCAGTGATATACAGTGATGGTGTAAAGTGTTCTTCAGTGATATACAGTGATGGTGTAAAGTGTTCTTCAGTGATATACAGTGATGGTGTAAAGTGTTCTTCAGTGATATACAGTGCTGGTGTAAAGTGTTCTTCAGTGATATACAGTGCTGGTGTAAAGTGTTCTTCAGTGATATACAGTGATGGTGTAAAGTGTTCTTCAGTGATATACAGTGATGGTGTAAAGTGTTCTTCAGTGATATACAGTGCTGGTGTAAAGTGTTCTTCAGTGATATACAGTGCTGGTGTAAAGTGTTCTTCAGTGATATACAGTGCTGGTGTAAAGTGTTCTTCAGTGATATACAGTGATGGTGTAAAGTGTTCTTCAGTGATATACAGTGCTGGTGTAAAGTGTTCTTCAGTGATATACAGTGCTGGTGTAAAGTGTTCTTCAGTGATATACAGTGCTGGTGTAAAGTGTTCTTCAGTGATATACAGTGCTGGTGTAAAGTGTTCTTCAGTGATATACAGTGCTGGTGTAAAGTGTTCTTCAGTGATATACAGTGCTGGTGTAAAGTGTTCTTCAGTGATATACAGTGCTGGTGTAAAGTGTTCTTCAGTGATATACAGTGCTGGTGTAAAGTGTTCTTCAGTGATATACAGTGCTGGTGTAAAGTGTTCTTCAGTGATATACAGTGCTGGTGTAAAGTGTTCTTCAGTGATATACAGTGCTGGTGTAAAGTGTTCTTCAGTGATATACAGTGCTGGTGTAAAGTGTTCTTCAGTGATATACAGTGCTGGTGTAAAGTGTTCTTCAGTGATATACAGTGCTGGTGTAAAGTGTTCTTCAGTGATATACAGTGCTGGTGTAAAGTGTTCTTCAGTGATATACAGTGCTGGTGTAAAGTGTTCTTCAGTGATATACAGTGCTGGTGTAAAGTGTTCTTCAGTGATATACAGTGCTGGTGTAAAGTGTTCTTCAGTGATATACAGTGCTGGTGTAAAGTGTTCTTCAGTGATATACAGTGCTGGTGTAAAGTGTTCTTCAGTGATATACAGTGCTGGTGTAAAGTGTTCTTCAGTGATATACAGTGCTGGTGTAAAGTGTTCTTCAGTGATATACAGTGCTGGTGTAAAGTGTTCTTCAGTGATATACAGTGCTGGTGTAAAGTGTTCTTCAGTGATATACAGTGCTGGTGTAAAGTGTTCTTCAGTGATATACAGTGCTGGTGTAAAGTGTTCTTCAGTGATATACAGTGCTGGTGTAAAGTGTTCTTCAGTGATATACAGTGCTGGTGTAAAGTGTTCTTCAGTGATATACAGTGCTGGTGTAAAGTGTTCTTCAGTGATATACAGTGCTGGTGTAAAGTGTTCTTCAGTGATATACAGTGCTGGTGTAAAGTGTTCTTCAGTGATATACAGTGCTGGTGTAAAGTGTTCTTCAGTGATATACAGTGCTGGTGTAAAGTGTTCTTCAGTGATATACAGTGCTGGTGTAAAGTGTTCTTCAGTGATATACAGTGCTGGTGTAAAGTGTTCTTCAGTGATATACAGTGCTGGTGTAAAGTGTTCTTCAGTGATATACAGTGCTGGTGTAAAGTGTTCTTCAGTGATATACAGTGCTGGTGTAAAGTGTTCTTCAGTGATATACAGTGCTGGTGTAAAGTGTTCTTCAGTGATATACAGTGCTGGTGTAAAGTGTTCTTCAGTGATATACAGTGCTGGTGTAAAGTGTTCTTCAGTGATATACAGTGCTGGTGTAAAGTGTTCTTCAGTGATATACAGTGCTGGTGTAAAGTGTTCTTCAGTGATATACAGTGCTGGTGTAAAGTGTTCTTCAGTGATATACAGTGCTGGTGTAAAGTGTTCTTCAGTGATATACAGTGCTGGTGTAAAGTGTTCTTCAGTGATATACAGTGCTGGTGTAAAGTGTTCTTCAGTGATATACAGTGCTGGTGTAAAGTGTTCTTCAGTGATATACAGTGCTGGTGTAAAGTGTTCTTCAGTGATATACAGTGCTGGTGTAAAGTGTTCTTCAGTGATATACAGTGCTGGTGTAAAGTGTTCTTCAGTGATATACAGTGCTGGTGTAAAGTGTTCTTCAGTGATATACAGTGCTGGTGTAAAGTGTTCTTCAGTGATATACAGTGCTGGTGTAAAGTGTTCTTCAGTGATATACAGTGCTGGTGTAAAGTGTTCTTCAGTGATATACAGTGCTGGTGTAAAGTGTTCTTCAGTGATATACAGTGCTGGTGTAAAGTGTTCTTCAGTGATATACAGTGCTGGTGTAAAGTGTTCTTCAGTGATATACAGTGCTGGTGTAAAGTGTTCTTCAGTGATATACAGTGCTGGTGTAAAGTGTTCTTCAGTGATATACAGTGCTGGTGTAAAGTGTTCTTCAGTGATATACAGTGCTGGTGTAAAGTGTTCTTCAGTGATATACAGTGCTGGTGTAAAGTGTTCTTCAGTGATATACAGTGCTGGTGTAAAGTGTTCTTCAGTGATATACAGTGCTGGTGTAAAGTGTTCTTCAGTGATATACAGTGCTGGTGTAAAGTGTTCTTCAGTGATATACAGTGCTGGTGTAAAGTGTTCTTCAGTGATATACAGTGCTGGTGTAAAGTGTTCTTCAGTGATATACAGTGCTGGTGTAAAGTGTTCTTCAGTGATATACAGTGCTGGTGTAAAGTGTTCTTCAGTGATATACAGTGCTGGTGTAAAGTGTTCTTCAGTGATATACAGTGCTGGTGTAAAGTGTTCTTCAGTGATATACAGTGCTGGTGTAAAGTGTTCTTCAGTGATATACACTGCTGGTGTAAAGTGTTCTTCAGTGATATACACTGCTGGTGTAAAGTGTTCTTCAGTGATATACACTGCTGGTGTAAAGTGTTCTTCAGTGATATACACTGCTGGTGTAAAGTGTTCTTCAGTGATATACAGTGCTGGTGTAAAGTGTTCTTCAGTGATATACACTGCTGGTGTAAAGTGTTCTTCAGTGATATACACTGCTGGTGTAAAGTGTTCTTCAGTGATATACACTGCTGGTGTAAAGTGTTCTTCAGTGATATACACTGCTGGTGTAAAGAGTTCTTCAGTGATATACAGTGCTGGTGTAAAGTGTTCTTCAGTGATATACAGTGCTGGTGTAAAGTGTTCTTCAGTGATATACAGTGCGGTTGACATATCACTCTGATTAAACACTTGAATGTTTTACACACTGCCCTGATGCCACTTTGCTGTTAAGACACCTTCAGGTGTAACACTTACCTTGTTACACGCTGCCTTAGTGACACGCTTTCCGGATGACACCCTTCACTGGTGACAAGCCGCCATTCTGACCGCTGTCCTGATTACACCTTTCTCATTTCAAAATTTGATTTCATGACACCAGCCCCACCCCCGCCCCACACAAGTTTCTGTTTTGACAAAACACAACTGAACAGTCCCATGGATATTTCCAGTCTTTTTTTTTGGAATGTTTTTTTAAAAAAATGTATTATGGCCAGTTCTCATCGTTTCTTTAACTAATGCTAAAGTCTTGTCCAGAAAAAAAACAACATTTTTCGTTTAATAAAACAACAAAATTATTGAAAATTTTTTTTTCACTCTTGTTAAAAGGCGGCACCGAAATTGTGAAAAAGTCTTCCAAACTATTTGAAAAAAAAAGAAATATTTGAATACTTCTTTTATTTGATAGAGTATTTTAACATCAAAGGGCAACGAGTATGCTAGACTAGCATGGATAGTATTAGCGCTATAGAAGAAAGTAGAAAGCATTGATTTATTACTTCCAATATCAACAAAGTTGTCGTCAAAAAATCCCAGCGTTGCATGAGTTACTTCTTTTATCAACAGACAACGAGAGGAATGAATTATACGCACGCACTCTTCCAGTCGATGTCCTCAATATTTGAGATGACCACTATCCTCAATATGTGAGATGACCACTATCCTCAATATGTGAGATGACCACTATCCTCAATATGTGAGATGACCACTTTCCTCAATATGTGAGATGACCACTATCCTCAATATGTGAGATGACCACTATCCTCAATATGTGAGATGACCACTATCCTCAATATGTGAGATGACCACTATCCTCAATATGTGAGATGACCACTATCCTCAATATGTGAGATGACCACTATCCTCAATATGTGAGATGACCACTATCCTCAATATGTGAGATGACCACTATCCTCAATATGTGAGATGACCACTATCCTCAATATGTGAGATGACCACTATCCTCAATATGTGAGATGACCACTATCCTCAATATGTTAGATGACCACTATCCTCAATATGTGAGATGACCACTATCCTCAATATGTGAGATGACCACTATCCTCAATATGTGAGATGACCAGTATCCTCAATATGTGAGATGACCAGTATCCTCAATATGTGAGATGACCACTATCCTCAATATGTGAGATGACCACTATCCTCAATATGTGAGATGACCACTATCCTCAATATGTGAGATGACCACTATCCTCAATATGTGAGATGACCACTATCCTCAATATGTGAGATGACCACTATCCTCAATATGTGAGATGACCACTATCCTCAATATGTGAGATGACCACTATCCTCAATATGTGAGATGACCACTATCCTCAATATGTGAGATGACCACTATCCTCAATATGTGAGATGACCACTATCCTCAATATGTGAGATGACCACTATCCTCAATATGTGAGATGACCACTATCCACAATATGTGAGATGACCACTATCCTCAATATGTGAGATGACCACTATCCTCAATATGTGAGATGACCACTATCCTCAATATGTGAGATGACCACTATCCTCAATATGTGAGATGACCACTATCCTCTATATGTGAGATGACCACTTTCCTCAATATGTGAGATGACCACTATCCTCAATATGTGAGATGACCAGTATCCTCAATATGTGAGATGACCACTATCCTCAATATGTGAGATGACCACTATCCTCAATATGTGAGATGACCACTATCCTCAATATGTGAGATGACCACTGAAGTTCACTGGGAACAATTGGTGCTTCTCAGATCAACCCTCACGTGACAATATTAGACACAATAATTTTTAGTATTTAAAAATATTTTAAAATGAGATATTTTTTTTATAAGATATTGTTATATACAATGTGAATTTCATTGTTAGTTTTTAAGGTAATCAATGAAAGTTTTATTTGATTTATATTTGTAAATTAAAAAAAAACTTAAATTAATTAATTGTATTTTATATTCAAACAACTATATATTTATTTTACCCAAAACGTCCCTTTCATTCATTTCATCAGCAAACTGATCTACAGTTTATGACAGAGATATTCATAAATAATCCAATTTTGTTCAAATTAAACATGAAGTTTGCTTAAATCGCTAATTACCTTAATATTTGAGGAACGTTGTAATAACATGAATTTATCTTTGTCTTCAAAAAAGGTTAGAAACTTTGCCCAGAGGCTAAATAATGACACGATCCGTTCTTCTTGTACGAAAAAGTAAACTAGTTTTGTTTAGATAACACAAATCTATCTTTTTCGACATTGAGCGGATATCTAAAATTTGAATACCTGAATATTTTTAAATCCTTTATATTAATTAATTCGTCGCGTCTGCTGTCTGCTTTTCTATCGCAAAATCTTTTGATTGAATTTTAACCCCCTTCCCAGTAACCTAAAGAGCTGAAATTTTGCAGGCAGACTCGTGGCAACAATAAAAATGATCTATCGAAATTTCAGATCGATCAAATGTACTGTAATTAAATTAATAATTTTTTAGAATATCTCTGTGAATATCTATATGGCATGTAAAATGTTTATTCTAGTCTGTCGCGCGGTGCGTATTGCATTGAACATAATTTTATTTATGTCTCACGCGTAAAGAATTTATAGTGAAAAAATTTGTTCTCAAATCATTTCTATTCACTTCAGATCGATCAAAGGTATTGTAACTAATTACATTTTTTTAAAGATTATCTCTATGCATCTCTTTTTAGCATGTACATTTTTATGCTAGCTTGTCAAGCGGTACGTATTATATGGAACATACTTTTAAAATATTTCCCGATCTGTTATTGTTTATGCTAGTCTGTCGTGCTGTGCGAATTATTGATCGCTTCTCATATAGGAAGGATTTATTGTTAAAAAAAACGTTGTTTTTACATCCCTTATATTAACTTCAACGTCTTGTCTGTCTGTCGATCGTGGTATCGTGGAAAAAAACAACCAAAGTAATAATTGTCCTACTTCCCGTGATTCTATCGAACTGAATTTTGCACATAGAATTTTGTGACCGAACAATGCATTCTATCAAAATTCCTTATGGATGGAATGTACTGTAATGAAATCAATTAATTTTAAGATCATCTATATGTATCTCTATGTGAATGTAAATATTAATGCTAGTCTGTCGCGCGTTGCGTATTATATTGAACATCAATATTTTAAGAAACGTCTCATATATAAGGGATTTATAATCAAAAAATTTTGTTTTTACAGCTTGTTTAGTTTACGGGTTTTTATACAGGTTTTTAAAAATAATATTTCTCATTTAATGATAAACATATGACTTCCAATTGACGCTCGAGAATGCATTTAGACTTTGAGTGAAAATTTATAGATTTTAAAATAAAAATACAACTTTCACTAAACGTGGTTGCCTGAAGGCGATATGCCAACGCCTTTAAACTTGGAAGAATGTGTGAGAGGGAAGGAGGACAACCAACAGTTGGTAACCATTTATTACATGGCATATACAATAACTAAGAGAATATTTATTTACTTTAACGCAATTGAAGAAGATAGCAGACTAATTCGTGGACATTCTTACACCATGCATTTAATTGAATCATTAAAACTTTAAACATTTAAATAAACTGTTATCATTTTCATTGTTTTAAAGAAATGGGCTCAACAATCGCAAAATGTGCCCACAAATTTTATCCTTTAAAAAAAAATTGTGACTGAAGAAATCAATTTAGGAGATATTTTCAGAAATTGAGAGAATGGAAAATGACAATCTTCTTTTCCAGGATTTCTTTGATTGTAAAATTTAAGATGTGGCAGTTGAACTAATAGGGATTTTCATTGACTTTCAAACAAGTATTTGAAAGAGACGCAAAGAGAAGTAAAACGTATTGAAAATTAACTCATTGCTTACCTTATGTTGAGTTTTTAAACTGAATAATTTTGCTGCAGCCTTGACATTACTTTATGGAGCAACTTATTGCTGTGATCAAACATTTTCAAAAAATGAAATAACTTAAGTCGAAATATTGAACGAGATTGATCGATAAACATTTCATTTATGATTTAGATAATACATTGTTTAAATAAAAATGAAGATTCGAACAATAATTATTACTAGTAATGGCCCGCAGACTTGGTCAAAGATGGTACAAAGATGGGGAGGGAAAGAACGGACACAAACAAGAGCATGAAGAAATGGGATCAACGCGAGTGAACGCTGGAGGACCGTCGAAGCATTTTTGGTCTCAAAACATGCGCACTCCGGTTAACTACCCCCCCCCCTTGCAACACCTCGCTTGTCAAACATAAACTGTGATTGGTCCATCCTAGCGAGGCATTGTTTGTCTCGAGAAATGCCCCCTCTCCACCACCTTCGCTTACCAACAATAAACTGTGATTGTAATGAAATAAACACATACAGCAAAATGGATAAAAATTAAATGCATTGTTCAATGAAGACAATACATTGTTGAGAAAAAGGTAATTAAAATGAGAAAACTACTTCGAATTTCCTTTATTAACAACTGTTTTGACACCTTTCAGATGTTTCGAAACATAGACTGCTACAACGTTCATTACACGACCTTTCAGTTCTCTCACATGACCACTTGCAAATGTCTAATGCTGTGTCTTCATCGTCGTCATCACGGCATTGTAGAAGAAGATAATATCAAGAAAAATAAACATTTAGTGTTCATGACATAATCAATATTTTAAAAAAAATGAGATTAAAAGGAAGCATTTCTATTTATATTCATTTTCTCTAGCATACATTAATGCACACAAATTACACACCAAATAAATACTTTTTTTACACTTCTCTAGGGCGACGTGTAATGAGCAAGATTCCCAATAAAATGTTTATTCTGTGATAAGCTTTCCTCTGTTTCATTTAATCACTGTCTACAATGACCTACATATTTGAAACTGTTACAGAATCTTGCTAATTATGTCATATTCAGTGTTAATCATTTAGGTTATTTTAGGAGCTCAGGGCCTCTGTCAAAGCATTTCACTTGAAATGGTATCTAGCTATAGTTTGTAGTTATTCCCAGATCATTATTCTCATCCAATACACAACGTCTCCATGTTTACTTGGGTCGACATCACATTGATTGTAACTTTCACTTTAGTACAAAATAATAAGATATTTTAGAGGCCTTAAGATAGGTCTGGGGTAAAGGGTATATTTAAACTAAAAGCTTCGAAGACCATCTGTCAGTTTGATCAAATATTACACATCATGTACTCTATTTTAGCAAAGGTAAAAAATTATCATATTTTACATGTTATACATTAACATCTAACTTATAACGAGGCCACTGTTTATGTGCACGCTGAGTTTATCGGAAACAAGATGGGTTTCAACGCGTGTATCTAGATCGCTATATATTACAGTTGCTAGTTGTAAATGCCATAAGACATGCAAAGTGACCGTTTTCTTTATTCACGATGATAACATTACTAGGAACTTCTATGACTTTGAAAACCAATTAAGTGACAACAGAAGTATGAAATATTATCAACGAACAGAATAGAACCATATAAAACGAAAATAAATTTATACACGAAAGCACGCGCTTTCACCAATCTGGCCGTGAACGGTCAAAACTAACTTTAGCTTGCTTAATATCATTTCGTGGCCAAAATCTGATAATAAAAATATTAAGGTCGACCAATATTCTGAAATTTCTATAAAAAATAATGTCAACAAATATTTGTACGTATTAAATTAATTAGCTTTGCCTAAGGCCTAAGGAGTATTGAGGAAGATAAAAACTGTGTTTTAAATTTTACTATACAAATGCTTTTGTGAACGATATCTTGCTTTATAGTTATGTAACTAAAAACAGGTAACTTAATGTAATCATATACAGTGATGTCAGTTAAAATTGATTCAACTCCGCCTTCGCTCTACATCTACACCAGAATCTTCCGAAAGTTCAAATCGGCTGATTTCCAAGGACTTTAACCTTGATGAAACCAGTTTGCCTCCCTACATTCTCTTTTGATATGTTTGGATACAATATTTGTAATTTATATTTAAAAAAATATAAATACCAGCAAATTTACATTCAAGCAACTCGATACACAAGCAAATTAAAATAAGAGCAAAGTAACTGGACAAACTCCATTCGTATGTCGAGGTATCACTACATTTACACATTATATCTAACTTAATATAACCAATCCTCAATCATTCGTATGCCGAAAGTCATCTAAATCTATGTAGATCAAAGGGACTGAAAGCCATTGTTCCAATCGCTCATGTTTGGTGAATTCGGTAAAGAGATTAATTTTAGGTATGATACAACAATAGAGCCAAATCATAGATCTAAATAAAATACATCAATAGAATAAATCCATAGATCTAAATAGAATACAATAGAACCAAATCATAGATATAAAAAAAGTACAACAATAGAATAAAATCATAGCTCTGAATAAAATACAACCAAAAACAAAGTTTTTTCAGATATCAAAGGGTGTGCACAGCAGTGTTGAGATGACCATCATCGAAACAAACGGAAACAAAAATGCAATATTTTCAAATAGGCAATGTGTACTAATAGCTGAAATATGTTCAAATAGGCAATGTGTACTAATAGCTGAAATATGTTCAAATAGGCAATGTGTACTAATAGCTGAAATATGTTCAAATAGGCAATGTGTATTTATAGCTGAAATATTTTCAAATAGGTGATGTGTACTGATAGCTGAAATATGTTCAAATAGGCAATGTGTACTAATCGCTGAAATATGTTCAAATAGGCAATGTGTACTAATAGCTGAAATATGTTCAAATAGGCAATGTGTACTAATAGCTGAAATATGTTCAAATAGGCAATGTGTACTAATAGCTGAAATATGTTCAAATAGGCAATATGTACTAATAGCTGAAATATGTTCAAATCGGCAATGTGTACAAATATCTGAAATATGTTCAAATAGTCGATGTGTACTAATAGCTGAAATATGTTCAAATAGGCGATGTGTACTAATAGCTGAAATATTTTCAAATAGGCGATGTGTACTAATAGCTGAAATATGTTCAAATAGGCGATGTGTACTAATAGCTGAAATATGTTCAAATAGGCGATGTGTACTAATAACTGAAATATGTTCAAATAGGCAATGTGTACTAATAGCTGAAATATGTTCAAATCGGCAATGTGTACAAATATCTGAAATATGTTCAAATAGTCGATGTGTACTAATAGCTGAAATATGTTCAAATAGACGATGTGTACTAATAGCTGAAATATTTTCAAATAGGCGATGTGTACTAATAGCTGAAATATGTTCAAATAGGCGATGTGTACTAATAGCTGAAATATGTTCAAATAGGCGATGTGTACTAATAGCTGAAATATGTTCAAATAGGCGATGTGTACTAATAGCTGAAAAATGTTCAAATAGGAAATGTGTACTAATAGCTGAAATATGTTCAAATAGGCAATGTGTACTAATAGCTGAAATATGTTCAAATAGGCGATGTGTACTAATAGCTGAAATATGTTCAAATAGGCGATGTGTACTAATAGCTGAAATAAGTTCAAATAGGCGATGTGTACTAATAGCTGAAATTTGTTCAAATAGGCAATGTGTACTAATAGCTGAAATATGTTCAAATAGGCAATGTGTACTCATAGCTGAAATATGTTCAAATAGGCGATGTGTACTAATAGCTGAAATATTTTCAAATAGGCAATGTGTACAAATAGCTGAAATATGTTCAAATAGGCGATGTGTACTAATAGCTGAAATATGTTAAAATAGGCAATGTGTACTAATAACTGAAATATGTTCAAATAGGCGATGTGTACTAATAGCTGAAATATGTTCAAATAGGCAATGTGTACTAATAGCTGAAATATGTTCAAATAGGTAATGTGTACTTATAGCTGAAATATGTTCAAATAGGCAATGTGTACTAATAGCTCAAATATGTTCAAATAGGCAATGTGTACTAATAGCTGAAATATGTTCAAATAGGCAATGTGTACTAATAGCTGAAATATGTTCAAATAGGTGATGTGTACTAATAGCTGAAATATGTTCAAATAGGCAATGTGTACTAATAGCTGAAATATGTTCAAATAGGCAATGTTTACTAATAGCTGAAATATGTTCAAATAGGAAATGTGTACTAATAGCTGAAATATGTTCAAATAGGTAATGTGTACTAATAGCTGAAATATGTTCAAATAGTCAATGTGTACTAATAGCTGAAATATGTTCAAATAGGCAATGTGTACTACTAGCTGAAATATGTTCAAATAGGCAATGTGTATTAATTGCTGAAATATGTTCAAATAGGCAATGTGTACTAATAGCTGAAATATGTTCAAATCGGAAATGTGTACAAATATCTGAAATATGTTCAAATAGTCGATGTGTACTAATAGCTGAAATATGTTCAAATAGGCGATGTGTACTAAGAGCTGAAATATTTTCAAATAGGCGATGTGTACTAATAGCTGAAATATGTTCAAATAGGCGATGTGTACTAATAGCTGAAATATGTTCAAATAGGCGATGTGTACTAATAACTGAAATATGTTCAAATAGGCGATGTGTACTAATAGCTGAAATATGTTCAAATAGGCAATGTGTACTAATAGCTGAAATATTTTCAAATAGGCGATGTGTACTAATAGCTGAAATATGTTCAAATAGGAAATGTGTACTAATAGCTGAAATATGTTCAAATAGGCGATGTGTACTAATAGCTGAAATATGTTCAAATAGGCAATGTGTGTTAATAGCTGAAATATGTTCAAATAGGCGATGTGTACTAATAGCTGAAATATGTTCAAATAGGCAATGTGTACTAATAGCTGAAATATGTTCAAATAGGCAATGTGTACTTATAGCTGAAATATGTTCAAATAGGCAATGTGTACTAATAGCTGAAATATGTTCAAATAGGCAATGTGTACTAATAGCTGAAATATGTTCAAATAGGCAATGTGTACTAATAGCTGAAATATGTTCAAATATGCGATGTGTAATAATAGCTGAAATATGTTCAAATAGGCGATGTGTACTAATAGCTGAAATATGTTCAAATAGGCGATGTGTACTAATAGCTGAAATATGTTCAAATAGGCAATGTGTACTAATAGCTGAAATATGTTCAAATAGGCGATGTGTACTAATAGCTGAAATATGTTCAAATAGGCAATGTGTACTAATAGCTGAAATATGTTCAAATAGGCGATGTGTACTAATAGCTGAAATATGTTCAAATAGGCAATGTGTACTAATAGCTGAAATATGTTCAAATAGGCGATGTGTACTAATAGCTGAAATATTTTCAAATAGGCAATGTGTACTAATAGCTGAAATATGTTCAAATAGGCAATGTGTACTAATAGCTGAAATATTTTCAAATAGGCGATGTGTACTAATAGCTGAAATAGCTGAAATATGTTCAAATAGGCAATGTGTACTAATAGCTGAAATATGTTCAAATAGGCGATGTGCACTAATAGCTGAAATATGTTCAAATCGGCAATGTGTACTAATAGTTGAAATATGTTCAAATAGGCAATGTGTACTAATAGCTGAAATATGTTCAAATAGGCAATGTGTACTAATAGCTGAAAATGTACATGCACTTGGTTTTGGAGATTTATGTGTTTTTTTTATTCATCTAATTTTTCTGAAACAAAGCGTTTCCGTGATTTGTTTGATGAAGAGATGCTACGATATTTTTTGTTCCCAAGACCATTTTTAATAAAGATAACTTTAGCATTAGTGAAGTCCAAATGAGGGTGAATAACCTGTGTCATTGCAGGAGACTACTGACACAAGGTACATTGTGGTATATTATGAGGCTGGTAAGAAAGCTGGTAGTTGAATACAGGTTAAAAATAATAACCTGCTAACTATCCTTTAGCGCAGCAAGGCATTAGTTCTGACAACCCACAAGAATGTATGACGAAAGTATCAAGCTCCAAAGTCCTCCATTGATGACATAAAGACGCTTGATGTTACCACGACGTGGGTTTAACTCTCTTGTGAGATGCCCGTTAAATCATAATTTTTTTATTGTTTAATTAAGAAAAAAAATATTAACATATTTGTGTGCCAAAATAATGAATAAAGAAAAATGCTAAGAACATAATTTTGTCAATGCCATGTTATTTTTCCATCGTCAACTCGCTTGAATCATGTTTACAAAAATATTTAACGTTTTTTATAAGATTTGGCTGTTTTTACACAAATGAACTCCGGGTAATTCGCTAATAATATAACGGACGAATGTTAATATCACATGAATTTACGTTTAATATAGCGTATGAAGTTTTGACAGTAGGAACTTCAAAATAATTTTAAAAAAGTTCCTTTTAAGGTACTTAACGGTTAACCAGTTTATTGATCTTAACATGATTATCAGTCCTGTTTAAATAGGACCGGTTAAACTGAACTTAAGTTTGTCAATTTTAGCAAATTACTGGCTGCTTTCCCCAGCCAAATTAATCAAATCTTAAAACAACCGTACAATTTCAATTTAAATAAAATTCTGGTGCATTGACGAATACAAATAATACAACATGTCTAGAAAAAATACCCCAGAATTTCGTCTACCCTACATGCAGGCGTAAATGACGACGTTGGAAGAGGGGTGGTCTTATTTGGCAAAAATAGCTTAAAACCTATATTTTAACACGAAAATTAGGGGTGGCGTCGTCTTATACGCAGGTAAATACGGTATCATTAATTTGAATTCCCGAGGTTCCATGGATTCGTGCTAATGGCGTAATTAAGCCATTATTTAATGCTCGAGATATCTGGGTTCAACGACTTCAAATAATCAACATAACAGATGATAATATGCAAAGCCAAAGATAGGATTTAGCGATACCAATTTTAATAAAAACTCAACCTTATTGGCGTTGTAAAGTCAACCGACGTCGAGATAGATAAGTTTACTTGTATTAACCACTTTCAACAAAATGGGTTAGTCCTCAGAAGACATTAATTTTTGCCTTTTAGAAAAACAACATTTAGGGTAAAAATGTTCCCTTGAAAATTAGCACTGAAAACTATTAGGGCATATTCCATTGTTGTCATGCCTCTAGCGTTCACCGCACTTATGTCAAGATTTAAATTATTGGGTTGAAATAGTTACACAGAAGATTTAAGGTTGCATCATCTAAAAGCAGAGAAAAAAAAACAATAACGCACGACTGTAACCGACATCAGAAAGCTTAACATATTCCTGGCCATGGCTTAATCTCAAAGAGTGCAATCAGTAAACATTTTCTTAATCAACTTGGATTTATTGGCTATTAACCTACTGCATGTGATTTATTTACTTACCAAATTTTAGTGCATTGTATACTTACCAACTTGCAGTGCAGTTACTTGTTTACTAACCAACTTGCAGTGCAGTTACTTGTTTACTTGCCAACGTGCAGTGCAGTTACTTGTTTACTTGCCAACGTGCAGTGCAATTACTTGTTTACTTACCAACTTGCAGTGTAGTTGCTTGTTTACTTACCAACTTGCAGTGCAGTTGCTTGTTTACTTAGCAACTTAAATTACTTTTCTATCAACTAGAGTCTGCGATCTTTACTGAACAATCTTCTGTGAACGTGTTTAACTGGTGTAAAATGCTGTATGAAATCTCTGCCTTATATTGCCATGCTTTTCATTATTTTAATAATCAAATTATATTTCTGATGCGTTCCACATCCTAATGAATATAATTCATGTATTCACTTCATCTCTTTATACCTATTTTATTGTGATAGACTGAATCTTCATTGTGTTCCTTGAATATCGTGCACCATATGTTGTAAAAGTAAGCCACATATTTTGTTATCTTTACAATGTTAGAAGGTTTACAGTGAGTTTCATGAAATCACACGCAGAAAACAGATCTTCATCTTTTGCTTCACGCCAAATAATCCATGCTGTGATTTCTACGCTTTGAACATGTTATTGCTATTTTATTGTTGTACCACGATCTTTTACAGTGTTTCTTTCTTTATAAGAACCATATGTTGTAGTTCAAAACTAATTCCTTTGGAAGCATTCATTAAGTATAAACGCTAAACATATGGAAATCAATGCAAACTCTGTAGCTGAAGATATTTTAGAGGCCCTAAGATAGGTTTGGGGTAAAGGGTATATTTAAACTAACAGCTTAAAAACACATTCGTCATTTGTTTAAAAATTAGACATCATGTCTTCCATTTTCGTAAAGTTTAAAAGTAATACATTTGCCATGATATAATGCCGTTTTTTAATATTTTTTTTTAGATCTCTGGACTTTTAAAAATAGTTTAAGTGCTTGATGTTGAGTGAATGGATGGATCTTGACCAAACTTGTTTTAAAAAAAAACTTTCTAACCCATATTCAAATAATATAAAGCCCATGATGTCCATTTATTCTTGGCTGGGGCCCGAAATATTTTTTCCACAAACGTTTAAGAATGTTCCCATTTGATTTTATATTTTCTTGACAAAAGTGGACACATGTATCAAACAATATCCAGAATAAAATCGACAGGGTTTTTGAACTTTACATCTTGCACCGTTAGTGCACTAGGGGCCTATACCTCTTTTGGCAGAATTAAAGTTCTATATTGAAAAAAAACTCCTCAATTCCATTTAGTTTTTTTGCACTATATCATTTTACAATAAATAAACTTTAAAAATACTTTACAATATTTTGAGACAAATTTTTTGAATTGAACTTTCGTCAAAATTTGTAGCCGTGGCTTCGTGGTGCTTACAGTTTTATTTCTTTCAGCGGCGTAGCGTGGGTATTTTCCCTTGGGAAAATACATATATGCTCTAAAGGAAAGACATTTTTTTAGAAAATAATAACGGCACTATTCATTTTTTATATTAGTAATAAATAGAAAAGCTTTCATTAAAAAAAAATTGAAGTTTGTGCTTTTATTCATGGCACAATCTTTAATGTATCAATGTTGTCAGCCTTGCCGTACTCAAAATCTAAAATAGCTACTAGATTACGTAAATGATGTACGAAAATCATAACTGCCAAACCTCACTTGAATTTCTACAGTAACATCATACTATGAAGAATACAACTTTCTTCTCAACTATTTCTCTACATAACATGACTATATATTCGCTTTGATCGCCACAAATTTTCTCTGTCGTTCTTTGACTGGAAGGTACAATTAAAATCGTAAGGTCTCCACATAAAGTTTTAGTGAAAGTCAAAGCATCCTTTAAGTAGTCAATCAGTTTCTCTGTGCCTAGCCTTTGCAAAGTTTTTTTTTAATTTAATTTTTTTTATCTTCACAATACGTTTGTAAATAATTTCGCACTTCATTGACTTCATAAAGTGCATGTTTCCAAATGTCAAGAAAAATTGCATTGTGACTAGCAAATTTCGTGCGTCTGTTCGTGTGTTTAAATTTTCGTCTGCCTTGGTCAGTTTTTACACGCTTTTATTTAAGTCACAATGTTTGTATGTTGTATCCATCCTTCCTTCAAATCTTGAAACGTAAAATTAAACCACTTCTGATGGACCCAGAGATCTCAAAATTTTACCACAGATAGATCTTGGATGACAATGCATTGTATCAAAATTCCAGATCGATCGATTGTACCGTAATGAAATTAATCAATTTTTAGTTTATCTCTATTTATCACTATTTCGAATGTATAGCCGTCTGCTAGAGTTGACCTCCACGGCTCACTGGTTTCAATCTAGCCCTCGTAAATTCCCGTGTTTACATCAAGGGCAGGGGAAATCAGCGCGTTTCAGTCTGTAAATGTTTGTAAATAAAAGCGTGTCCTTTTAAAAAAAAGATTTGTTACATTTTACTTTTTCTATCTCCTAAAACTGCTAAGGTCTCAATTCGAATTCGAGGGGACAAGTTGTTGTTTAAAAAAAATCTTTTTGCTAATTTTGATCTGGAAGCACTTGATCGTACTTTGTTAGCAGATACACAAGTTCCAGAATATTGCCTATATTTGCACTAGTATATTCCTCTCTGTGACCAAATTCTATTTTACCAGGATTTAATAATGTCAAACGTTATAACACGGACATCTTGCCCCCCCCCACTTTTTTTTTCTTTTACAACAACTGATTATTGCTATTTTTTAATTGTCTATTCTTTTTATCCGATATCTCATTACTTCCATAAGCAAATACTATGGCAATGTTGAACACTTGTTCGCGAGTCACTACATTTGAATTTATTTTGTGTCAACTATTATTCCATGACATAAGCAACTTTTTTCATTATTTTTGCTTATGCAACAAAACAAAATACGTTAAAATTATAATTATGATGCTTTAGGAGAAAATGCCTTTTAATTACGCTAACAATTCTTTCCCAGTAATTTACTTCCGTTAAAATCATTGTCACATTACCAGTCTCATATCTATTTTGGTGTAAGATCCGTGTCAATTTTGGAGAAGTTAATGTTAATATGTTGGGCACTCTTTCAAACTTGCTGTACTTATAGTAATCTACTTATATCAATTTAGTCCATGTATGTTAGTTTAGTAGTTTTTGGAATCTTATGTAAATAGCAATTTTAGCTTCTACAAGATGAGAGGCTGACAAACTTGAATCAGTTATATGTACCAGCACATCAGTGGTATGTTCTAAATTCTTATACTGCTTCATCCCCCTTATTTTTCAGTAGCTTTAAAAAAAAGTATCAGAAGAATTTATTTAAATTCATTATGGCGCTTAAAGCTTTGGCATTACAAAAATTCACGTATTTTAACAGATCCTTCAGTTATATTATAACTTTTAATTTGGTTTTTCATTTTTATAATTTATTTAACTTGATTTAAAGCTTTAATTTTTATAAAATAATTAACAACGAGGAATTTGCCGCCCTAAACAAAGTGCCGCCCTTAGCATTAGATTGGCTAATGTTTAAAATTGATACTGAAATTTCCGATACTACATAGGGGCAGCTCTGAAATTTGAAGAATCGATTAAGCTAACAGCAGATCAGTGTCGCGTTCTCATGCTACTTGGGCCTCTTGATTTTTCTGTTCATTAGCCTAAGAAACAGAATAATTTATTTCCAATATTGAGTTTAAATTTTAAGCAGAAAAATATTGCACATATTTTAGGATGACAACTTTATTTCTTTCATTAATTTATTACTTGGTTACTATTTTATGTTGATTAAAAGCTCCACATTCTTTCAAAATTTTCTTTCACATCATAGAAGCAAATTAACAACTAGGAATGGGCCACCCTAAAAAAAGTGCCCCCCGGGGCAGTTGTCCCCCTGCCCCTCCTCGCTACGTCACTGATTTCTTAAAACTATGTACATTTGTAATCCTATTGTTGACTTTATAAAGGGACGCTATAAAAATTCTTGTAATTTTTTCCCCAGTTATAACGGAATTTTAAAAAAAACAACTTTTAGTTTATTATTTATCAGACTATGATTTCCAACAAAATGCGAGATAAAATTAGAGGAAAGGGATTTGACCAATAATAAGATTTCATTAGTCAACGGTAACATACTGAAATACGTTATTCCATCAAATATCTAAAATGTATAGAGCAGTGGTCCCTAGCCCCCGCAGAACAAAGAGTGTCGGGCCGCCCAAGAAACTTTAAAGTTTAAAGTATTTCCGTTTTATTTACCGATGTGTATTTTTCTTGGAAATGTGAGACTTTCCATAGACAAATACCTGAAAATTTCGAAAACACACACACATACACACACTCATATACACACACAAAATGGGAACATGAAGGACATAAGAAACTTCTGCGGGCAACCACATCAAAAAGGATATTGCCACCAGAACATCATATTTGCAATTCTAAGCCATTCATTATTGGTGCATTATTTATCTTGCCCCCCCCCCACTAAATACATTTTCCGTGAACCTCTATCAGAGGCTGCTGTTTAAAAGATATCGCATGGACATTTGTCTGCTAGCGCTGTTAGATGAGCATTTAGGACATAGGCGAGCACGATTGAAGACATTTACATCACTGTGATACGATCTCTATAGGTATCGACACAAAACACAATGACTTATTTATGTGTGGTCTCTTTAGCTGGAGAATGTTTATGAGGATTTACTATGTACATAATCTTTGTCAACCAACATCACAGTAGTAGAACTGTTCAAGTCACTGGATGGTTACATATTTTGTTAAAGTTTTTAACCAATTCAAGGTACAAGCCTTTAACTTGCGCATATTTGAGGGGCCTGTGAGGATATGAACGAAGATCTCATGGCTTCTCTTTTACACAGAGATAAAAAGGTCATACAGATAAAATCCCTTACCAGAGTATTTGAATTACGAGAGCCATTTCTACGATTTTTCTGAGAAAAGAAGTCCCCACTAGCAGTGCATTTCATTTACAAGGTACGAGTCACTAAAGTGGCTTACCTTATTGTGTCTCATTTATCCAGCTCAATGAACTCAATATGTCCGTATAGGAAAAAAATAACATATGTTTTCATGTTGGCAGAGAAGTAGATGCGTTTAAACCCTAGCTAGAGTTGTGGGTACGGTGCGCAAACGGAGGATTTTGGAGATGCTTCAGGGAGCTGAGTTTTTAGGTGAGATTGAGCATTCATTCTCCCAGTTGGTACACGCTCACTTGGCTTTGCTATTAAAAGGGCTCGAGCGCTACTTCCCATCTTAAAAGGACCCACAGAATGGTAAGGAATGGATCTACGTCCCATTTGTCAGAAGCGAATTTAGCATAGCTGTGCAGGAATACGATCAATTGCCGGAGATTGCCAATGACAACTCTACCGTTATTTTGGATTAAGGAGATGGCTAAAAATCTTGAGATTAATCAGCCAGCTCACTTCTGGTGTCACTGTCCCTTATTACCCCCAGACGTAATCGGTGCTGAGGAAGATGATCAGGGTTCTCATTGATTTAGCTTTCTAGTGAGTTAAAATTAATATTAAATCCCTTTATACATGTATTATGAGTTGGCCAGCCGAATTTCATTTTGAAGAAATTTAGAATACAATTAAATTAAAATTATTACATCAATAGAATTTAGAATACAAATAAACAAAACATCCACCCCCCCCTCACACACACACCCTTAAGCGTGCAAAGGGAAATTATTAAATGCTTACCGGGCCGCGGCGATAAAAAGAATGGGGACCACTGGTACACTGGAAAGATTTTTGCTTAATCGCACGAGTTTGTGCTATTTCCAGATGTCTGCCGAATGTCCACAAATTAAATTATTATAGGTTGTCTAATTAGTTTAAACAAAAGAATCATAAAGTTGGCCTCAGTAATTAAAAGGCGTCCAATGTCTTAACAACAATACAATAATTAAAATAATGATTTGCTAGCCATTCAAAGTACGATCGGTTCTGAAATATTATTGATTGAATTAGCTGTAGAAGTTTTCGTAAAAGCATTCATAACTAGTCTGCCAGTACTCATCATTTAGACATTTCGCATCGTTCAAGAAAGAGCTTCTGGTAAGTAACTTCTGTGTTCATTACACGTAGTTCCATTGATAGAATGAAGAGAATGAAATCCATCTCCAGATACATCTCACAGTCAAAGGTTCAACGTCTTTAAACGGAACATGACTGCGAAAAAGTATTTGATCTTTTCAAAAAGATACTGATGAAATGTATAAATAAAATCAAGTTTATTTAAAGATTACATTAGCAGTAATAATGCAAAGAGTAAAGTAGTTATAATATAAATGGCAATTATTATTAACTTAAGCTAATTTAAACCATAGATACGCAAATTTAGTCAACTAATTTATTATTACCTGTTTTTGTTCGCTAATGGGTCGTCCATAAATGACGTCACGTGATTTTGGACGATGTTTCAGCCCTTGTCACACGTCGTCACAACAACTTAGACCCCCATCTAATTAGACGTCAGAAAACTTTGCCGCCCCCACCCCAATCAAAGCCGTATTTTTATTTGAAAATTAGCTTGATTTAAATCACGTTTTTATCATTTAAGTTGTATATTATTTAAGGCTGCATTCTAATATCGTAAAAGGCGTGAAGCCATTTAAAACCTAATTAAATTAATTGTAAGCAATCATATATTTAAGTGTTTTGATGTGACGTCACATTTCTTAGACACCCCCTCTTCCTCGACACACATCGTCACAAATGTGTAACCCCACCTCCACCATTGGCACGTGACGTCATTTATGGATGGCCCTTAACTTATTAAAGGTAATCAATGCTCCATCAAAGACGTTAAATACGTTGCAGAAATCGAGGTAAAATGGTACCTCCAGTTACGAAAAATCCAAGATACGAAAGCCACACTGGGACGGATTAATTTCGTACCTCAGGGTACCACTGTATTAATTTTTAACCCAAAGCTCTATACATTGGTTCAATTTTGTGCTTATTTGAAAAGAAACAAAACATGTAATTATCTAACAGAGTTCAACAAACTTGAAACAAGATGAAGGTACTCCTCATTGTGATATCAACGCTTGCTGTGTCCTACTGCGTAGGTAAGGACCAAATAAATGCATTTTTCAAATTGGAAACTTATTTCAAGCTATTTGACCCACACTCTTTGTTACCTGAAACTTAGTTACAACCCATTCCACCTGGCACCCCTCCGGGATATGACAAACACAACAATTATTTGGAGTTTGATAATGTGTATGCGTGAGATGATGGCTGACTTCAATCGATTACTAACAACAAGAAATATGTCTTACTAAACTGGGCAGTAGCAGAAGAAAGGGCAAAGTAGTAATATAAAACACAATGACAGCCGCCGTAGAATTTATGTCAAACGTAGAGCCCCTGGCGATAACGCGAGACAAAGGCAATCATGACCACGGTGGAGCTATACTGTAGGGTGGAGCTATACTGTAGGGTGGAGCTATACTGTAGGGTGGAACTATAATGTAGGGTGGAGCTATACTGTAGGGTGGAGCTATACTGTAGGATGGAGCTATACTGTAGGGTAGAGCTATACTGTAGGGTGGAGCTATATTGTAGGATGGAGCTATACTGTAGGGTGGAGCTATAATGTAGGGTGGAACTATACTGTAGGATGGAGCAAAACGAACCCTGCTTCCAATTACAAGACTTAGGTGTAAAGAGGAACAGACTGAAGAGACCTTCCTTCATGGGTATGGTCTACGAACTGAAAGATTCAGTCCCCATACCCGTACACAGATAACGAATGCAACGAATCCCCGAGAGACGACCACATCAAAGCTTTGAAATGGCTGAGCTTCGCATGCCACTGGCAAATGCGTGTGGTGACAGTCAAGCAACAGCACGAGGAGGCTCTGAAGACTATCGAGGCTTATCGTGACTGGGTAGTTAAAGCCTTCACTGAAGGCCCACATTCCAAGGATGGAAAAAGTGGGTTCGGAGTGCTCATTCATTATCGCCAGCTTCGAGCTGTCTGGACAATGTGGATTAGAATCTACCAGCCATGAAGCAGAGCTGGAGGCAAGTTACAAGTGTTTGAAAGATGTGCGCCGAGGCCTCGCTAGGAGAAATGCCTTTACGACCGTAGTTGTCTTCAGCACCTCACGACTCTCTATCTCTCTATCAGCCAGGGACCAATCCTATCTGGGGGGGGGGCAAAGGCGATCAGTATAATTTTGAAGGCAGTAGGTGATATTCTGGAACGTGGTGTAACGTAATCAAACAGTCCTCACTGTAGGAACTCTTCCAAGAGAAGTGGCTTCCGGGGTTGGGATTTTAGAGACACTGCCAGAAAAGCTTACCAGTACATGCAGCGACCAAGCAAGACCGATCTCTGAAACTTGAACATAACGATCAGGCACTCATCCCCTAGACGGGGACTGAGCGTTGTCCTACACGGAGCTAACTACATAGTTTTGACACGAGAAAGGATCATGGCTGTCGATTATGTGGCAACTCTGAGGAGACGGTCGAGCATCTGCTGATTGAATGCCTCACGCTTGTAGGAGATTTGGACAGGTCAGACCCATTACCTGTGGAAAGTTATCTTTACTACGGCAATGTGCGCTTGATGAGACTTGCAAGTGAAACAATGAGCCGAGTCCTAGGACCATAACAGAGAGTTTCATGTATCTTGTAATAATACATAAGGTGATTAATTTTAACTTAGAAATGAAACACAAAAATAATCTATTACAACGCTCAAGTGGAGATAGGAATAAACAATATTTTTTCCTATTCCATGTGCAAGAACAAACACATACAAATTCACGTTCGTCCCGTCTGGAATTGGAGCGTGTGTAATAGGTTTAACTTGTTTATATATAACTCTCTTGTAGGCGTTCTCTCAATACAAAATCTTGTACACAATAATCCACTGAAGAACTTGTTTCAATAAAACAACTTTAATATTTATACTTTGTACAATAGTTAAATTTTGAGGTTATGTAACGTGGAATACACATGAACACACATCTCGTCCTTCCATCACGGAAGTCTTCTGATAACTGCTCGCCCAACCTTCTCAGCCAATGGGAAGGCTTCTTTCTTTTCGCGTTTATTACTCACTTGACCTCTCCGTCATCCGATCATGCAATACACACATGATACACTGGTGATTAACTCATGATTCACATGTGACAGCGTGGAAGAAGTTGCCTGATAAAACAAGGAAATCCAGCATTCTATTAAAATTTAAAACTCAAATACAAATGCAACACTAAAATAAAACCATGGATTAGCTTAAAGAATAAGCCTCACAAATAGAAAAGATAAGATGAGACAGAATCTGGCAAGAAGTGTTGTGCTGTAACGCGAGCTATAGATGGCACAACAATGGATGAAATACGCGGCTTTTCTGGCCTAAAGGTCTATAGCAGGGGTGAAGTAAGTGAGCGCTTTTAAAAACATTATTTAAATTGTTGAGAGCCGCATCGAAGCAATGTAGTTCACGAGTCCTATCGCAATGAAAAATTGCTTTGGTGATGTATTTTTAAAATAAAAAAATTGTTATTCGAATAAATGATTTAAACATTTCAGTTGTTTATACCCTTACCGTATGTTGAAGAAATGTTAGTTACATAATTAACAAATATTTAAATATGAAAAATGTATGAATAGAAACACATTACATCTATACTCATTATTATAGTTAACATTAATTGTTATGATTCTGCCGAGAAGCCTTTGAACTAACACGTTTCTCTAGATCTGGTTGGTATTCTGCCACACGCTGGTTACTTGTTACGTCTCGATGCTTTGCTTTATGAACATTATTTTCTAGAACAAACATTTATTAAATGTTGTGTTATCAGTCGCCAAAGTCTGGAATTATTTGGATCTGTTATAGAAATTACTCCTCCATATTCTTCTTTAATAAAGCCCCCATCAGCACAAAGTTGTCTATCACTAGCAATATTCCAAGCGATAGCAGCAATGCCTCAGTCAAAGTGACATATTCTTTGCTGAAAGCTGAAAATAATATCTGCTGCTGACATATTCCAGTCTTCAACTCAGCAAGTTTGCTTTTACTTAATTCAGATTGCAGTGGATACTGTAATGAAAACTCTTTAATGCTTTTTGATAATGTCATAGATTTGTAATTTGCTGGCGGTGTTTGACAGATCAAGCTGATGGTCTTTATCAATTAATGCAAAGTCGTCTTCCCTCTCTGGCAAAAAATGTATATTTTTATTCTTTTCCTGCAACTTAAAGCCATATTAATGTAATGGTCAACACTTCAAAATGCGGATTTTACCCAAACCTGAACCAAACATTTAATAGTTTACATCACCAACCAACCAGAAACCAATCTCTTTCTTCAACTTTTAAATTTTAAATCGAGTCTAATTTTTTAAATCCCTTGCTTCCGTTATTTTTTTTAAAACTTTCATTTTTTTAAAATATCATATATTTCAAAGTTCTAAATTCATAAACTGTTCGGAAGCGGCATGCGGCTCGCGAGCTGCAGTTTGGCCACCGTTGGTTTATAGTGAAGGTTAGCTTAATGTTGTAATGAAGCTTTGTGTATAGTGGACGGCCATAGAACTCAATAATTCCATTTAGTATGATATGTTTCTTGTTGTTTGTAATAGAATTAAATCACCATTATGAATTGAGGTGAATAAACTTATTAATAGAGCAGACATTTATATCGTTATCACGTGATCATCGGCAACAGAGCCGAAAACAAAGATATAGGCAGACAGGTACGTATGAACAGACAGGCAATTAGGCGTACATGATTTAAATTTTGCCTACGACCAGAAGTGTGTGTATGATATGACAAGTTCGTTTTTCCAGTAACTTACAGAAGAGCAAATTAAATTATATTAATCTATAGCCTGTAATAATTTTGAAAAGATAACCATGATTTATAGGTAAGATTTAAAAAAAAATTATTGTCAAAATATGAAAATACAGCACATTCTCTTGCTTTTTAAATATTATTTTGAAAAAAAATTAATTGAGTAAAATCATGGGAAACCTGATAACCGTGCATAAATTTAATTTATTTCCGCTACTTTGATGAATACTTGCATCGAAAGTAGTATTTAAACATATCAGTTAGGAAAAATTGCCAGTAAAATTCGTCAAAATTTACAAGGATTAACTAATAATCTCACCCAAAGAGCCAGAGAGTTTTTTTTACAATAGGAGAGGACAGGATAGAATACTATAAGTCATAAACTAGTCAAGCTGCTTTCAATGAGGCGTTCGTTTTTGTGCGTCTTTGATAATGAGCTCCTTAGTCCTTAGCGTCCCATTCTTTCATTTTAACTCATTAATGTTTTTTGTTGAAGACTTTAGAAGTAAGGTGACAAAATTTCTCGATTAGTTGACAAGAGTTCATAGGTTAGCCGACCAGAATTTATAAGTTCGCTGACGAAACTTCATCAGTTAGCTGACAACAATTATCCAAAAAGACTTCATCAGTAAGTTGGCAAGATTTCATTTGTTAGCTGACAAGACTTAATCATTTAGCTGAAAAAACTTCATTACTTAGCTGAAACAATGAAGTAATGATTTAGACTAAATTTCTGGCTATGATTGCCTAGCGGAATATGCAGTGTTCCATACACCGAACTGGTTTATCTTATACATTGCTTCAATTTTCAACATCTAAATAATAGAAATTAGGACACTCCAAGCTTAGGCACACGTCAACTTAACTTATTTTTATTTATTTTGTTTGCTTGTTTTTGCTTATATGATACATTAGCAACCATTTTTACCCACCCATAGTTATCGAGTGTGTCAACAAACTGGTACCCCGCGAAACTGCCTGGGCCTTGAATAAGGTCAACAACGGTTCCAACGCGCCTTTGTTTCAGCTCCAGTTCAATGAACTCAACATCCCGAATGGATGGAGGCAAAAGGGACCGCAGATATTTAGGGGTGAGTCAACTCTACAAACTAAGACAGGCTTTGTTCATTACATAGAGGAAATCTATTAAAAGAAATAATCGGGTTTCAATTTCAAAAGATGTTAATTTAAATATCGGCTTATTTGTCAGGATTTGTTTCGATATATATTTTTGTAATTCAACGTAAATTTGTCTCTGCTTAGAGAATTTGAGAAAGGAAAAACATTGATTGCACACTCACTACATTTAAAAATTCTCAATGGCATTGCTACTTATCGATTTATGCTGAATATCACTGTTTTTACGAAAACCTTGTTTACAAATAAACACAGATTAAGAAGTATGAAAAACCCTTTGAAATAAATACCAGCACAGAAGAATAGTCTTTAAAGGCCCTTTTTTATTTCGTTGTTTTGTTTCGTCGGGAATTACATAAAATAAAATCTTCACAATATTGGTCAGAAGATAGACACGACGCATTGTGGCCTGGAGCAAAAGGCCATAGTGATCATATTATAGATCGCGGAGGACGTATCTGCTGCTAATGAATTTCATAAAGACATCTTCATGCTAAAAAAAAAGGAATATCGCCCTGTGTATATATATTTGGTCCCGACTTTCCAATGATGCTATTTTATTATCCATTTAACCCGAGATTAGATTTTCAGGCCTTAATATCTACCCAAAAAAGTAAATAAATAATAACTCGTTCCATTCAATATAAATATTTCACGAAAATAACTCATACATTTAGTCTACCTTGAAACTGTTTAACACTTTCTACTTTGTCATGTCCTTGCAGTCACAGTCACCAGCGAGAATCGTCCATTTGACTATGCCAAAATCTTGATCACAGCGACAGGGTCGTGCGGGATAGGCTTAATCCAATTCAACCAAAGCGATTTTCTGCAGATGAGACAGCAGGATCAGACGGTCTGCCCCACCTTTCTCATAACCAGCAAGGGGGGCCCACTGACTGAGTTACCCCCCTTAGTGTGGACACCACCATTGTGTGATTGTGTCGAATTTAAGTAAGACAATTTTTGGTCTTTCCTACACATACATCAATTACAATGCTATACTCTGAGGAGTATGTGTGTAAGTGCAAACTAGTCGAACGGTTGTGCGTTATATTAATGAAAACGAAAATACACTATTGGCTAAACGAATGTATACATAGTAGATATAAATTAAAATTACATTTAATGTGCTGGATACAGTCTACACATTTTTTTAAAATTGTAAACTTCAGATTTTTAAAACAAACTTTACTCCCCCGTCAGCTTCTATTTCTAAGAGCTGCCAGATATCTTACACATAAGAAGAGAAAAACGAAGCATTTTCCACCCTTGTACTAGCAAAGCTTCCTTTAAAGCCGAATGATACTTTTTGTTGTTGACCATTTCAATACGCGATATGAACACTAGTGTTTACTGTATAAGCATCTTTTCTGATATCTTTTTTCCAAATTTTTCAAATCCTCATTGTTACTGAGTATTCACTGATGTTCAAAACGAGTGTGACACGGGGTATGATATGGCATATTTTTGGGTGGTTGTATGGCAGGAAATGGGCATTAAATGAGGCAGTCTTAATTGGTATAGCGAAGTTTCAACAGATATTGACTCCTGCAACTTTGTTGGTTTCTTTTGAAGGCTTGGAGTAGAAATGAACTAACATTAAAAGCAGATCCGTCACAACAACTATTGTCGAATGCTAGAAAATTATAATTTTTACCCATAGTTTGAACAAGTACCATTTTAAAAGACGATTTCTGAAAACTCATTTCTTCTTTTTAAATCCTTTATATTAACTCGTAGAGTCTGAGCCCTTACTTGCTTACTTGCTTGCTTGTCGAAAAAACATGGGATCGATTTTTAACCCTTTTCCTCGTAAACTATATATATAGCCAGCTGAAATTTTGCAGGAAGTCTCATGCCGATGATAAAAACGATGTATCGAAATTTCAGATCGATCGCATGTACTGTAATTAAATTATTGAATTTTTAGATTATTTTATTCATCTCTATCTATCATGTCATGTGTCGCGGTGCGTATTATAACGACCTTTTTAATACTTTCATGTTGCGCGATTCGGTGCGTATTAATTGGACGATAATTTTTAAAAATATATTCCAGATAGGTGCGCATTATATTATCATGTTTTACGAGACAAAACTAAAATTATGGATTTTAGGATTGTTGTGCGCTGCGTATTATAATGAACATTCTTTTAGTTATGTCTCGTATATAAAGGATTTATAGTCAAAAACTTGTATTTTACGGGTTTTTTATCAACCGAAGTAAATGTTAAATAAATTTCAGCGTCTCAATCAAATATACAACGTAGAGAGCCATGACTGTAACAGGCGTCTATTTTACAAATTACACGGTCATGATTGTGATATAGCGATTTATTTTACAATCCTCATGGTCATGATTTATTGTAATTGGGAGATTATTTTTCAACCCTCAGAGTAATGATTGTAATATAGGCGACTATTTTACGACCTATAGGTCAATGATTGTCAAATACGACTTATTTTTACAACCTACAGGGTCATGATTGTAATATGGCGATTATTTTACAACCTGCAGGGTAATGATTGTAATATGGCGATTATTTTACAACCTACATGATCATGATTGTAATATGGCGATTATTTTACAACCTACAGGATCATGATTGTAATATGGCGATTATTTTACAACCTAAATATGGCCGTTATTTTACAACCTACAGGATCACGATTGTAATATGGCAACTATTTTACAACCTACAGGGTCACGATTGTAATATGGCGATTTTTTTTACAACGTACAGGGTCCTTATTGTGATAGGGCGACTATTTTACTTTGCTGACCACGTTGACGAAACGAATAAAACTCTAACCAAGACTGGATGTGTGAGATTAAGGGTAAGTTTGTGCAAATAACAGTAAATATGTGAGGTGTATTGTGAGTGTGTGAGGTCACGTGTGAGTGGGTGAGGTCAAGTGTGAGTGTGTGAGTTTAAGTGTGAGTGTGTGAGGTCAAGTGTGAGGTAAATTGTAAGTGTATGGGGTCAAGTGTGAGTGCGTGAGGTCAAGTTTGAGTGTGGGAGGTAATGTGTGGGTGGGTGAGGTCAGGTGTGAGTGTGTGAGGTTAGGTGTGAGTGTGTGAGGTGTATTGTGAGTGTGTGGGGTCACGTGTGAGTGTGTGAGGTCAAGTGTGAGTGTGTAAGGTCAAGTGTGAGTGTGTGATGCCAAGTATGAGTGTGGGAGGTCAAGTGTGAGGTCAATTGTTAGTGTGTGAAGTCAAGTGTAAGTGTGGGAGTTTAAGTGTGAGTTTAAGTATGAGTGTGTGAGGTCAATTGTGAGTGTGTAAGGCTAAGTGTGAGTTCATGTGTGAGTGTGTGAGGTCAAGTGTGAGTCTGTGAGGTCCAGTGTGAGTGTTTGAGGTCAAGTGTGAGGTCAAGTGTGAGGTGTTAGGTCAAGTGTGCGTGTGTGAGGTCAAGTGTGAGGTCAATTGTGAGTGTGTGAGGTCAAGTGTGATGTTTTAGGTCAAGTGTGAGTGTGTGAGGTCAAGTGTGAGGTCAAGTGTGAGTATGTGAGGTTAAGTGTGAAGTCAAGTGTGAGGTCAAGTTTGAGGTCAAGTGTGATTGTGTGAGGTCAATTGTGAGTGAGGTCCAGTGTGAGTGTATGAGGTCAAGGCTAATTGTCTAAGGTAAAGGATGAGGTTTAGAGTTGAGCTGTAAATGTATAAGGTCAATGTTTATCGTGTGAGGGAATGATGCCATGTAAAAGCTGATTGTGTAAGGGTCGTGTAAGAGGATAATATACGTTTACACAAATACCATTTATATTTATGTATAGCGTGGTAAGTGTCAGAATTATTACATATACCATATATATTTATGTATAGTGTGGAAAGTGTCAGAATTATTAAATAAAACAAGTTGGAAAACAACAGTGTACAAATGAATAAAATAGGCGCAGGCATCATAGGAGTACGGTGAAATTATTAGAAACATGTAGGTGTAAATTATAATTTTCTATGTATGTAGTTTCGAGTGTGGCTTTATCGTTGAGTTCAATAGAGTCAATACTCCCAGAATTCAACACTGAATGGAATTCTTGTTATGTGCGTTGGAATTCATAATTTGTAATATTACTTTATTTGATGGTAGTGGTAGATTCACGTCTTAAACCAACAACTGTTTGGCCGTATTCTTTTCGATTGTTTGCTTTGTTTTTCAAAGTTTTAATTTAAAAGTAAAGTGCAGATTAAAATTAATTTTGTAGAAGTTAATACTTGAAGGCAACTATCAAGGTATAATTGATCATTATCTAAAATTTAGTTATAGCTTTAAAATAATTCCCGAATCCTATTATCATTCAGAATTGTTAAATTTGAACTTCAAATTGGAATTTAGATATAGGATTTGGGAAATATCAAGAATGCAGACATACACAGAATGATAAAACATATGGTTTTGGTTCATGGTTATGGCTTAAAGAAAACTAAACCATGTTTGACATAGCAACATCGCAGTATTTCTGAAGTAAGTGTTTGTTTCTTACAGGGATATCGGAAAGCGCACCTTGAAGCACTGTGCATGATCCTCGATCGACATTCAAACTCACATATACTCTCGAGTCCCATCCTTTGGCAACGCTACAAACTGAACATCGGGTGGGAAAAGGACAACGTTACTGATACTGACGTCTTATTGGATCGGTTGAAAGCGAGGCATAGGGAGTGCTGCAATGCGGTAAAGTAAACTTTTTAAAGTAAAATTAGGAGAAGTTCAGTCACTAGTTTTCCAATATAAAAATAAACTTAACTTTTTCGTTAACTTAAGATAAAATTTACTTGCCTTCTTTATACGTAAGTGGGACGTTTCTCTTTTGGAAAATTTCATGATTAGTTTTTCGTTGAAGGAATAGAGAAGACTAAGCACTAGTCCGCCCCTGTGGTATAATCGCAGCTGCGCCTGTTGATCAAGTGACTACTCGTGAATGTAAATTCTCTTTTGGGTCGAGCCGTTAAGCTCTTAGGACCCGGTTCAATTTATCACATGCGAGGCTCATCAAGCGGGCATCGCCATAGAGGTACTCCTCTGCAGGTACCGTGACTTCTCCCTCCGAATTCCCGCACAGCGCGGGGCATTCTTCAAGCACGTGGGGCACCGTCTGCTCCCGGTGGCCACACAGCCGACAGGCCAGTTCCCTTCTAGTGTTGAACTTGCACAGGTAGCTTCGTATGGGACAATGTTCAGTTCTTATTCTAGTTATGAGTGTCTGATTGCTACGTCCAATTTCCCACCAGAAGTGGCTTTTGCTCGGTTGCGGCATGTACTGGAATACTTTTCTGGCCGTGCTTCCAGACGCCCAGCCCTGGAAACATTTCTATCGGAAATGGTCATTAAGCCACGATCTGACCCCAGCTGGGTCATCGGGCGAGCGGGGTGGGGCTGAGCTGAACCTTCTCTCGCCAACTTATCGACCCTGTCTGAATGAGGCTCGCCACTGTGCCCAGCGATGTACTGAAGGACTACTTTTCCGCCTCGTGCTAGGATTTCACCTACTGTTTCCAAAATGAAACTGACCGTTTTCGCCTCCAGAGAGGATCTAACCACAGTCTCGAGCAAAAACCGTGAGTCGGTGAAGACTACAACGGTCGGGAAAACCTTTCTTTTTGCTAGACGTTGGCGTACTTCCTTCAAACCCTTGCAGATCGCCTCCATTTCGGCGTCTTGACTAATGTATGCGGGTCCGCACGGCCCTGACAGTTCGATACTGTCAGGTCCAGGTTGGAGGTATTGAATTAGTACTCCGTATCCACTTCTGCCATCCTTGAAACGTGAGCCGTCCGTGAAGAATTTTACCACGCTGTCGCCATAAGCCTCGATTGTCTTCAGAGTCTCGTCTCGCTGGAGCTTGACGTGACTGGCTTTCGTCACCGCTGTATTTGCCAGTGTCAAATGTAGTTCAGGCAAGTCAAAGCTTTCATGTGGCCCTCGAGAAGGGACCAGACGCATTCGTTCCCTGTGCTTGGGTATGGGGACTGAGTCTTCTAGTTCGTAGACCGTATCCATGAAGGATGGTCTTTTCAGTCGGGTCCTCTTTACCCATCGGTCTTGTAGCTGGAAGCAGGGTTCGTCATGCTCCAACCTACGGGATCGCTCTACCGTGGTCATGATTGCCTTTTCTCGCCTTATCGCCAGGGGTTCTACGTTGGACATAATTTCTACAGCGGCTGTGGGTGTCGTACGCAACGCCCCGCATACAAACCGTAGAGCTTGGTTTTGTATTCGATCCAGACCCTCTAGAGCCGTACGGCTCGCAAGGCCTGGACCGGGAGGCTGTAGTCAATGGCACCCCTCACACTACTGAGATAGAGAGCTCTCAGTAATCTTGCGTCCGCACCCCAACTAGTGCTAGCCAGTTTCTTCACCAAGGACAGTTTAGCTGTGACTTTGGCGCACAATTCACGTACATGGTTATGTAGTTGAACCTTCTGGTCGAACTTGATTCCCAAGTACGTAGGTGTCCGATCCCAATTCAATCTTTTCCCACATATCTGAAGCACCACCTCGTGCTTCAGAGCATTCCGTCCATTTGCAAAAATGTAGTGGACCGTTTTCTCCGTATTGACTATTAGGCGCCATTGGTTGGCATAGTCTTCGATTCGATTCAGATCTTCCTGCAGCTGGTTCTGCAGTGTTGCGACGTCCTTTCCGGAACTCCATATATCCAGATCGTCAGCAAACATGGCATTCTGCGACCCCAGAATAACTTGTAGGTCATGGACGAATGCTAAGAACAATGTACATTTAAGGGCGGACCCCTGTGGGAGACCGTCCTCCTGGCGCGCTTCGTTGGATAATGACTCCCCCACTCGGGTCTTGATCGATCTGTCCGTAAGGAACGATTTTATCCAACTGTACATGTTCGCAGTGACACCTAACTGCTGCAACTTATAAAGTAGACCTACACGCCACACCATGTCATATGCCTGCTTCAGATCGAAGAACATCGCAATAGTGTGATTCCTCGACTGGAGTTCATTTGTAATTGTCTGAATTAGCCGGAGAGCCTGATCCATCGGTTGGCGTCCCTTTCTGAACCCACCCTGAGTCATTGGAATGCATTTGGTCTTTTCGAGGAACCAGTAGAGTCGTGCGTTCACTAATCGTTCAGCTACCTTCCCCACACACGATTTGAAGGAAATTGGCCGTTAACCGGACGGGTGTTCGCCTGGTTCCCCCTCTTTGGGAATTGGGGTTATTGTGGCCTTTTTCCATAGCTTCGGCAGCGTGCCTGTTGTCTAAGTTCTGTTTATGAAACTCAATAGTTTCATTCGGTCTGTCCTGCCCAGATGTTTGAGCATTTCATTGTGAACTTTATCTGGTTCTGGTGCTTTGCCAGCTTGGCACTTGTTAAGTGCGGTTTGCAACTCTGTCATTGTGAAGGGGGTCGCGAAAACCTCTAGTTGAGGGCCCTTGCGTTGTCTCCTTGAGCCCTCTTTGCGCATTCGGTCGATTGTTCGGCTAAATTCAGATCTGGTGCCTTTCTTGTTTACCTGGGCAAAGTGTTTGTTTAGCGCTCGTGCGCGCTTAACTTCACTAGCCCTTTGGCCCTTTGGTGTCGTCAAAGGATTGGAATTCTTTGTTTTACCCGCGCCAGATAGTGCATCTAAGAGCCGCCAAACTTTTCTTCCGTCTACGAGGTCGAGTTTTTCGCACGTATTTACCCATTTCACCTTCTTCGCTTTGTCGACAGCGGCCCGGACTTCAGCCATCAGTCTGTTGTACGCCCTACGAGCTTCGGGTGTCTTCAGCCTATCAGCCTTTTTCCGTGATTTTGCTCTTTGCTTCACCAATTCTGTCAGACTCTTGTCCGAGTAAGGTCTGAACTTCTGGTTCCCGTTTGTCCTTGGGATCGTTCGCCTCGCAACCCCAAGGATTGTGTCAATAAATCGCCCGTAGGTGACATCCATGTTGTCTCCTGCAACATCCAGCAGAGCGAGCTTGGTCAATCGGCCTTACTGAAATTCCAATGCCTTCTTTCAAATCGAGGTTTGCCCGCACCAAGCACAAATTCGATCAGGATTGGAAGATGGTCGGATCCTACTTCCTTTAAAACCTCCAGTCTATGCTTTGACTCTAGGTCAGCGGATATAAGCGTTAGATCTGGGCGGGACTCCGTGCTATGTCCCGTATGCAGTAGTGTTGGTTCATTGTCTGCGTTTTTCAGCCTGATGAGATTCGTATTAATACAGACATCCTCAATGTAGCGACCTGACGCGTTCCGTTTGGCATAGCCCCAGTCAGGAGACTGTGCGTTAAAGTCTCCTGCTATTATCGTTCTTCCAAAAATGACATCTTCCCCAACTGGAAGTGTGATTGGATTTCTGGGCGTATTATAGACGTTCGTGATTGTAAAGCCAACATCGCCTTTGAAAACTCTCACGGTGAGAGTATCAGTGTTGCTGTAACACTTAACTTCGAGCAGCTCCATCGTTAAATTATTCCGGACCACTGTAGCAAGACCTCGACATCGCCGGTCACACTTGCAATGGTATAGCGAGTAACCAGTGATATGAAACGGCTTCCCCTTAAGGAGCGTTTCTTGGAACAGTGATACATCCACTTTTCGTTCATGGAGTATTTTGGTTACTTCGTGCGCCTTTTCGTTATGCTACAGACATTCAACTGTAAAACTACCAGGGCTTGTTCAGAATGGCCCTTCGCACCCATACAAGGACGGCCAGTCACCGATTGACCGCTTGGACATGGCCTGTCGTTCGTCACCATGCCTCTAAGAGGGGAGGTAGCCAACCGACCCGACGTACCACCATCCGCCGAGAAGGGGTTTAGAAGGTCCATTCCGGGACCTGTTTTTTTCGATATATGAACCATAGAATAGAGAGGGGGCAGGCAGAAATCTTCAACCCATTGAGGACGGTCCGTGTGCGTTCCGCCCCTTGCCCAGAGGGTATTCCTGTCTTCGGCGTTCCTAGCGGGCACTGTTGGGTATGGGCCTGCTCCCACACCCAGCACTGGGCCTCTCGATGAGGCCATGCCCATCCCTCCAGTTGTCCGGAGGGTTCCAGTGCATATGTTATGGCGATTTCGCCGGGGTTAATTAGTTTCAAGTCACCATCACTTCCGCAACCCTACTTATCTCCCGGGCCCCGTAAAGGCCAACCCCTTCCGAGAGATTAAGTGACTACTAGCAGAGGCGGTTTGTCTGCAGTTAACAAAATATTTTTTTAACTCACGGGGGATAAGACTTTCATGCCTAAATTTCAAGTTGGTTAAATGAGCAATGATAAAATATGTTCTCATTTCAAGGTATTGTGACTCTCCTCAGATTTTATCAACTCATCCAGGAAAACATAGATAAACTAAACAATTTTAAAAAGCTTCAAGATTCATTTCCGGAGAATATTCAAAATCGACATGGGTTAACTTAATTAGTTAAATTACTAAAGCTCAAAACACCAGAGGATATAATCAATGTCGTCAGTGTTATATCATGCTCAATGGCCAAAATAGCTTAACTATCATGATTAACTTTTCATGAACTTAATTTCGGAGAAGCTTGTCTCGCAGCTGGCATGACAAATGACAGTTGTAAGAAATATTCATTATTAATATATTACATTTGGCTGGGTAAGTTTACGCCCATCTATATATATAATTCTCTTCATAGAACCATGCGAGGCAAGAAGCTGCGAGTATGTGTAACCGAGCATGACGAATGACCCTCGCTCGGGTCAACTAAACACTGTTGGCAAAAGCGTGGTGGGATGAAATGAAAAAACAAAGGGGGGGATGGGAGTGGGTGGCAACAATGCACTGGCGTTCACGTGCATTGTGCCTCCTTCACAGTAAATGTGAAATTCGTAGTGTACTGGTTATCATGTCTGCCTCATAAGTCGATGGTCTTGGGTTCAAGCCCCAGCGAAAACATTTTTAAATTTAAAAAAAAATATGTCTGTTTGTGCCCGTTATTTTACCCCTTTATTGCCAACACTTGCTAAACCCGCGGCGTAGCATACTCCGCTAATGATTCAGTTACGGGTGAAGACTTCCTGAAAGACACAGTTGTCAAAATGGGATGGGTTTGGGCAAACGACTGTAATTGAATGAAAAGAAGGAACTCTGGAGAGACCCTCGGCGTAGCTTACGCCGCAGAATTTCTCGTAATAGACAGTGCAAAGAACGGATTGGGGGGGGGGTTGAGAGTACAGACAAAAAAAGCAGCACAAAGTAAGTAAAAAATAGCGAGTAAACATGAAGACAAGCACACTGAGGTTGTTGTTACCCGCCTCCCATTTAATACTACCATCCCATAAACATAAACTGTGATTGGGCGACCCTAGCGAGGGTTAGTCATATTTAGGGTTGTTAATTGCGTGTTGTTTTTTGTGTTTTTTTTTGAAAACCGATTATCGATTACATGCACACTGAGGTTGTTGTTACCCGCCTCCCATTTAATACTTCCATCCCTTAAACATAAACTGTGATTCGCCGACCCTAGCGAGGGTTAGTCATGTTTAGGGTTGTTAATTGCGTGTTGTTGTTTTTTAAAACCGATTATCGATTATGTAACTCTGATTTTAAACCGCTTATCGTTTTATAGCTGACTTCATAGAAGTTAGGGGTGTACCGAATTTCGCCTGCAAACGTCTCGAAACCAAAATGAGTTGGCAGTCAAAACCGACGTTCACTCGCATTGTTTTGATTTCGTCGTGTTGTAGTTTGTGTCCGTTATTTCTCCACTTTCTTTGCACTCTCCATGAGCAAGTCTGCGGCGTATGCTACACCGCGGGGCGTCTAGTATATCCTAATAAGCTTGGATGAATCAAGAGGGCTTGAATTCATTTGTTTTTACCAGCGAAGTCAAGTAAATCTTGCTTGACATTGCCATGTGAGACATTTTAATGCTCTAAAACTATAATTTAAAAGGCAGAATTCAAAAGTCAAGTAGATAAGCCACTTTACGAAAATCATATGTTTTCCGAATTCTGAAACTGCAAAACCTCACGAGAGTTTCTATAGTAGCCTCCTCATTTTTTTCCTTTTCTTAAAAAAAAATCTTTTTTTCCAAAAGATGCCTAAATATTCAATTTGATAATCAAAAATTTGCTCCCTCGTAATTTGACTGGAAGATTTAATGAACATTGTTAAGATCTCGACATTAAATTTTAGCACAAGTCAAAAAAAACCTTTAATCGTTCAACTAGTTTCTCTGCAAGTAACCTCTACAAACATTTTAGCACTAAACGTTTAAAAATAATTTCGGGCATCATTGACTTCATAAATACATTTCTCAAGATAGTTCATATTTTCAAATGTTAAAAGCAAAATTAAAAAGGGAAATTATTTATATGTGAATAGCAAAATTAGATCATCTTGTAAACAAATCAGGTTTGATTCACTTTTTGAACAAAGTACACATTAGACATTGAGATATATGTCTCCGAGTCTTTCTTGAATTTCTCTATTCTTTCGAGTCATGAAGAAGAATTAACACACGTTGAGCCTCAACTGTCCATTGTTTTTAGACTATTATCTTTAAATTTATTTATAACAAATTATTTAAAATAATTTTAGAAATATCGTAAGCAGATTCATTCACGCAAAAATTGACTTGTTTGATCCTTATGTTAAATATATGGAGATCCATCGAATGCATTGCAAAATATATGGTATCTTGTACCTGAAAGATAATTTTTGGTGACCTGTATAGCAGAAAACTGCAATTAGTTTTTTTAACCATTTTTCACATGATGCTCTCGAAGAAATAGATCGTAATTTGTTAGCAGATGCATCCATTCCTGAATTTTGCCTATATTTGCAATTGAATTGATGAAATCCCTAGTGTATTTTCCAGGATTAAATAATTCCAAACATTCTAAAAAGAACTTTGTTTTCTTTTACAGCAACTACTAAATGCTCTGTTCTTAATAGTCAATTTAAAAAAATCCGGTTTCCGATTCCTTCCATTTGCAAAGGACCGGAATTGGACTTTGGTTAGCATAGGCGAATTTTAAATTTTACATGAGATGAATTTCGATTTTAACTTTCCGGTTTAATAAAGGCACACAATTCCAAGTACAAATAAAATACAGAAACAGGCGGCAATAGAAAGAATTCAATTCGCTGAACAATTATTCCTTGACTAGCAACAAAGCCCTTCCAAGGACGGGAATAAGTGTAGGGTGACCTGTGAAGTTCATGGTAGGACATCACAACATTACCCACCCCCGTCTGTCCAGAGACCCTACCCCACACCGTGGTCTGTCGCAAGACCCTACATCCCCTCCACTGCAGTTTGTCGAGAGACCCAATGTCTCGATCGGCCACACATGTGTATCCCGTTAAAAATACTATAATTTTAGTTATAATAAATAAACCGTAAAAACAAAGTTTTTGATTACAAATCCCAACGCGCATCGCTCAAAATAAACTCTTGAAAAAAACTGCACCAAAAATAACTTGTTTTGAACGTCGTTCAATAAGTAAATGAGATTTAATTTTTCTCCGCTATTGATTGGCTGTAGGAGTTTGTTGGAGTTTGAGGGACCAATCGCTATCGATGACCGCACAGAACATTTCCTTTTATTATATAGGATATCCTTGATTTCCTCATATTAACATTTGTACATTTTACATTTGTCCAGCGCTTGTTTATTCGTTTATTTTATGTAAGGCAGAGAGATTAAGTTTCCGACATTTGAGTACCGGAGGTTGTAGCTAAATGACTTGAAACCAGATATGGAACCCTATGATTGAGTTTGATCCATTCTAGAATTGAGCATAAGCCATTCTCTCAAGACGTGATCATAAACCATTCTCTCTAGACTTGATCATAAACCATTCTCTCTAGACTTCTCCATGATCTATTTCCCTAGACTATTCCATCATTTATCTCCCTAGACTTGTCCATGATCTATCTCCCTAGTCTTGTCACCGGGGAGCTCCTGAAGGTTGTGAACCAAACTGGCCTCATCATCTACGACATGTGAAACATTCTCTTCAGATTGAACGTCACAGTCAATGTCAGAAGGTTGACTATCAGCGCTTCGTCGGTGGACGTCAAAATCTTCGCCACGAACATCTACAACCGAACAGCGACACCCATAGCAATCGCCTTCAGAACAGCCACAGCCAACGTGAAGTCCTCAAAGACCAGCAGCTTCGGGCAGATTGGGCTCCTAAATCTTGATAATTAGCTCATCTAGGAGAGGGAAAGTTCAGTATAAAACCTCTGCTATCTCGTGGCTACACCTGTTAATGGAGAGACTAAGGGAGTAAACCCTAACAGAAATCAGGAGACGGAGTCCCATAGGCAGTTTTATAGCGAATGCGTTATGTCTCGTGCAACTCCTGCGATGCAGATGGCACCTTGTTGTATAAGCTAAGCTGTTCCCCTGGAATCACCATCTGCGTGGAGAGAGAGAGAGAGAGAGAGAGAGAGAGAGAGAGAGAGAGACAAAGAGAGAGATATATAGAGGAAGAGAGAGAGAGAGAGAGAGAGAGACAAAGAGAGAGATATATAGAGGAAGAGAGAGAGAGAGAGAGAGAGATAGAGAGAGAGAGAGAGAGACAAAGAGAGAGATATATAGAGGAAGAGAGAGAGAGAGAGAGAGAGAGAGAGAGAGAGAGAGAGAGAGAGCCTACTGCCTGGGAAAAATCTAGAATTTCAGGGAGGAAGCTCGGCATTGAAAGCAAATCGAGAATTTTCTCGAAAACACGCAATTTTACAAATTTCATTGTCCGGTTCACAGAAGCAAAGTTTTTCTGAAACAACAGAGATTTCTTTTCTGTTCTAGACCTAACGAGTTAGGAAAACACATATTCAACACAGTAACAGAAAAAAGTGAAAATTTGTTACATAGTGTAATATAATGATCAATATTTCAAAATATTTTCGAATGGTATTGTATGGTATAGCATCCATCCGTCCTCAAGGGGCGAAGGCGTTGACACATGTTCCGCTTCCCCCCAACTTTCATGGCGGAGGTAGAAAAAAGAAGCCCACAATAGCCTAGGCAATGCTTTGAATAAAGCCAGCTTTTGCCCAGGCAGTAGGCTCTCTCTCTCTCTCTCTCTCTCTCTCTCTCTCTCTCTCTCTCTCTCTCTCTCTCTCTCTCTCTCTCTCTCTCTCTCTCTCTCTCTCTCTATCTCTTCCTCTATCTCTCTCTCTCTCTCTCCACGCAGATGGTGATTCCAGGGGAACAGCTTAGCTTATACAACAAGGTGCCATCTGCATCGCAGGAGTTGCACGAGACATAACGCATTCGCTATAAAACTCTGAACAACTGCAACGAAACTGCTCCAAGCTGCTCTCTCCGTCCTGTTCAACAGCCTTGTGAAATCCTCACATTCTATGATCTTCTTGATCTGTGTTCCGAATAATGTACCAGCCCTGACCTTAGCCTCGGACAGCTTGGGAAAAAGATCTTGGAGGTATTGAAATTCTGCTGACTCCTGTTCAGGGGCAGTGATAAATCGCTTAATGAGGCCTACTTGATGTGCGGCGGTGGCATAACCACTTTATGAGGTTCTATCAGCGGCTCCCCTTCACATTGCTCTTCCCAACAAAAAACTCGGTCCGTTGTGGCCAGTCTTTTGTGCGATAACGCGCCTTAGTGTCACGGCTGTCCCAGATACAGAGGAAATAAGGAAATTTCCTGAAACCTCCTTGAAGACCCATGAGGAATGATACTATTTTGAAGTCACCGATGACCTCCCAAACGTAGTCGTCATACTTTGATGCACTCAGCAACATTTTAACACTGGTGTAGTCCTCTTTGAGATGCACAGAGTGGGCCATCGGAAGAGACGGGTAGTTGTTTCCATTGTGAAGCAACACGGCTTTGAGACTCCGGGATGAACTGTCTATGAATAGGCGCCATTAAATAGGATTACATTCCATACCTATAGCCTGGAATAGACCAAAAGCATCGTTGCAGATGCACAGCCCATCACGTTGACTGAAGAAGCTGAAAACGATGTGGAGTTGGTGCAGACTGTCATAAAGAATTACGCCAAAATGGGATGCAGAATGTTTCTGAAAGTCAATATCCTTGATTCGCATCTTGACAAATTCAAGGAGAACAGGGGCGCTTACTCCGAGGAGCGAGGCAAGCGCTTTCATCAAGATATATTGGACTTTGAATGTCGTTACCAAGAACAGTATAACGAAAACCTGATGGGGGACTACATTTGGGGGCTATTTCGAGAGAGTGATTCACAGTACAATTGTAAATCTAGAAAATCTACACATTTCTGAACCTTGTTGAGTGGTTTCCGACTGTGTTTGTCTATTCCTTGTGCAAATTTGGTTTTTACTTGATCATAATGACGAAAATAACCCCAAAAAATATATTTTCAAACAAAAAAATAGTTTTTTTCATGCTGTTGTCGTGTAAGCAAAGTTTGTGCTTAATGAAGTCATTTTCACATGATTTAGACGCAAGCAATTGAAATATAACACTTAGAAGCCAGGAACAAAAATTGTGTTACATAGTGTTATCTATTTGCTACTGCCACTTTTCGATTTCTTTTATGCCAGTTTTTAAAAATCCAATTACACTAAAAAATTTATTCATTATTTTAGTTTATGCCACATAACAAACGAAAGAATAAGCAATTTAAGAACGCAATACATTTTTCCACTACTTTATTTACATTAAAACCATTTCTTCTTTATCCGTCTCATCTTTAATTTGGTGTAATGCTATTGTCTAATTTGATAAAGCTAATGTTATATGTTGTACACTCTATCTCGCTGCAATAATAGTTATCGAAAATTGTCGTCTGTACGTAAGGGCAATTTATTCATTTTTAATTAAGTCAATTTATGCCTTTGAAATTTTATTGGTTGTCTTTTGGATTTTACGGACACAACAATTTGCTCTTCTACAAGATGAGCGGCTGACTAACGTGAACCAATTATATATACCAGCACATCATTGTCATGATCTTATACTAATTCAGCCCCATGGTTCTTCAGTTTATTGCATAATTATCAGAAGACTTTAAATTTATTGTGTAGTCTGAAGTTTTGTCACTATTGTATATAGTTCCTTCATTTATTTTTTTATTAATATACTCATTTGCTCTCATTTCATTTTTTAAACATCGTTTTAGCGTTTTTTCGATTTTAGAAGCTAATTAGCAATGAGGATTTTGCCGCCCCCAACAAACTGCCGACGCGAAAATTCAATTAACTCATGTTTGAATTACATAGAGTACAGTAATGTTTGCTTGTACATCAGGAGCAGCTGTCAAATTTGAAGAATGAATTAAAGTTACCGGTGCATCACTGTCACGTTCTCGTACTACTTAAGCTACGTGACATTTTACTTCAGTACTTTAAGTATCTGAAGAATTTATTTGCAATATGCAGTTAGAAGTTTTAGCAGCTGGCGTTTTTATATTTTAGACTATTTCTTTGAATTCTTTTATCAATTTTTAATATTGTTATCTTATTTTAATTTTTAAAAAAAACTTTACATTAAAAAATGTCTTTTGAGCATATAAACGACGACAAATTTGCCGCCACTAACAAAAAGCCGACCGGGGCATTTGCCCCCCTCTGGCTACGCCAATGGGGAAAGAAGAACAAACAGCAAAGTATTTATAATAGATAAGGAATTACATTCTAAATCAGAAATATATCATAAAAATAAACTTGTACAACCATGACTTTAAAATAACACTTTGTTGTTCAATATTCAAAAACAAACACATAGACATTCTTAGGGGCAGTCCATAAAGTACGTCACGCTCCGAAGGGGTGTAAGAAGGTGTGACACTTTGTGACAGGGGGGGGAGGGGGTCAGGCAATGTGTGATGTCACACATTTATTTTTTTAATTATATCTTTGTAATTTATTTATATTTTTAAGTAGAATTTAAATAGCTTTAAAAATAATTTTCAAAAATTTTGTGAAACATTAGAATTAGTTTTATGTCAAAATAGAATGGAATGCGTATCTCCTGAATTGTTGTTCATAATCGGAATTGTATGCAGCAGGACTGATATTACGAATATAAGGATCAGGTATAGATCAAGCAAATAATTCACACAATTTTTTAAATATTAGGACATGAAATATTGCGACATAGCACTAAGCTAATATTTCAACGTTTTACCTTCAAGATTCTTCCCCTCCTCCAATCCCAATCAACCAAACAGTTAATGGACTCAGTCTCCGGAACATGGTTGGCCTCTACGCGGCCCGGGACACGCGTAAGGTGTGGAACAGGCCGCACCTGAAACTAACAACCCTGACGGACATCGTCATAGACCATGTCATAGACAATGTCATAGACCATGTCATAGACCATGTCATAGACCATGTCATAGACCATGCCATAGACAATGTCTGTAAGGAATCCTTGCTTTAAGCAACAGACACACAAAACCACGCATGAGTGGTGTAGTGAAAGGACTCGACTCACTAGTCTAGTTCCCAGGGCAAAGGTACGTGTATGGCAACATACACTGACCGGGAAAAGGTAAGAAAAAGCGCCCATTTCATTCATTCAATATGACTGGAAAACCTGACAAATGTCTTTATGGGAGAACTACGGACCCTTCCCTCCCCTCTGTGTCGGCAACGGGGATCAGGACGACACAAGGCGTACGTATTACTGAAAGTCCAGAGAGGCTAGCTGCCAGGGTTCAGCTCCCCAAAAACCTCTCCATATTACAACTAAATTGCTGCGGTGTCAGGGGCAAGATAACTGAAATAACTAAGTTGCTCCACGAGCAGATGGTGGACGTTGCTCTTTTGCAAGAAACTCTGCTGAAAAAGAACCCATTTCACATCTTGGGTAACTCAGTATATCGCTGTGCATGCAAAAACTGCAGAGGTCTGGTCACTCTAGTGAAAAACAATCTCACAGCGGAAATTGTAGAGAGCAAAGTACTTTGTGGTACAGACACCCTGACACTCAGTGTCACTAAATCTGGTAAAACTTTTACCATCTCGAATACATATGACACCCCGAGAAACACGTTAGGCCTTCCTATACACAACAATGTTCAAGAACCAAATAATTGCAGGGGATTTTAACGCTCATACTGAAGCGTTAGGCTAACCCGATAAAAACGCCTCTGGGCGGTACCTAGAGGAGGTCGAACTTACTACCAACTTAATAAGGTTACAGGACAAGAATAGTGCTCCGACACTAATTCATAACGGCAACAGTGCCCTATCACGTCAAGACCTAACCCTAGTCTCGGCTTAGCTAGAGGCGAAAGTAGGATGGAAAGTGATGCCGGATGTTGGCAGTGACCATAGACCTATACTCGTTGAAATAGACATCGAGTTGATGAAGGCACGCTTTGCCAGAAGACACTGGCTGTTCGGCAAAGCCGACTGGAAAAAATTCCGTGATGGGATTGAAAGCACGCTCGCAGGTTCAACTGAAGACCCAGAGAACCCCAAGTCAATCGAGAATGCCTATAACGACCTCGTGGGAGTTATTTTGTCAATGGCTAGGAAGTCCATTCCAAGAACATGTAGACACCAAAAGTTCCAACCATTTTGGAACAAAAAGCTGGTGGGTCTCGTCAGTGAACGTAAGAAGGCACGGAAAAAAGCGGGCAAACTTAAAACGGCGGCTGTTCGTGCTGCGTATAATAAGCTAAATGCTGAAGTCCAGGAGGAAACCCTCAAGGCTAAAAAGGAAGAATGGGTTAGTTCATGCGGAAAACTTAACCTGGCAGACGGCAGAAGGGTATGGCAACTGATTGATTCTCTTTCTGGTATGGGGAAAACGAAAAATCCGAGCCCCTTGCAAACGACCACAGGCACTGTAACCACAGATACAAAATGTGCCGATGCTTTAAATAAGCATTTTGCAAGTGTGAGCCTAAGGCAGAAAGAAACCAGTCAGAGCCGTAACCTGAACCGTCTCAGGAAACTTGGAGAAAAGACCTAGAAGTAGGGACCGCATGCTGATGTCTTTACCGCCCCTTTCACTTTGACCGAGTTGCAAACAGCGATCAGTAAGTGCAAAGCCGCCAAGGCACCAGGACAGGACAAAGTAAATAACGAGATGATTAAAAACCTTGGAACGATAGAAATGTCCTCACCATTGAATATCATAAACAGGACGTGGGCCACGGGTGCTCTGCCTGGAGCTTGGTTGAGCGCTAACATCGTACCAATTCCTAAAGAAGGTAAACATCGATATCTCCTAAACAGCTACCGTCCGATCTCCCTGACATCGTGTTTAGGGAAGGTAGCTTAGAGAATGGTGAACGCCAGACTCTATTGGTACCTGGAGAGTACGAATAGTCTGAATCTCAATCAGGCGGGCTTCCGGAAGGGAAAGCTGCCGATTGATCAAGTGCTCCGTCTTCTGCAGTCCATAACAGACGGGCTCCAAAAACAAATACATACTGTGGCAATATTCTTCGACCTCCGACAGGTTTACGATAGGGTCTGGAGGTCCGGTCTGTTGTTGAGACTACAAGCCTTAGGCGTAACTGCCAACATGTACACGTGGATCCAAGGTTTTCTTATAAACCGGACGATCGCAAAGATTTATGGCAGTGAAACCTCTAGTAAGAGAACGCTGCAACAGTGGCTACCTCAAGGGTCAGCACTCAGTTGCACACTATTCTTGGCTTACATCAACGACCTCCCTGGTATGTTGCAAACCAGTGCGGCCATGTATGCAGACGATTTAGTCATCTGGAGCACCGGTAAAGATGCCAACTGACTGCAACAGCTACTACAGCGAGACCTTTCAGCTATCAGTAGGTACGTGCAGAGGTGGCAAATGGAAATTAACTCCGAGAAGACTGTCTATTCACTCTTCACTCATGGCCGAACCATTCTCAAACAGGAGATAGTGCTTAAAATAAACGATGTAGCGCTCAAATGGGACAAGCAACCGGTTTACCTGGGAGTCAAACTGGATCAAAAAGTACAAATGCACAATTTCGTACAAGACCTGTACTCCCAGGCTACCGCCAAGCTCAACCTGGTGAAAAAGCTTGCACGCACAAACTGGGGCGCTGGAGCAAGCACGCTCAGAGCTCTCTTTCTTGGCAGTGTAAGGTCGATAATGGACTACAGCATGCCCGTCCAAGCCTTTGCCAGCAAAACGGCATTGGAAAAAATGGGTCGTATCCAGAACCAGGCTCTAAGATTTATCTGTGGCGCTTACAGAACTACACCCACAGCTGCTGTGGAAGTCATCGCAAACGTAGAACCACTCGATATACGTAGGGACAAGGCAATCATAACAACTGCAGAGAGGTACCGCAGGTTAGACACTAGAAAACCCTGCTACCAAATGCAGAATAACTGGAGCGGACGTGGGAGTTTGAAACGTTCCTCATATATGCATCAAGTAACGGAGCTTGATAGGAACGTCAAACCCCCACGAAATAGACGGCAAACAATAAGTGTCCCACTTAAACCGCCCTATGCGGAATGTACACGTCCCGAAATAAGTTTGTCTTTGACACGGCAGTGACGAAACGCAGCCCTGAACATGTACAGAAAGCGGCTGCCCTTGAGACGATAGAAGGGTTCGCGGGAACCCAAGTAAAAGTGTTCACGGATGGGTCTGCCAGTTCAAGTGAAGGAATTGCAGGATATGGTGCGCTCATCTTATGCCCATTGGGAAGGCCACCAAAAGAAGAACTTTTAGGTCCCTGTGGGACTATGGCATCGAATTACGATGCGGAGCTTGAGGCTATACACAGGGCCCTGGAAAGTGTGCAACAGACACTGCAGAGGTCGGAAATTTTCAGTTTCGACACGGTACTGTTTTGTGACTCGATATCAGCCCTCGAAGTCCTACTTAGTGAGAAGCGTAGCACCCACTTGGTTGACGTCATCTTGGAGGACGTGGGTAAACTTAAAAGACTTGGAGGTAAGGTAACAGTGCAGTGGATCCCAAGTCACGTGAATGTTGACGTCAATGAAAAAGCAGACTCCCTGTCAAAAGCAGGAGCGGCCCTGCCCCAACCAGAGGCTGCAGTTACTTATCTTGGGGCTAAAACATGGCTAAAGGACCACTTCAGGAACAAGTGGTACCAGGAGTGCGCTGACAACACGACAGCCAGGTTTTTTTTTCGCCAACATGCCCATGCCAAGCCGCTCAGACCAGTGGTGGAACCTGAGTCGCAAACACCAGAGTTTGGTGACTCAGATGAGAACAGAGCACTGCCCAACCAACTCATACTTTCACAGGCTAGACCACAACAGGGACTCGAACTGCCGTCATTGCAGCCAAGCCTCTGAGACGGCCGTACGCCTGCTGCCGTCTTTCCCCGTGCTAGATATAGCCGGGGAGGTTAGGGAGGCGGAAGAGTCCCATGTAAAGACAATATTGTATGGCACTGCTCAGCAGATGGAGCAGATTGCCCAGGTAATAGCCAAGGCCTTAAGAGATTAGTCTCAGGCATACAGAATATGTGTTTAGTTTAGTTAATGGACTCAAAGCTTCAGAAAGAGCAGATGCAAATTCTCATAAATGTCCTTCCTTGTTTGTAGCACAAACTCTCAAATTTCATGACATTATGTCAAGATCAACATGATTTTTAAAAGTACAACCATATGATTGCCAGCTTATTTGATCGACTTTGCATTTATATTTTGCCTCACAAACAAAACAATTTTGAAGAAACATACAGGACAACACAGAGCTCGGGCTCAGGAGAATATGCCCACCCAAACTGTTCAAGAATCAACTCAGATAAAACGCATCCGTCCTTTGAGAATCGATTCTAGAAGGCAAAGAGAACCTATGGCAGTTATTGCCAGAGAGAAAATGCACATACCGAGGCTTTTTAGTCGCTAGATTAGGACGAGTTGATCTGTCTGCAATTATCCTTCCATGAAACGATGATGGTGAAAGATGGATGTCAGTCGTAACTGTGGATGAAAACTTTACTTCACCGTTGTAAGATGGTGTCCAGTGAATATTTTTGAATGAAACATAATTCAAAGGACCATAATAAACAGATTCAATAAAGCACAAGAGTTGGTCACATGATTTGTCAAAGTAGTCTTTTTTTTAATAGTCAAATTGTTTTGTTTCCTTTTTATTATTTAATCACTGGTTGAGGTCAAGTTTCGCTAATCTACTTCTTATCCCGTGTCAATAGAATGCACAATCGGAAGATTATCTTAAACTTGATAGCACCCATTGTAAATGAAAAGGTAGCAGATAAATGATGTGTATTATATAATTGTCAAGTCTAATTTTTGCAATTTTTGTTTTCAAATTTGATCTAGATTGAGTTACTGTTTCATTGAATAACTATGACAACTGTTGACAATTAACTATTCTACTATTTAAATTCATTTTAATACATGTAATATGATAGTTCTTTTAAGTGGGTGTGTACAGGATTTTGGCTCCAGCTCCGCAAATCCGCTATTTAAAATTAAAAAAAAACCCGGCTTCGGCTCCGGCCGGTTTCACTTCATAAATCCAGCTGGCCGGTAGATTCTAGTTTATATATATATACTAGGTGCAAGTACCCGGCTTTCCCGGGTTTAAAATAAGTTTTTCTGTAGAAGCGTACAAAACTGTTTACTTGCATGTATTAAAAGGGTACATTTATCTTAAAGCAATGTGATAGACAAAAGTTTTGGCAGTTCCATAGGGAGTGTGTACAAAAAGATTTTCCTCTTTGCTCACTTTGGAGCAAGCCACATACAACTGCCCATGAGAAAAGCCTGGTGTCTGCAAGTCTATACCAGCAATCCCAAGAGACTGGCCCTGGGACTTGTTGATTGTCGTGGCAAAGCACAGTTTCAGTTATAAGGGAACGAATGCCTTCTGAGCCTGCTAAACATTTTTTGTTTAGCAAACGCTTCACCAAAATGCCTACTTGTCGATGCAGAGGGACACATTGGACCCCATGCTAGCGGGGGCCAAGGAGGCGTCGGAGCACCTTGGAACCTTGATCCGGTCCCCCATTTTCGGGGGCACTGAGCAACTTTTTAAAAGTAAAGTTTTGTCTAAATTTACCCACGTCTCAGAACAGGCACATGGAGCACTACTTTTGGCTGAAGGAGGCCAGAGTGAGGTTGGCATGGAACGAAACCTATTTTAGAACCTTCCCCGTGCAATATTGTGTACGTGCACCAAATAACGTGCTGAAAATAGAAGTCTTAGTAATAAACTGTTAGCGCTTAATACCGTTTTGGCTAAATATCCACGAAGCTCACATTGCTGTGCTTTAAATAGAATCCAATGAAAATGACAGGCAGGTATGGACGTTTTATTTTCATAGTGATAATATAAATATTTTTTCGCCAGTTGTCATTTTAGGAGGGTACTAAATAACTTCCCAAAGTTTTATGCTCCTACCGACACGGGGAATAAGAGATTTAATGATGAGCCTGTTTTATATAGCTAAATTTAAAAAAAAACATTTGGGCCCCCGCCCCCAGTAAGTGATAATTTATATAATTTTTTTAACTGATACCATCGCCAAATGGTACTTAACAACCACCGAAAGTTTCATGCTTCTACCTAAACGGGAAATAGGATAATTGTTTATTTTTATTTTTTTTATAAAGCTCATAAAAAAATACAAAGTGCTGCCAGATTCATTACTGGAGAATATTCAAAACTGACAAGAATAGCACCATTAGTTAAATCATTAAACCTTGAAACACTAGAGGATAGAAGAACCAAGTAGTAATCATACATAAAGCAATTAATTCTAATTTAGAAATACAACACAAAGATAACTTAATACAACCCTCAGATAGACATAAGGATAAAAACACCTTTCTTATTCCGTATGCAAGAACAAACACATACACGTTTTCATTCTTCCAGTCCGGAATTCGGGCGTGGAATGGGTTGCCTGAAGAAACCAGGAAAACCAACACTTTATCAACATTTAAATCTCTAATAAAAATGCAGGACTAAACACAAACCATAGATAAGCGTAGGACGCAATAATCTTCTGTATAGAAGGAGCGTCTGTAAACAGATAAGATAAGATAAAGAATTGTCATTTTCTTTACTGTTACTTTCTATATATTATAGAGACGTAAACATATTTAATTACAACTGCCACACGATGCATTAGGTTTAATTGTTTACACTTTCAAATTTAATTGCGAATTTGTTTTAATTATTTTCAGTTCCATAACTCGACATTTAATAAAAACCTATTTATGTAATAATTGTGTCAGTATTTTTTTCAAGGCTTCATTTTTAGAAGTGCGCGTTCTAAAATCTTTTATCGCCTGATTACTGTGAGCACATTTTCGTATACGCATCTTAAATTTAGCTGTGTCCTATTAATATAACATTTATATATAGTTTGTCTTTTACATAAGCTATTGTCTTTTACATAACCTATACACTTATACAATTTAAACTTAGCTACCGGACCTATTAACATAGTAGATTAGAGTAAATAAAGTGATCCTTAAAACGCTTAATTATTTTGTTTTGCGAATAGAATTTGTTATGTTCATTCCTTTGTAGTTGGATTAACATAGGCTCTTTTTAAAACATATTTTTGTCATTGTTTCACATTCGTTTTTTAACAGAAATTTGATTTTTTTGTTTTTTTTTAAATGTGGAATATAATTTCTTTATTTTTAAAGAAACAAAATCTGTTGTTGGGCCATGTAAGTGACTCAAAAAAGAATTGCATTCCTTTATGATATTATACCAATTGCATAAAGCAGTATCGTAAATGTAGACACACATATATAACAATTCAAATATTATTTACATGTTAAAACAACTATGAATAGATTACGAAAAGTAGAGCTATTTTTGGTACAGTTATTATGAGCAGACTGTTTATTAAGCCAGAATATTTCTATAACCATTTATTATTATTATTGTCTAAATTGTCTTTTTAATAAGACTGCTTTAGATTCTTTCAAGTACATTTCATATATAACATTTATAATTTAATTTATTGGCGCGATAGGTTAAGTAGATTTTGCCTTTGAGGGAATAATGCCATATTATCTTTATCTCATAGACGCTGTTGCAAATATTGTATTAATTACAATAGTGTTACGATGCAGTGTCGTAAATTTATGAGCTTTTTTTTTAGTGACGACAGCGGCAGAGATCTTTTGGAAAAATCTCAACAAAGCAGTGGCCTTTTTTAATGGATACAAACAAACAAACCTACAAACATCAACTGAGCTTTATATAATAGATATGCGTTTAAATTATTGTATTTCAATTTTTCCACGATGCATTGGATTAATATTTTACATGTGTGAATGAAATTGCGATTTTTAAAAATATAATTCGTAACTCAACATTTAATTAAAAACCATAGATGTAGCGAGTTTATTTTATGTGGAGAGCGATGGCCTATGTAAAATAAACTTACACTTTTAAAAAGTTTACATAAGGTATATATATATATTTATATATATATATATATATATATATATATAAATATATATACAATATAAGCTTTCGCTACTGAACATATTAACAGAAGTGGAATACATTTAATAAAATGATCCTGAAAACGCTTTATTAATATAAATTGCGAATTGAACATGTTATGTTCATTCCTTTAGAGTCGGAATAAAATAGGCCATTTCTATATTTGCTTTTTAATCCTTTTTCAGATGCGTTTGCGAACGTTTTATTGCATCTTTTTTTTTGTGGATATGTTATTTTTTTTTCAGAAAAAAATCTGGTGCCTGTGTATTGAATATAATTTACAAAATATAATGCCTTATCAGAAATAGGGAACAAAAAAAGATTCCTTTTTGAAGTTATACACATTGCATAAAAACCGTACATATAAATCGTAAAATTTAGAGACATACATTTTAAAAAATATTATTACCCTGTTAAAGCAACTATGAATAAGTCAAAAGGAAGGGTGTAACGTGGCTGTGTGGGCGTGACCTTATAAACTATATCTTTCTCACAATGATTCCATAAGGCACTGTTTCAATAAAATAACTTTTAATCACAACTCTATGTACATTACTTTACATCAAGTATATCTCACATCCGTAAAATAGAACCACACTCCAGTCGCTATGTCTTCTTCTCACGGTCATGTGACCACTACCAACTAACCTCTGACCTCTCTCACATGACAAATGGTTACTTCGGTCCAGTACATTTACTTTATAACAGGACTTAATTTTATGCGGCCAGCTTTCTATAATCTTTTATTGTCTAAATACGGTGTGCACATTTCTTAATATCATTTTAATTTTTGATACGACGGTTTTAAAAAAAAAGTATTTTAGAAAGTAAATTTATAATTTTGTTTATTTGCGCTATGAGTTATGTAGCCTTTGCCTTTTTGAGGGATAGTGCCATATGTTCTTTATCTCAGAGACGCGGTTACAATTATTGTATTACTTACTATTGAGTTACTATGCAGTGTTGTTATAATATATTAAATTTTTGAGTGACGAGGGTGGTAGAGCTCTTTCGGAAAACCTATCAGTTATGTTTATTTTGTATAAGTTGGAATGAAATAATAAATTTAGTTATTATGGTCGTCGAGATTCGTTATTTAATAAATAATGTATTTTAAATAGTAAGATAATGTTAAAAGGCACTGCATTAAGTGAAAACAATGCACTCTGCAAAATGATAAAAAATTAAATAATTGTGTCTGTTGCTTTTTTCTTCTCTCCCTTTTTTTCTTAAATATATTGAATTATATTTAATTTTTTGTCCTTAAAATGGAATATCTCTGTTTCCCATAAGATTTTAATTAATAGACGAATCTGAAATATAACTGGGCAAATAAAAGTTGTAATAACCAGCAACTAATACCGGGAAAAGGGTCAGCACACTCCCGCTACAAAGAGCGGGTATATTTCTGTATATATATATATATATATATATATATATATATATATATATATATATATATAATATATATATATATATATATATATATATATATATATATATATATATAATGGCTCCGGCGAATCAGGAATAAGGCCATTTTAAGAAATCTGATTCCGGCTCTAGCTGGATTTACTTCATAAATTAGGCCAAATTCAGCTCCGGCCGGATTTTCAAAATTTTGAATCCGCTACATCCCTACTTTTAAGTGGATATTTTATATTTTAATGCAATTTAATAGTGAAGTGTAATTTAAGTATTAAATTTAATATTTTTATTGGGTATTAATTAAATTTTTTTCAGAAGTGTTATGTACTTTAGGTGGTGGTGGTCCCGAGATTTGTGACAGTTTGTGACAGGGGGGAGGGGGTAAAAAATGATCAAAAATAGCGTGACGTACTTTATGGACGGCCTCTTCTGGGTTTGGAATATCGGCATGGAACCGGTTGTCTGAACAAACCTGAAAAACAAAATTATCTCAACATTATAAAGTACTAATATAAATGCAAGACTAGTCTTAAACCATTGATACGCAATAATATTCTGTATACAACGGGCGTCTTTCTCATATCAGAAAAGATGATTCTTCTAATATATATGAGCAAGCATGATTTGATCTTGATGAGCTCCATAAATGTCAAATTTTTGTTTCGCACAATTAACACCTATCTGTGTCCCTGAACTTGTCCATGATCTATCTCCTAGACATATCTGTAGAGGTAGGTTAGAACTGAGTCGAGTGCCCGTGTATTTAGAAGTAATTTTATATAATATTAGACCAAGTAATTAAATAATTACCCAATTGCTCTATTAATAGATTCATGACACGAAATAAGGGAAAATTTCCTTTTTGTCAAACGCTCTTGCTGGTCAGATGGCGCAAGGCATGGCTGGCATTAATACTGCCAATATATCGTGATTGAGGGTACAGGAACGCATGCACTAATGCTAAATACATTATAATATATCTTTATGCATTTTTTCTACAACCATACAGGGAAATGTCACGGAGAAAATGGATTGTTTTGAAAGACTAAGAATGAATCGAATTAATAGAGTCTGTGGTGAGGATCCCTCTAAAAAACCCAATTTACCGTTGGGAACGACCCGTTTCATGGCAACCCGGGAGACGCAATGTTGCAGGCCGAGTTTCAACCTTAACCGTAAGCAAGTGTTTGGTGTGTATTGTGTATGAATGTGTATTTGTGATTAAGTGTGTGTGCATGAATATGAGTGTGTAAATGTCTTAAAGGAAACGTGAGTGTTCATGTTTAACTGTGTATACGTGTAATAAGTATAAGTATAAAGTATAAAAGTGTGTAATTGAATGTGTGTGCATGAATATGTGCTAGTATAAAAGTGTAACTGAATGTACGTGTGTTAATATGTGTTAGTGTAAAAATTTAACTGAATGAGTGTGTGAATATGTGTTAGTATAAAAGTGTCACTGAATGTGTATGCATGAATATGTGTTAGTATAAAAGTTTAACTAAATTTGTGTGAAAATATGTGTGTTGCCTACTTGTTTCTGGATAAAAAGTCAGTGTTGACTCTTGTTCAATGGATATTTCATTTCTTTATTAATTCAGCAATACACCACATTCCGTCAAGACTTCTGGTACACAAACGCATTCTACTATAAATGCCACTTACTCATAAGTCTGTACACTGACTACCACTGACCACTCTAGACATTCGAGCACACCTCGATGTGTTACTAGATAATAGAGCTAAATGATTTATCTGTAATGGCTAGTCCTAACAATCGTCTATGAACCTCTTCTCTAAGTTTCTATCTCTAGCTTTTGTACGCTCTAGTTCTTTCTTGCACTCTCCCGTGTGTCTCTCAACACCACACTATATAAAGCCCGCCTGTCTTCCTAACTATCATCATGAGTGACTATAATGCCAATTATTAGGTATAAGTGAACTCTTCTTAAGTCACTACCTGACTGTTGTTTTTCGTCCATCGATTCGACGAGAACCACTCTAGTAATCCGAGGGTAGCTGGGACTGGCTCTGTTTGTGCGTGCGCAGATGGCTGATGAGGCCGATCCTTGCACGGAAGGTTCGGGAACAGAAGGCACAAGGGACGAGAGGGACATCTCCAGGAGGGTAGACGGTCAGCACGGGCCTATCGGGCTTGCCTCTTCTTTTCTGCGGAGGTGATACGGTTTGCCTCGCATGACTTGGCACCTTCGTGGATGGAAGAACGCCAGGTGGATCGGTACATTGCAGCACGTCCCCACGTGTCTGGGTTTATGGCAAACGCCTTCAGTGTGTCTTTCAGCATTTCTTTTGCCCACCGTGAGACCGCGGCCAGCATGGAGCATGCCATAAAAGAGTTGGCATTAGATCTAGGTAATAGAAGAGTATGCATTAGATCCAAGCGATAAAAAATGTGGCATTAGATCCAGGCTATAGAAGAGTATGCATTAGATCCAGGCGATATAAAAGTTAGCATTAGCTCCAGACAATACAAGAGTTGGCATTAGATCTAGGCGTTAGAAAAGTGGGCATTAGATCCAGACAATAGAAGAGTTGACATTAGATCTAGGCGTTTCTTTTGCCCACCGTGGGACCGTGGCTAGCATGGAGCTCGCCATAGAAGAGTCTCTTTGGCAGTCTCTCGTCTGGCATTCGGACCACGTGCCCTGCCCAGTGAAGCTGGGACTGCATCAGAAGGGTGAAGATGCTGGGGAGACCTGCCTTGGTCAGTACCACTATGTCTGGAATTTGATCCTGCCACTTTATGCCGAGGATCTTCCTGAGGCTTATTGTATGAAAGTGGTTAAGCTTCCTAGCATGGCGCTGATACACAGTCCATGTTTCAAACGCATATAGCAGTGTGGGGAGCACCACTGCCTTGTATACTTTCAGCTTGGTCTGGATGGCAATGCCTCTTCTGTTCCAGACATTTGGGCAAAACCTGCCAAACGTGGAGCTGACTACCTGACTAGAGCTAACAACAATGTCATAACAATTATGAGCAGTGATTCTCATACCTTGACAAAGTGTCTGAGAGTAAATGTGTATTGAAATAAGATCGGAATTTAATCATAAAAATCATTCAAATGTTACTTGGATGAATTCTGATTATTTACACCTCTATCTTTCCCTTTCTCCCTCCCAATCTACCTGTCCCATTCCCCTCCCTCTCTACATATCTTAAATTTAAAAGGTTTTGCGTACTTCTTGATGATTTTATTCTGACTTAGTCACTTTTATGGTTTCTGTTACGAATTAACTTGTACTTATCTTAACATCCCAGCATAATCACTGTCATTTTTTGTTGTTGCGATAAAGACCTGGTCTGCTCACTGACGCTTGCATTCTAAACGATAAATTAGATACTGCCTCTATATTCGTATCCCAAGGCAGCTGCTGGTATCTCTCAATGCAATCCTTCGATCTCATTCTCGGCTTCTTAACCTTTCACCTCCTGTATTCCGTCTATTTACTTTATTTTCTGCCCTACATGTTGTGATATATACAGATGACCTGAGAGTGAAATTCAACCTTTATTTAAAGTGTTGACAATACCTTGAGTGCACATAACCCCAGACAATCAATCATCTCATTCCTATGTATTTCGATTCAATCCGTGGTGTTTCTGTAGCCGTGAAAACAATACTTAACTGGTACAAAATTTCACTAAGTCCGTCGTATTGCTCCTAAACAGGTTTAAGCTACCCTTGTTTCCAAGAAGGCAGTTACTTCCCAGCTGAGATAAGGGACGTAGTGCTGTCTTACTCTAAGGACGAAACTGACCCCGCTAACGACCTGAGAATCTTCGATTTTCCTGAGGTTTGAACTAATTACCAAATGCGTCGATTTCAATTATTAAGTACTCGTTTATTTGTATGATATCCAAATTTAAAAAAAAATTCTTTAGTATATAATATACTAGAAAAATACCCACACTTTGTAGCGGGAGTGTACTGACCCTTTATCCAAGCATTAGTTGCTGGTTATTACAATTTTTATTTGCCAAGTTAAATTTCAGATTCATCTATTTAGTTAAAATCTTATGAGAAACAGAGATATGCCATTTTACCGCGTGAGTTGTTTTCACTTAATGCAGTGCCTTTTAACATAACCTTACTATTTAAAAGATATAATTTATTAAATAATGATTCTTGGCGACCATAATAACTAAATTCACAATTATTTCATTCCCACTTGTACAAAATTAACATAACTTATAGGTTTTCCGAAAGAGCTCTACCACCCTCGTCACTCAAAAATTTAATATATAATTACGAAACTGCATCGTATCACAATTGTAAGTTATATAATATTTGCAACCAAGTCTATGATATAAAGAACATGTGGCACTATCCCTTTAAAAGACAAAAGCTAAGTGACTCACAGCGCAAATAATCAAAATTATAAATGTACTTTCTAAAATACTTTTTAAAAAAAACGGTCGTATTAAAAGGATATAAAAAATGTACACACCATAATTAGAAAATATAGAAAGCTTGCCGCATAAAATAAATTCTTGCTATAAAGTAAATGTACTGGACTAAAATAACTCCTCCTTTTGACGTATTCATAATTGTGTTAAAGTAATGGGGGTGAGACTGCAATCAGGCTTTTAAATAGTTAATTTTATGATATAAAAAAACAGTGTATTAGTAGGCCTGACAAGGCATCCGGGCAGAATAGCGACTGTCAAAACAGCGACCGTCATAATAGCGACTTCAAAATAGCGACTGTATCAAAACAGCGACTGTCAAAACAGCGACCGTCATAATAGCGACTGCATCATAACAGCGACTGTATCAAAATAGCGACTTTTCTCTTTTGTTTGTGATAATGTTTGAAAAACTTTTTGAAAAACTTACTGTGCCTAGCCTACAATGGGGTTTATAAAATCAAGAAAGTAAGAAATTATAAGCCATGTAGGTTTTTGTACAGAAGTGACAGTAGAAAATTAAATACAATCAACTGGGGATGTGTATAAATAAATATTGGTGTTGTTAAGAGTGTATACACATTTTCGGGGCACATTTTTTTTATATTTCTGTAAAAATAAAATATAGATCTAACTGCTATTACTTCAGTCAAATATATTTTGCAGAAAGCTCGATAGAGATTAACAAACATAGATGCCGTCAATTAATTGAGGGGGATTGCGGTGGTAGGGGCAGAGGTGGCGTGTGGCTGCTTATTTAAGTTAGAGACAGTTCGACTACAATACTTTTTGATACCCCGGATGTTTCGACCCTTTTCGTTTTTACCTCGTAAAATTGTTGTTGTTTTTTTCTAATTAAAAAAAATAAATAAAAATAAAATAGTTTAATATTATTATCTATTAAAAATTAAAAACGGCATGAAATTGTTTTTACACGCTTTTTTCAACGTTTAATTTAACACTAAAATGTATACACACTGAAAACCAATCAACATTAAGGGCGAATTCATGATTGTGTTAAATGCACCACTCCTCTGAGGTAGCAAGTCCTTCCAAACCTATCCAACTCCACCCCCACCCCAAGGCAATGTGGTCAGATAGTCCTTTATAAAGGTACTTACATTCTCTCAGCCCCAATCACTTTATTTACCTTCTCCATAACACGGGGTCCGTGGTCGTCAATTAGTCTAGCCTTCGTAACATGTCATTATGTAACCCCCGGACAGTTCGAACACAGGACGTTTTGACAAGGGGGCTGTCAATATTGTTAAACAAAAGCTGCCCGGGTAACCATGATTCAAATTTTAATTTTACTGAGCAGATATGTGTAATTGAATGAATGCGTGTATATATAGCATAAGTTAATTGTTTTAAATTTTATTTTAAACACAATTTTTAATTTCAATTAATACTTCATAAAAATGTTGCTATTTTTTGGAGTGTTTATTTGTTACTATGCATTTATGTAGTTTTTTCACTAGGGTCCTTAAGTAAGTTTAGACAATGAAAATGGGTCTATTTGCCAAAAAAGATTGGAACCACTGTGTTAGGTGAACGGTTGGACACGAATAGCTATGCGGTGAAGTCGCTGTTATGACAGTCGCTCTTTTGATACAGTCGCTATTTTGAAGTCGCTATTATGACGGTCGCTGTTTTGATACAGTCGCTATTTTGAAGTCGCTATTATGACGGTCGCTGTTTTGACAGTCGCTATTTTGAACCCGTGCCGCCTGACAAGACGTAACACAACAGCGAACGTTTCGGCAAAGAGCCTTCCTCAACGGACAAATAGTACACACATGAAAAGAAAAACACGGAATAATAATAGAAAAACACTTAGCTGCGGTGAAATCCGGTTAACTAAATTTACAATTTCATTCCCTTTTGTACAAAATTAACATAACTTATAGGTTCTCCAAAAGAGCTCCACCACCCTCGTCACCCAAAAATTTCATATATAATTACGAAACTGCATCGTATCACAATTGTAAGTTATATAATATTTGTAACCACGTCTATGAGATAAAGAACATGGAGCACTATCCCTTTAATAGCAAAAGCTAAGTGACTCCTAGCGAAAATATACATAATTATAAATGTACTTTCTAAAATACTTTAAAAAAGAAACGGTCGTATTAAAATGATATCAAAAAAATGTACACACCATATTTAGACAATATAGAAAGCTGGCCGCATAAAATAAAGTCTTGTTATAAAGTAAATGTACTGGACCAAAATAACTCCTCCTTTCCAGGTAATCTTTTTTTGTTCCCTATTTTGGATAAGGTATCATATTTTGTAAATTATATTCAATGCACACACACACACACCAGATTTTTTATCTGAAAAATAAAATAAAAATGAAAAAAAAGATTCAACCGTCTGTTAATAAGTGCATCTTAAAAATGATTAAAAGGCAATTTTAAAAATGGCCTATGCTATTCTGAATACAAAGGAATTAACATGAAAACATATTCAATTCGCAATTCATATTAATTAAGCGTTTTCAGGATCACTTCATTAAATTTAGTCAAGTTTTGTTAATACGCTCGGTAGCGAAAGTTTATAATGTATAGTGTATATAAAGCTTAAGTAAACTGTTTTAAAGTGTAAGTTTATTTGACATAGGCCATCACTTTCAACATAAAATAAACTCGCTAAATCTATGGTTTTTAATTTAATGTCGAGTTATGAATTAAATTTTTAAAAATCCCAATTTTATTCATTGCATGTAAAATATTAATACAATGCATCGTGAAATTAATGAAAATTAAAATAATTTAAACGCATATGTAATATATAGAGCTCAGTTGATATTTTTATGTTTGTTTGTATCCATTAAAAAAAGGCCACTGCTTTGTTGACATTTTCCAAAAGATCTCTGTCACTGTCGTCACTAAAAAAGCTCTTATATTTTTACTACACTGCATCGTAACACAAATGTAATTAATACAATATTTGCAACAGCGTCTATGAGATAAAGATAATAAAGATAAATAAAGAAATTAGGCTATATTCCTAATTTTAAAAAAAACAAACAAAACAAATCAATTTTATGTTAAAAACACATGTGAAACCATGACAATAATTGATTTTAAAAATGGCTTATGTTAATCCATCATCAAAGTAATGAACATAACAAATTTAATTCGCAATACAAAATAATTAAGCGTTTTCAGGATCACTTTATTTAGTTTAATCTACTTATGTTAATAGGTCCGGTAGCCTAAGTTTAAATAGTATAAGTGTATAGGTTATGTAAAAGACAATAGCTTATGTAAAAGATAAAAAAATATATAAATGTTATATTAATAGGACACAGCTAAATTTAAGATGCGTACACGAAAATGTGCGCACAGTAATCAGGCGATAAAAGATTTTAGAACGCGCACCGCTAAAAATGAAGCCTTGAAAAAAATACTGACACAATTATTACATAAATAGGTTTTTATTAAATGTCGAGTTATGGAAACAGAAAATAATTAAAACAAATTCGCAATTAAATTTAAACGTGTAAACAATTAAATCTAATGCATCGTGTGGCAGTTGTAATTAAATATGTTTACGTGTCTATCTAATATATAGAAAGTAACAGTAAAGAAAAATGACAATTCTTTGTACTACACAGCTCAAACTATGAAGCGTACACGAAAATGTGCGCACCGTAATTAGACATTATAATATTTTTTGAATGCGCACCGCTGAAAATAAAGTATTGGGGAAAAAAAACGTCACCAAAAGTAACTCGCTTTGAACGGCATTTGAACGTCCGCGTAAATTTGTTCAATACAGAAATGAGGTTAAATTTTTTATTATTTGTCTCTGCATTTTCTGATTATTTAATTTACGGCATTCGGGCAAAAGGGACAATTACAAAAACTAACTTAAAACCACCTTCAGGGTAAAAGGAACCGTCCTGCCAAATTTGGTCCCACGTCCGTCATTTGGTTTTTCCCGTGATTGTCTAACAGAAACGTCGAAAAGTGAAACATACAAACATACAAACATACAAAGATACAAACACCAACTGAGCTTTATATATTAGATATATATATATAATATTTATATATATATTATATGTTTATTTATATATATATATATATATATATCTATCTAATATATAAAGCTCAGTTGGTGTTTGTATCTTTGTATGTTTGTATGTTTGTATGTTTGTATGTTTCACTTTTATATACACTATACATTATAAACTTTCGTTATCGAACGTATTGACAAAAATTGACTAAATTTAATGAAGTTATCCTGAAAAGTCTTAATTAATATGAATTGCGAATTGAATATGTTTTATGTTCAATCCTTTGTATTCAGAATAGCAGAGCCCATTTCTAAAATTGCCTTTGAAACATTTTTAAGATGCGCTTATTAACAGACGGTTGAATCATTTTTTTTTCATTTTTATTTTATTTTTCAGATATAAAATCTGGTGTGTGTGTGTGCATTGAATATAATTTACAAAATATTATGCCTTATCCGAAATAGGGAACAAAAAAAGATTCCTTTTTGAAATTATACGTATTGCTTATAAACCGTAAATATAAATCGTAAAATATAGAGACATAAAAAATGTTAAATATTATCACCCTATTACGGCAATTATGCATACGACAAAAGGAGGAGTTATTTTGGTCCAGTACATTTACTTTCTAACAAGACTTTTTTTATGCGGCCAGCTTTCTATATTGTCTAAATATGGTGTGCACATTTTTTTGATATCATTTTAATGCGACCGGTTTTGTGTTTTTAAAAGTATTTTAGAAAGTTCATTTATAATTTTGTTTATTTGCGCTATGAGTCACTTAGCTTTTGCCTTTCAAAGGGATAGTGCCACATGTTCTTTATCTCATAGACGTGGTTACAAATATTATATAACTTACAATTGTGAATTGATGCAGTTTCGTAATTATATATTAAATTTTTGAGTGACGAGGGTGGTAGAGCTCTTTTGGAAAACCTATAAGTTTCGTTAATTTTGTACAAGTGGGAATGAAATTGTAAATTTAGTTCTTATGGTAGGCAAAAATCATTATTTAATAAATCATATCTTTTAAATAGTAAGGTTATGTTAAAAGGCACTGCATTAAGTGAAAACAACTTACGCGGTAAAATGGCATAACTCTGTTTCTCATAAGATTTTAACTAAATAGATGAATCTGAAATTTAACTTGGCACATTAAAATTGTAATAACCAGCAACTAATACTTGGATAAAGGGTCAGCACACTTCCGCTACAAAGTGCGGGTATTTTTCTAGTATATATATATATATATATATATTAGCAAAATGTAAGGGATTTGCAGAGTAAAAGTAGGTCTTCAGTTAGCATTGACAACCCGCGTATCAAATTTTGGGAATATTGGACCATAAGTAACGAAGACCATTGAAAAAGTTCAATATAGCAATTGACATTTCGTCACACCAACAAAATAAGTACGCTCATAGGTTTTGGGTAGAGCATGGAAGCCTCCTTCCAAATTTCATGAAGATGGGGTCATACAAAAAGAAAAATTAACATGGCGAACGTTTATTGATCGTTAAGACCGTTGCTCATAGAATTTGAAAGTGAAATCTGCTTAAATTTTGAACATGAGGGTTTTTATCATCTTTAGTTTCTAAATATGAATAATCTAAATCGTATGTACTAAGTTTGATCAAGAAACATGCATTGTAGCCAGAACCCATCGCAGGACTGTACCTAAACACTTCGTATTAATAAATAGTATGTGAGTGTGATTGTGTGTCTTTACAATGTCCCTCAATACGGAAACTGGGGAAGGAAGGGTCAACACCAGCCGAGGAGGAAGACCAGGCAACACCACACCACGGCATTCGTGTGTGCGACATGTAAAAGGGACTCTTACTCTAAAAACAGGTCTCACAACCCGAACCAAGAGTTGCAAATTAAGAAGATTACATCCAGCGTCTTTCACATACGGATGGATGTCATATTTATATTTGTTCTTGTGGTTATGTACGTGTGTGTCTCTGTGTGCAGAAGAACATATTTGGGAAGTGTAATTTTGATTTCTGGTGTTATCGCCAGCACAACCACAGCCAATGGTCGTTAACTAGGCACCATTCTGGAGTCTGCCCGCAAAAGAAACACATCTTATTTTACAAAGATCAAGGATCATCTTTTGTCCATATTTCTAATGTACCTTCCTCAAAGACCGGCCTAGATCTAATGCCAACTCTTCTATAACCTACATCTAATCCCAACTCTTCTATCACCTGCATCTAATGCCAACTTTTCTATCGCCTAGGTATAATGCCAAATCTTTTATCGCCTGGATCTAATGCCAACTTTTCTATCACCTATATCTAAGCCCAACTCTTCTATCACCTGCATCTAATGCCAACTTTTCTATCGCCTAGGTATAATGCCAAATCTTCTATCGCCTGGATCTAATGCAAACTTTTTTTTTATCGCCTGGATCTAATGCCAAATCTTCTATCGCCTGGATCTAATGCCAACTTTTCTATCACCTATATCTAAGCCCAACTCTTCTATCACCTGCATCTAATGCCAACTTTTCTATCGCCTAGGTATAATGCCAAATCTTCTATCGCCTGGATCTAATGCAAACTTTTTTTTTATCGCCTGGATCTAATGCCAAATCTTCTATCGCCTGGATCTAATGCCAACTTTTCTATCGCCTATATCTAAGCCCAACTCTTCTATCTGGATGTGGCTAGAATGCTAATGAATCCAACCTAAACACCCTGCTTGTTTACGTGGGTGAACTGTGCTTGTATTGCTGGATAATATGTTGTGGCGATATTTATGGAATCTTATGAGGCTTGTTGTCTAGGGGTACATATGTTTAAGTTGATCTCGCTCACAAGGTATACTTTAGTTATCTGCTCACAGGGTATACTTTAGTGATCTGCTCACAAGGTATACTTTAGTTATCTGCTCGCATACGACAATCAACAAACTAAAAGGGATGAATTTTAACACAATTTAATTTATTATACACTTTGTACAATGATGGGATTGCTTCAAGGCAGTGTCCCCTTTACATAACAATCATCATTAGGCTATGCTTGTAACTTTATGTTACTGGCGGGTACTTATAGTTACACTGTGTGCTGTGGATCGTCTCGTCTACTCTGGGTCCCTCTGTAGATGGGGCAGGGTAGGGGTGCCTCACGAGCTCCACTGGTTGTGCGTAGTACTGATGTTGGCGACCGTTGTCCTTGCCCCACCCTGGTCCTCCGTGCGGGGCGGGATGGTTGGTTCTGCAAGTCCGTCCCGGCCGATGCGCTCGGTTCACTGGCTTTGATAACAATTGGGTCAACTCTGGGTATCCTTTCCCCACGCCACGTTCCTTCTGTTGATGAGGAGGGTGCGGTTGGATCTGCAAGGTCGTTCTTCTGGCTGGCGTGTCGAGTACGTGGATCACTTCGTGAATTACAGTAACTCGATGCTTGGGATGTGGGTATAGGATTTCTCGTCTCGTGTTTAAGACGGCATCAACTATCACAGGGTATGTGATGAGCTGGCTTTCGCACTGAACGTGCGTGTGATATGTGAGCTTCGGGACACAGCTATGTGTGGCAACCGGCTTCGATTAGTACGGTGTGTGACCAATCGGGTATGATGACAAGTCAGCCTGGGCAGGACTGTGGACAGGAGTGCTGGTTGCCTCTCTGCACAGGTCCGGTATCCAGGAACCAGACTAAAACAGAAAACAAAAACTAGGGTAGTTTCTCTAATTTAGTCTGCTTATATTCCACCTTCCGACAACCAAGCCTTCAGAGCAAGGTGCCAAGGGGGGATTACATATATTCATATACAATGCGAAATATTAATTTAATAATGAGGGTAGGGCTTAGAATAAGTCTAAGTCTTAAACCACGGGTGCAGACCTATCTGGCTGACACCCGGGCACATGGTTCAATACACATAAATATATCAAATGCATCTTATTTTTTGAAAATCTAGCTCAAACCATCCACCCGATGGAGAGCGTGTGTAATCACACAGTTAAATAACAACATTGAATGTTCACGTGTTCCACGTGGTCCTGCACGGCAAACTGTCGACCGTGGGGCTTAAACATTCCAACAATTTTTCACCAGGAAAATTCAATAGTTCATATTTAAGTATTTACACGTAATGCATATTATACAAATAAGGCAAACAAAGCTAGCGCTCACTCTTACCAGATTTCTGGGTTTGGTTGGACTTGTCGGTTCTCTCGACCAAAGATGGGCACATATTGAATCCTGAGGAAATAACTGCACGTCGTTGTCCTTAAGGCTGTTATCGTTGGCCGGAAAAGAGAGCGAGACCCAAAGATGCATTAGTAGTTATAGCCTAAGGGGCGATTTGGTCCAGTCTCGTCCGATTGGCCTTTTACCACTTCCCGTTTTACAAAGAGGTTGGACTCTTTGAACTGAAATTCTTGCATACCTAATCGGTTTCTATTGACATAGGCGAGTTAATCAAGAGAGAGAGTGAGTTATTCCCCTTGTTTCACCTGTAGGATGTGTAGCAAATAATTGGGGTCAACACTAATTTCGTCACATTTGTAAACTGTTGGATTAATAAAAACAAACCCGTAAAAACAAAGTTTTTGACAATAAATCCCTTATATATGAGACATAACTAACAGTATTGATTATTTTCAAACGCTACAAACAGTTATTACTGAATCTGTCTTAACTCAACATTGCTTCATAACCCTGGGTGGGGGGCGTGGTGGGGGTGGGTGGGGGGAGAGGCGAAAAGTCTGGTCTTCGATCGCTTGACCGAGCTCAGCGTGACACGTAAAATGTAAACAAAAGCACACCGGTGCTTCGATGGGTCGCCTCAACGCGTCAACTCAAACTTTCACGTGGGAAAAAAACAATAACAAACAGTGAATTTGAATTACATACCTCATATAAGGATAAACTAAAAATGCATTAATTTAATTACGGTACGTTCGATCGATCTGAAATTTTGATACGATGCATTCCGTTTGCCAAATTTCAGCTCGATCAGATCATGGTAAGTGGGTCATGTTTTACTTTTCCTTTTCCGCCCACCCGCCCAAGACAGAGAGAGACGGTCGCGAAGTTAATATAAGGGATTTAAAAAACAAACCCGTGAAAACAAAGTTTTTGACTATAAATCCCTTATATATGAGACATAACTAACAGTATTGATTATTTTCAAACATTTACAGACTGAATCTGTCTTAACTCAAGTTTGCTTCATAACCCTCGGGGGGGGGGAGGGTGAGAGGGGAAAAGTCTGGTCACCGATTCGCTTGACCGAGCTCAGCGTGACACGTAAAATGTAAACAAAAGTGCCCCGGTACTTTGATGGGTCGCCTTAACGCGTCAACTCAAACTTTCACGTGGGAAAAAAAACAATAACAAACAGTGAATTTGAATTACATACCTCATATAAGGATAAACTAAAAATGCATTAATTTAATTACGGTACGTTCGATCGATCTGAAATTTTGATACGATGCATTGTACGGGCGTGTGCCAAATTTCAGCTCGATCGGATCATGGTAAGTGGGTCATGTTTTACTTTTCTTTTTCCGCCCACCCGCCCAAGACAGAGAGAGACGGCCGCGAAGTTAATATAAGGGATTTAAAAAACAAACCCGTAAAAACAAAGTTTTTAACTATAAATCCCTTATATATAGGACATAACTAACAGTATTTTTATTTTCAAACTGTTAACTCAACTTTGCTTCATAACCCTAGGGCGCTGAGCTCAGCATGACACGTAAAATGTAAACAAAAGCACGCGGGTACGTCGATGGGTTGCTTCAACGCATCAACTCAAACTCTCACGTGGGAAAAAAACAATAACAAACCGTGAATTTGAATTACATACCTCATATAAGATTAAACTAAAAATGCATTAATTTAATTACGGTACGATTCGATCGATCTGAAATTTTGATACGATGCATTGTTAGGTTAGACGGGCCCGTGTGCCAAATTTCAGCTCGATCGGATCACGGAAAGTGGGTCATTTTTTGACTTTTGTTTTGCCGTGCACCCGCCCATGACATGACGACAGAGATGACGGCCGCGAAGTTAATATAAGGGATTTAAAAAACAAACCCGTAAAAACAAAGTTTTTGACTATAAATCCCTTATATATGAGACATAAATAACAGTATTGATTATTTTCAAACACGACAAACATACAGACTGAATCTGTCTTAACTAACTTTGCTTCATAACCCTGGGGGGGGGGAGGGGGGAGAGGGGAAAAGTCTGGTCACCGATTTGCTTGACCGAGCTCAGCGCGACACGTAAAATGTAAACAAAAGCACCCCGGTTCTTCGATGGGTCGCCTCAAAGCGTCAACTCAAACTTTCACGTGGGAAAAAAACAATAACAAACCGTGAATTTGAATTACATACCTCATATATGGATAAACTAAAAATGCATTAATTTAATTACGGTACGTTCGATCGATCTGAAATTTTGATACGATGCATTGTTAGGTGAGACGGGTCCGTGTGCCAAATTTCAGCTCGATCGGATCACGGGAAGTGGGTCATTATTTACTTTTGTTTTTCCGCCACCCGCCCATGAGATGATGACAGACAGACAAAGAGAGATGCCGGTGAAGTTAATATAAGGGATTTAAAAATATCACCGACCCTCAAATCTTTATTACAAGCTAAGCTATTTCACGCCAGTAGACAAGAAACAAACAAAGTGTAGAATATCAGACAATCCAATATTATTGGTAGTTATAACCGATGGCTCGTCAAAAGGAAAAATGCTTTTTGTAATAATTTATTACATTTCCTGAAAAAATAATATGTCATGACAGACCTCACTCCAAAATAACTCAACAGTCTTCAGATGCTGACTGAAAAGAAATTCTTCTGTTTAATAAATAAAGGTAAAAAAAATGATTTTTAAAAACCACGTTTTTATAAGTGGACCAAAAAGAAGAAAATAATTTAAAACTTATAAGTTGAAGTACTTCCATTTAATATGACTAAAAACGGGGGGCGGGCGCTTATGAGGTTTAACATATGAGGTTACCTCATTCTCTCACTTATAGATCTCTCTTTTTCCTTCTAAATTAGAAATCTTTAATTTTTATACCAAACACCTGCCCCACGTTTTTACTCATATTAAATTGCAGTACTTGAAATTATAAGTTTTAAATTATTTTCATCTTTTTGGTCCACTTATAAAAACGTGGTTTTAAAAATCATTTTTTACCTTTATTTATTTTATTCTTTTTAGTCCACTAATAAAAACATGTTTTTTAAAAAATATTTTTTTGCCTCTATTTTTTTTACCGAACACCTCATCAGTGCCCGCCCATCGTTTAATAACAAAGCGATGAGGTCACGGGGTGAACTCGCCACGTGAAATGAAACTACGGCAGGCGGGTACAGATATATACAGAAAATATATAAAGGTAAAAAAATGATTTTTAAAAACCACGTTTTTATAAGTGGACTAAAAAGAAGAAAATAATTTAAAACTTATAAGATCAAGTACTTCGATTTAATATGACTAAAAACGTGGGGCGGGCGCTTATTAGGTTTAACATATGCAGTTCACTCATTCTCTCCCTTATAGATCTCTCTTTTGCCTTCTAAATTAGACATCTTTAATTTTTACACCAAACACCCGCCCCAAGTTTTTAGTCATATTAAATCAAAGTACTTGAACTGATAAGTTTTAAATTATTTTCTTCTTTTTAGTCCACTTATAAAAACGTGGTTTTTAAAAATCATTTTTTTACCTTTATTTATTTTATTCTTTTAAGTCCACTAATAAAAACGTGGTTTTTAAAAATATTTTTTTACCGATATTTATTTTCCCAAACACCTCATCAGCGCACGCCCAACGTTTAATAACAAAGCGATGAGGTCACGGGGTGAACTCCTTCAGTGCAATTGAATTACGGCGGGCGAGTAGAGAAGCTTTTATAAAGATAAATTAAGAAATGCATTAACTTAATTACGGTACATTCGATCGATCTGAAATTTTTATACAATGCATTGTGATACAAGATCTATCTGTGATAACATTTTCAGTTCTCTAGGACCATCAGAAGTGGTTCAATTTTACGTTGTCAGATTTGAAAAATTGAGTTTCGGACAGGAATGAAAGCGCGTAAATAAAACGTGGTTAAAATAAGAAATGCATTAATTTAATAACGGTAAATTCGATCGATCTCAAATTTTGACACAATGTATTGTCATCTAAGATCTATCAGTGGTAAAATTTGTAGATCTTTAGGACCATCAGAAGAGGTTTAATTATACATTGGTAGATTTGAAAAATCTTGGACAGTCACAACAAAAATGCCACAGGAACGAAAGCGAGTTAATAAAAACGTGGTAAAAAAGATAAAATAAAATTACTGAATTATGGACGAAGCTTAGCGTATAATGTGAAAGAATATTCCACTGATAAAATAGTGTTGATATATTTATTGTTGATGTATAAAACTTAACATGGTTAATTCATCTTATTAAATCATAATTTACTAAAGAAATAAATGAACCTGCCCGCCCCCCACCACCCCAAACACACCCAAATGCGCAATTCGTGATGGCCGGTTATCCGGTACTTATGCATATCTGGCTAAAATATTAGTGTGTGCTTTGAACCGAATGGATGTGTTCAAACGGACAGTGTTAATAGAAATGTGTAACCGGTCGTTTTTTTAACAATGCTGTTCCCTAATATTTTTATTTTCAAGAAATGTAAGTGTATAAAACTAAGTTTTTTGTTATGCAACTGTGTGTAAATCTTTGCTTGAAATAACGTTTTTAAGTATCCAGATTACAAATCATCCCTTGCCCTTGTCTCTGTAAATTTCCGACAAACTAAATCATCATTATTGAAAAAAATGGTCTTCATGAAATGAAATCTAGTAGCAGTGCGTGCGTACGTTCATAGACCAGTTGAGCTTCACTTTTTTTAAGAGCAACGTACTTGAAGATATGCTAACAGAATTTTAGTTATAATCATCAAATCCTAAAAGGGTAATTAAATGATCCTACATGTGGAAGAAAATCAGAAGCCCCGAGCCTAATGATCTTTATCGGTCTTCCCGGAAGATCCTCTCAGCTATCTGGCCCCCAAGGGGACGTAACAGCTGAGAACGACGCGGTCGCTTCTGAAGCGGCCACCTGGGCATCCAGGACATAAAATCAAAAATGCCTCCCACTAAATTGGCCTCACAAGAAGGGGTGGAATTCCCTACTACGACCAGCTACCACTTTGGCGCCATCCCGGCAAAGCAAAAGCATATGACGAGGACCAACGCAGAAGCGGGGATCATCAAATACCATCTAGGGTGTAACCCCCACTGGAAGATTTCCTCAGCGCTGGCGTCTGCTGCGTTCTTCGCGGTACCTTTTGCTAATCCGTACTGGCGCTTCTGACCCTAAACCGGCACCGCTCAATAGCGTTGCTAGTAAAATGAGGAGAATGAAACGGTCGCTTCGGACTTACCCGACCCTCAACGAGTATTTAGGTTTTCATCACTGGCATTGCATCTAAATATTTTGCATAAGATCCGTACAGCGATTGTAATCATATGTGACTAGCACCTAACACCTAACATATCGGACTTCGGCATTGCTTGCAAGGAGTTTTCGGTTTCAGGTCACAGGTCGCAGTCAGGTCCACTCCCCGCGACCTTACTCGTCCGTCTAGCCCCGTAGAGGCCACCCCTTCTCGACAGGTATTTAAATAAATAACCTTTTGTTTGAATACACATAAATTTATTCATGTAACTTGAAAATGCTGCACGGTAACTCGAACCTGCTGCATGTCATCTGTCAGCAGCCGCGCAGCTGAAAGGGGACATGTGCTAATTTGTATTTATATATATATATATATATATTAATATATATATTATTATATATAATTATTGAAATATATATATTTGAGTGTGTGTGCTTGTGTGTGTTTATGGAATATAATTTGAAATAAACTTGACTCAAAATGAAACAAATACTTACACACTTATATCATTACCATAATTAGCTCATATTCCTACAGGACACAGATGTTCCAGAAATACTAAGACATGTCCAATTTCGGAACTGATGTTGACTAAGTGCAGCGGCAACCGTGACAAGCCCTCCCCCGCATACTGCTCGTTATGCTAAAGCAGGGAGAGATAGATAGATAGATAGATAGATAGATAGATAGATAGATAGATAGATAGAAAGATAGATAGATAGAAAGATAGAAAGATAGATAGATAGATAGATAGATAGATATAGATAGATAGATAGATAGATAGATAGATAGATAGATAGATAGATAGATAGATAGATAGATAGATAGATAGATAGATAGATATATATATAGATAGATAGATAGATAGATAGATAGATAGATAGATAGATAGATAGATAGATAGATAGATAGATAGATAGATAGATAGATAGATAGATAGATAGATAGATAGATAGATAGATAGATAGATAGATAGATAGATAGATAGATAGATAGATAGATAGATAGATAGATAGATAGATAGATAGATAGATAGATAGATAGATAGATAGATAGATAGATAGATAGATAGATAGATAGATAGATAGATAGATAGATAGATAGATAGATAGATAGATAGATAGATAGATAGATAGATAGATAGATAGATAGATAGATAGATAGATAGATAGATAGATAGATAGATAGATAGATAGATAGATAGATAGATAGATAGATAGATAGATAGATAGATAGATAGATAGATAGATAGATAGATAGAGAGATAGATAGAGAGAGAGAGAGAGAGGGGGGTCCGCTCGCGTGCTGTCTGTTAACTATTTTCTTTTCCCGAATAAAGCACAAGCATTATCAGCAAGTATTAGATGTGTCAGTTTAACTGTTGTGTTATTACTTTCCTTTTCTCGCTGGACTTAGCGTTTTTTACTGTTCAGTTTAAAAAAAAACAACAAATTTTGAAGTGCACCACCAGCTTCCGCTTTCTGATTTCTTTGCAAATAATTCAATGACTTTCTTGGACATCTAGAATGCAATTTCTTTAAGGCAGCACAAGAGATGTGAAATTGAATGTGCCACAACAATCATTAGACAATCAGTAAACAATCAGTAAACAATCAGTGAACAATCAGTAAACAATCAGTAAACAATCAGAAAACAATCAGTAAACAATCTGTAAACAATCAGTGAACAATCAGTAAACAATCAGTAAACAATCCGTAAACAATCAGTAAACAATCAGTAAACAATCAGTAAACAATCAGTAAACAATCAGTACACAATCAGTAAACAATCAGTAAACAATCAGAAAACAATCAGTAAACAATCTGTAAACAATCAGTGAACAATCAGTAAACAATCAGTAAACAATCCGTAAACAATCAGTAAACAATCAGTAAACAATCAGTAAACAATCAGAAAACAATCAGTAAACAATCTGTAAACAATCAGTGAACAATCAGTAAACAATCAGTAAACAATCCGTAAACAATCAGTAAACAATCAGTAAACAATCAGTAAACAATCAGTAAACAATCAGTACACAATCAGTAAACAATCAGTACACAATCAGTAAACAATCAGTAAATTATCAATAACAGATTTTTTGAAGGAAAAGGTTCACAGGAACGACAAACAGAAATCGGCGTAATTGCTTTCGGTTTTGGAAAGCTTTTTACCAAGGAATAAGTTTAAATTAAGATCATAAAGTTTAATAATAGTGATACGATATATTCATCTTTCGATGGTGTGTTCATTGTTCATTGTGTTGATGGACTACGGGTTGCAAGGATAGCAAGGCATACATCAATGAACCCGGAGGCGTGTTCATTGTGTTGCTCGACTACGGGTTGCAAGGATATTAGCCAAGGCCTACATCAATGAACCCGGAGGCATGTTCATTGTGTTGATCGACTACGGGTTGCAAGGATATTAGCCAAGGCCTACATCAATGAACCCGGAGGCGTGTTCATTGTGTTGATCGACTACGGGTTGCAAAGATATTAGCCAAGGCCTACATCAATGAACAATCGTAAGCTAGAGCCATTGCGTAAATTGTGCTTTCCCCATGTTGATAAAAGCCAGAAAATTCAATAATTGATTAAATTCTAAATAAAGGTATTAAATTCAAGGTTGGAAATACACCACAACAATATTCTAATGCAACACTAAGAAAAACATGGGGCAAAAAAACTTATTTCTACTTTAAAAAGCAAGGACAGCCTTATACAAATTTTTCTTCTTCCCGTCTGTAATATGGACATTGAATGATTTTCCGAAACGAGACAGGAAACAAACACACTATCAATATTTAAAACTCTAATAAGAATACAAGACTAGAAATAAACCATGGTAACGCTGTGCTCTTCTGTATAGAAAGAGCGTCTGTAAAACGTAAGTGAACGTTTTAATACGACCATATCTTTTCATACCAGATAGGTACTGCTGATGTGATTTTCGATTTTTTTTTACTTGATTATGATTTAGATGCCTCGATAGAAGCGGTGAATATTGATAAATAATCTATATATATATTTCACATAAACCAGTATGTGCATAAAGCATGACGGATGACCCTCGTGGGGTAGACCACCGACCAATCAGTTTATGGTTGGCAAGCAAAGGTGGTGGCCGGCGGGAGGGGTCATCTAGACCAAAAATGCTTCTTGAGTTCACTTTCGTTGTTCCGTCACATTATAACATGCATTTCGTAGTGTAGTGGTTATTACATCCGCCTAACACGCTGAACGTACTATGTTCTAGCCCCAGCTAAGACATTATTTTTTTAATTTTTAAAAATGTTTATGTTTTTGCCCGTTCTTTTACCCGTTTTTTTGTGAACATGACCACCGCTTTTAATTTATTTCACGGGAAAAACGCTTCGTTCATTGTAATACCTGCTTCAGGTGAAAGTTTGTTTCTATCGTTTCTGCTTTCTTCGTGCTGCAATTTGTGCCCGTTCTTTTCCCCATCCTTTTGCGAACATGGCTCCCGCATCGCATGTATTTCATGGGAAACAACCCTGCATTCAATGTTACACCAATTCCTGCATCAGGTAACTATGTGTTTCTATCGGTCGCATATTTCTCTAAAAATATCTTTGACGAAACTGCTGCTATCCAATTTCGCAACATGGCTGTAAACTTTGTTTCTCAACATTGGGATAACTTCGGTGACGTGCTCTCCGTTGTTCTCAGTGACGGAAACGTAGTCATACACTCTCCTCAACAATACGCCAGTATGATAATTTAATTCCGAGAACGCCCTAATGCCTCCTCTCGAGTTTACAATCCCGGTCAACATTTGTCTATATACCTGCTCTTCATCGTGCCTTCCTATCACAGCCATTACGAAGTTCTATTGCCTCTCACACATGATGGCTTTCTGTTGCCATCTATTGACAACGTCGGTATGTCCACACAAATTTCACAGACATCTGATCACGCTATTGTGACGTCACCTTGCTACTATCTTCTTCCTTATAAAAATGTACAACCACATTTCAAAACACAATCCAATAAACCAGCGGTTCTCAACCTGTGGGTCGCGACCCCCGCGGGGGTCGAATGACGATTTGGCAGGGGTCGCCAAAGACCATTGGAAAAATATGTTTTTTGTGTGTTTAAATGTGTAAAAATGTGTAAACCTTTGCCATGTACATATTTTGTCTATTACTCTATACTAGTCTATAGTCTATTCAGTAACTTTAGTAAGTTTAGTTGTTGTAACTTAATTATTTTTAGCTTTATATAATGTAAATTTCAACACTATTTTATGAACCCCTCAACAACCGGTAATTATATCAACAGAGAGTAGGGTGCGTCTGGATGCTCAGAGGTCTGAGCTCAGCAGGCTGGCTAAGTGACGTAGAAGCTGAACTGCTGCTGCTTCTGGTTCCACACACTGTAGTGTAGGGTTGTAGGTCAATATTTCACTGTGCGTGGTATTGAAAGCTATCGTTTATAAATTTTTCATTTTAAATTTAAAGTTTTTAAACCAACCGATGGAAATGGAACATGCAGAGAAGAACATTATGATTAAGAAAAGAAAATATAGTGACGTTTTCTTACAATATGGTTTTACTTCAATAGTTACAGCAGGAATTGAGAAACCGCAATGCGTTATTTGTAATGAAGTTCTTTCAGCCGAATCTATGAAGCCAAACAAACTGAAACGTCATTCTGATAGCAAACATCCAAGTTTTTCGGGGAAGGATACCGAGTATTTTAGAAGTAAAGCTGATGGCGTCAGGAAAGCCAGACTTGACACTGGCGGCAATTACCACCAACAAAACGTAGCAGCCGTTGAAGCTTCATATTTGGTGGCGCTCAGAATCGCAAGAGCTATGAAACCTCACACCATTGCCGAAGACTTATTGTTGCCAGCGGCCAAAGATATTGTTCGAGTTATGATCGGACCCGAATTTGTTAAGAAATTGAGTGTAATTCCTTATCTAATGACACTGTCCGGAGAAGAATAGATGATATGTCTGCTGATATTATTGATCAGGTAATCCAGGAAATAAAATCTGCACCACTTCCAATATTTAGCATCCAACTTGACGAATCCACGGACGTTGCAAACTGTCCACAACTACTGGCTTACGCGAGATATATAAATGAAGGCGACTTTAAAGATGAGTTTCTTTTTTGCAAACCTCTTGAAACGACAACAACTGCACGGGATGTATTTGATACAGTTGGTTCATTTCTGAAAGATAATAAGATCTCTTGGGAAAAGATTTGTGGTGTTTGCACTGATGATGCTCCAGCTATGCTAGTATGTCGGTCTGGATTTCAACGTTTGGTACTAAATGAATCACCAAAAGTCATTGGAACTCACTGTATGATTCATTGACAAGTGCTTGCAACGAAGAAGTTGCCACAAGATTTGCAGGAAGTAATTAAAAGCGTCGTAAGTTCTGTCAATTTTGAAAAAGCGAGTGCGCTGAACAGTCGTCTGTTTTCGAAACTTTGTAATGAGATGGATGCGTCCAATGATGTTCTGCTATTTCACACTGAAGTGAGATGGTTGTCGAGAGGGAAAGTTTTGAAACGCATTTTTGATCTTCGTGACGAACTAAAAATGTTCTTTAATCAGAAGTCTAAACCACAGTTCGAAGCACTTTTCAGCGACAAAAAGTAGCTTCCGAAAATTGCTTACCTGGTAGATATATTTGCCATTTTGAATTAGTTAAATTTATCCCTGCAAGGACCAAATGCAACAGGCCTAGATTTGTCTGAAAAGATCCGATCATTCGAAATGAAACTTCAGCTTTGGCAAAAATATTTGGATGACAATAAAATGTACATGTTGCCCAACTTATCTGCTTTCTTTGAGGAAAATGACATTGAACCGGACAAGAGAAGTAAAATGATAATTTCTGTGAAATAACACTGGCTGGTGGACGAAATTTCATCGTACTTTCCAAATCTACCTAACACTCCGTTTGCACTTGCCAGAAGTCCATTCACAGTCAAAGTCGACGATATTCCTGAGACAGCACAAGAGGAGTTCATCGAACTCATTGCAGCGCGAAATGATTTCTCTTCAATGTCAGTTACAAAATTCTGGATCAAGTGTTTGCAGTCATATCCTGTTCTGTCCGAAACTGTGTTGCGCCTTCTTCTTCCTTTTCCAAACAACGTATCTTTGCGAAACAGGGTTTTCCATCTTGCTGGTTATGAAGTCTAAATACAGAAGTAGACTTGTTTGGAAGATGATCTTCGTTATGCTCTCGCAAAGACTGTCCCGAGAATTTCTGATCTTGTGAGAAAGAAGCAACCTCAACCTTCACATTAATTGACTTTGGCTTTCTTACGTATTTGTAATTAGAGATAAATACGAATACCTTGTATGTAATGTATGACATGTATGTAATTGTAATCATTGTTACATATTGTGTTTTTTATTACTAACTACGTTACTACGAGAACGGTGTCTGCGCTTTAATTACGTAAAATTTGTAAAAATGAGAATACATTGTGTCATTCTGCATATGAGATATAATTAAATATATTATAACAGTAGGAAAATTACAGCTATGACGTAGATACCAAAAACATTTGACGGCGGGGGTCGCCACAGCACGAGTAATTTATTAAAAGGGTCGCGACACAAGAAAGTTTGAGAACCGCTGCAATAAACGAACGGATTCCGCAGATAAATTTCAATGCACCATTTGTTATAAATCATTCCGATTGCAAAGATATCTTAAGCACATTTACGCATATACTCCATTGAACCAAAGATCTATTTGTTCAAAAACGTTCCAGCTGCAGATATATCTCAAGACACATTTAAAAACACACTCCACTGACCGAATGATGACATGTGAGTATTACCAGATGTGCTTCAAAACAACTACCACTCTCAAGATCCACTTAAAAACTCATTACACACAATTTTCCGCTGCTTTTCAAGAAAATACTCCAATTTCCGTCCAGGAACATAACATTGGTCTACTTACCAGACTTTGTCCTTCTTGCAAAACTCTTCATTGGGCATCCGAAGTAAACAAAGACAGACATTACACGAAGTGTTGTCATAACGGAAAAGTTCTTTGCCCTCCATTACCCCAACCTTCTATTTATTACAAAACCTCGTGACTGCCAAGAACAGGCTCTCCCGAAATTACTGTGATCATATCAGGGAATACAACTACACTTTAGCTTTCGCTTCAATGGGCGCGCACATCACTCAAATATCTGGCCAGATAGACGGTCAGATTTATCATTAACTCTCTCCTTTATATACCAATCCTAGCGCGTCACCAATATAAATCAATTGTATATCTTTGATTCTGCTGAAGTTACCACTATACGTTTACAAAAGGTTGTAACAGCTCTTGCAGTGACATGTTGTTGCTGCAACTAGACAAAATGATACGATAGGTTAATCCCTTTGTGAAGTCTTACATGAAAATGCATGACATCATCACTCGCAGTTACTCTGTTGCTGATGTACGAATGGTATTCAATGAAAGTCCAGCTCTGAATATGAGAAGGTATAACGCCCCGTCCTGTCAAACTGATGTTGCTGCTATATTTAAAGGGGAAGAAGGGGAATCACCCGCAGAACAAGATATTTGCATATACCGAAGGGGAAATGGCTGAATGCACATTTCCGTACTCAACATGAACTGTTACCCTTTGGTTTATCCACTGCTATTCCCTTACAAAAATCCAGGCTGGCACATACAATTGAGCCATGTTGAGGACAAGCGGACACTGAAAGAACACGAGTCACGCAGATCCAATTCTGTGATTACAGACTTGCCATGAGATCTGCATTTAGCGTGTTGCATTCCAGTGGCAAACTCTTTCAGCAATACATCATCGACGCGTATGTCAGAACAGATGGCGCGCGTTTACATTACCTGCGCTATCATCAACTAGATTTGCGTGTCGAGCAATACAGCTGCGAAAGCACAAGACCATAATACCTGCCCTGGACAATTGATCATTCTATCCCTCTACCTTTCCAGGCAGTCCAAGATATATGCAACAGAGCTATCAAGACGCGATGGCTATTGTCCGGTAAATGTGGAAAGCTTGACTTATTTCTAACCTTCACCTGCAATCCTCTTGCCGGAAATCTTTAACGCAATTTCCCATCATGAGTGACCGGAACACAGACCTAACATGGTTGCTCACATCTTCCATATTAAACTGTGAGATTTCCTAGCCAATTTTCTTTTAATGCAATGATCTAATGCAATGATCTAATGTAATGAACTAATGAAATGATCTAATGTAATGATCTAATGCAACGATCTAATGTAATGAACTAATGCAATGATCTAATGTAATGATCTAATGCAATGATCTAATGTAATGATCTAATGCAATGATCTAATGCAGTGATTTTAAGGTGTAGACAAAAAGCAACGATTTTGGTTAATGATCTGTACGGATAACAACATGATAAAAGAAATTACAATGTTAATAAATTTGCGCTTTTCAAAGTCTTTTATAGTTACAGTTTATTTAAGGTAAAACTGATTAAAAATATAAGGCTGAAAATCCCAAAGAGCTTCAGAAAAGCTCATTGTAATCAGTGGCGTATCTGAAACAGGACTTGGGAGGGGGGAATTCCTTTCGGCTTTACAATTCTTGGCCATCATTGATTGCGACTTTAGAAATATTACACACACATTTGTAAACGCAGCTATTATTTCGTAGTCTATTGTTATTTTGGTAATGGTTCCTAATTTAAATTAATTACTTTTCATAAAAACGTGTTTTACAAGGGGTAGTTTTCAGGGTCACGAGTTGTCATCTTTACGTAGGAATCTAGGTGCCCAAAAATACGAAAGTGGCTAATTTTTTAAATCCCTTATATTAAATTCACCGCAATCTCTGTCTTGGGTGGGCGGAAAAACAAAAGTAAAAAATGACCCACTTTCCGTGAAGCCATCGAGCTGAAATTTAGCACATGGACCCGTGTCACCTAACAATGCATCGTCTCAAATTTTCAGATCGATCGAACGTACCGTAATTAAATTAATGCATTTTTATGTAATGCAAGGTATGTAATTCAATTTCACAGTTTGTTATTGTTTTTTTTCATGTGATAGTTCAGCTCGCGCGTTGACGCTATGTAACGGCGTGCTTTTGTTTACATTTTACGTGTCACGCTGAGCTCGGTCCACCAATCGATGACCAGAACTTTTTCCTCTCCCCCCCCCTCGGGTTATAAAGCAAAGGGGAGTTAAGACAGAGTCAGTCTGTAAATGTTTGTCGTGTTTGAACATAATCAATACTATTAGTTATGTCTCATATATAAGGGATTTATAGTCAAAAACTTTGTTTTTACGGATTTTTTAAAAATTATTAAATCCCTTACATTAACTTCACGACCGTCTCTGTGTTGGCCGGCGGCAAAACAAAAGTGTAAAATGACCCACTTTCCGTGATGCCATCGAGCTGAAATTTGGCACATGGACCCGTCTTACCTAACAATGCATCGTATCAAAATTTCAGATCGATCGAACGTATAGCAATTAAATTAATGCATTTTTAGTTTATCTATTTAAAACTATACGTAGCAGTCGCTATTGTTTACATTTTACGGGTCACTTGACTTAACGCCTGGCATCGGTGGCCACATCTCGTGTTTTAACCAGGTGAAATTCACTCAGTTTCAGGCTGTAAATGTTTGTCGCGTTGGAACATAATCAATACTTTAAGTTCTGTCTCATATATAAGGGATTTATAGTCAAAAACTTTGTTTGTAAGGGGTTGTTTATTAAATCCCTTATATTAACTTCGAAATCTCGTCTCTCTCTCTGTCTGTCGTCATCTCCATCTTGGGCGGGCGAAAAAATAAAAGTAAAAAATGACCCACTTACCGTAATGCCATCGAGCTGAAATCTGGCACATAGACCCGTCTTCCCTAACAATGCATCGTATCAAAATTTCAGATCGATCAAACGTATCGTAATTAAATTAATGTATTTTTAGTTTATCTATTTAAAACTATACGTAGAAGTCGCTATTGTTTACATTTTACGGGTCCCTTGACTTCACGCCAGCCATCGGTGACCACATCTCGTGTTTTAACCAGGCGGAATTCACGCAGTTTCAGGCTGTAAAAGTTTTTTAGCGATGGAAAAATAATCAATACTTTAAGTTATATCTCCTATATAAGGGATTTATAGTCCAAAACTTTGTTTTTAAGTTTTTTTTATTCCCTCTGAGCTCTTCTCAAATTTTTACCATAGGGCCACAATTGCCTATAACTTATTTTCACCCAACCTAAAGAAGTCTTGCTCCAGCATGGTGCTGTTTTATTAATAGTCTTATATTAACTTGCTTTGTAAGTTTAATCGGACTTCATATCCCACTATTTGTTTATAATTTTTTCACGTGCCTAGTTCACGCGTTGACGCCGAGCGTCACTGTTCAAACCCCCTACCGTCCCTGCGCCTGGTTTTAAAACCAGGGGAGATAATTCTGTTTCAGTCTGTAACTGTCGCATCAACATACATAATTCCCGTGATAATGTTTCTTGGGTGTAATGCTGAGGAACGATGTACAATAGTCTATAGCAGTTTAAAAATCGTGTGTTGATTAGCACTGTAAAACAATATTATATGACCTCATTGCTTGATTTTATCAATCATCAACATACATAATTCCCGTTTCTTGGATGTAAAGCTGCATCGGAAGGCGCGCATAAGGTGTGCAAAATAATTATAAATTAAAGACGCGCTGTAAAAAAAAATATTATATGATGTCATTGTTTTAGCTTATATTTTAATTTTTGAAAAGGGAACGATGTAAAAATAAAATAGGATTTGAGGATTTATAATTATTACTTGGCGCCCCGCGGCGTAGTATACGCCGCAGAATTGCTCATGGAGAGTGCAAAGAAAGTTGAGAAAGAACGGACACACACTACAGCACGAAGAAATCAAAACAATGCGAGTGAACGTCTGTTAATAAACGGGAGGCGGGTTACAACAACCTCAGTGTGCATGTCTTTATGTTTACTCGCTATTTTTTATTTACTTAATGCTGCTTTTTGTGTCTGTACTCTCACCCCCCAACCGTTCTTTGCAATGTCTATTATGAGCAAGTCTGCGGCGTATGCTACGCCGAGGGTCTCCCCAGAGTTCCTTCTTTTCATTCACTCACATTTGTTTGCCCAAACCCACCCCATTTTGACAACTGTGTCTTTCTGGAAGTCTTCACCCGTCACTAAATCATTAGCGGCGTATGCTACGCCACGGGTCAGCTAGTTTAAACATAATCACTACTTTTAGTTATGTCTCATATATTTAGGATTTATAGTCCAAAATTTTGTTTTTACATCTATTTATTTCGATTTACGTCTGCTAGAGTTAAACCTCAGCCTTAGTGACCGGAAAAACCCAATATTGAAACATTTTCGATTTACAGTGAGTGTCGGATAATTGGGATCAGTTCACTCAAAATATTCGAATCGTTTAGAACGGAACTAATCCCAGGACATTCTTGGTTTATATCTACTTCTAAATTAATCAAAGGTAAGCTGACTTTGCACTTACTGTAAAATGTGTAGACTAAAAAGTAGAAAATAAAAATATATAATGTGGCAGTGTGCCCCTATATTAGTCATAATAACTATTAATTACGACTTGACTTACATGTAGATTGGGTGGAGTGTGTAGGGAATTTAGGTTGGATTGCATTGACGAGATTCAAGGTCATAGCTGAGCGAGGAGACCAGAGGTGTGAAATGCCTCAGGGTAGATAAGGGGTAGTGGGTCGCACCAGACATGGTTACGTCAACCCCCTCCCCTCCCCCCATCCTTAGTTTAAACTAGGCAGGACGGGTCTTGATGAGTGTTATGACTGAACACAAATGGATTGTGACGGAAGTCGCTGGACATAGGTTTGATCCCTTATGACTGGCAGATTAGACAGCCCCCCCCGGGCACCGGATGAATTTTAGGGGCGGAGTCTAAAGGGTATTAAACGGGACGCACTCTAGACAGAGAGTGTTCTTCGGGTCTTCGGTCTTCAGTCTTCAGTCTTCGAGGATGTAAGAGAGAGTGGAGTAGAGAGTTAGGAGTAGGGCTGTAGTAGAATGTAGAACTGTACACTGTATTTCCTGTATCCAATTTACGTATTCATATGCTACTGTGTGAACCTTTGAAGAGAACCAAATAAACACTATACCAAATATAGTCCTCAGCTTACCTGAATTTCATTTTACTTGTGTGTGTTACGTGTGAAGTAGTGAACAACTACCTACCGGCTATATATATATATACATAGTCACGACCACACGGCTACATAAAAAATACTTTTTAAAAAATAGTCTAATATTAGAAATGCACTAAAATGTAAAAAGAAATTTGGAAATTTAGTCAGAAGAGACTTTTAGTTCCAAATTTATGAAAATGTAAAAGTTTAAAATGAGACAGGAACGTTAAATCGTAGGTGAAATCTATTATCTCGTTGTTCGCCATGACTATAAGACTAGGGTGCTAGCTAAAATGAAATGCCTTTATTGCCTCATGAAATTGCTATGTAACGTTGGATAGATTGAACTGCAACATACACATTACACCATACACCTTACACCATACACGTTGGAACACACACATTACACCATACACTTGGAACACACACGTTACACCATACACTTGGAAGACACACGTTACACCATACACTTGGAACACACACGTTACACCATACACTTGGAACACACACGTTACACAATACACTTGGAACAAACGTTACACAATACACTTGGAACACGTTACACAATACACTTGGAACACACACGTTTCCCCATACACTTGGAACACACGTTATACCATACACTTGGAACACACACGTTACACCATGCACTTGGAACACACGTTATACCATACACTTGGAACACACACGTTACACCATACACTTGGAACACACGTTACACCATACCATATACATGTACCTTCAAGTTTTACTTGACTATCGATATCAGTTTAAATCAATTAATTTTCCTTATTCAGACGCGGAAAACATCTGAAAACATATGAAAACATATGAAAACATATGAAAACATATGCAATGTTTTAAACAATTTTGAAGAATTAGAAAAAAAGAAGAACATTGAATTGTAAAATTTGGCAGTTAACATTTTTTAAAAACGAATTCTGGAGGGATTAATATTACGGTTAAATTCCGAAGAACTGAAGGAAGCATACAAACGCCGAGGGATGTTTTGTCCCCATCACTTATGAGGACAAACGTATCAGAGTGTGAAAAAATTGAAAGCATTGACTAATTTTAGCCAATATGATAAAATTAGTGTGAAAAGCTACTAAAAATCTCCACAGTAATGGAGGCTAAAGACAGAGAAAAAAAAGATGGAAGGGACGTCTGACAAAATGAATATTGTATGCCAGAAAATGCCATTTAGACTCCAAAACAAGAGACACTAATGTGACAATAGTTGTAAAAAAAAATATGGATTTGGCACAAACAAATTTGAATTGTACCCCTCTCCCCCTTTTTAACCCAACCCCAGAAAACAATGCACATTAGTTTTATTTTGCATCTCAATGGATTCATACCTTGACCTAGTGCATCCACTCTTACATATAGGTCGTTATGGGGTGGATAGAAAAAATTGATTTTGCAAATATTTGTTTCGTTATTTTAAATGAGGAGAATTTTTAAAGCCAAAAGCAGTACCTCAAGCTTTTCATTGATTTTTGAGTGTGTTCCCAATTGTGAAAAAGAATAAATTTTGCACGGTTTTTGGAAGTGCGACATACACACACACACACACGCATGCACACACACACACACACGCACGCCCACAAAGTTGATGGAGTTCTGGATGCTGTGTCAAATATCGCCGAACTCACTACAAGTTCCCGGCTGACGTCATTACCAATCGTCTGGTGTAAGGTTACTCAGGTAAGATTTAACTTGCTACAATGTGCAAAACTGAATTGTCAACTGTACAGCGCCTTAAATAGGTAAACAAATCTCTCTATATATAAATGAAAGTATGTGGTAATAGGCAACTTTTTTGCCTCAAAATTTAATTTCTTATATGAGCAATATTAAAATTAGTTTAAGCGTTAGCTATTGGGTAAATTGATTTCCGTGTACAAGCCCTTGCCTTCACACGGATTCGAACCCGTGACCATCGGTACGACAGTCCAGTGCGCTGCCACTCGACCACCGCATCCCCATTATTATGGATCATAATCAAGCTTTGTATGTAACAACTTGGTAGCGAATATTGAAATGTTATAGGGCACTAATTTCTTAAAGTCCATTTCTTCGGGGCTGGGGCCCAAAACGTCTTTTTTCATAAACGTTTACGATTTTATTCCCCATTTAAATACACTGGTATATATATGAAGAAAACGGCAAGTAAAACATTATGAATTTCTAAAAGCTTGTAATAAATGATAAACTTTGATGTGCTTCGTTTTTGTGTATCACGTCAGGTTTTTAAGAAAACCTCAAAAATGTGTTTACATGGTTTATATATATAAACTAAGGGAAAGTACCCGCTTTTCCAGAGTTTAAAATAAGGTTTTCTGTAGAAGCGTACACAACTTTTTATTTGCATGCAATCAAAGGGTACCTTTATCTTAGATCAATGTGATAGACTACATTTTTGGCAGTTCGATATGGAGTGTGTACAAAAAGATTTTCTTCTTTGCCCACTCTGGAGCAGGCCAGCCCATTCTGGAGCAGGATACATACAACTGCCCATGAGAAAAGCATAGTGTCTCCAAGTCTATACCAGCAATCCCAAGAGATATATTGATTGTTATGGCGACACACTGACTGACACAGGGGCGGATTAAGACTGCCCGGGGCCCCTGGCTGCAATTCAAACTGGGGCCCTATCCAGCCAGTGTACCTTTAGATAAAATGATTGCTAGCAGTTAATATAAGACTGTAACTTGTAAATATTCATCCAAAATGATTATTCATGAAAAAACCGAATTCGAAGAAATAACTTTTTGCCGGTATCCTAAAATTGAGTGTAAAAGACAATTTATAAAATTAAAAAACACATGAAAAAAAAATTCACACCCCCACCCGGGGATCGAACCCGCCACCGCTAGCACCATAAGCCATAATACTTCACATTCGGCCACGAGAGCTCATTTAGAGTTGTCAATTTAAAAAATATATATAATATTCTTTCATAATTTCTGTTATTGAGCCTATCAAATCAGATTTTTTGACTGCTAAGACTATCGTGTGGGAAAAAGAGATCATTTTAGTTTTAGTAGATAAGATTTTTTTAACTTATCATATTTTCAGCAATTCATGTATACATTTGTCCACATTTATTATAAAATATGCTAAGTTTGGGGGCCCTAAATCATCGGGGGCCCCTGGCTTTAGCCCGTTCACCCCCCCCCCTTAATCCGCCATAGGACTGACGGACAGACGCGCTTAGCCGCAATATCTTATATATATGGAAAACTACATTCAGGTCCCTGACCCCCAAAGGAGTGTTAATTTAAAATTATTTTCGCCAGTTAGCATTTTGGGAGGGTACTCAACAACTTCCCAAAGTTTCATGCTCAAACTACACAGGAACTTGGAGATTTAATGATGAGCCTGATTTATATAGCTCATTTAAGAATAAAACTACTTTTGGGCCCCCTATCCCCAGTTAGTGATCATTTTATATTTGTCTCGACTGTTACCATTGCGGGAGGGTACTCAACAACTTTCCAAAGTTTCATGCTTCTACCTACACGGGAAGTTGGAGAATTAGTGTTGAGTAAATAGCTCATTTAAGAAAAAAACTACGTTTGGGAGCCCCCCCCCCTCCAGTTAGTGATATTTTTTTTTCGAATGTTACCATTGCGGGAGGGTACTCAACAACTTTCCAAAGTTTCATGCTTCTACCTACACGGGAAGATGAGGAATTAGTGTTGATTCAGTTTTATATAGCCCATATAAGGAAAAAAAATGGTTTGGGTCCCCGGCCACCCATGAGTGAAAATTTTTAAATTATTTTTCGCCAATTATCGTCACAAGAGTGCATTTAGCAAGTTCCCAAAGTTTCATGCTTCTATCTTCACGGGAAGTTCAAGAATTCGTGTTGAGTCAGTTTTAAATATAAGAGAAAAAAAGTACATTAGGGCCCACGGCCCCCAGTAAGTGATAATTTATATATTTTATTTACCTGTTACCATCACCAAATGATACTTAACAACCACCGAAAGTTTCATGCTTCTACCTACACGGGAAACAGGATAAGTTTATTTTTATTTTGTATAGAGCTCATATAAGGAAAAAACTACATTTTGTGCCCTCGGCCCCCTGCATCTTATATATATGGAACGAAACCTGTTTAAGAACCTTTTTCATGTCATTGTGTGTATGTGTACCAAATTTCACGTTATTTGGATGTCTGGACCTTGAGTTATCCATCCATCCATCCACCCATCCATCCATCCATCCATCCATCCATCCATCCATCCATCTGTTCGAATCCGTGTGAAGGCAAGGGTTTGTTCCCGGGGCCTAGGGCGTCCCTGAGTCACCCCGCTCCGAATGGGTACCTAACTAGATGTAGTGTTAGGCGGCTGGGTAATGCGTGGAACCCACAAAGCCGTGGCCTGTGAACGCTGCTTCACTTGCCAACAGATCATCTGTCATGGTCTGTGGACGCAACTATCTTCTGCATAGAAGGAGCGTCTGTATAGATAAGATAAGATCCATCCATCCATCCATCCATCCGTCCGTCCGTCCGTCATCCATCCACCCATCCACCCATCTATAAATCTATCCTTATATCCATCTATCAATTTATCCATCAACCCGTCTATCCCTCCGTCCATCCCTCCGTCCATTCGTCTGTCTGTCTGTCCGTCCGTCCGTCTCTCTATCTTTCTAACTCAATTAAAATTCAAATAAAAAGAAATCAAATTTTTTACTATATTTAATTTAAAAAATCTGTGTTATCTAATTATTTTAACAAAAGAATTATAGCATCTGCCTAAGTAGTTATCCGAGATCCAACATCTTAAGAACAATACAAAAATTAAAGTAATGATTCGATTAACCATTCAAAATAAGCGCGGCCCTGCAATATTACGGATTGAATTTGCTATAGGCGATTGCATAACAAATTTCATAATTAGTCTGCCAGTAATCCAAAAATTAATTTTTTAGAATTTCTGCACCATTCAAGAACGAGCCACTGGTAAGAAAGTTATGTTTTCGTTGCGCGTAGATCCATTGATATTGTAAAGCTCCTTCGTACTGCTTGACTCTTGCATACTTTAAAACACAGGCAGCTTTATTGCTAGCAGTTCTTCTCTTTATTAGGTACTAGGAAAATCCCCGCGCTCTGCTGCGGAGGTTAGAATTTTAGTAAGCGTTGAAAACCCGTTTCACACCATTTCAAAACACCAATAGATTTCAGTCTGAATCATGATTGATATACTTGTTTGTCAATATTTGTCAAGATCGTTTAAAATAAAATGGGTACTAAAATGACAGAGTGGACTCAACAAATTCCCAAATATTCATGTTTCTACCTTTACGGGAAATTAGAGAATAAGTTATATAAGAAAAAGTACATTTGGACCCCCGGCCCCCAGTGAGTGATAATTTAAATATTTATTTTTGCATGCTACCATCGAGAGAGTGGACTCAACAAATTCCCAAAGTTTCATGTTTCTACCTATACGGGAAAGTGGAGAATAAGGCAATTTTCAGTGTAATGAAAAAGATACACCCTTGGATCCCCGGCCCACAGGGGAGTGAATTTTAAAATTCTTTTACGCCAATTTGCATTGCGAGAGGGTACTCAACAACTTCCCAAAGTTTCATGCTTTTACCTACACGTGAAGTTGGAGAATTCGTGATGAGTCAGTTTTTAATATTATAAAAAAAAATTCTTTTGGGCCCCCGACCCTTAGTAAATGTTAATTTAAATATTTTTTTCACCTGGTACCATCGCGGAAGTGTTCTTATCAACCACTCAGAGTTTCATGCTTCTACCTACACGGGAAATATGACAATTAGTTATTTTTCATTTTAATAAAGCCCATATAAGGAAAATAATTGTTTTGGGCCCCCGACCCCAAGGAGTGTGAATTCGAAAATTCTTTTACCCCAAGTATCGTCGCAAGAGGCTACGCAACAACTTCCCAAGGTTTCATGCTTCTACCTACGCGGGAACTTGGAGAATTAGTGAGGAGTCAGTTTTTTATAAAAGAAAAAACTACATTTGGGCCCCCGGTCCCCAGGAAGTGATAATTTAAATATTTTTTCCGCTTATTACCATCGCGTAAGATTATTTATCAACTCCCCAGAGTTTCATGCTTCTACCTACACGGGAAGTTGGAGAATTAGTGATTTTTAGTTTTTATATAGCTCATATAAGGAAAAAAACTTCATTTGGGCCCCCGGCCCCCAGGAAGTGATAATTTAATATTTTTTTCGCCTCTTACCATTGCGGGTTTGTACTCAACGACTTCCCAAAGTTTCATGCTTCTGTCTACTCGGGAAATAGGAGAATTAGTGATTTATATTTTTTATATAGCTCATATTAGGAAAAAAACTTCATTTGGGCCACGGCCCCAAGAAGTGATAATTTAAATATTGTTTTTACCTGTTACCATTGTGGAAGTGTACTTAACAACTACCCCAAGTTTCATGCTTCTACATACACGGGAAATAGGAGAATTAATGATTTTTAGTTTTTATATAGCTCATATAAGGAAAAAACTTAATTTGGGCCCCCGGCCCCCAGGAAGTGATAATTTAAATATTTTTTCTCCCGTTACCATCGCGGGTTTGTACACAACAACTTTCCAAAGTTTCATGCGTCGGCCTACTCGGGAAATGGGAGAATTAGTGATATTCAAATTTTATATAGGCCATATTAGGAAAAAAAGTTTTTGGGCCCCCGGCCCCACATGAGCGGGAATTTTAAAATTCTTTTTTGCCAATTTTCGTTGCGAGAGGGTACTTGACAACTTCCCAAAGTTTCATGCTTCTACCTACACGGGAAGTTGGAGAATTAGTGATGAATCAGTCAGTCGGTCAGTGAGGGCTTTGCCTTTTATTAGTATAGAAGATAACTTCTGGTTACTACATTTGTTCTCTCTCTAGGACTCTCTCTCTGACTGCATGTCGTTTCCTCTGTGATGGGGTACGTCTCTCTTTCTAGGTCTGTTCTCTTACCTGGGGTTGGTCCTGGTCTGTCCATGTCCCCGGTGGGTGACTCCCTAGCCTGCTCTGTCTTGTCTTCTACCGTGCTTTCCTTATTTTGCCGGCCACAGGCGTGCGGACGACACCCGAGAACGCCCCCCTAGTGTGAGCAATAAAATTATCAGTCTTTCATTCCCTAACCCATGTTCAATGAATAGCAACTTATGTTACCCCCGGTCGTTCGTAATGATTTGCTATCCTATAGTCTCGTCCATGACACTAAAAATTTCGTTTCCTATCTTAAAAATGCTGACATTGTTCTACACCACCTTCTACCCCTACCTTCTTACCACCCAACGTTCCGTAGCTGAGGGTGGGGGGAGAGAGAAAGGCCGGAATCTTTTCGTTTCCGGTGATTGTCTGAGAGCATAATTACATTCCAGGTACGACCCTGTCGCCTACCTACCACCAGCTCCCCTCTCAATTATTTCAACCCAGATCCTCCACAATATAAAGGAAATGAAATGCATCTCCAGATACTTCTCACTGTCACAGGTGCAACGTCTTTAAATTGACTTTACTGCGAAAAAGTATTTGTTGTTTTAAAAAGTTATTGACGACATTTATAAATAAAATAAAATTAAAACTTTAATTATAGATGACAATAGTAGTAATAATGGAATGAGCAAAGTAGTAATAAAACATATTGTAATTATTTCTAACTTATGCTAATTGATGCCTTAAATATGTTAACTGAGTCAGCCTATTTTTCCTTACATGGTTTCCTCCGCTAACATAAACGTATGGAATAAAGTTTGGTAAAATCAATGCCCAATCAAACGACTTAAAATATGCTGAAGAAATCCATTCAAAAATGTGCTTATTTTAAAAGAAACAAAACGTGTAATGTTTTTACAGAGCTCAACAAACAAGATGAAGGTTCTCCTTATTTTGATATCAACGTTTTCTGTGTCCTACTGCACAGGTAAGGAGCAAATGAATGGCTTTTCTAATGGGAAATTTATCTAAAGCGCTTTGACCCTCACTCTTAGTTACTTAAAAAATAGTTCCAACCCCTTTCACGCGACACGCCTCTTGCCCACATGACGGGCTAGGACAAAAAAGAACATCTGTTTGTATTTTTGAAAATGCGTAGGGTTTCGCTAATGCAGGGGCGGATCACGATTGCACGAGGCCCCTGGCTGCAATTCCACCTGGGATCCTTTCCAGCCACCTCTATTATGCAATGTAATAAATTTGGGGCCCTTAAATCATTGGGGGGCCCCTGGCCTTAGCCCAATCAGCACCCCCCCCCCTTAATCCGCTATAGAGCTAATGGTTAATTTCATTTAATTACAAACAACAAAAAATTCATCCTACTAAGCGATAGAAGAAACAAAATTAGTAAAAGAAAATCGAATACAACCATCAGATGGACATAGGAATAAAAACACATTTCTTATTCCGTTTGCTAGAACAAACCATTACAAATTCTCGCTCTTCCCGTCTAGAATTCGGACACGGAATGTGTCGCCTTATCAAAAAGGAAAACCAACAGACTATCAACATTTAAAACTCTAATACAAATGCAAGAATATAGACTTAAAGCATAGATACGCCTATAGCAGGAGTCGGGAAAGTTTTTGTCTGAGAGAGCCATAAACACCACATATTTTGAAAAGTAATTCTGTGAGAGCCATACAGTAAGTTTAAAACTAAAAAAATTGAAGTAAATATGTGCATTTTGTGTAATTTCAACACTAAAGGTACAATAATTATATCTCTGAATTCTTTTAAAGAACATTGATATGCTATTTTTTGTCTATGTAATTAATATGTAGATCAAATGAGTCTCAATAAATGGTTTTTTTAATTAATGGAGCATTTGTCTGAGAGCCAGATGCAGCCATCAATAGAGCCACATCTGGCTCGCGAGTCATGGTTTCCCGACCCCTGACTTATAAAACAAGCCTCATAAATAGAGAAGAAAAGATGAGAAAGAACTTGGCAAGAAGTATTGTTGTGCAGTAACTCGAGTTATAGACGGCACAAGAATGGATGAAATACACGGCTTTTCCGGCCTAATGATCTATAGCAGGGGTTGGGAAACCATAGCTCGCGAGCCAGATGTGGCTCTATTGATGGCTGCATCCTATAGGTTGCAGCCCTATCCTATAGGTTTCAGCCCTATCCTATAGGCTTCAACCCTATCCTATAGGTTTCAGCCCTATCCTATAGGCTTCAGTCCTATCCTATTGGTTTCAGCCCTATCCTATAGGTTTCAGCCCTATCCTATAGGTTTCAGCCCTATCCTATAGGTTTCAGACCTATCCTTTAGGTTTCAGCCCTATCCTATAGGTTTCAGCCCTATCCTATAGCTTTCAGTCCTATCCTATTGGTTGCAGCCCTATCCTATAGGTTGCAGCCCTATCCTATAGGTTTCAGCCCTATCCTATAGGTTTCAGCCCTATCCTATAGGTTTCAGCCCTATCCTATAGGTTTCAGCCCTATCCTATCTTATTAGTTGCAATCTAATACTGCAGGACACTGTAGGTGACACTGTAGGTGACACTGTAGGTGACACTGTAGGTGACACTGTAGGTGACACCGTAGGTGACACTGTAGGTGACACCGTAGGTGACACTGTAGGTGACACCGTAGGTGACACTGTAGGTGACACCGTAGGTGACACTGTAGGTGACACCGTAGGTGACACCGTAGGTGACACCGTAGGTGACACCGTAGGTGACACTGTAGGTGACACTGTAGGTGACACTGTAGGTGACACTGTAGGTGACACTGTAGGTGACACTGTAGGTGACACTGTAGGTGACACTGTAGGTGACACTGTAGGTAGGTGTCCAATCTAAACATGATTCAAATGCTACTCCATTATCTTTCACGAATGTAAAAATGTGAGTGGTTTATGTCAGCAAATGTCAAGTTGTACAAGTGTGAGTGGTTTATGTCAGCAAATGTCAAGTTGTACAAATGTGAGTGGTTTATGTCAGCAAATGTCAAGTTGTACAAGTGTGAGTGGTTTATGTCAGCAAATGTCAAGTTGTACAAGTGTGAGTGGTTTATGTCAGCAAATGTCAAGTTGTACAAGTGTGAGTGGTTTATGTCAGCAAATGTCAAGTTGTACAAATGTGAGTGGTTTATGTCAGCAAATGTCAAGTTGTACAAGTGTGAGTGGTTTATGTCAGCAAATGTCAAGTTGTACAAGTGTGAGTGGTTTATGTCAGCAAATGTCAAGTTGTACAAGTGTGAGTGGTTTATGTCAGCAAATGTCAAGTTGTACAAGTGTGAGTGGTTTATGTCAGCAAATGTCAAGTTGTAAAAATGTGAGTGGTTTATGTCAGCAAATGTCAAGTTGTACAAATGTGAGTGGTTTATGTCAGCAAATGTCAAGTTGTACAAGTGTGAGTGGTTTATGTCAGCAAATGTCAAGTTGTACAAGTGTGAGTGGTTTATGTCAGCAAATGTCAAGTTGTACAAGTGTGAGTGGTTTATGTCAGCAAATTTCAAGTTGTACAAGTGTGAGTGGTTTATGTCAGCAAATGTCAAGTTGTAAAAATGTGAGTGGTTTATGTCAGCAAATGTCAAGTTGTACAAGTGTGAGTGGTTAATATCAGCAAATATCAAGTTGTACAAGTGTGAGGGATTATGTCGGCCAATGTCAATTTGTACAAGTGTGAGGGATTATGTGGGCCAATGTCAAGTTGTACAAGTGTGAGGGATTATGTGGGCCAATGTCAAGTTGTACAAGTGTGAGGGATTATGTGGGCAAATGTCAAGTTGTACAAGTGTGAGGGATTATGTGAGCCAATGTCAAGTTGTACAAGTGTGAGGGATTATGTGGGCCAATGTCAAGTTGTACAAGTGTGAGGGATTATGTGGACCAATGTCAAGTTGTATAAGTGTGAGGAGTGGATGTAAGCCAGTGTCAAGTTATAAAAATGTGAGTGAATGATGTCAGTTAATGTCAAATTGTACAAATGAGAGTAGTTGATGTTGGCCCTAGTCAAGCTGTATTTACCAAATTAACATATCGTCGATATGCTTAAAATAAACTGTACATCATAGGTTCCCAACCTTTTTCGGGTGGCGACACCCTTTTATAAACCCATGTCAGCCGCGACCCCCATGTAATTGAAAAAAGGCATTTTCAATGACTTTAAAAAAAATAGTTTTAGTATAATTTTGTTTTAAATTATGTTTAATAATTAATTTAATGTGATGGTTGAAATTACATATCCTTAACCAGCTGCCGAATTCTCGGGTGAGTTTTTGTTAATAAAATTCTAACCTCATGTAATTCTCAACATTTATTTATTTTCTTTTTTTTTAAATAAAGAAGAGTTGAAAACCAGCTCTCACAGAGATATATAGACACAAATTGAACTAAAACTCGCAAGGCAAGCATCGTCACATTCGGGTACGAATGATACATACCATACCAAAACTGTGTGAGGAACTTTTCTTTAAAACAAGTTACGTGCTGAGGAATCATTTGCAAATAGAAGAATTCATCTAGTAATTCATCGGTAATGATAATAATAATTGATAATTTATATAGCGCTGTATCCCAGTAAGGAACCGGGCTCACAGCGCTTTACATGGAGATAATAACAAACATATAATAATTAAATAACCATTCATACCATAATAACAACATAAAGGACAGTACATTACACATAAGCTACGCTAATCATTAAAACAAATGTTGTTTCATTAATTTTGTAAATACATTTTGAAAAGATGCGTCTTTAGTGCAGTCTTGAAGGACTTGGTAGTTGGAATACTACGGGTGTGTAATGGTAGAGAATTCCATTGTTTGGCTGCACAAAAAGAGAATGACCTTTCGCCAAAAGTTTTAGTTGGTGTCTTAAGAACACAGAGAATACGTGTGTCTGCAGAAGAGCGTAGCTGACGACTGGGGGAGTAGACCGACAGCAGTTCAGTAAGATAGGAAGGAGATGAGTCAGAAAAGAAGTTGTGACAGAGAACAGCCAGTTTGTAATCAATTCGAGCTTGTATAGGTAGCCAATGAAGTGAGTAAAGTACTGGAGTAACATGGTCACATTTTTTTTAATGTTGGCTACATCAAAGAAAGCAGAACATTTATTTCTTGTCAATGTAGTTTCTTCTTCTTGTAGCTAAAGGAAGTAATGTTGCAGTTCGTTTTCACGTAGACAAGCAGTTGAGCACACGAGCTTACGTCTGTTGATTCATCAACTTGAAACGAAAACAATGGTGAAACTTTTAGTATGCACCGAGGCATCTGGTAAAGTGAGAGACCAATCACAAATCAAACGTTGAAGAGAACACTAACAGTCACTTGTTGAATATTGTTTTGGAGTGATAAGTGTTGAAAATAAATTAATTGCCTATACTTATAGCTGTACATACTAATCATCTTATAACTTCTTTTTTCGACATTAGTGTTAAATGTATTTATATGTATGTATATGTATTTAGCAGTTCAAGATTGCATTATATGATTATATTAGGGCTGCGGAAATTAACGATAAATTTCTCGATTAATCGTTAAAAATTTTCACCATTAATTTTTTTAACGGTTAATTGACCCACCACTTATAAATGTACTGGAAGTCAAAAAGTAAAATATTTCTGTCGATAAATATAAGCTAATTTCCGGACGATTACACGAAAATTTTGGTTTAAAACTAATGACTGACGTGAATGTTCAAAATGTTGATAAAGTTTATTGTGTCCATTGAGAGAAAGCGTTTGCCTACCATGCAATGTTCCATGAAAGTCTAAGCTTCGTTGGTCCGTGTGCAAAGTTGAAAAAAACACTCGTGTGCAAAGTTGCACAACGTCCATTTTTGTGTGCAATATTTTACAAAATTTACTGCGCGGTGATTCTTAACTCCTGCGTGGTGTCGGTCACATATCTGCGCAACAGCGCTGCTGAAAGGGAACATTGTTACCATTGTTCTAACACTTCGCTTGCATATCACCTACATACGAAACATTCACTACAGTATCAGAAACTTTAGCTGAGACAATCTAAAGCTATTGTTCAGCTCGGCTAGTTATATTGCCAATAAGACCCGCTCATCACTGGAACCAAATAATGTCAATACACTTGTTTGTTTGTGTTGGTTAAAAGATGTTATATAAAGAAGATATTCCAGTGTTATTTCGATTTTCGACAAGTATTTTAATAAATGTTACTTATGACATCATAGATTTCAATTTTTGGCTTTAATCGAAATTAACTATTAATTAATCGTTAATTTTCTCAAAAGTTAACGATTAAATTTAAATTAATCGTTAACAGCCCTAGATTATAGTGAATATTTTTTGGTCGAATAAATACGTTTGCAACCCCCAGAAAACCCTTCAGGACCTCCTTTGAGGTCGCGCCCCACAGGTTGGGAAACCGGGCTGAACATCTCTTTCTTAGTTGAAACATTGTGTCCCATTCTTAGACTTATGTCAAAATTGCCACTAGATGTTTGTGGAATATCTTGGAAATTGAACTTCCGTCTATGACTGCGTAGCTGCTAAGGAGTGTTCCCTACATCTATCTGACTAACTTTATAACTTAATGCAATTTTTTCAACAGCTAAACTATAGAACTTACGACACCTGGCAATTGGGCAAGTTTTGGCACACGTTAAATTAAATTATTTTAATTAATTTTTGTTGCTGCTTTTTGTTTATTTAATATTTTTTTAAAACCGACCCCAAGATAACGACTGTGCCGACAACTGGATACCCCACGACACTGCTTGGGGTTTGAATCAGGTGAACAGCAGTTCCGACACCCCTCTGTTTGAACTAGACTTCCAATACATATATAAAAATGTGCGGGTACAGGGACCAACGACGTATAAAGGTCAGTGGAAACTAGAAAGTTAGACAGGTCTTGTTCATTTCAGGGTGGATATCTATTTAAAGAAATATTCGGGGTATACCGATTTTCCACTTTCATTATGATGTAAAGCAAATATCCGGGTATTTTGCTAGGATTTTTTCTACAGATATTTTTATAATTAATCGTTAATTTGTTTCTGCTTATTTGTCTTCGCAAAGCTAAAACATTGAATACACAGTCTCTACATTGAAAATTTATCGAATAGAAATGTTACTTATCTATTTATGTTGAGTGTCATAGTTTCTACGAAAACCTTGTTTACAATGAAACTCTGATTCAGATGCAGCAGTATGCAACTGCAACACGCCACACTATGTGCATCCGAACAGTGCCGCACTAAATATAAGAAAGGGAAGTGATGCAATAGTTAAAAAACGGAATATCGCCCAATGTTTTGATTTTGTTCTTACTTTCCAATAATTCAAATTTCATTTCTATTGAACAGGCCACGATGTTAGATTTTCATATAAAGTCATAATATCTACTTAAAAATATTAAAGCAGATGTAAATATTTACAACACAAAAAATGAATTTAGACTACATTGAAACTGATTAACGCATTCTCATGTCCTTGCAGTCATTGTTACCAGCAAAAATCTTACATTTGACTATGCCAAAGTCTGGGCCAAACCTAGATGGAATTGCGGGATAGGCTCATTCCAATTCCACCACCGCGATTTCCTTCAGATTAAACGAGTGGGTCAAGTGAGATGCCCCACCATTCTGATAACCAGCAGCAGGGCTCCACTGACAGAGTTACCCCCCTTATTGTGGACACCGCCAATGTGTGATTGTGTCGATCTTCAGTAAGATATTTTTAAAAAAATGTTCCTTCGAAATACATTATTTACAGTGGTATATTCTGAGGGATATTTGTTAAGAGCTAACAAGTCGAACAGTGAGCGTAATGTTAATGAAAAAACAAAAATAAACATTTGGTTAGATAACTCTGATAATAATAAATATAAAATAAAAAGATACATAATACTTAGAGCATTTCATATTACAGTAATTATACATTTTCTTAATCTAACCGTACGATTTTGAAACAAGCATTGATTATACGTCAGCTTCTATTCCGACGAGATGCCAGATATCTTAAATGTAACGTGTATTAAGGATCTTTGGTGTAAGACAATTGGAAATAAAATATATACATTTCCCTCCCTAGTAATAGCAAAGCCTTCTTTAAAGCTGAATAATACTTTTTTTGCTGTTGACAATTTTGCATGCGATATGATCGTTTATTTTATAAACATCTATTGTGATCTCTCTTTCAAAAATTTTAAAATTCACATTGTTTCTGAGTGATATATTAATGTTCACAACGAGAGTGGCACGGGGTAAGATGTTGCTTTTAATTGTGTGGTTGTCACCTGGTTGTGTGGCGGGGAATGGGGCAGTAAAGGAGGCAGCTTTAATTGGTATAGCAAAGTTTTAACAGATATCGACTTCTGGAGCTTTTTTTGTTTTATTTTGAGGTTCTGAGTATGGTTATATTAATGTTGAAAGCAGAGCCGTCACAACAACTATTGTCGTATGCTATATAATTATGATCTTTTCCTATAGATGAAACAAGTACCATTTAAAGAGATATATAGTTTTTTTTTATCAACCGAACTAAATTTTAAATAAATGTTACATTCTCAACAAATTTTACAACTGACAGGAGCGTGGTTTTGATAGGGTTATTATTTAACATCTTGAAGGGGCATGATTGTAAAAGGGTAACAATATTTTACCTCGTAAAGGGCCATAATTGTAAAAGGGTAACACTATTTTACCCCGTAAAGGGACATAATTGTAATAGGGCGACTATTTCTCATCTCAAAGGGTCATGATTTGTGATAATGTGATTATTTAACAACCTACATGGCAAAATAATTTACACCTTACTAGATCATGATTGTGATAGGACGAACATTTTAAATCTTACAGGGTCATGATCGTGATAGAGCGAAGAGTTTACTTTTTAGACCACAGATTCGACTTGCATCAATCTTTATTTTGGACTGGATGCGCAAGATATAGAGTAGGTATACGTAGCCCTGAATGCATAACTTTTCAAACTGGTGTGTGAGGTTAAGGGTTAAAAAATAAGATCAAGTGTAAAGTCAATTGTGAGTGTGTGGGGTCAAGTGTTAGTATGTAAGGTCAAGTGTTAGTATGTAAGGTCAAGTGTTAGTATGTAAGGTCAAGTGTTAGTATGTAAGGTCAAGTTCGAGTGCTTGATATCAAGTATGATTGTGTGGGGTCAATTGTGATTTTTTTAGGTCAAACGTGTGTCAAGTATGTGTGTGTGAGGTCAAGAGTCTGCTTTCAAGTGTGAGTATTGGAAATCAAGTGTGATGGTTTGAGGTCACGTATAGTTGCGCGAGGTCAAGTGTGATTTTGTAAAGTCAATAATCAAAAGACAATTTTCAGTATTTATGGTAGTGTTAGTGTGTGTGGTCAAGTGTTAGTGTTTGAGGGTCAAGTGTGAGTGTGTGAGGTCAATTGTGAGTGTTTGAGGTCAAGTGTAAGTGTGTGAAGTCAAGTGTGAGTGTGTGAGTGTATGTGTGAAGTCAAATATGAGTGTTTAAGGTCAGGTATGAATGCATAAGATAAAGTGCCAGGTTGTGAGGGCGTGTGTGAGTATGTGAGGTCACTTGTGAATTGTAAGAGTACTCAAAATCTTTCTTAAGTTGTATGCTTCTACCTACACTGGAAAATGGAGAATTCGTGATAAGTCAGTCATTAATGGCTTTGTCTTTTATTAGTAAACGGGCAACAAAGCCCGTCCAAGGACGTTCCGCTACCGTTCGGTGGCATGCTGTAACTCCCCCCCCCCAACAGCCGTCTCGACCGGCATACATGTGCATCACGTCAAAAATACTATTCATTATAGTTAAAATAAATAACTCGTAAAAACAGAGTTTTTGACTATAAATCCCAACGCGCATAAACTTAAAATTAAGTCTTGGAAGAAATACTGCACCAAAAATAACTCGTTTTGAACGTCCGCGTAAACGTGTTCAATATGATTGGCTGTAGTAGTCATATGTGTTTGAGGGACCAATCGCTATCGAGGACCGGACAGAAAGGACAGAAAATTGCCTTTTATTATTATAGATATTATTTTGCCACCTTCGTTTTATTTTAGAAAGTTTAATGCACTGTCTAAAATATATATCATAGTAGAATTTAGGGTGGGGAATCGCCTATCCGTGATAATTTTTAATCATCAAATAAACTCGCGATAAACAATAACTCTACACTTTTAAAAGTCTGTATTTTTAAATCCTTTATATTAACTCGTGGCGTCTGCTTGATTGCTTGATTGATGAATTAATTGCCGAAAAAACTTTGGATCGATTTTTAGCATACTTTCTCGTATGCTAGCGAGCAGAAATTTTGCAGGCAGACTCGTGCCGACGATAAATGTGATCTTTCAAAATTTCAGATCAATCGAATGTACTGTGATAAAATTAATTATTTTTTTAAAGATTATCTCTATTTGTCTCTATGTAGCAGTTAATTTTTGTGCTAGAGTGTCGCGTTGCGTATTATATTGAACAACCTTTTTTATACTTTTCTGTCGCGTGGTGCGGTGCGTATTATATTGACGATACTTTTTAAAAATATATTCCCGATCTGTAAATGTAAATGCTAGTATTTGCAAGTCTGTCTCGCGGTGCGCACTATATTAAACATGTTTTTATAACCCTTTTCCCGTGATCAAATCGAGCTGAAATTTAGCAAGCAGACTGTAGTAGTTTTTTTATTACTATAAATCCTTTGTATATTTGAGAAAAAACTAAAAGTTTTGATTTTTGGATTGTTCCGATACGTATTATAATGAACATTTGTTTAGTTATGTCTCGTGTATAAGGGATTTATAGTCAAAAACTTTGTTTGTACGGGGTTTATTTTTTTATTGGTTGAAGTTAATTTAGGAATTCTTTAATAAAATATATTCGAAATAAAAAATTAAAAATCTATACAATTGGTATAGACAGTATGCGAGCACGGTAAAATTAATACAAATCATTTAAATGCTAATTATAATTTTCTAAGTTTGCAATTTTGCTTAATCGTTGTGTGAATTAAAATAGCAAAATAAAAACTCACACAATTCAATACTGAATAGGATTCTAGTTATTGGCAATAAGAATGCATATTTTGTTAAGTTAATTTAGTAGATAGAAAACTAACGTCTCGCATTCACCACTGTTTTTGTTCGTGCTTACGGCTTAAATGCACCTAAACCATGTTTGACTAAGCTTCATAAAGCAGTAAAGGAGCGTATTTCTGAAGTCAGTGTCTGTATCTTACAGGGATTTCGGGAAGCGTACCTGGGAGCCCTGTGCATGGTCCACAATCGACACCCAAACTCACAGATCATTACACGTTTCAACCCTACGGCACGATATAAAATTCCCCTTGACTCTCAGTGCAGAAACGTTTCTGACACTGGAACGTTGCTGGATCGGTTGAAATTGAGGTATTCGATGTGCTGCAACATGGTAAAGGAAAATTTTTTCTGTAAAATTAGGAAAAGTTCAGTCACTAGTTTTCCAATATAAAAAATAATTCAACTTGATTGTTAAATTAGGATGGAGTTTAATTTGCTTTTTTACACACTAGTAGGGAGTTTCTCCATTAGAAAATTTCGGGATTAGTTTTTAGTTGAAGGAATGGATCAGACTGGGCTCTTTCCCGCCACCTTGGTACAATCCTAGCTACGCCACTTGCCGACGGGTAAACTAGCACTTCCCGCCACCTTGGTACAATCCTAGCTACGCCACTTGCCGACGGGTAAACTAGCACAGGCGATTTGTCTGCAGTTTTCAAGGTGCTGAATCAAGAAAAAACATAGATAAACGAGACATTTTTTTAAAAAGTTTGAAGATAAATAACTGGTGAATATTCTAAACCGACAAGGGTAACTTCATAAATTAAATTAATAAACCTAAAAAAACTAGAGGATACACACAAACATAGTATGGGGATTTAACGCCCAAGAAAGAACCCAGGTTTACCTCCCCGCGCCCAGATAAATAGGTTGATGCCATGAAAAAAGATAATTTTTATTATAAATTAATCACAAGGACTGTATATATTTTTATATTTGATTTAATATAGAATTACTCTTATTTCTTGATTATAATTAACGTTTCCCATTATTCCTCATGGCTTAACATTAAATGAATCAATAATGTCAGCCATGCTATGCTCAATGTCATGAATAGTATTGTTTATCATTATAAATGTTAATTAACATAATTTTGGAGAACTTCTTCTTTAGCGATTTGTATTTTAAAATACAGTAGTAAGGAATTTTCATTATTAATATATTACATTTGACAGGGTAAATTAGAGCCCATATATCTTAATAAACTTGGATAAAAAATTGGGGTCGAAATAATTAATTATTTTTTTTACCAGCAAGTTAAAGTAGTTCCTGCTTGACAATATGACAAGAAATATTTTAATGCTCTAATACTCTAATTTAATGGCACAATATAAAAGTCGAGTAGTAAGATGATGTACGAAAATATCCTTTTTTCAGAATTGTGAAACTGCAATACCTCACACGAATTTCTACAGTAATCTCATTTTATTAAGAACTAGCAAAATAACCTCGCTGCGCTGCGGAAATTAGGATTTCAGTTACAGTTGAGAACCCGCGTAACACAAATTCAAAACACCAATTGATTTCAATCTGGATCATGATTGATATACTACATATATTAACTTTACCGTCTTGTCTGTCTGTCTGTCATGGTTCCGCAGAAAAACAAAAAAGAAAAGTAAAAAATCACTTCAAGTAATCCTATCGAGGTGATAATTTAAATTTATATTATCATTGCGGGAGTTTACTCAACGATTTCCCAAAGTTTCATGCTCCTAAGAAACAGGGGAAATTGGATATTTAATGACGAGTATGTTTTATATAGCTCTTATAAGGAAAAAAAACCTACATTTGGGCCCCGGCCCCCCAGTTAGTGATAATTTTATGATTTTTACACCTCTTACCATCGCCAGAGGGTACTCAACAACCTTCCAAAGTTTAATGCGTCGACCTACACGGGAAGATGAGGAATTAGTGTTGATTCAGATTTATTTATGCCATATTAGGAAAAAAAAGCGTTTTTGGGCCCCCGGCCCCCAAGAGTGTGAATTTTAAAATTCTTTTTCGCTAATTATCGTTGTGAGAGTGTACTCAGCAAGTTCCCAAAGTTTCATGCTTCTACCTACACGGGAAGTTGGAGAATTAGTGATGAGTCAGTAAGTGAGTGAGGGCTTTGTCTTTTATTAGTCTACTAGATGCAATTTCTCTCTCAAATGTTCGTTGTTGCATAAAATAACTACAATTTCGATATGATTGCCATAAATGTGCTCTCTGGTATTTTTCACTTTTGCACGGAGTGGTTCAAAGACTAAGTCCGTCCCTGCCTGAGACATACATATGGATAAAACACATTCTTGTTCAATATCCAAGAACAAACACATATAATTTCTTCTAGTTGCGTGGGTCGCTTCCGCTACTTGAATGCCATCACGCACTTTTGAACACCGGCGGGTGCTCTCCCCAGCTGTGGCCTCCCACGTTTTATGGTCAATCCGCGCCAGTGACATGTCTTTCTTGCAGATGTCCTTGTAGCGCAGGCAGGGGCGACCTCTATTCCTCACACCAGTTGCAAGCTCACCGTAAAGCAGGGCTTTTGGAATTCGCTCCAAGCTCACCTGTGGACATGGTCCAGCCACCGCAGGCGCCTCTCACTCAGGATTGAGTGCCACTCACCATATAGCTCCTCCTGAGTACCTCCACATTTGTGATTTTATCCTGCCACTTGATGTGTAGGATCCTACACAAGCATCGTAAGTGGAAGCTGTTAAGCTGCTTTATTTGCTTGGCGTAGGTCATCCAGCACTCAATCCCATAAAGGAGTGTGCTGAGCGCGCATGCCTGGTACACAGTGATTTTTGTCCTATCAGTGAGCTGCGCATTGCTCCACACTCATTGATTTAGCCTTGCCTCTAACGATGCTGCCTTACCGATTCTGGTTTCTATTTCCTTATCCAGGGAGAGTGTGCTTGTGATGTTACTGTTGATGTAGGTGAAATTCTCTACAACATCCAAGATGTTTCCCTCAATATATATATTTTATGAAACATTTATTACATAACGTGGCACTGTAAAATGTTGTAAGTTAAACTAAATGTCATACCGCAAACTCAGGGAATAGATCAACAGCGTGGCCATGTTTCAGACCAACAAACTTCATATTTATTTACGTAGTGTTGATGATTTTATAAAAGCTTTCGTAAAACAAATTTTTCCGCATAGATATAGAAATAACCATAGGTTTACAAATTTCCAAGTAAGTAATGTTTTAAGCAAGTCTAGGTTTTAGTGAAGTCCATTCAGAGGCGTCATAGTGTTCGTGTCGCCCAGTGCAGTAGGCTATTGTGTAACTCCCTCACAACTTACCCCATAGACTTCTTTCGAGCTTACCAGTGCCAAACAACGTGAACATACATGATTTTACTCTTTGGTGTCCCCCTTGTGATGGTGTTACCCGGTGCAATCGGCCCATCGCCCCCCCCATCCCCTAATGACTCTTCCGATTCCATCAATTACAAATTATCATAACGTAAAATGTTCAAATATCTTTAGAGATAGGTTATAACCGCGTGGCTCGGATATATTTATGATTTTTTTTAAATGTCAATTCTGTCCAAATAATTACCTTATTATTATATTAATAATTTCCACCATTAAATACCCTGATTAATTAAGTCAGTTTCCCCTTTGGTCAAGCGTTCTTTTTTGACAGTTGGCGCAAGGCATGGCTAGGAATTACAATTTCATTATAGCGCTATAGAGTATAGAGGGTAAGGGAAAACATGTAGTCATGTACACCATAACATATCTTTATGCTTTTTTTTTACAACTATGCAGGTAGATCAAAGGGATATATTGCAATGTTTTGAGACTCTAAAGAAAAATCGCATCGACAGAATCTGCAGTGAGTGTCCCTCTGTCGGCAATGCGACCAGTACCATGCAATACTGGGAGATGCGGTGCTGTAATTTAACATCAGGTCAGTAAGAGAATAATTGCTTTGCTTCGACAACCAAGAGTGTGTTTTGTTGTTTATTGTATATGTATGAATGTGTAAACGTTTAGTATGAATGTAAAAGTGTGTGTTTTATTTGTAAATGTATATATGTGCGTATAAATTTGTGTTAGTATAGAAGTGTAACTGAATGTGTGTGTGTGTGTTTGTAAATATGTGTCAGTGTGTGATTATGAATTGAAATAACATCGGAATTTAATACTAAAAATTTGTCAAAATGTTACTTTGATTAGTAAAAATTGTTTACAATTCTGTCTCCCTTTCCCCTCCCTCTCTCCCTGTCACTTTTCCCTCCATCTCACCCTGTCCCGTTCTCTCTCACTCTTACCCTGTCCGGTTCTCACTTTCTAACTCCATATCTGCTTTTGTATTCATTCGACATGGCGTTTGGTTTCTGACGTACGTCTTTGAAGTGACGTATTCAACATTTGTTGGATTAACAAATCTTTAAGTCATTCGCTTTTATAGAATCGAGAACAGGTCATTCAAATGGCCACTGATCTGCACTGTAATCAATGAAATCTGACAGCTATTGACTGAAAAATTCATAAATCTAATTTTCCACATTGCTCACACATTGTGCTAACCGCCTCAATCACTTTTGTTTCCACTAGACACTCTTGAAAGCGCATTGTTTCAATTCAAAATTGACAGCATGATGTTTCAAACCCAATCAATATTTTTTTTATCTGTCTCAAGAGTTTATTTTAAAATAATGTGAAACCAATAATGCTTAAAATTGAAAGTTGAAAGATGTATATGCATTACTGGTGTATCAACCGTCAAAAATGACGGAAGTTTTCAAGTAAATACACATCAGATTAAAAAATAACATAATACAGACTTTCATTTATTTTATTTATTTTTATTTTATTCATTTATTTCCCTATTGAACAATTTTATGTTGACGTTCGAAAGGAGTTATTTTTTGGTGCAAAAATTTGGTGCGCTGCTTTCTAAAACTAGTAGCGTCACGGACACACAGACCGGACAGACAGACGTGATATACTTTGCAAATTATGTATATTGATTTTTATAGGTATTCTAAATGAGCTGCCGCGATTTGCACTATTCCGACAATTTCGATGTCGCTTCACGCCGACTCGCAGCTTTTAATCATTACCTATACTTACGCATATAAAAACCAACTAATTTAGACAGAAGAAATGTATTTCTACCACTTGCCATAATTTTAACTGCGTTAAATTGAAATTAAAGGGTAAAAAAATCAATTTTACAAGTAAAATTAATTTTTTACTATGAAACCGTCATTTTACAGCGTTCAAAAATATTTATTCAGAAAGGCCATCCAATTAAATATAAAACTGATAATTTCACTATCATCCCTTATAAAAGATCCACCCGCCAATCCAGAAATGAAGGCATATATTTCTGCTTAAAAAAGGTCCTTGCGAAACGTTGCGTGGACTTTAGCTGTTACTTTGAAATCTGGAGCACTCGCTTGTCAGTTCAATTAAGGATTGTGAATAATTTTGTTCGTTTTCATGGATTAAAGAGCCACAATAGGTAAGTTGAATCCTTAACTTAAATTATTGAAAACAATCAATTTTATTTAAGAAAAATAAACTTATTATTTATATCTTTTAAATTTTGGGCCTGGTTATAGAAAATTAATGCATGCTTTTTAATTTTACGTCAAAAAAAAGGTGCAAGGTCTGTTTTAAAAATCCTGTTGTTAATGTGCGATGGTAAAAATATAAATATAATTCGCGCTTAATACTATGAAATGTTAAGGAGTTAAATGGTATTTAATTTATTTTGCTATGATTTGCTTTAAAATCGTAATTACCGTATGTACTCGTTCTAAAGGTGATAGTTGATTTCTACATGTATATTGAATATCGGTGTTGTTATTGTAGATCAGGGGTCTCAAAACTTTTCTGCCGGAGGGCCGCACTAACTGTCAAACATCAGTTTGCGGGCCGACTGAACACAGCTTTGTGGTAAACTACAGGTAAAAATAGTGCCTACAAGATATATTAATAAGTAAAACATCACACAGATGTTACATTGGTGTCAAAGTAAAAGTGATTAAGATTACCATTAGTCCTAATTGAACACAGTACAAGAAGGAGGTATTCGTGGAAGTGACAATTATTTTGTGTATTCAAAAGAGTGAAGTATTCATTTAAGGCAGAAATAGTGTGAGCCATCATAATTTGTGAATATTCAAGTTCGTAAGCAGCAGTAAATAAACTTTTGTAATTCAATGAAATATTTGATACAATAATTTTTCAATATGGCGGCCGAAACGCACGTGAACACTGCGTGCGCTGTCTAAAACTGGGTCAGACGAGTCCTAATCATACGGTTACACAGTCAACACAGTACAGCCTACTACAGTGTACTACACACTATCGAGAGCTGGTAGGTCTTTACATCAGCAAGCATAACAAGCTAGACGATTCCGGGAAATATTTGTAAACATAACCTTGAACTAGAGAAGCTATGGACTATAAACAACTGTGACTGTGTGAATTATAAATCAAGGAACGGAACTTGTATTCATTCATTGTGTGAAATTATAAATCAAGGAACGGAACTTGTATTCATTCATTGTGTGAAAAGTGTGATAATTGCAATTTGGAGTAATGGAGTGAACGGTCTAAAGTGTCTAAAAACTACTATAAAGTTCAGAAATTGGAAAATTTGACTAAGTGACTATTTTTATTCAAACTTTGGACCCATCGGATGTGTTTTGTCAATCTAAGGGAGTGTATATATAAAGTATACTCAAGATCCCGTGTGAGGATGCTTTGTTGCCTCATTTTGTCAAAATCAAATTTAATGGTTTAGATGTGTCACTTGTTTGGACTTAACGTATTTTGAATTCAAGATTTTTCATTTGTAGGATTTATAACTTAATAAATAAATACCTACATTCCTTACCGAATTGATTGGCTCATATTATTTCATATAACAAAACATTGATTACTACAAAAACTGCCATATCAGAAAAATTTGGCTTAAGTGGGAAAGAATTAAAAGACTTTGTTGAAGAGAAAGTCAAGGAAGTTAAAGGAGAAGAGAGACAAAAACAAATAATTGAAAGAGAAGAAAGAGGTGCAAGAAGAGAACTTGAACAAATTAAAAATGAATGTTTATATGGATTATTTGGAATCCATAATGGCCATGAAGGTTATGATGAAGAAGATTGGCCAGCACAACTGATGACTCAACTAACTGGAGAAGCATTTGAAGCTTACAACAGTATAGCCAAAGAAGACAAAACCATATATAAAATGTCAAAAAGGTACTTCTATGTCATTTCGGAAAGTCAGAAAATGATTATAGAAAAGAATTTCATGAAATGAGAATCAAGATGGACAAAGATCCACAGATCATAGTGCATTAAGCACAAGTTAAATTAACAAAATGGCTGGAACTTACTGCAATAGATACGAGCAATCCAAAGGTCATACTAGACATGGTGTTAATTGACAAGTTCCTAGAAAATGCAACACCAGCTCTATTCACATATTTAACTGATAAGAAAGTTCGTACTCAAGCAGAACTAACAAATGCATTACGCACATTCAAAGACTCTAATCCAAATGTGTAAATGGATAAGAGACAAGATATCTTTGCAGCAATACAAATTAATCACCAAGAACAAAGAAAAGGAATGAGAAACCAGAGTCTACCAAACCAAGGCAACAGACAAACTATTTGTTGGTACTGTAACAAGCCAGGACATATGGCGAGGCAGTGTTACCACAATAAAGGACAACCAAATAGGGTGTCACCTAATGGCAGCCCTATAAGAAAGAAAACAGAAGAAAAATCAAGACAATATCGCTTTGAAAACAAAGGTAGACAAGCATGGAGAGGCAGGTATACTCATAATTCCATGTATAGAGATTATAACCAAGATAGAAGATCATGGAGAGGCAGATATAGTTTTGATTCCAGAATAAGAAATTATGATCAACCATGGAGAAAGAATGAAAAACAAGACATGGATGATGTAATAAAGTTGAATCGAGAAGAAATAAGAACTAGTGACACTGTAACCACTATTGACAATCACGTATATGATAAATGGATGAAGGTTATAGTAGCAGAGATAGAGATGGTACTAGTGAGACTGAGACCATTTATGTGCAATCATCTGAAGTAGGAAGAACAATGGGTTGTGTATTAAACAGAATCAGATACTTTGAAGCAGACAGTCGTTTTCGGATAAAAGTTTCTAATGACAGTGACTCATCTGGTCGAAATTCTGTTGAATTATCTGGAAGCAAAAATTACATCTCAAAAGCTAAGCGACTTGTTCAAGATGCTGGAATTGATACTGTGAATGGACATAATCGTGGTCGTGGTTGGTGAATTATTGAACATTTATCTTCTTATCTTATCTATACAGACGCTCCTTCTATGCAGAAGATAGTTGCGTCCACAGACCATGACAGATGATCTGTTGGCAAGTGATGCAGCGTTCACAGGCCACGGCTTTGTGGGTTCCACGCATTACCCAGCCGCCTAACTACGTGTAGTGTTAGGTACCCATTCAGAGCGGGGTGACTCAGGGACGCCCTAGGCCCCGGGAACAAACCCTTGCCTTCACACGGATTCGAACCCGTGACCATCGGTACGACAGTCCAGTGCACTGCCACTCGACCACCGCGTCCCTTTAATAGGCTGAAGAAGCATTGAAAGCCCATCGATTTGAATTCATACTCGTCAGTTGAAGAATGACTATTCTTGAACTAGGCTATGCTATAGCCGACTACAAATTTGACATTAAACCTGTTAAGGGAAAGGATAATGTGGTTTCAGACATATTAAGTAGAATGACAATAAATAAAGAGATTCTGTGAATTCCTAAGTGATGAAACCAGAGACTATATCAATATTAATCTGTGAATTCCTAAATGACAAAACCAGAGACTGTATTAATATTAGTATTTTTATTCGCTGAGCAATAAACAAGGAGCAGTGTTTGAATTCCACTGGATATATATTTTAATTTTAGTTTTAAGAATATTGATTGTTTAAAGAATTTTACTTACAGAAAAGTATATTTGTGTTAAAATTTCAGTATAATTTTTTACAGTACAGGTAGACTGTTGAAGTCCCACAGATTTTTTCTCTTGATCTTTATGTCTAGATGTTGTGAGTAAGGCAATGAATGTCCATTGACGATAAATATTTGATATTTGAATATACATGTAGATCAATTCCATTTTATTAAGACCAAAAATGTTGTATTTCATAAACATTTTTTTTTGAAGGATGGGGGTGAATGTCACGTTTGAATCGCGTGTTGGATGACGGAGAGGTCACGTGAGTGAAAGCGCAGGAAGAAAGGGGAAGAAGGTTTGAGAAAATTATCACATTTGGAGAACTCTGTGTGTCATGGCGGACGTATGTCTGAGTATTTCACGTTGTATAACCTCAAATTATATATGTACTGTGCAAAGTGTAGATATTAAAGTTGTTTTATTGAAACCAGTTCTTCAGAGGATTATTGTATGCAAGGTTATGTATTGAGAGAACGCCTACAAGATATATTAATAAGTAAAACATCACACAGATGTTACAAAGACATCCTCTGATCCCAACATGAAATTGGATTATTTATTGATAAAGATTTCAGTTTAAAGACGTCACACAATGTTTCTTCTCATTACACTCGTAAAACTGTTAATGCCTTTTCTGTGATGGAATAGTTGCTGCTGTAAATGCATCTGTTATTGATATTGTTTCTAAAATATTTTGTATAATCTATTTACACATTTTCCTTCTACTTAAACATGTATAGATATGCTAGCGTTCGGTTACGTTATCATTAATTTTCAAGTAGCTGGGGCCATCTTGTTATCAAATTACTGTACATTGTATACTGATGGGACATCTATAGACCACAAGAAGATTGTGGGTTACTGTTGACTCAGACAAGTCTCATTATTTAGGTTTTACACCTGCTGCTACTGAGGATTCTGATACATTGTTAGACATTGCCATTAATTGTTTTAGGAAACTTTCCTTTGATTATGACTCCTTTACTGATTGTGGATCAGATGAGACATACAGAAATGTGTTATTTAAGTTTACCATCAGTATGTCTGATCTGATTGGCCAACAACTATGAAGTGTTTTAACACAAAGTTTCATGAGTTTTTAAAACATAACTAGGGGAGAGAACTTTATTCGTTGTTTATTTTGTAATGCATATTTTCTTTTGGGAATGTCCAAAGTCTCTTGAGTCTGATATTAAACAAATTCATGGTCGGTGTTTAGGGGGGGGGATATAAGTCATAGCTGCTGTAGCTGAGACAGTAACTGTAATTACTTATTTCAAAGACTTGGTTGCAACGTTTTCTGGCACTTTTGTTTTAGTTTTTATTCTGATTGAATCACTTTATAGTTTTAACCACTAATTAACTTACCTTCCCAGTATAATCACCGTCATTTTTTAGCTATAAATACATTGTCCGCTCAGTGACTCTTGCGTTCTGACCGATCATTACCTTCGGCCTCCATATTCGGATCCCAGCAGTTGCTGGTATCTCTCAACCTTATCCTTCCATCTCATTCTAATCTCATTCCCATCTTGTTAGATTTCTACTTATTGATTTCCGTCTATATTTCTATATACTGTCTTTGCTGCCCTACAGGTTGCTATCTTTACAGATGACCTCCTTATTGTATTCAACCTTTTTTAAAGTGCTGACAGTATCTTGACTGCACATACAGCAATCCTATTTCGGATTAAAGGGGGGGGGGCTGATTGGGCTAAAGCCAGGGACCCCAATGATTTAAGGGCTTAAACTTATTATATTGTATAAGAAGGGTGACTGGACCGGGCCCCAGGTTGGATTGCAGCCAGGGGCCCCGTGCAATCGTCATCCGCCCCTGCCCCAGTCAATCATTCGACCTCAGTTCTGTGTATTTCGAAGCGGATTGCGGTGTTTCTGTGGCTGTAAAGAGAATACTTAACTGGTGTAAAACTTCACTGAAGTCCATTGTATTGCTCCTCAACAGAATTGCGCTACGAATGTTTCCAAGCAGACATTGATTTATCTGCGTCGAGGGATACACTTCTGTCTTATTCTCTGGACGAAACTGACCCCGCTAACGACCTGGCCATCTTCGCTGTTGCTGAGGTTTGAACTATTTACCAAATTCGTCGATCATATTCATTAAATATTCGTTTACTTCTTTTATTTTCAAATTTTAAAAAGTAAATAATTTACTTTACTATATATTAGGGTTGCGGAAATTAACGATTAATTAATCGATTAATCATTAAAAATTTAATAAATTAAAGTAATTTGATCGAAAGTAATTCGATTAAAATTTAAGAAATTAATTCTAATATTTGTTTCCCAATTTAATAGTAATTTATATTTTTTTATACTTACATACTTTTCCCTCGTAATATTATTATTTATTTAGACGTGCATACGTACACAAAAAAGATTTTCTTCCTTATTTCTTGCAAAGCAGAACGAATTGGTTGTTTTACGTCACAAAATTTGGGAGCCATGAAATTACTGCGACTTAAACGATTTGATGAAATAATGAATCGTGACTTAAAGAAATATATGAGTTATATAAAATATAATTAATCGAAATAAATCTATTAATCGATTAATTTTTCCCCCCAAATAATCGAACAATTTTTGTTTAATCAGTACCAGCCCTACTATATATATCTATGTATATACATTTAGGTAATATGTATTTGTGTGCATATATGATGTCCCACCTGGTGAAGAAATGGTCAACACGAGCTTAGGAGGTAGAGCAGGCACAGGCAATACCACACCTCAACATCCATGTTTGAGACATGTAAAAGAGACACTTAGTCAAAGACAGGTTACTCAGGCCACACAAAGTCACTCCTATACTCAAAGACTGGTCTCTCCAGCCACACAAAGATCCTCCTACTAAAAGACTGGTCTCTCCAGCCACACAAAGACCTACTCAAAGACAGGTCTCTTCAGCCACACAAATATACTCCTACTCAAAGACAGGTCTCTCCAGCCACACAAATACACTCCTACTCAAAGACAGGTCTCTCCAGCCACACAAATACACTCCTACTCAAAGACAGGTCTCTCCAGCCACACAAATAAACTCCTACTCCAAGACAGGTCTCTCCAGCCACACAAATGTTCGTTCGTCCGTCGATACGACGAGGACCACTCTAGTCATCCGAGGGTTTTCTGTGCGTGCGCAGATGGCTGATTAGGCCGATCCTTGCACGAAAGGTTCGGGAACAGAAGGGACAGGGGGCGAGTGCGACATCTCCTGGAGGGTTGACAGCATGGGCCTTTCGGGCTTGCCTCTTCTTTTCTGCGGCGGTAATCCGGTTTGCCTCGCATGACCTGGCACCTTCGTGGATGGAAGAGCGCCAGGTGGATCGGTCCATTGCAGCTCGTTCCCACGTGTCTGGATTTATGGCAAACGCTTTCATTGAGGCTTTCAGTGTGTCTTTGAAGCGTTTCTTTTGCCCACCGTGGGACCGCTGGCCATACTGGAGCTCACCATAGAAGATTCTCTTTGGCAGTCTCTCGTCTGGCATTCGGACAACGTGCCCTGCCCAGCGAAGCTGGGACTGCATCAGGAGGGTGAAGATGCTGGGGAGACCTGCCTTGGTCAGTACCACTGTGTCTGGAATTTTGTTCTGCCACTTTATGCCGAGAATCTTCCTGAGGCTTGTTATATGAAAGTGGTTCAGCTTTCTTGCATGGCGCTGATAAACAGTCCAAGTTTCACAAGCATAAAGCAGTGTGGGGAGCACCACTGCCCTGTACACTTTCAGCTTGGTCTGGATGGTAATGCCTCTTCTGTTCCAGACATTAGGGTACAACCTGCCAAAAGTGGAGCTGGCTCTGGCAATTCTGACGTTCACTTCGTCATCGATGGTGACATTTTGAGACAGTGTGCTGCCTAGGTATGTGAACCGGTGCACTGTATTGAGTCTCTGGCCGTTGACAGTGATGTTGGGCTCTACGTAGGGTCTTCCAGGCGCAGGCTGATGGAGGACCTCAGTCTTCTTGGTGTTGATTGACAGACCAAAGTTTGTGCAGGCACTGGAGAACAGGTTTACACTGCGTTGCATGTCGGCTTCTGAGACAGCGTTGAGGGCACAGTCATCAGCGAACAGCAGGTCTCTGATGATGTCTGTCATAACCTTGGTTTTTGCCTGGAGCCTCCGAAGGTTGAACAGCTTGCCATCTGTGCGGTATTTCAGGTTGACACCAACATCCTCGTCTCTGAAGGCCTCTGTCAGCATGGCGGAAAACATGAGGCTAAACAGTGTTGGTGCCAGGACGCAGCCCTGCTTGACTCCGTTTGTGACTGGGAAAGGATCAGAAAACTCCCCGCTGTCCTGGACTCTGGCCTGCATGCCTTCATGGAATTGTTGCACCAAGACGATGAATTTCCTTGGGCAACCGTACTTGGCCATGATCTTCCACAGACCCTCTCTACCAACAGTGTCAAAGGCCTTGGTCAGGTCGACATAGGTGGAGAACAGATCAGAGTTCTGCTCCTGACATTTCTCCAGCAGCTGCCTGGCAGCGAACACCATGTCGATGGTTCCTCGCTCTTTTCGGAATCCACACTGACTTTCAGGCAGGAGTCCTTGGTCAAGGTGCACTGTGAGGCGGTTGAGCAGGATTCTGGCAAGGATCTTTCCTGCAATAGAAAGCAGGGATATGCCTCTGTGGTTGTCACAAGCCTGTCTACTTCCTTTTCGCTTATATAGATGTATGATGGTGGCATCTTTGAAGTCCTGCGGGATCGTCTCTTGCTGCCATATTAAGAGAAACAGCTCATGGAGCCTTTCAGTCAGGGCTGTTCCCCCCTCCTTGTAGACCTCAGCTGGTATGGCGTCAGAGCCAGGTGCTTTGCCACTGGAGATAAGATAGATTGCTTTCTGGGTCTCGAGCAAGGTTGGTGGGTCATCCAGTGCTTTGTTTGTGGGCACTTGGGGTAGACGATTGATGGCTTCGTCGTTGATTGTCGAAGGGCGATTTAGGACGTCATCGAAATGTTCGACCCATCTCTCCAAGATCTTCTCTTTGTCTGTGATTAGAGTGTTACCGTCTGCGCTGAGGAGGGGGCTTGATCCTGAGGGCGTGGGGCCATATACTTCTTTCAAGGCGTCGTAGAAGTTTTTATAGTCACGCCGGTCTGCATAGCCTTGGATCTCGTCAGCTTTGTTGCCGAGCCAATCGTCCTGCATCTGACGGAGCTTCTGCTGAACAGTCTTGCGTATGTTGTTGAGTGCATCTCTCCTTGCCGTGGACTTGGGGTTATTGATGTATGCTTGGTGAAGGTGGTGTTTCTCATCCAATAACTGCTTGATGTCTTCGGAGTTCTCATCGAACCAGTCCTTATGTTTCCTGGTCTGGGGCCCCAGGGTCTCTGAAGCTGTGGAGTAAATCAGCTCTCTGAGTGATGCCCAGTCTGCCTCCACGCTCTGGTTTCCCGGAGAGGTGGATTTCAAGCACTTTTCCAGAGCATCTACAAAGGACTGTTTGCAGCTGTCGGTATTCAGTTTGGCAACATTAAGCCGTTTTGGGGCCTTCTTCCCTTGCGGGCGTCGTTTAGGCTGAATGCGGATGTTGAGCTTGGTGATGATGAGGCGGTGGTCTGTCCAGCATTCAGCGCCACACATGGATTTGGTGAAGGACAACGTTCATGACCATGAAACAAAGACACTCGTACTTAAAGACTGGTCCCTTCAGCCACACAAATACACTCCTACTCAAAGACTGATCTCTCCAGCCACACAAAGACACTCCTAATCAAATACTGGTCCCCCAGCCAAACAAAGACAAATAAAGTAATGGGGGTGAGACCGCAATCAGGCTTTTAAATAGGTAAATGTATAATATAAAAATACCCTGTTTTTATATTATACATTTACCCAAACAAAGACACTCGTACTTAAAGACTGGTCCCTTCAGCCAAACAAAGACACTCCTACTCAAAGACTGGTCTCTGCAGTCGCACAAAGAAACTCCTAGTCAAAGAGAGGTCTCTCCAGCCACACAAAGACACTCTTACTCAAAGACTGGTCTCTCCAGTCACACAAAGAAACTCCTACTCAAAGAGAGGTCTCTCCAGCCACACAAAGACCTACTCAAAGACTGGTATCTCCAGCCACACAAAGACCCTTCTACTCAAAGACTGTTCTCTCCAGCCACACAAAGACACTCCTACTCAAAGACAGATCTCTTCAGCTACACAAAGACACTTCTACTCTAAGACATGTCCCTCCAGCCACATTAAGACACTTCTACTCTAAGACATGTCCCTCCAGCCACACAAAGACACTTCTACTCTAAGACATGTCCCTCCAGCCACACAAAGACACTTCTACTCTAAGACATGTCCCTCCAGCCACACAAAGACACTTCTACTCTAAGACATGTCCCTCCAGCCACATTAAGAGTTGCAAATTAAGAAGATAAATCCAGTGTCTTCACAGACGAAAGGGTGTTGGTATTATATGTGTTTGTGTGTGTGTGCGCACACACATATTTATGAATGGTAATTAGCCCAAAGTGGGAAGCCATTATAAAACAGGAACATTTTGGGATATGCGATCCCAGCCGAGTGAGAAATAATGTTTCGGGAGGGATCATATCCAGGAACGAAATCTCTACACAGGAGTTAATAATGAATTTCTCTTTAAATTTGATTATGTGAATTTTTAAAAAAGTAATATAAAAACAAGTTCTTAATGAATGCTACCTAAATGCTGTGTGTGAATTTTTTTAAACATGAACGACAAATACATAGGTTAGTATCAATGTTCTCTCTCAGGTTTGTATGTACGTGTGAAAAATATTAGACCGGTCAGCAAAGTCATACAGCATCCATTTTGTTGTGAGCGCAATATTATTTCTCACAAACAGTAAATATGTCTCCCTATATTAAATAAATAAAAAACCCAAAATAAATGAATATAACAACCGTGCAGTTGAAAGTGGATATTTGCTTTTATATATATACTGGCAGACCCGTCGTGCGTTGCAACGATCTCAGTAAAAAGGAATACATATAGTTAAAAAAGGAATTAATTTAAGGGTCACCGGACCCATAAGTTTAACATATGAAGTTCGAAAATCTGTTCATTCAATCAATTTCATAACAAATATATAAATATGTTTATCTATATTTCCCAATATCGTGTAAAATTGAATGGGGAATAAAATTTTTTAAAGTTTAGTAAAAAAAAACAACATTTAAGGCCCCCAACCCCGAGGAAATCGACATTATGAGTTCAGTGCCCTATAGTAATTTAATATAGGCTCTTAAGTTTTTAAATACGGAGTTTGGTCAAAATCCAGTTATTTTCTCATTATCTAACACTTAAACTATTTTTATATAGCTAATATGAGGAAAAAATACATTAAGACGCCCCCGGGCCCATTCAGTTCAAGATGTACATTTTGAAAACCTGTTCATTTAAATTCAGTTTCATCATTGATATATTTCTGAAGTTCTTTAAAAACTGAGTGGGAGATAATATCTTAGAGTATACAACAAAAAAAGACATTTGGGGCCCCCGACCCATTCGATCTAAGATGTAAATTTCAAAATGCTGTTCATTTTAATTCAGTTCCATCATTGATATATTTTTCAAGATCGGTAAAAATAGAATGGCAAATAATATCTCAAACATATTTGAAAAAAAGACATTTGGGGCCCCCAGCCCTGAACGATTGGACATTAGACGTGAAGTGCCCTTTATTATTTTAATATCGGCTACCAAGTTTTTATATACAATGTGTGGTTAAGATCAATTCATTTACTCAGTAGCTAACACATAAACTAAATTTTATGTAGCTCTTATAAGCAACAAAATGACATTAAGGGCCCCAGGGCCCAATTAGTGCAATATGTCAAGTTTAAAACACCTGTTTATTTCAATCAATTTCATATCGGATATATTTCTCTATATTTATCTAGATCTTTAATACTTGAATGGGGAATAAAATCTTAAACGTTTATAAAAAAAGACATTTTGGGCCCCCAGCCCCGAAGAAATGTACATTAGGAAATTAGTGCCCTATAGTATTTCAATATCGGCTACCAAGTTGTTATATACAAAGTTTGGTTAAAATCCATCAGTTTACCTAATAGCTAACGCTTAAACTAATTTTTGTATAGTTCATATAAGAAAAAAATCAAATCATATTATGGGCCCCCGGCGCCCCATGAGTGTTAAATTTTGCATATAAAGTAGCCAGTTACCATCCCAGGAGCGTACTCAAAAGTCTCCAAAAGTTTCATGGCCATCGGATCAATGGTTTAGTCAGCTATAAAGGACATACATACATACATACATACATACATACATACATACATACATACATACATACATACATACATACATACATACATACATACATACATACATACATACATACATACATACATACATACATACATACATACATACATACATACATACATACATACATACATACATACATACTTACATACTTACATACATACATACATACATAATATATACATACCTACATACATACATACATACTTTGATTTATATATATATATATATATATATACATACAGTGCTACCCGATTAGGTCACGGTCGTTCACATCAATACTTATGTAATCGCGATTTAGATCATATTTCAGTGTAACTTATTGATCGATAATAAATGATGCAAATAAAAACGTGTTTTCTTACTTATAACATTAATCTAAAATTAATTAAGTTTATACTCATGTATTATATCTAATATATAAAGCTCAGTTGGTGTTTGTATGTTTCACTTTTCGACTTTCTGTTAGACAGCCACGAAAAAACCAAATGACGGACGGGGACCAAATTTGGCAGGACGGTTCCTTTTACCCTGAAGGTGGTTTTAAGTTAGTTTTTGTAATTGTCCCTTTTGCCCGAATGCCGTAAATTAAATAATCAGAAAATGCAGACAAAGAATAAAAAAATTTAACCTCATTTCTGTATTGAACAAATTTACGCGGACGCTCAAATGCCGTTCAAAGCGAGTTACTTTTGGTGACGATTTTTTTCCCCAATACTTTATTTTCAGCGGTGCGCATTCAAAAAATATTATAATGTCTAATTACGGTGCGCACATTTTCGTGTACGCTTCATAATTTGAGCTGTGTGGTACAAAGAATTATCATTTTCTTTACTGTTACTTTCTATATATTAGATAGACACGTAAACATATTTAATTACAACTACCACACGATGCATTAGATTTAATTATTTACACGTTTAAATTTAATTGCGAATTTGTTTTAATTATTTTCTGTTCCATAACTCGACATTTAATAAAAACCTATTTATGTAATAATTGTGTCAGTATTTTTTTCAAGGCTTCATTTTTAGCGGTGCGCGTCCTAAAATCTTTTATCACGTGATTACTGTGTGCACATTTTCGTTTACGCATCTTAAATTTAGCTGTGTCCTATTAATATAACATTTATATTTTGTTTGTTTTTTACACAAGCTATTGTTTTTTTACATAACCTATACACTTATACTATTTAAACTTAGGCTACGGGACCTATTAACATAAGTAGATTAAACTAAATAAAGTGATCCTGAAAACGCTTAATTATTTTGTATTGCGAATTGAATATGTTATGTTCATTCCTTGGATGATGGATTAACATAGGCCATTTTTAAAATCAATTATTGTCATGGTTTCACATGCGTTTTTAACATAAAATTGATTTGTTTTGTTTCGTTTTGTTTTTTTAAAATTAGGAATATAGCCTAATTTCTTTATTTATCTTTATTATCTTTATCTCAAAGACGCTGTTGCAAATATTGTATTAATTACAATTGTGTTACGATGCAGTGTCGTAAATATATAAGAGCTTTTTTAGTGACGACAGTGGCAGAGATCTTTTGGAAAAATGTCAACAAAGCAGTGGCCTTTTTTTTAATGGATACAAACAAACAAACATAAAAATATAAACTGAGCTTTATATATTACATATGCGTTTAAATTATTTTATTTCAATTATTTTCACGATGCATTGTATTAATATTTTACATGCAATGAATAAAATTGGGATTTTTAAAAATTTAATTCCATAGATGTAGCGAATTTATTTTATGTTGAAAGTGATGGCCTATGTCAAATAAACTTACACTTTAAAACAGTTTACTTAAGCTTTATATACACTATAAACTTTCGCTACCGAACGTATTAACAAAACTTGACTAAATTTAATGAAGTGATCCTGAAAACCCTTAATTAATATGAATTGCGAATTGAATATGTTTTTATGTTCATTCCTTTGTATTCAGAATAGCATAGGCCATTTCTAAAATTGCCTTATAATCATTTTTAAGATTCACTTATGAACAGACGGTTGAATCTTTTTTTTTCATTTTTATTTTATTTTTCAGATATAAAACCTGGTGTGTATGTGTGCATTGAATATAATTTACAAAATATGATGCCTTATCCGAAATAGGGAACAAAAAAAAAGATTCCTTTTTGAAAATATACACATTGCTTATAAACCGTAGATATAAATAGTAAAATATAGAGACATAAAAAATGGTAAATATTATCTCCCTGTGTCAGTAATTATGGATACGTCAAAAGGAGGAGTTATTTTGGTCCAGTAAATTTACTTTATAACAAGACTTTATTTTATGCGGCCAGCTTTCTATATTGTCTAAATATGGTGTGCACATTTTTTAAATATCATTTTAATACGACCGGTTTTTAAAAAAAAAGTATTTTAGAAAGTACATTTATAATTTTGTTTATTTGCGCTATGAGTCACTTTTGCCCTTTAAAGGGATAGTGCCACATTTTCTTTATCTCATAGACGTGGTTACAAATATTATATAACTTACAATTGTGATGCGATGCAGTTTCGTAATTATATATTACATTTTTGAGTGACGAGGGTGGTAGAGCTCTTTCGGAAAACCTATAAGTTATGTTAATTTTGTACAAGTGGGAATGAAATTGTAAATTTAGTTATTATGGTCGGCAAGAATCATTATTTAAAAATCATATCTTTTAAATAGTAAGTTTATGTTAAAAGGCACTGCATTAAAAACAACTCACTCGTTAAAATGGCATATCTCTGTTTCTCATAAGAATTTTACTAAATAGATGAATCTGAAATTTAACTTGGCAAATAAAAATTGTAATAACCAGAAACTAATACTTGGATAAAGGGTCAGCACATTCCCGCTTCAAGGTGCGGGTATTTTTCTAGTATATATATATATATATATATATATATATATATATATATATATATATATATATATATATATATATATATATATATATATATCAATACCTATCATGTTACAATTATTTTAAACCAATATTTTAAAAGAACTTAATTAACAAAAATTACCTACAAATTGGTAACTGTTTATAACTGTTTATAGCTTTGTAGTAAGCCGATTGTTAATTACAATAATCCGTATGCCGGTATAACTTTTTAATCCATGTTTTTTTTTAAAATTATGTTCAAACAACTACCAAGGCAAACAGAAACATTAAATCGCGGGAAAATCATACGTACGTATTTATTGCTATGCTACGTCACAATTTTTGGGATTCATTGAATTAAAACGACTTAACCGATAACGAAGCGCGACTTAATGGCATCGCACTGTGTATTAATATAGTAGTAGACGCCCCGTGGCGTAGCATACGCCGCAGACTTGCACACGGAGAGTGCAAAGAAAGTGAACAAAGAACGGACACAATCTACATCACGAAGAAATAAAAAACAACGCGAGTGAACGTCGGTTTGGAAATTGCCAACTCATTTTTGGTTTCGAGACATTTGCAGGCGGAATTCGGTGCACCCCTAACTTCTATGAAGTCAGCTATAAAACGATAATCGGTTTAAAATCGGAGTTACATAATCGATAATCGGTTTTCCAAAAAAAAAGCAAACAACAACACGCAATTAACAACCCTAAATATGACTAACCCTCGCTAGGGTCGGCCAATCACAGTTTATGTTTAAGTGATGGTAGTATTAAATGGGAGGCAGGTAACAACAACCTCAGTGTGCATGTCTTCACGTGTACTCGCTATTTTTTATTTACTTAGTGCTGCTTTTTGTGTCTGTACTCTCACCACCCCCTCAAACCGTTCTTTGCACTGTCTATGATGAGCAAGTCTGAGGCGTATGCTACGCCGCGGGTCTCTCCAAAGTTCCTTCTTTTCATTCACTCACAGTCGTTTGGCCAAACCTACCCCATTTTGACAACTGTGTCTTTCAGCAAGTTTTCACCCGTCACTAAATCATTAGCGGCGTATGCTACGCCGCGGGTAATTTAGTCTTGGCATTAAAGGGGTAAAATAACGGCCACAAACAGACATTTTTAAAAATTAAAAAGCGACTGAGGACACAGGAGCGACTGAGGTATACACTGCTGCGGGTACACACTGTTGCGCATGCCTGGAGAGGCAGTGTTTATCTTCGCTAAGAGAGGGGGGAAAATAATGTAAAAAACATTTCTGTTCTCAAGACCCCTCCACTACCTTCGCTTGCCAACCGGTAACTGTGATTAGTTGACCCCAGTGAGGGTCATTCGTCATGCTCGTTTGCACATACTTGCGTGGTGTCTCGCATGGCCCCATGAAGAAAATTATATGTATAGATTATATAATTTAAACAAAACGTGAAACACAATGAAACAAGTATTTCCACTGCTATGATTGCTATAACTAGACATATTTCTACAGGACACAGATGTTCCACCAATGCTACTTACTGTACTATTTTTCAAAAGAAACTTGATGGCTGTGCGGATCTGATGTTGGCTGGCTAATCACAGAGGCGACAATGAGAAGCCCCGCCCCCGAACTCTGTTCTTCATGCTAAAGCAGAATAAGTGTGTGAGAGAGAAAGATTGAGAGAGAGAGAGAGAGAAAGAGAGAGAGAGAAAAAGAGAGAGAGAGAGAGAGAGATGGTCGAGTAGCCTGAGATCTGATTAAAAATATTTGTTTCTCGAATAAAACAAAGTCTTTATCAGAATTATTAGAAGCGTCAGTTAAACTGGTGTTATTACTTCCCTTTTCCACCAAGAGTTATTGTTTTCTTACTGTTCAGCACCAAAAAAGATGTCTGTTTTTGAAGTGCACTAGCCTACTGGATATCCCATTCTCATTTTTGTAAATTTCAATTGCTTGCTTGGTAATCTTGGTAATGTAATTTATTTAAAATAGCACAACAGGTCTGGTATTGAGTGTACTACGAAAATCGGTAACAGATTTTTTGTTAGGAAATAAGATTTGGAGAGGCGACATACTGAAATCGGCATAGTTGTTCGGATTTGAAAAGTTTTTAAACAAGAAATAAGTTTTAACCAAGATAATGCAGTTTTCAAAATGAAAAAAAAACAAATAACCAAATTATTTCTACTTATTATATATAGTAATGCGATAGATGTTTCTTCTAATGGGGTAGAAGGCATTGTGTTCATCTACAACGATGTATAAGGATATTAGCCATGGTTTACTTCAATGAACAATCGTGTACTAAAGGAATTTAGTTGTGTTTCCCTAGTGTTGATAAAGCCCAGGCAAGTAATTAATGCATTTAATTTGCATGTGCATTGCATCTGTTTGGTTCATATGCTGACTTCTATGTTTTTAAGTCAAACCTTTAGCTGAGAACGTAATGACCTTTGACAATAATTGTTGTTTAAGATCCAACATCTGGTGCTTATAATAAAGAAACAATAAACAGACCGGGGTACAACAAATCAATAACGAGAACAGACCCAGCGCGTTAATGTGAATGACACAATAGAACTAAAAAAATCGACTACGAACAAATGGCTTGTAATACAAGGCAGAGATAATTCAGAACGGGCCATACCAGTTAAACACGCTAACTTTAGTTAAACAATTAAATCTTTACAGCAATTTAATAAGTTAACAAGTTACTAGTGCTTTTAAGTAAGCACTCTCTGCAAGTCGGTTAGTTAAAAGTTCATCACAATTTGGTAAGTAAAAAATTTAATGCTAGTTATTTAGTAAAAAAAATTATTATCAAGCGCAAGTTGGTAAGTCAACACGTAACCGTTTCCCAACATAAAGATTAATCCCCAGTCCTAGGCAGATGTTATACATAAATAGATAGTTGTCACATATCTTCTGTTTACTTACGTTTGATTTACTCTTCATCTGGTTTTATGAAACAGTTGTTCTGTTGTACAGTTTAAATTGCAAACGATCAATAATCTTAAAGAAAAGTGGCCTGGACCAAAATGTTTGCAACAATTAAAGTCTAGTTTGTTACTTTTAGTCAAAGTGCTTGTGCAACATTTTTGTAAATTTCAATTGCTTGCTTGGTAATCTTGGTAATGTAATTTATTTAAAATAGCACAACAGGTCTGGTATTGAGTGTACTACGAAAATCGGTAACAGATTTTTTGTTAGGAAATAAGATTTGGAGAGGCGACATACTGAAATCGGCATAGTTGTTCGGATTTGAAAAGTTTTTAAACAAGAAATAAGTTTTAACCAAGATAATGCAGTTTTCAAAATGAAAAAAAAACAAATAACCAAATTATTTCTACTTATTATATATAGTAATGCGATAGATGTTTCTTCTAATGGGGTAGAAGGCATTGTGTTCATCTACAACGATGTATAAGGATATTAGCCATGGTTTACTTCAATGAACAATCGTGTACTAAAGGAATTTAGTTGTGTTTCCCTAGTGTTGATAAAGCCCAGGCAAGTAATTAATGCATTAACTCTAAATTAAGGAATTAAAATCTAAATTGGAAATACAACACAAACAATATTCTAATGCAACAATTAGAAAAACATGGGAATAAAAACTATTTTCTTGTTTAACATGCAAGGACAAACACAAATATTTGTATACACTTTTATGCCAATTCTTCTTCTTTCCGTCTGTAATTAGGGCATTGAATGGGTTGTCTAATCAAACCAGGAAACCAACAACTATCAATATTTAAAACTAATTTTAAAAAAGCAAGAATATAAATAAAACGAGGTGGCGCTATCTTCATCGGTATAGAAAGCGCGCCTCTAGTATGTAAGTCAGTGGCGTAGCTAGGGGGGGTGGTGGGGGGCAGTCCGCCCCGGGCGGCATTTGTGGGCATTTGAAAAGTACAAACATTTCCGACAACCGCCCTTTTTCTTTTGAAGGGGGAAAACCAAGGTGAAACAAAAATATTCGTAATTTCGAGTCTTAATTAAGGGATTCGCACAACATTTGTTTGATTACATAGTGAATATTATAACTAATGCAAAACTGTTCAAAAATGTTTAATCGCTCAAAAAACGTATCCTTTGTTTCGAAAACTAAGCGGTATAAGTCACAGATGATGCTTTTATAAGAAAACTACCCAAAAAACACTTCACCGCTGGGCCGAATAATGTTTGCTATTAATATCGCCACGACAGTTTTTACGTGGAATTTCGACATTCGCAGAATGATGCGCGAACAAGTACCTACAAGGCATGGTGTTTAAAATATTGTGTTTAACTTGAAAGTAGTAATTTATATTACTGCTTCAGTTTTCAGTAAATGATTGTAAGGTAACTTATTAAAAATTAAATTTATTTTGTTTTTATTGCATTAAAATAGCACAAATAATTTGTGTTTTTCATTAAAATACGGTTATTCATTAAGCATTTTACGCACTAGTACTAGCAAACTTATATTTAATATAAATTGTTTTCATTGGTTCATATTCATATAAAATATATATGCCTTATATTTATTAGTAATAAAATACCACTAAGATAATGACGTTAATTATAATTATATCATTAGTATAAGTAGTAAAGTAAATAGTATGAATAAATAAAATTCACGGAAAAACGAGCGAATGAACTAAAAATGTTTATTCATAGTCACTGATCCATTTACATATTAAATTAAATTCACTCTCGCAAGGACGTTCTATTTCGCATTACATGTATATAATATATCAAATAATATAACCTTTTCGTTCTTCCCGTCCGGAATTCGGGCGTGGATTGGGTTGCCTGAAGAATCCAGGAAAACCAATACTTTATCAACATTTAAATCTCTAATGGAAATGCAGGACTAAACACAAACCATAGATAAGCGTAGGACGCAATAATCTTCTGTATAGAAGGAGCGTCTGTAAACAGATAAGATAAGATAAGATAACCTTATACTTATATTTTTATTTAAAATTCTATAAAATTAAGGTTTTGAAAATTTTCTGTAGGACCTTTTCCTCCAACAAAATGTTTACTTTATACACGCATGTGTTTGGAAAGACTGTGGACAAAAAATGCTAATTTTTTGGGTATATAAAATTTCCTAAAAATACGCTTGTAAACAAGTTTTTGGATACACAAAAAGCTCAACTTATATAGGAATAACGAAGACAAGTTTACTAACCGACCTTACACATTACCCGGATGTAAACATATTTTTTATTTAATTTTATTATTAGACTTCCGGTAAATAATGACCAACCATATCCAATTAAATTAATAGTAATGTGTAAATAATTTGAATTCGTCTATTTTATGGAAAAGTATTAAGATTTATAAAAAGAATATGTAAATATTCAAATTTCTCCATTAATAAACACCACAACAGGCATCATAATTTCGAAAAAGACATACTTTAAACTTTCAAGTGTCTTGGAAAAATTGACATCTGAAGAAGTAACTAGGAAAACGAGATCAGATGCTGGAATTTTACTCAATTAAATGCAATCTTTTTCTCTTCTATGTTATCTAATTTATGGGAACTCGTCATTTTTTAAATTAATGCAAAGCCATTGCATGGAACAAAGAGATGTGCTAATACAAAATGCTGTTATATCAGCCAAACAATTTGTGAAGAGATGGAGATATCAACTGAACGCATAGTTAGAAGGCGAAAAAATATGAGTATGGAAAATTCAAAAGACGTGGTTCTATCTTTAGAACAAGAAGTACAACGATAATTTTTTTTTATCCATGGATGGAATTAATTATAAAAGAAAATAAAATATCGCTTTGATGAGTTGTATGTCCTTCCAAGAAAATATTCGTATATAATACCATGTAACCTACTAAATGAAGCATTTGAACATCAAATAAATTACTTTATTGACATTTACAGTTCAATATGGAAAGAAAAAAGATCCAGGTTTTTATGGCTGTACCTATACTACAAGAAGCGGCAATATGTTAGAAAAATGGGGGAAAAGGCACCCTTGATTTATTAAAATTTATTCAACAGTATAGATTGGAAAATTCTGTGCCCCACATTGTAATTTTGTTATGAATTTTTTAACTATTGCTATCAGTGTCGCTAGTTGTGAAAGGAGCTGCTCCAAACTAAAGTTGATAAAAATTATCTTCGTTCCACAATGAGCGATTAAAGACAACAAAATCTTGCAATACTCTCCATAGAACAAGATATTACAAATAATTTTAATTTTGATAGCATAATACACGATTTTTCTATAATGAAAGCAGGAAAGTAGATGTATAAATATGTTTACATACTAAAGTACAGAGACGTAACTGGGTTTTTGACGCCCTTGGCTAATTTATTTTTGGCGCCCTTTATTTAAATAAAAAATTTTAAATGAGAGATTTAGCGGCGCCCTTTTGAACTGGCGCAGGCCGGCGCCCTTGGCAACTGCCCAAATGCCAAGCCGTTGTTACGCCACTGCTAATGTATACAAGTTCTTTGTTTGTAAAAAAATCGTTTATTTATAAATCCCTATATATATTGCGCCTAGGTGCGTCCGAAGCCGTGTGTGTGGGTGCTCGCTATGCGGGGTAACTCGCGAAAATAAAATAAATTATTGAAAATTAAATAATAAACATTTTGGTGTCGAGATTAACAAGACGGCGTTTCTCGCTATAAAATATTGTGATTTGACGTAATAGTTCGCGCTCATATTAATTTGTAAAATGGAAACAAAGTAAAAAGAGCCGCGGTTATTTCAATGAAATGTGATTTTTTTAACGGTACTATCTGTTTGTGTGTTTATGTTTGTGTGTATAAGTGTGTGAATAAAGTGAGTGTGTGTGTGTTTATGTTGTGAACTAAATGTGATGAAACGGTTTATTTTTATGTCTGATAATGTTGCGCCTCTAACAAGAATACGTATAATTTTTTTGTAAAAAATTACAGAATTAATATTTGTTTGCAAATTACATCTTTACACTGTTTCCTTTATGTATTTTCGAGATGTATTTTATTCAGCCGTTCGAAAAATTTATTTGCTTTGGTCTTTCTCCAGATGTCTACATTTATGTTCAACGTTAATCTACCTAACATTTTTGTTTACAAACCATAGTCATTGTTTTTTTAGCGCAATATTTTAACAATATTTATATACTATTATTTTCTATTATTTTCTTTATTATCAAATACACAGTATCATTTTACCACTTTTCTTTATATCTTTTATATGTTTAATTTAAATACTTAATGTATTTGACATTTTACAAGTTAGTTCTAAATAATCAAATACTAATCAAATACTAACAATGTATTCAATGCATTAGAGAAAGAAAGCACATGAGTGAAACCAGATACCAAACACTATAGCTTAGCCACTGTTAATATTCTTTTTGCATAAATTAAGTCAAACATGCTAGGTAAGTTATATTTATCAATGATTCTTAGGTGGGATATTTATTTTCCTTCGGTGCTTAAATAGTTTACACGATTTTTTTTTCTGGAACGATTGCTCCATAAACTGCCCCAAGGAAATAGAAGGAATGAAAAAAAAATCGGTACTGTTATAGACGAAAATGGATTATATATAGGAGTTATATGCACGGACCAATGAGTGTGGTTAATAAGTGGAACAGCTATTTTTATATTGAGTACAACTTTATGACCTTTTGAAATGTACCATTTATTGGTGGGGTAAGAGTCAATAATATCGCCCAACCCTGGATGACATAAACACTATAGCTTAGCAACTGTTTTTATACTTTTTGCATAGATTAAACTAAATCAGCAGGGTAAATTTTAAGCCCAGACCTTGCGATTCAAAATGTTTCTTTAAAACAAATAAAACCCATGCACACCTTACTTAAGCATCAAAATTCACATAAATAATATGCTTTTCCCATAAAAAATCATTGCTAAGAAAGGTATTTAAGAGCTTACAAAACTAAAACATTCATTAAAAGAAAATAGTTACATTTCTAGAACAATGAGTTGCGTGGCACACACTTCGGGTATAAACTGTACGGTTCTTTAAGGTATAAATATATTTAGTGTAAAGACATATCGCGGGTATTACGACTCATATATAGGTTCTAGCTTCAGAAAGTGCGTGCTCAAGCGAAAAAATACACTAACAGCAACTGATATTTAGACATAACAGCTTGATTTTATTTGAGCAATATTATGCAACGAGGATAAATTTTTATATAAAGACTGATTTCAAAGGCAGATCATGTTGTTTACTAAATGGCAGTTTTCTATTAAGCTATATACACTTTCTTGAAAAAATTCTTTTAAAATTATTCTGATTTAATATCAAATGCCTACAAATATATGTTATATATTAAGACCATTACCAAATATGTCATTTTATAAGCTAAAAAATGCTACAACGAAAAAAGGCTTAAATACAAATACAACGAAAAGTAATCCTTTATTTTAGTGGAACAAGTATCTGCCAACTTATTGCTTTGTTAATACTAGAAGAAAAGAGTGGAAAGTCCTTTCAAAATGACGCAATTTATTAGAAAATCAATCTCTAGGAATTTAAAAAAAAACAAACATTGTTTTTATGTAAATATTCGTGTGAAAAGAAAATACAAACCGTACACTTGTAAACCATATTTCCACCCTCCTCTAGGCATACATATTCAAATAAATATTATCTGGCTTAAATAATAATTAATTCGTCTTAAACTAATTTCATGCTTAAACTATACAATGGAATTAGTGTTTTTCAGAGCATTTTCCTAGAACCAAAGGAATCATATGGAAATATATTTTTAATTTTTTTTTATTCATGTGAAAATAAATTGAGCCTTGTCGATTAGATTTTTATTACTCTTAAGTACCTTTCATATTCTGTAGGAGTATATTATATAGAGAAAAGCATGCGTTATTAAAGCAGACATACCAAAATTGATGGTTAATATTTAAATTCATCATACTTTCTATTTTCTCGACACACATATCGTGAATTTTATAAGACGTGGTTTGATTTATCACTACCCTAATTTCATGATGCATTTACATTCAATTTTAAGGGAAATTTGAGACCCAAAACAAAATAAAGTTATTTTTTAATCGTGCCTACCCCTGTTCTGGCAAAAAATACACTAACAGCAACTGATATTGTGACATAACAACTTGATTTTATTTGAGCAATATTATACAACGATGATAAAATTTTGTATACAGACTGATTTTTTAAAAACTATTCTGTTTTAAAATCAAATGCCTACATAATATATGTTATATATTAAGCCCTAACTTATATGTCATTTTATAAGCTAAAAAAGCTACAATGAAAAAAGGCTTGAATATAAATACAAAGAAAAATAATCCGTTATTTAAGTGAAACAAGTATCTGCCAATTTATTGCTTTGTTACTATGCTAAAAAATATCCTATTCGTCTTGAACTAATTTCATACTTAGCTTATAAAATGGAGTGGGTGATTTTAAGAGCTTTTCCCTAGAACCAAAGGAATCAAAGATATTGTTTTAATTTTTTGATTTATGGAAAAAGAAATTTAGCCTTGCCCATTAGATTTTTGTAACTGTTAAGGACCTTTGTTATTCTGGTAAAGTATATCGAGAAAAGCGTGCGTTATTAAAGCAGAAATACCAAATTTGATGGTAAATATTTAAATTCATCTTACTTTCTATTTTCTAGACACACATATCGTGATTTTTATAAAGAAGGGGTTTGATTTATCACTACCCTAATTTCCTGATACGTTTACACTCATTAGTAAGGGGAATGTGAAACTCAAATCCAAATAAAGTTATTTTCATTGTGCCTACCCGTAGCATCGCACGGGCATTGCTCTCGTAAAAAATAAAAGAATATTAATTGGTAATGTTTTTATGTATGTTAATTTGGAATATGTTTTGTCTCATGGGGTGGGGGGACCTGCGACCTCAGTAACTTTCTTGTGGCCTTTAAAACAAGTATCTTGTATTTTTTTTATAAATGTTTATTTTTAGGTATACAATCTTATGCGGCCTTTTTTATTACTGCTTACATTAATAGGGTATACAATGGTAAACATGTTACCCAGCTTTACTTCATTTAATTTTAATTATTTACTCATGTTTATTAATTTTAAAAACCATCATATAATCGACTAAGTGGCCGTCCATAAATGAAGCACGTTATTTTGGCTGATTTTTCACCCCCTTCCCCCCTCGTCACACGTCGTCACAAAAACTTAGACCCCTTCTTCAATAAGACGCCACAAAGCTTTGAACCCCCCCCCCAATAAAAACCGTATTTTCTGTATGAAAATTAGCATTTTTCAAATTAATTTTTTGCCATTTAAGAAAAGTGGAAATTTATTTAAAGTTGCACGTTTCGACGTGACGTCACATCTCTTAAACAACCCCCCCCCGTCACACATCGTCACAAACGTATGTGACTCCCTCCCCCCCCCCAGGTGCATGACGTCATTTATGGACGTCCCATAAAAAGTGCGGCAAATTGGAGACCGCCCTGGGCGGCAAAAGTTCTAGCTACGCCATTGATGTAAGTACTAGTTTTAAGTACTGCTGATGTGAATTTTTTCAATATGTTCTTGAGGCAAGATTTTGCTGCCCCGATTGAAGAGGTACATAGCAATAACATTTTTTTTAAAAATAGATACTAACAAAAAACTAAAAATAAAGACACATTTTTTTAAAACTTGAAATCGAAAAGAAAATTAATAACCTATTTGTAATTTAAAACGTATCCTAAAATTAAAAAGAATATTACAAAAAAGAATAAAATTAAATAGTCCACGAAAGTGAAATAGATAGAACTAAAACAAAAATAGACTCAATTAGGAATTTAACATAAAGGCAATATGCATGTGTAATATAACACATATAACCCTATATAATAAAAAGCTATGTTCCGTGCGGTCAGCGATAGCGATTGGTCCCTCAAACACAAATGACTCCCACAGCCAATCATTTTGAACACGTTTACGCGGACGTTCAAAACGAGTTATTTTTGGTGCAGTATTTCCTCCAAGACTTTATTTTGAGTTATGCGCGTTGGGATTTATAGTCAAACGCTCTGTTTTTACGAGTTATTTATTTTAACTATAATAAATAGTATTTTTGACGCGATGCACATGTATGCCGGTCGAGACGGTTGTTGGAGGGGAGTTACAGCATGCCACCGAACGGTGGCGGAACGTCCTTGGACGGGCTTTGTTGCCCGTTTACTAATAAAAGACAAAGCCATTAATGACTGACTTATCACGAATTCTCCATTTTCCAGTGTAGGTAGATGCATACAAGATGTGACCGAACTGTGGCGGAACGTCCTTGGACGGGCTTTGTTGGTCGTTTATTATAATATGATCACTCTAGTACTCATGAAGATTCACACAATAAAATCGTACCTTCTGTTTTATATCAAAACTAGGGGTTGTAGGGCGCCTACGGCGCCCACTTTTTCTTGTCAAAACCCGAAGTAACGTATCCTTGTTTGATAAATCCGAAATATTAAACTTCCTGAAATGTACACAGAGTATTTTATAATTAGCGTATCACCCGTCAAAAATGACTGCAGTTTTCAGCTGAAATCTATTTATTTTATAAAAAATGCACATTTTTAGGGCGCCTACGGCGCCGACCTTTTCAAAAGCCCAACTAACTTGTCCTTGTTTGATAATACGAAATATTAAACTTTCTGAAATGTACACAAAGTATTTTATAGTAGGGGTTGTAGTGCGCCTACGGCACCCCCTTTGTTTTTTGATTTTATAATTAACCATACATGTATGAGCGAAAACAATGACGTCATATAATATTTTTTACAGCGCATCTTTAATTTGCACACCTTTTGATGCATATTATTATGTGCAGTAATTTGGTTTTCCCTGCTTTCTAAAATTAGTAGCGTCACGGACAGACATTGCAAATTATCTTGTTTAATTATAAATCATCAAATCCTATTTTTATATTGTTCCCTTTTCCAAAATTAGGATATAAGCTAAAACAATGACGTCATATAATATTTTTTTACAGCGCGTGTTTAACTTGCAATTAATTTGCACACCTTTTGATGAAAGCCTTGTATTAAATATAAGATCAAACAATGACGTCATATAATTTTTTTTACAGTGCTAATATATTTTTTTAGATAGCCTACCATCTGTAACAACTTCATTGTAATAACAATAATAGTACTTTATGAATAAATGGGATTCATACAAGTGGTTAGCTATATTTTTAGTGTCTTTTTGTTGACATGCTATTAAGTGGTGGTAAACAATTTGCATGTGCATTGCATCTGTTTGGTTCATATGCTGACTTCTATGTTTTTAAGTCAAACCTTTAGCTGAGAACGTAATGACCTTTGACAATAATTGTTGTTTAAGATCCAACATCTGGTGCTTATAATAAAGAAACAATAAACAGACCGGGGTACAACAAATCAATAACGAGAACAGACCCAGCGCGTTAATGTGAATGACACAATAGAACTAAAAAAATCGACTACGAACAAATGGCTTGTAATACAAGGCAGAGATAATTCAGAACGGGCCATACCAGTTAAACACGCTAACTTTAGTTAAACAATTAAATCTTTACAGCAATTTAATAAGTTAACAAGTTACTAGTGCTTTTAAGTAAGCACTCTCTGCAAGTCGGTTAGTTAAAAGTTCATCACAATTTGGTAAGTAAAAAATTTAATGCTAGTTATTTAGTAAAAAAAATTATTATCAAGCGCAAGTTGGTAAGTCAACACGTAACCGTTTCCCAACATAAAGATTAATCCCCAGTCCTAGGCAGATGTTATACATAAATAGATAGTTGTCACATATCTTCTGTTTACTTACGTTTGATTTACTCTTCATCTGGTTTTATGAAACAGTTGTTCTGTTGTACAGTTTAAATTGCAAACGATCAATAATCTTAAAGAAAAGTGGCCTGGACCAAAATGTTTGCAACAATTAAAGTCTAGTTTGTTACTTTTAGTCAAAGTGCTTGTGCAACATCTAAATAACTACGATTTACTAGATAGGGTTTGATTTTCCCCAGCTATCTGGTCATAGGTTTAAGACAGCGAACTCCGTGTCATGAATGATGTTTTTGTAGTGCTGACCGTGGTCATCTGATCATGTTGGTCCCGTTTGACCTGAGTGCTGCATGGGTGTGATTGACCATTAGTTTCTTTCAAGACTTGTGACTGAGTTTGGCATCTCTGGAACTTCATTTCACTGGTTAGCATCTACATGACACAACACACCATCTCATCCAAATGAGTCATTGAAGCTTTCCTAAACTGTTGATTACCAGAAGGCACAGTTTTAGAACCAATAACCTTCTTCTTCCACACGAGATAACTGGTCTTAATCATGGATGATCAAAGTATATCTCGCAAATTATATGCGGATTACACACAGCTTTATAGGAGTTTTCACAAGATCCTTTGAGCTATGCTGCTGATGTTCAGAATTTCGAAGATTGCTGCCTTGTTGTGAAATCCTAGGTGAAAAAAAAAGATTGAAGCTCAACTATTCTAAGGCAGATTCAAGTATTGTTGGCTCTGAGACAAATTTTCAGAAAGTAGAGGTTTTATCGATAAAGTTTGGTACTTCTGACATCCCTTTTCCAATATTGACAGACATATTGGCTTATATATTAGTTCGAAGCTCAGAGCTCACTTTAATCAACTTCGTTCGTCTTCTGTGACTAGTTGTGTAACTGAAAAAAGAGAGCAGCAAATGGCTTAGCATTTTTTATAAATATAATCGAGATTAGATTATTGCAACAGTATTTTGTGGAAGTCGCCTCTAAAACCATTACAGAGACTCCAGAAGGTCTAAAACCATTGCAGAGACTCCAGAAGGTCTAAAACCATTGCAGAGACTCCAGAAGGTCTAAAACCATTGCAGAGACTTCAGAAGGTCTAAAACCATTGCAGAGACTCCAGAAGGTCTAAAACCATTGCAGAGACTCCAGAAGGTCTAAAACCATTGCAGAGACTCCAGAAGGTACTAAACAATGCAGCTGGCATTGAATTGTTGATGAGAAAGTCAGACCACATCAAGCCGTCTATTAACGATTCACATTCGCTCCCTTTAATGGAGAATGTAAACACAACGTTTTTCCACCTTCAATTGGCTGTAAGGATGGACAACACCTCAATATGTCAAAGAATTTTCATCAGAACAAGCATCTCCATTACGGCCCCCTCCCGCTACGCTAAACCTTATGAAAGTTTCCTTTGTGGATGAACACAAGAGAAAGTCATGTGTCATGAGTTTCTCTGAGTAAGTGGCATCAAAATTGAGAAAATTTTTGAAATAGTGTGACAACAATGAAAAATTCAAAGAATCACATTCTTTAAAAGGAAGCCCGTTTTAAGATATTTAGGTATCGATCTAAAAAAAAAGAGTCTTTTAGTTTAAGAATGATATACATTACATTTTCATTGGAAGGCATAGCCTTCGACTCTTATGGCCCGGATTACAATGCCTGCGGTGAGCCTCAACAGAAGGACTTCGTGATACAGGTATTCATTCGCACCTTTACTGGTGTCTGACCTGTCCACATCCCTAAACGCTGTAGAGCAATCGGACAGCAGATGTGCCAATGTCTCCTCGGCCATGCCACATAAGCGGCAGCAAGGGTCCCTGTTTGGGTTCAACCTGTGCATGCACTTGTTTATCGGACAGTAAGTGTCCAGTCCGCATTTGCGTTATGATTGACTGGCAGCAAAGAGACAGACCCCACCATGGATATTTCTTGTTCGGCCGCTGCACATCGCGGTAAAGCGCCCTTGCTGTGGTATCATAAGCCCAGGTTTTAATCCATCTATACATAAAAAAAGCTTTTAGCCACCAACCAAGTCATTGGGTGATCGATTTTGGGCTGGGCTGCACCTTGCTGCGCCAACAGGTTTGTATTTTCTGTTTCGGTAACTTCGTGTAACCTGTGATATGCCGAAGAATGACTTTGACTCCTCGAGCTCTGATGTTGTTCACTACCTCTAGTGCAGCATCGACAGACTTAATCTACAACGAGCTCCGACCCAGAGATTCCTGGTAGCATATTGAGTCGGAGAAGACTACGACTCTTAGAAAACTCTTACGTTTTGATCTTCCTCTCGATCTGATCATAGTGAGAGACGTCAAACTCCGTTTAATGCATGCTGTTCTTTTTATCACTAAAAGTGGTGATCTGACCATCTTGGTCCAATCGGACCTCATTGTTGCTTTGAATGTGAGTGATCACGAGGTTCTGTATTGAATTCTATGTCCTTTAGTTGTTTTTTTTTACTTTAAGGTCTGCACCTTTGCCTCTGCATAGCAGATGATTTATCGATTTTGTGGATAGTTGTTAATAGTATTTATTTCTAGGCTACTACTAACTTGAAAATATAACTTGAAATCTTTTAATAGATTTGCTCATCGCCAACATGAAAACCGTTTTTTTTACTGATTTTGATATCGATGATGTGTGTTTCCATGTGCAACGGAGGCTGTGACTGTAATGCTAATGTTGTTAAGTGTAATTCTGGTGAGCACTGTAGTCTAAAAGAAGTTTTTTTAGATCAATAAATAAGAATTATGTAGATGCCGCAAGTAAAGGACAAAAACACAAAAAGACAAAAACTAAAAAGCTGTGTTACCTAATGATTTTAAGTGACGCCTTCCTCATGCCAAAAAGAAAAGTAAAAATAAAACAACCCCGTAAAAACAAAGTTTTTGACTATAAATCCCTTATATATGAAACATAACTAAAGGTATTGATTATGTTCAAACGCGACAAACATTTACAGACTGACACCGAGTGATGGTCCCTGGCCTTAAAACCGGGGGAAGGGATGGCATGGGATGTGGACATCGACGGGTGGCGTCAACGCGTGAATTCAACTGGCACGTGAAAGAAAAACTGTAAGAAACCGTGAATTTAAATTACATATGTTATATACAGATGAACTAAAAATGCATTAATTTAATTACGGTACGTTCGATCGATCTGAAATTGTGATACACTGCATTATTAGGTGACACAAGTCTATGTGCAAAGTTGCAGCTCGATAGCATCACGAAAAGTGTGTCATTTTGTTTTTCCGCCCGCTCGCGACAGACAGAGAGAGAGATGACGATAAGATTTCGAAGTTAATATAAGGGATTTAAAAAGGACATATTAAGATAAGCAAAACCTTTAAAATACATAAGCTAAAATGTATTAGTTTGTTCTAACAAAAACTAGAATGACGTCCAATCTTAAAGTTCAAGAAATGATGCATATTGTTGGAAATGGTTAAATTATATTGCTCCATGCATTAGAAGTTTTTAGCTTTAATATACCCTTCCCTCCAGTCTCGTCTTAGGGCCTTTATAATATCTTCAGCCTTAGAGGTTTTACTAGAGTGAAGCTAACAATATATTTGAAGTCGACTAAGACCCAGGAAAATATGGAGACGCTGTGTCTTGTATCAAAGTGAGGAGCTAAATAAATTCTAACTACAGTGTTACTTCAGTATACGTCTTCTTTGGTATAAGTGAAAATTGGTATACGTCCTATTTGGACGCGAAACAGTATGCTTGGTATACCATTTCTATTTTGAATACGACCTGCGATCTAGAACTTGTATGATTCGTCAATAAATGACGTCACTTGATTTGAGACGATTCTCCCCTCATCCCAGGTCATTACAAAAAGCTAGACCCCACTAAATATGATATCTCAAGGTTTCGCGCCCACCCCCCAATTAATGTCGTGTTTCTTATCGGAAAATGAGCAAGTTTCAAATCACTTTATTGCTATATAAGTATGAATTTAGTAAAGTGTAAGTTTGCTCTCTAATATCGTAAAACGCGTGAAGCCATTTAAAACGTCATTAAATAATTTGTAAGCTACAAATATTTAAGTAGTAATTTTCTTTAAAGTTGCGCGAGTAATTTAATCGTTAAAATTGTTAACGATTCATCGAGAAATTAATCGTTAATTTCCGCAGTCCTAATATATATATATATATATATATATATATATATATATATATATATATATATATATATATATATAAAATAAATAGCGTGTGCGTACGGCAGTTGCTTACATTCAGTGAATGATTCACTCAGTAACTCTAAAGTGTCATGTGATTTTTTTCCCGCCCTTTTTTAAATTAGTAATTTCATTATCATTTATCACGAGTTCTGAGAAAGTTAATGAATTGAGCCAAGAAACGAAAAAAAAGGTTAGAGATGGCATGGAGATAAAAAAAAATGGTTGTTATACACGTTGAAATTGGCATGCTTGCCTTGGACTTACTTGAAACATGCAAATAATGACTAATTCTGTGATTGTGAAAAACAAAGAATCTATGAGGTTGGTCATTGGGGTGAAATCGATAACAAAACAAACAACATGGACATTAGAGCATGTTGAAAAATTGCTCTTGAAACAGGAAACTAATTTGTTTAAGTTCTTTTTATTAATGTCTTTCAGTATTAAACAGTGTTTAAATTATTTTATACATACGCATCAATAAATAAATCTATAAATATTTAAATATCAATATGATATTTTCTCATGGGAACGGATTAATCATTTCTCATCTGTTTCTTATAACAAAAATACTTTTGGTATTCGAACGTTTTGGTATACCTATGATGGTCTGGAACGGATTAAGGAAGTAAACCGAGATTCCATTGTATTTACAATTTCAAGTGCTTTAATGTAACCTAAATGACAAATGATAAGGATGAGAGAGTTTGCAAGGTTCTCAGGCAGCCATAAATATTTGGTTTAAATATTTGTGAAATTAGACAGCTTATTACAAAACTTAAGATTCATTGAGAGTCTAGCTGATTTAGTTCATGGTGAGAGTCTAACTGATTTAGTTCATGGTGAGAGTCTAACTGATTTAGTTCATGGTGAGAGTCTAACTGATTTAGTTCATGGTGAGAGTCTAGGTGATTTAGTTCATGGTGAGAGTCTAGCTGATTTAGTTCATGGTGAGAGTCTAGCTGATTTAGTTCATGGTGAGAGTCTAACTGATTTAGTTCATAGTGAAAGACTAGCTGATTTAGTTCATGGTGAGAGTCTAGCTGATTTAGTTCATGGTGAGAGTCTAACTGATTTAGTTCATAGTGAAAGACTAGCTGATTTAGTTCATGGTGAGAGTCTAGCTGATTTAGTCCATTGTGAGAGTCTAACAGATTTAGTTCATGGTGAGAGTCTAACTGATTTAGTTCATGGTGAGAGTCTAACTGATTTAGTTCATGGTGAGAGTCTAACTGATTTAGTTCATGGTGAGAGTCTAGGTGATTTAGTTCATGGTGAGAGTCTAGCTGATTTAGTTCATGGTGAGAGTCTAGCTGATTTAGTTCATGGTGAGAGTCTAACTGATTTAGTTCATAGTGAAAGACTAGCTGATTTAGTTCATGGTGAGAGTCTAGCTGATTTAGTCCATTGTGAGAGTCTAACAGATTTAGTTCATGGTGAGAGTCTAACTGATTTAGTTCATGGTGAGAGTCTAGCTGATTTAGTTGATGGTGAGAGTCTAGCTGATTTAGTTGATTTTGAGAGTCTAGCTGATTTAGTTGATGGTGAGAGTCTAGCTGATTTAGTTCATGGTGAGAGTCTAACTGATTTAGTTCGTAGTGACAGACTAGCTGATTTAGTTCATGGTGACAGTGTAGCTGATTTAGTTCATGGTGAGAGTCTCACTGATTTAGTTGATGGTGAGAGTCTAACTGATTTAGTTGATTGTGAGAGTCTAGCTGATTTAGTTCATGGTGAGAGTCTAACTGATTTAGTTGATTGTTAGAGTCTAGCTGATTTAGTTGATTGTTAGAGTCTAGCTGATTTAGTTCATGGTGAGAGTCTAACTGATTTAGTTCGTAGTGACAGACTAGCTGATTTAGTTCATGGTGAGAGTCTAGCTGATTTAGTTCATGGTGAGAGTCTCACTGATTTAGTTGATGGTGAGAGTCTAACTGATTTAGTTTATGGTGAGAGTCTAACTGATTTAGTTCATAGTGAGAGTCTAGCTGATTTAGTTCATGGTGAGAGTCTAACTGATTTATTTCATGGTGAGAGTCTAACTGATTTAGTTCATGGTGAGAGTCTAACTGATTTAGTTGATGGTGAGAGTCTAACTGATATAGTTGATGGTGAGAGTCTAGCTGATTTAGTTCATGGTGAGAGTCTAAGTGATTTAGTTCATAGTGAGAGACTAACTGATTTAGTTCATTGTGAGAGTCTAACTGATTTATTTCATGGTGAGAGTCTAACTGATTTAGTTCATGGTGAGAGTCTAGTTGATTTAGTTGATGGTGAGAGTCTAGCTGATTTAGTTCATGGTGAGAGTCTAAGTGATTTAGTTCATGGTGAGAGTCTAACTGATTTATTTCATGGTGAGAGTCTAACTGATTTAGTTCATGGTGAGAGTCTAGTTGATTTAGTTGATGGTGAGAGTCTAGCTGATTTAGTTCATGGTGAGAGTATAGCTGATTTAGTTCATGGTGAGACTTTAATGACTAGTCTTTATTGAGTGTTCGTTTTAAGAGTAATTTTCGTGTATTTAATTATGCAAAACGACAAAGAATATAAATTAAACGATTGTTTCTAAACTTTAGATACTTATATTCATAATGCCATGAATACAAAATGTTTATATTTCTTGATAATTTCTTCTTCCAGATTGCTCCACAGAAGGTCAGCCGTCATCTACTTGCTTGCACATTTGTTATCACTTTTTTACTAGGTGTTTGAAAGCTTGTAGCAGACAGTAAATAAATAAACTGGTTGTCTAGTTTTCATTGTATTTTCGAAAATATTCTACTGTCTTAATTAAAAACTAGATTTATTTTTTCGTTCTTTTTTAATATTATTTTTATCATCCACAATTATTTATAAACTAGTTTATCATCCGTCACAAATGGCGGAAGTTTTCAAAATAAATACACATAAGAGTAAAAAAAAATAAAAAAATATTTAATTCCAGTATATTCGATCGATCAGAAATTTTAAAACAAAAATAAATGAAAGTTCTATATTACATTTTATTTATTTTTATTTGATTCATTTAATATCATATTTAAAAATTTTATGCGGAACGTTCAAAAAGTGTTATTTTTGGTGCAGTCATTTGGTGCTTTCTAAAATAAACAAAATCGATCGCAGCGCCACCTAACAGCATTATAATTACATGTACATACATAATTATCTTTACAGATGCCCTAGGCCCCGGGAACAAATCCTTGCCGTCACCCGTGACCATCGGTACGCCAGTCGAGCGCGCTGCCAATAGACCACCGCGTCCCCATCGCACATTGATAAAGTGTGATTGTTTTTCGTTTAAATTAAGTTATTCTAACAATTTCTTTTGTTTAAATCATCAATTTAAAAATAAATAAATAAACAACAATAACAAAATATAAACGAGCGACACATTGATTTATTCTTGTGCTTCACAGAAACAGAATACGCTCTTGCTAAGGTCACAAAAAGTGTTCATATCTTGCCGGATGGCTGAATAAATAACGCGCTGGCAGGATTAACCATTCCAGCCGATAAAGCCATGTTCAAGCTCGGACTTCAGTATTAATTGTGGAGGAACTTAAGATTAGCTTTCAGGTCTTAACTGTGGGTTAGTAGAGGAGCTCAAGCTTAGCGTCTAGGTGTTAAATGTGGGTCAGTGGAGAGCAATAAAAATGACCAACATAATTATTTACTAAGATATGTCACAGAAAGTGAACTTGACAAAAAATATTTACGTCAGACATAATGTGCACTTATCCATTTTATCACAGATGATATAAATAGCTTTATCTTTGTATCTTCTTAGTGTGACTGATGAGACCACGAGCAGTGTTTCTTGGCTATCATCTTCGCTCCTTTTGAACCACGTTTTATTAACTCGCTTTCGTTCTTGTGACATTGTCTGTCCACAAGTTTTGAAATCTGCCAACGTAAATCTAAACCACTTCTGATGGTCCTAGAGAGCTCAAAATTTTACCACATATAGATCTTGGATGACAATGCATTGTATCAAAATATCAGATCGATCAAATGTACCGTTATTAAATTATTGAACTTTTTAGTTTATCTATATATAAGTCAATGTATTATCATTCTGCTTTTTTTTTCACGTGCCAACTCACTTAACCCCGTGACCTCATGTTGGGCGGCGCTTATGAGGTGTTTGTTAAAATAAATAGAGGTAAAAAAATATTTTTAAAAGGGGAGTTGAATCTTTGAAGAAAATTGAACAAGCAAGCAGTCTGAATATGAATTAGTATAGTGTTTCAAATGATAAGCTTTGGTGTTTGTCAATATGTTTGTGTTTGTTTGTGTTGGGTCTAAAATGCCTCAACTCCATGCGGTTAGACCTGACAATCCATAAAATATGGAAGCCATGTAGGCAATTTTGTATTTAATGAATTTTGTTATGTACAATAAAAGTAATATATACTTTATGATTTTACCCATAGACTAAAAAGAGTAAAATAAATAAATGCAAACATATGATTTTTAAAAACCACGTTTTTATAAGTGGACTAAAAAGAGGAAAATAATTTAAAACTTCTAAGTTCAAGTACTTTCATTTATATGAACAATTTTGCAGTTGTTTCATGTCCGTTTTTGTTATTCAAATGCAATCGTCAATGTATCTCCTGTAGTACTCTGGAGAGAAACTTTTGTCATTTTCACTCCAAAGGTTTTCTAAATGGCCCATAAATAAACATGCGTAATTTGGTCCCATCTTCTCTCCAATAGCAACTCCGCTAATTTCATTTAAAAAAACTGTCCATTGAACTCAAACGAGTTTAAATTTAGAACCAGCTCAGTCAATCGTAGTATGGCACTTGCGGGATCTTAGCATTAGCAGAAACGTCTATTGTCGTTTTAGTTTAAAATAAAGCTTAAATTTATTGTTTTCATTGCACAATTTGTTTGTGTATTTTGTATTTTATTTAAAAGCTGTATTGCAGTCCAATTCTGTATGATATATTTTTCTTCTGAAATACTTTGTTCAACATTGACTGACATCTCAGGTCCTATATCAGTTTAGTGGTCAGGGCTTGTGGTTTTTTTTAACTTTGTATTCTGAAATCGTAGCATTATAGCTGCATAAAAGCAGAGACACCAGAAAGTACTAAACACTGCAGCGGACATTTACTTGCTGATGAAAAAGTCAGACCACATCAAGCCAGCACTTGAAGATCTACATTGGCTTCCTGTGGTCGAGAATGTAAACACTAAGTATGTTCACCTTCTTATGGCTGTATGGATGGATAAACGCCGTAGTATTTAAAATATTTACATTGGAACGTGCTTCTCGTAAACGGCTGATTTCCTCTACATAATTCCTTCTGGAATTCCCTGCTGTGAATGGGCACCGAAGAAAGTCACTTGTTGAGTGCACCTCTGAATAGGTGGCATAAAAATTAACAAAAAGTGATCATAAATTGTAAGAGCTTAAAAACAAAGGAAAAGCCAAAGATTCACTTTCGTTACAATGTAGATTGTATTTATTATTTTGGAATCGATCTGAGAAAGAGTCTTTTACTTAGAAAATTGTACAATAACCAATTACTGATGTAATTTTAGGCAAAATAATTTTAACAAATTGAGAAAATAATGAAATTAATTTTCTATACAACTTTTAAAAAGTTTTTGTTCTCGTTGATTTTCTTAGAAATCAGTCTTCGCTTTTGAGCTACTTCCTTTTCTTTATCCAAAATAAAAACCGGCTTGGATTTGGGAAAACTAAATTAAGAAATACACATTCAGTGGGAAATAAATCTTAATATACATAGTGATTTGTGCTCAGCTGTCCTTACGTTTTTTACTTTAAACTCCACAGGTCAGTGTCTTCAGAGGAAAATTCCACTTTGTGGATATTTGTTAAAATGATTTGTTTTTGTTGGCAAAGAATTATTTTTAAAAAATGAAAACTTTGGAATCTTTTAATAGGTTTTCTCATCGCCAACATGAAAACCATTCTATTTACCTTTTCTGATGTTGACAATGTGTGTCTTCATGTGCAACGGAGAATGTGCCAAAGGTTGTAGAGATGCTGGTCAAGAGTGTTATTCTAGCAAGTGGCTTCGATCGTTAATTTCAATCAGTCTTTCTTAAGTCGGCCAATATGAGTATTGAATATGTGGCTATGATAAGGGGGGTTAGCATGTCGAGAAAGAATTGAATACCTCAGATGCCGTTATTGTTGAAGATAAAAGCTAACTAAGGGCATACACCGTGTTTGAACATTTTGTGTTTCGGCTCGGAATACTGCTACTGAAGATGGCGTAATATGTCCTTAGAGTTTGGTTGGTGCACGGGATAATATTTGGTAGAGGGCAAAGTTTGGTTGGAACACCTATCGAGAAATTTATGAATATGTTCCATAGGACACACGCACGCAGAGACCATAGGCCTAGCAAGGTTTTTATCCTTGCAGAATTTTGGGAGGAGATTCAAAGATGGTTTACTGAAAGTTCTATTAAAGATTAGTACAGTCGAGGTTGATTTAGGGAGTACGAACTCCATCTTTAATGCCATAAATGGTGTTCTTTACAACCGAATTATTTTTGATGATAGGAATTAAATTATCAAAAAAATGATGTATGAAGTAAAATACAAAATACACAAACAAATTGTGAAATGAAAACAATAAATTTGAGCTTTATTTTTAGACTGATACGACAGTAAACGTTTCGGCTAATGCCTTCATCAGTACAACATAAAATACATTCTTACAATACTTACATAAGTAATAATAACATTCTTAAAACATATTGTATTTTAAAATATTTATGTTAAATAAAAAGAAAGGAAAAACAAAAACAAACATGGACACAGGATATAGGAAAAAGGGGGAAGTATCCAAAGTTACAGAAAAAACCACAACGGGAACATGATTCTGCAGTTAAGTAAAATTATGAATTTGGTTAATTCCAAATGGAGCCAACGTACCGAATCTTTTTATGAGTCTATTTCCCATGTGGATTCTATCATGGGTATTGCTTGCATATAAAATACCAGTTACTGCAATATCTGATATGCCGTTATGGTCAACACTGTTAAAAATGTTTAAGACACAGGACATTGAGCCTGTTTATTTATATCATACAGGTGTTCTCTAAACCGATCTCCAAGACGACGACCAGTCTCACCCACGTAAATTTTATTACACCTCTTGCAAAGTATTGCGTAAATCACGTTGCGACTTGTGCAAGTGAATCCATCTTTTATTAAGAATTTTTCAAGAGGGAAAGAAATGTTGTTAATTTCCATCACATATGGACAAGTATTGCAACGGTTACGGTTGCAACCTTTTGTTCCAATATGTGCTTTCATTGTGGGAAGGTGACTTCTTACAAGAATATCTCTGAGGCTTCTATCTCTCCGGAAAGTAAAAAGAGGAGATTTTTTGAAGACCTGCTGAGTTAGAGGGTCATCCATAACGACTGATCGGTTTTTGAGAATCACCTGGCGGGCTTTAAAATTATGAGGATGAAAATTTAAAATAAATTTGGATCGATCACATTGATCAGAAACATATGATTTAAATGTGTCCTGTCTGGTCATGCCTTTCATTCGATTGACAGCGGTTATTAAAACTGTTTCCGGGTATGACCTTCTTCGAAAAAAGTCCAGCATTTCATTACTTTTCTCCAAAAAGTCTGCCTCATCACTGCAGAGTCTTTTAAGTCTCAATAGTTGCGAAAATGGGATAGAGCTCTTACAAGATTCAGGATGGGACGATGTATACATACGGAAACTATGGCTGTCTGTAGACTTGTAAAAAATTGATGTGGATATTATTATTAAGGCATACTGAGCGTTAAATTGCTAGTCTTTAGTGAGTGTTTGTTTAAAGTGCTATGTGGGTGAATTAATTAATCGTAGGAGACAAAGAATATTTATATAAAAATTTCTTCCTAAGGTTAATGACATGATGTGTTTATATTTCTTTCATATTCTTTTTTTCTAGAAGGCTACACAAATAAATCTCCGAGTAATCTTTGCGAAGAAGTGTGTACTAGCTTATCTGTTGAGATTTCGAGTAACTGTAAAAAAAAAGTAAATAAATAAACTGGTTTTCTAGTTTTGATTTTGTTATAAAAAAGTTCTACTGTATTAATTGACCACTAGATACATTATTTCGTTCTGTTTTATTTTATTTGTTTTTCTTTCCATCGACACTTATTTATAAATAAAGTAGTATTGTTTATTTTGAAGTTTCTTTATTTAATGAAAATATTTTTAAATTTTTCAACTGAAAGATCAATAAATAAACATCAATACGGGAAAAAAACGACCGACAACATTGTATCAAAAGGGACAAGTATAACTCTTTTCCTGAGATCATCACACGTTTTCACGTCTTGTCTGGGGGTTGACCAAATGACGCGCTTTGGCAGTATAACAATTCCAGACGGAAAACATAGATTAAGCATATTATTCGGTGTTAATTGTGTGTCAGTAGAGGAGTTTAAGCATAGACTTCAGTTTTAATTGTGTGTCAGTAGAGGAGTCTTAGCATAGAATTCAGTGTTAATTGTGTGTCATTAGAGGAGTCTAAGCATAGACTTCAGTGTAAATTGTGTATCACTAGAGGGAACTACGATTATATACATGATATTTTCTTTTTGGGGGCGAGCTCTACCCTCTTAGGCATCCGGTTAAATTTATCACTGGCAGACATCATCAAATGGCATCGCCAGAAAGATTCTTTTCTAACGGTCTTGAAATTTCTCCAGCCAAATCCCCGTTAAGCGCGTGGCATTCTGTCAGCTGGTGCTCGACCATCTCCTCAGAACTGCCACATAATCGACAGCCATTATCCCTTCTCGTGTCAAAACTATTCAGGTAGCTCCATGTTGGACAGTGTTGAGTCCCCATCTGTATGATGAGTTTTTCCATCACTATGCTTAAGTTGCAATCAGGGGTCGTTCTTACTTGATGGCTGCATAACCTGATAAAATGTATGGCCGTTTATCCAGAAGTCCAGCCCTTAACGCCACTTGGTCCTGAAAGTGTGAATGAACCACGAACCCAGCTGGGTCATTTGGTAGTTGGGTTGGGGCCGATCAGAACCTTATCTCGCTAATATATTGGCTCTGTCCAACTGTGGCACAATGGTGTGCCAAATGAAGAACTGTATAATAGGATTACTTTTCCGCCCCGTGCGAGGATATTTCCTAAATGACCCACGGCGACAAGTGAAAGCCGTAAGTCGGTGAAGACACCTACGATAAGAAAGACTCTTCTCTTGGCTAGGCGTTGGCGAACCTCCTTCCGACCCGTGCGGATTGCCTCTAGCTACACATTGTGACTGTCGACACGGTCCTGATAGTACAACACTGTTTGGCCCAGACTTGGGGTATTGAATGAGCACTCCAAACCTACTTCGTCCGTCCTTGAAAAATAAATAGAGGTAAAAACGAAGTTTTTGACCATAAATCCCTTATATATGCGACATAACTAAAATTAGTGATTATGTTTAAACGCGACATTTACAGACTGAAACATAATTATTTCCCCTGGTTTTAAAATAGGGCGCAGGGACGGCAGGGGATGTGAACATCGACGGTCAGCGTCAACGCGTGAACTGAACTGGCTCGTGAAAGAATTATAAACAAATATTCTGCTCGGATGTCCATTAAAACAAATGACCAACGTCTTTATTGGCACAAAATAGCAAAGATATTTAACTTGACGTAAAAGATATTTACTTTAGACCTAGTGTGCGCATATCCGAACCTCAAAACTTAAATAGATAGATATATATTTTTTGACTATAAATCTTAGTGTGGCTGATGAGGGCAATCTTCGAGAAGCAGTCTTTTACTTCCTTTATTTTAGCTCGAAGCGTCTGCTTGCATGTCTGTCACAAAAAACTTTGGATCGATTTAAACCCCTTTTCCGTGAGCAAATCGGGCTGAAATTTTGCAGGAAGGTTTGAGGCGATAAAAATTATCTATCAAATTTTCGTTTAAAAAAAAGTAATTTTTGTATTATTTGTGGGTTTTTCAAAATTTTAACATTTTAAAAAATTTACTCTTTGCGAACTTATTAAGTGGTCAAAGGGACAGAATCGTAAGAAAACAAACAACTATGAAGAGTTTCAAACTGTGGTTTAACTGTTGGATTTCAACATATTTTACGAAATGTCAACATTTTTTTAATGGATTCGTGGCAAAATTTAATTTACAAAGAAAGGGAAAATAATAAAAAAAATAGGTTTTGTGGATACATTTTTTTGCATGTTAGAAACACATACTTGGTGGAGCAGTAATTTCTGGCTTACTCTTTTCTCCTTTTCAGTTGTTGGCGCACGTTCATGATATCCGGCCTTGTGGATCGATCCTCTTCCAGGTCCTCCCAGTTTGGGATGTCAATGATGGCCGCCCTCGTTTAAATGGATAAATCCACAATAGACGTGAAGAGAATAAAACATTACTATAAACAAAGCAAAAATAGATATTAAAATAAATGAACATAGAAAATGTTACCCAGAAAGTTATCATTATTTATCAGAAAAGTATTGATTTGCTAGTTTTTTTCTTAATTTAATATTACTTTTCAATCTAAACGCGTGCCTCGGGTGTCATGTTATATAAAGTATAATCATTACTGAAGTACCGTTGGTGGGCTGTATGAAATATACATTGTGTCTACTTCAATTACAATTTACAACGTATAAAATTATAAATAATTAATTATAAACATGTACTTGCATTTTATTTCATACTAGCAGCAAAGCACGTCCAAGGACGGGAAGAAGTGTAGGGGGAACTGTAAAGTTCATGGTAGGACAGCACAACATACACATCAACTGACTCAAAAATGATTAAATGTATAAACAGGGTATTCGCTAGCCTGACAGGACGTAACACAACAGCGAACGTTTCGGCAAAGAGCCTTCCTCAACGGACAAATAGTACACAAATAAAACGAATATAACGAAAGAATAAAAACACTTAGCTGCGGTGAAATCCAAGTAGTCCAGTAGAGATAAAGTAAGGAGAGAAAAGTAAGAACTTATCTAGGAAAGGAGAGGGTGGGTGTGGCCAATCAATCAGGTTGTCAGTGCAAACGCAACATTAATCCCATGTTGTGTAAGAGTCCCATACTCTTGGATTAGTCTATTCTCCAGACTGACCCTGCCGGTTGTGTTTGTAACAAGAAACCAAAGCGGTGATAGACACGTCATCAACGCCCATGTGGTCACGTCCATTGAAGTGTCGGGAGACAGGACACTGTTTGGCTTGTTTAATGGCACGTACATGCTCAGCGATACGGCAGGAGAGTAACCTCCCCGTCTCACCTAAGTACTTCGAAGGACAGTGCCTACACACAATGTTGTAGACCACATTGCGGCTGGTACAAAGATAGCCATTCCTAATCTTGAATAGCCCCTTAGGGAAGACAATCTAGTCCGTCTGGGTAACAAAGGGACATGTCTTGCGGCGATTACGGCCAAATGGATTGGTGCCCAGATGGGAGGACGGAATAAGCAGATGGCTACGAACCAATAGTTCTCGCAGATGTTTGTCCCTCCTGAATACAATGAGGGGTGGGGTGGCAAATGTGTTGTTTGTCTCAGGTTTTGCGAGGAGGATGGTGCGGTTTTTCAAAAAGATTTCCTTGGCTCTGATGTTGTGGGGATGGTATGTGAGAATCAATTTGCTCCTTTCATTACTATCACTGGAACGTGAAACAAAGGCGTCGGTACGAGTGAAGGTTTTAACTCACTGAAGTGCAGATTGAAGTATAGTTTTAGGGTAAGACCTTTGTCTAAAAAACTCCACCGTTTCCAACTCCTTTTCCAAAAATTCCTAATTTGATTGACACAGCCTACGGAGGCGAAGAAGTTGTGAAAAGGGAATAGAATCCTTACAGGATTTGGGATGAGACGAGGGATAGAGTAGGTAAGAGTTGCTGTCGGTAGGTTTGAAGTAGGCCGAAGTGAGGAGGCAGTTTTTCTGGAGAGTTACAGTAATGTCCAGGAAATTTACCGATAGTTCGGAAATAGGGTGAGTGAACTTAATGGAATCTACAAAGTTGATGAACGTGTCAAGTTCACTCCTATCCATATGAGTAACCCCAATGCCGTCATCAATGTATCTCTTATAAAATACGAGGAGGCGACCAGTGTATTATTGTTGCAATCTGTGCTGGAAATGGCCCATGAACAAGCAAGCATAGCTTGGTCCCATTTTAGTCTCCATGGCAACCCCACTGATTTGGTCAACGAACTGGCCATTGAACTCAAACAAGATGAGGGTTAGGACCGATTCCACCAAACGTAATAAGGCGTGTGTAGGTATATTGGGGTGAGGTTGTCTGTCCAAAAAGTATTGCACATACAGAAGGCCATCGTTGTGGGGAATGGATGTATAGAGGGCACATACATCAAGGACGAACAGATAGTGCTTTTCGTTTGGATTGATGCTCAGGGAGTTGAATGTCCGTAAGGCATGGTTGGTGTCCTTAATGTACGTAGAAAGGGATGTCACTAAAGGTTGGAAGACACCATCCAAGAATTCAGAAATGTGTTCTGTTGGACAAGAACATGCAGAGACAATAGATCTACAAGGGCTATTATCCTTGTGAATTTTAGGAAGGAGATAAAAAGATGGCTTACCCAGGTCACTGTCAAAAATGTGCATCCTAGACGCTGATTGAGGTAGAACCTAGTTCTACCAACAGAGAACCACGGATCCCATTATAAAAAACAACACGACGGTTAAAAAGACCATCGATGAGTTGATTACCGAATGCGCTATAAATTTACTAATTTAAAAGCCTGATTGCAGTCTCACCCCTATTACTTTATTGACTCCAAAATGACAATGAAACTTCACCAGTCGTCATTTTAGCCAGAGGCTTTGTCCAGAGACCATACCTCCTCCCTTCACACCGCCATCAGTCCAGATACCCTACCCCCACACCGCAGTCTGTCCAGAGACCCTACCTCCCCCCACACCACTTTCTGTCCAGAGACCCTACCTCCCTCCACACCACGGTTTGTCCAGAGACCCTACCTCCCCCCCACACCGCGGTCTATCCCGAGACCCTACCTCCCCCCAACACCGCGGTCTATCCCGAGACCCTACCTCCTCCCCCCTCACTGAGGTTTGTCGAGAGACCCTACCTTCACTACACCACGATTAGTCGAGAGACCCGTCGTCTCGACCGGCAATACATGTGTGTCATGTCAAAAATACTACACATTATAGTTATAATAAATAACCCGTAAAAACAAAGTTTTTGACTACAAATCCAAACGCACATCACTCAAAATAAACTCTTGGAAAAAATTGCACCAAAAATAACGTGTTTTGAACGTCCTTTAATATGTAAATGAGATGTAAATTTTAATTTTTCTCAGCTAGTGATTGGCTGTACGAGTCTGTAGGAGTTTGAGTGACTAATTGCTATCGATGACCGCACAAAAAATTGCCTTTTATTATATAGGATTCACACTCTATTACACATTTATACTTCATTTTAAAATACGAACTAAACAGTTTCTAATTTGATAAAATGATTTTACTATTCATAATTATTTCAAAAAAAGTTTATTATTACCGTTTATAATAACTATGAAGAAGTAGGAACATAATTTACATATAAGCTGACCATATAGTACAATTATAATAAATGAGAAGTGTGTAACAGTTCACAACTTTGTATGATGTTCTTGATCTGTGGAACCAGTTTACTAGTTGTGGTGCGCATGACTGCATTCAAATTGCAGTCAGTCAACATCGAACTGTGCTTAGACTTGTTTATTTTCATACAAGAAAAAGCTTGCTCACAGAACTATGTGGACCAAAATAGTGAAAAGATTTGGGTAGCAAAGTTTGGAAAGGCTGCTGCTGGCAAACATCCATAAAACTCTAGCAGAAGAACGGATTTGAACTTCTCCAACTTCTTCAGCTCATAATAGGTCAAGCAACTCTAACAGTATATCCTCTGTGGCTGAATCAGCTTCTGTTTTAAATGGCGAACTGAGGAAGAGTGCTTCCATGTTCTTGAAGTCCTGAAACCTTTTAAATTCCACAGCCAATGCATCCAAATGAGACTTGAACTTAGCCATGTCACCAGAAATGGTTTTTTGTTTCAGCAAAGGGAAATGGCAAAACCTGTTTTCACCTGCTTGCCTGAAGAATAATGAGAGCTTTGCCTGAAATGATTTAAGATCACATATATTTAATGTGCAACGTGAAGTATTACTTACACTCTTCACTAACAATGGTAGTAACAAAGTCAAACAAAACCCTTCATTTCCAGGAACATAACTATTTATTTTTTGAGATCCCATACTCGCCTCAAGGGGCGCGGTAGTCTAGTGGTAGCACGCTGGACTGTTCGAGTCTTGGAGCTGGCAAGGTCCCCGGGGCATTGTGCTAGCCACGCAATCCCTTGCTCGTTAGTGTTGGCACAATGAAACTTGTGAACGCTACTTCACTTACCCCATAGGCCATCATTGTCTGAAAAGGGGTTATTATTATTATTTTACACTCGCCTCAATATATTTCCCAGGCTCCGCCAACGGACACTGCGGTGGTAGATAATATCATAATATTTAGTTTCTACATGTTCAATCAGTGCCTTGAACTGCCTTTGTTTAAGTGCCCTGGCACTGATGAGGTTTATCACATTGACAACTGGGTCAATAGCATGCTTGGTATTTAACGCAGCTTTACACAGACTTTCCTGATGGATGACACAGTGAAGAGGAATTAATTTAATTTCAGGAAGAACTTCTTTAATTTTATTTTTCATCAACTTCACCAGACATACGCTTTTTCCAGTCAAAGCACGCGCTCCATCAGTTGTTGCACTTGCTACCTTTTTCACCACCACCCATTTAACACATTTCTCAACAGCATTGAATAAATCCTGGCCTGTAGTTGAGAGTATCACAAAATGTCATTGATTGCACCTCGAAGTTGGTGCAGCCAATTGTCACTAATTTTTTCAACACGCCATACTACATTTTTCCTTGATAAAGAAATGCTATATCAAATTATGTTTTCTGTTATGGACACGTAATTCTTGCGGCATCTGACAAGCATTCCTTGTTGAACTCGCTGTCAGAAACAGACTCGTTCCGTTTTACAATCTTATGTGACAGCACCATACTGGTTTTGATTGCAGCATCTTGTATTGAAGACTGTTTTGTGAAAACAATCTCCTGTTTCTTTAAATTATTAACCGACTCCTGGCAATTCCTTTTTCTCCCTTCGTTGGTAAAATTTTGCGCCCTAAATAAAATTGCTTTGTTTTATGGTTTCTTTTTAAGTTGCACTCCTTAAAGACGCGCGTGCACTCACGGCACAGCAAGCAGACCCCTTTGCTGCCAATGCTCGTGAAGCAATATTTAGCGGTTCTTTTGTCATTAAAAACACGACATTAGTCCGCAATCTTTCTTACAAAACCACTAATACGTAAATCGTAAACAAAAGCCACTTCTGTTGAGCTGAAATGCAGTTTCGAATAGGGTTGTTAACTATTAATGACTAATGATCACTAATCAATTCTGGAGCCATAAAACTAATTTAATATACTTTTTAAAAAAATCACACTTGGAATAAAATTTAAAAAGATTTTGTGAAAATTCTAAACAAAGAAAATTAAAATCAAGATAAGATCGGGCCGCACAATACAATCTGGCGGGCCGCATGTGGCCGGCGGGCCGTAGTTTGTCCACCCCTGATTTAAATAGTTATCTCTTGTAGACGTGCCCGGAAATAGATCCCCAGCGAGATTACCTGAAAGTTTATATAAAATATAATTATTGTTTATGTAAAAAAAGTACACATTTAAATTGAATTTCTGCAGATTACCTTAAAATTAACAAGTGTGTTTGATTTTTAAAAAGACAATCAAATAACGTCAAGGTCGGTCCGTGAAAAAGAAAATGTTTCTCATTGATTACCGCGATAATCGGTCATACTGAGGACACAGACTAGACGAGTATTTATCTATCATGTTCGTGTCTGGTGATAAAAGTTGTTACCTCAGGGAAGAGGTTCCCAACCCCGTGCCCGCGGGGGCCATGGCGCCCGCGGAACGATTCGTATGTGCCCGCCACAGAGACATAATTATTTCATAAACATTAATTAAAAATGTAAATTATATTTATTTATTTATTCGAATTTTAATTTTTTTTGAGAGCCTAGGTTTATAAAATACGTTCGTATGCGATATTGTATGTATGAATGGTTCCTTTGATGACAGTACTTGTCACAACTTGTCTAGCGGCGAGCCAGATTGCATTCTTCACAATAACCTGGTACACTCCTGGAACAAGGAGTGATGTGCATATAGCATTCCCTGCATGGAACCGTGTTGTTGTCATTGTGATTGCGATTGCTGCCCCATTCGAGTCGTGACAGTTAGCTAAGAGACATTTACGTCTGACGAAACACAAAATAGGAGTTTTGATATTCCTTCTGTAAATTTAAAACGGGGTAAAAGCAAGGTGCGTAATCTATTATATTAATAAGCGATAATATATTATGATTGTGGGGATAGTTATAGCCCTTGTTATATACATTTATGCATATAATGTAAAACAGACTTGCGCTATAACATTGATATTATATTGTAGTTCAATTACTATTTATTTTATTTTTTTAGCCCTAAAATGAGTGGACCGAGTAAAAGACAACAAACCTACAATTTTAACACTGACTGGGAGGAATCATATTGTTTTTTTAATTTGAAAAAGACATACCTTTATTGTTTGTGTGGTAGTAGCATTGCAGTGCCGAAAAAACATAATGTTGAACGACACTTTCAGACAATTGATTGCAACTTTTGATGTAAATTATCCACTTAAATCTGAAGTAAGAAAGAACAAAAAATATTTCAACTAAAAGCAAGTGTAACTGCACAACAGTGTGTTTTCACTAGACATGTGGAAAATTCTAAAAAGGCCACCATTGCTTCTTTCAAAGTTTCTCACATGCTCGCACAAAAGAAGAAACTTTTCACTGACGGTGAGTTGTTTCAGGAACTATTTTTGACTGGTGCCGATTGTTTGTTTGATGGATTTTCTAAGAAACGTGAGATTGTCTCAGCAATACAAGACTTACAGTTGTTAAATAACACCGTCACAAGAAGAATACATGCAATTTCAACAGACATACAAACTCAGTTATAGACTGAGTTGGAAATATATGACTGGTTCTCGCTACAATTTCAACAGATATATCAGACACTCCACAGTAAGCAGTTATGGTGAGCATGGAATTTAGTAACTTCACAGTAAAAGAGGATATGTTACAAATATTACCTATGAAAGGACAGACAAGAGATGATGATATTGATATTTGTTAGGTACTACCCCCACCCCCTCTCCTCTCTCCCCACTTGCCATGAATGCGTAGGGATGTCACGGGTCCATGTAATTTATCACCGTGCCCCACCTCTCTATTCAACTCTTGACAGGTCAAGGGTACATAGCTGACCTCAGCGCGTTTGGCTCCACCCATCTGACCCTTCGGTTGTTTACACCGATTTACCTGGAACTTTCTCGATCAGCTTAATTGCGAGAAACATTACGTTCTAGAACGAGACAGTTCGATTGGTTTTTATATATATAGGGGCATGGAGAGGAAAGTAGAAGAAGGAACTAGAGAGAGAGCAATTGCCTTCACCGCCCGAGCAGAGTACTGGCCACTGTTGTTACCTGTTAACATTCTATTGTAAACGCTATCGGCTATTGTTGTGAGTTTTTATCCTTTTACATTATTAGCTTATGTTATTATTGGACATTGTTATATTAGGTTTAGAGTTAAACTAATTATACTATTCATTCCTAGCCACAGGGTATCGTGTGTTTAATTGTCATTTACTTGTTATTGTTATTGTATTAAAATTAAGAAGTGTAAAGTCAGTTACTGTGTTAAATCTTTCTTTTTGTATTACGTGCCGTGTGAAACGAGCCATTTAATCATTTCTCTCAACTTTATTGTAAGTGAGAGAGTCAATAACACTTGCGGACGTAACATAATTGGTGGCGTCGTCCGTGATTAGGATTTTTTCCTATTTGAACCATATTTGTAAACTATTAGTTTGTTTACTTTGTATTACCGTTTACACGTAACTGACTTAGTACTTCATTGAAACACGATACCTATTTATTGATACATTTAGTTATAAGTGCTTTTGTAATCACTTTTTTTTGTATTAGTATTAGCTTATTAATTTATTATCATAATGGAATTCAATTTGAATGACCCTTATGTAGAGGCATTGGACAAATGTATGAGAAAAGAACTGTTTTCCATTGCTAAAAAGTTAGAAATAGAAATTTCTAATTCCGCCGTGAAGAAAACAATAAGAGATCTTATTGTGATACATTTAGTGAACGAAGATATTTTATCAGATGAATATTTTGAATCAGTTGAATCACATAATGACTCTAATACTGAGCTTCAAATAAAGTTAAAACAATTAGAGTTGGAAGCTCAAAAAGAAAAAGAAAAAGAACTGAAACTGTTAGTATAAGAAAAAGAAAAGGAGCTTAAATTAAGGGAAATGGAAAAAGAAAAGGAGCTTAAATTAAGGGAAATGGAAAAAGAAAAAGAGCTAAGGCTGTTAGAGTTAGAAAAAGCGGAAGCACAAAGGGAAAGAGAATATTAGCTAAAGTTTAAAGAATTTGAGGCCAATAAAGAATTGCAAATAAGACTAAAAGAAATGGAAATTTCAAGTAATAAAATGGCAATGGAAAATAGATCTTCAGCTACTACATGTCAGGACTATGATGCACTAAAATATGCACATATAATCCCACTGTTTAATGAAAAAGAAGTTGACCAATATTTTGTGCAGTTTGAAATAACTGCGACTAATTTTAAAATTCCTGAAAATCTGTGGTCGACACTGTTGCAGCGAGTCCTGACTGGTCGGGCAGCTGAGGTTTTCTCTTCATTGACGGCTGAGCAGCGTAATGATTTTAATTTGATAAAGAATATCATTTTAAAAGCATACGAATGTGTCCCCGAGGCATATAGAAAAAAGTTTAGGGAGCTCTCGAAACGCAATGGCCAAACCCACGTAGAGATCCTCCACCAAAAGGAAAGACTTCTAGACAAATGGTTGCACTCGAATGACATCAACGCTGACTTCGGCAAGCTGAAGAATCTAATCCTCATGGAAGAGTTCAAGAACTGTGTTCCTGTAGACATCCAGACACATCTTGCTGACCATGGCGAAGATAACGTGCATAAGGCAGCAGTGTTAGCCGATGAATACATCATCTCTCACGAATTAGCGAAAGGTCCATATGACACGAAATCTGACAAACAGTATAGAACATCATTTACTACTGGAGGCCAACATCAAACAAAGTCAAACATGTTTAGCGCCAAGTCACAGATTACATCAAAAGTAGTTTGCTCTTATTGTAAGAAGGATGGACACTCCAGGGATGATTGCTGGAAACTGAAGAAGAAAACTGACAAGCCCACTCATCCAAATACCTCACACAAGATAGCGGCATGTACAAGTACCTACAGTTCTGGTAACAAGTCTCTAAAGGCCAAGAAAGTCTACTCTTCCCCAGCTGTTAATACAAACTTATCAAAAGTTTGTTCTGACTCAGCAATGAGTTTAAGAAGGAACAGTAAGGCTAGTTCAACCGACTCCAGCCAAGTTTCCACTTCGACTGGCAGTTTTATGAACTATTCACAGAGATCCTTGTGCTCCGAGAAGAGGTCTACCTCCAGAGAGTGTCTAACTGAGGACTTAAGTGAAAGTTTTTATGACTCTACCAAGAGTTTTTACCCTTCTACCCTAGCCAAATGTTCTCAAGACTCAAGCAAGAGTTCATCTACTAAGGTCCTAACTTCTACATCAGACAAAACTGATGTCAATCAAGATTTCAAGCCTTTCATATCGGAAGGATTCGTGTCACTACCAGGTGATACTTCAAGTCTACGGCCTATCAAGATCTTACGAGATACAGGAGCTTCACAGTCTTTACTACTTGAGGGTGTACTTCCCTTGTCCGAAACTTCTTCTACTGGAAGCAGCATCCTGTTGAGGGGCGTAGAATTAGGATTTATTGATGTTCCACTGCATCAGATAAATCTCAAGTCAGACTTAGTCTCCGGACCTGTGGTTGTGGGTGTCCGACCGACATTACCGTTAGACGGCATCCATTTGTTGCTAGGCAACGACTTAGCTGGTGGGAAGGTAATCGCCGAACCCATCGTCACTCCTGAGCCTCCTCTGATTGAAATTCAAGATGAGGATCCAGACATATATCCAGCATGTGCTGTCACCCGTGCCATGAGTTCAAAGATATCTCTACGAGAGATTGCAAGGCCAAAGAAAGTCAAGGAAGTCAACCCAGAAGTTGATTTGGGAATGACATTCTTCAAAATCCTGAACGAAGAGGCAGATGAACACAAGACACCAACCCGGCTACAAATTATGGAGCGACAGAAAGTCAATCCTGAAATCACAAAAATTAAAGAGGTTGCAAAGACTGAGGAAGAAGAGAAAAAGTTACCCACATGCGACTATCTGCACAGCGATATGCTGATGAACAACCAAGTAGTGAAAGTAAAAAATAGACAGACCTCATCAGCACCTCTTAAACCCATTCAAGCACGTCAAAAGCCGTTTAGCCGTGTCATCAAAGAGTACATTGGACCACTGCCTTCAAAGAAAATAGGTCAACATTATTTGCTGACCCGTTTGTATTCCTCAACTCGTTTTCCTGGAGCTATAACTCTCCGGAACATTAAGGTTTCAAATGTTATGAAGACATCGACGAAGTTCTTTACTTTGTTTGAGATACCCAAAATATTTCAGTCCTACCAGGGAACCAGCTTCAAGACAAGACTTTATAAACAAGTCATGGACCAACTGGGCATTGAACACTGCCTGTCAAGTGCATGTCATTCCGAGTCACTAGGACAGCTTGAACGAATTCTTCAAACGCTGAAGAATATGCTGGGAACCCATTGCCAAGAGCAAGTAAGGAATTGGGACAAAGGAATGAATGTGCCACTGGTTGAATCCAAGAATACAGCCCAAGACGTAGTTGGATCATGCATCAATCAACTGATGTTTGGCTATGCGTTATCTGGACCCCTAAAACTTAGTAAAATAATTTTATTATCCTCAATGTCAATTAGAAAAATCTTAAATTATATGTATCAAAAATATTGGCCTAGCTAAACAAGACATAATTTGTTAATTTCATCAGTGATAATGACATTGTTATTCTACTGCTATATATTTTGTTTTCTCAATGATGAGCATTTACGAAAAGATAGAGTTGTGACATTTTTCACATGTATTTTCCAGATATTAAATTCAAAAATATTAAAAATCAAATGACTTTAATTGTATGACAATTACTATATGATTGTTTATTAACGAAAATTTTTGTATAAGATTGTTGTATTTACATTGAAAAGGATATGTTTATAATTTGTGTACATTTAAAACTGAGGTTTTATATTAGATCTCTGTAACTATTTGTAAGGACCCGAATTGGAAAAGAATTCAATTTTAAGAAATGTAAATTCTTTTTTTTTAAGAGGGGAAGTGTTAGGTACTACCCCCACCCCCTCTCCTCTCTCCCCACTTGCCATGAATGCGTAGGGATGCCACGGGTCCATGTAATTTATCACTGTGCCCCACCTCTCTATTCAACTCTTGACAGGTCAAGGGTACATAGCTGACCTCAGCGCGTTTGGCTCCACCCATCTGACCCTTCGGTTGTTTACACCGATTTACCTGGAACTTTCTCGATCAGCTTAATTGCGAGAAACATTACGTTCTATAACGAGAAAGTTCTATTGGTTTTTATATATATAGGGGCATGGAGAGGAAAGTAGAAGAAGGAACTAGAGAGAGAGAGAGCAATTGCCTTCACCGCCCGAGCAGAGTACTGGCCACTGTTGTTACCTGTTAACATTCTATTGTAAACGCTATCGGCTATTGTTGTGAGTTTTTATCCTTTTACATTATTAGCTTATGTTATTATTGGACATTGTTATATTAGGTTTAGAGTTAAACTAATTATACTATTTATTCCTAACCACAAGGTATCGTGTGTTTAATTGTCATTTACTTGTTATTATTTCATTGTATTAAATTAAGTATTGTAAAGTCAGTTACTGTGTTAAATCTTTCTTTTTGTATTACGTGCCGTGTGAAACGAGCCATTTAATCATTTATCTCAACTTTATTGTAATAGAGAGAGTCAATAACACTTGCGGACGTAACAATATTACATTCAGAGCATACGCCAAGTCAATAAATATGCTTTCGCACAAGCTGTCTGTCATAACCACCGATGGGGCACCAGCAATGGTAGGTATAAACAAAGGATTTATTGCCCTCTGCAAGAAGGATGAATCAATTTGAAACTGTATGTCCTACCACTGTATTATCCACTAGGAAGCTCTGTGTTTTAAAATATTTCCATTTGAACACGTTATGAAAATAGTTACAAAAATAATCCATTTTATTCGAGCAGCTCCTTTGCAACATCCACTTTTCAAGGCCCTGTTAGAAGATATTGCAGTTAAAGAACATGATCATATTCTGCATACTGAAGTACGTTGGCTCAGTAAAGGAAAAGTTCTTACAAGATTTTTGAGTTTAATTGAAGAAATAAAATTATTTATAAACGATAAAAAGGAAAATTATGATTAAGTAGCTGACTCTCGCTGGCTGATTGATTTTGGATTTTTCACAGACATCATGGAAAAATTGAATTCTTTAAATTTGGAGTTGCAGGGGAAAGACAAAAACATAGCCGAAATGATAAGCTCTGTAAAGTCAGTTAAAGCTAAATTGGATTGTTGATATCACATCTGCAGATCGATTCGCTCGTGCATTTCCCACATATGAAGAAAATGCTATAAGGTAACAATGAACTCAACAGGTAATTATTTATTAAGCATCTTCAAGTTTTAGAAAAACAATTTGTAGAGAGATTTTTGCAATTTACACAAATCGAGCCAATTGTTTCCTTCTGTATCAATCCTTTTACTTTACAAATAAATGTAATGGAAATGGCCGCATGTATTGTAGATTTTGTTCAAGGTAAGTCAGAAGAACTAGAGTTAGAAACGTTGGACCTTAAGAATGATATTTTGCTAAAATCCTTAATATCAGTTGAATTTTGGAATACAGTGGACAGAGAAAAGTTCCCATTTTTTTTAAAATGGAATATAAAATTGAACCATTTTTCGGTTCGACATATTTATGCGAATCATTGTTTTCAAATATGAACTTAATAATATCAAGATATAGATCACGCCTCACCGATGAGCATCTTTATGAATGTTTGCTAACAGGATTATTGCCATACTCTCCTAATTATGAGGCACTGGCCAATGATATGCAATGCCAAAGATTACATTGACATATTGATATAATATATTTTTATTAATGCTTTCTTAGTATTTGCTTTTTTTTTGTTTACTTTGTTTACGTTTTGTTAATATATTTATCTCTGTATATGCAATTTAAATAATAATTTAATAATTTTGAAACATGTTTGTTTATTATTTAATTTATTAATAAATTATGATTATATGAAAATAAATTATGGGAATATGAGAAGTTATGGAAGGAGTTTGTCGATTAAAAATAGGTGGTGCCCGCCACCCAACCGATATTTTAGAATTTGCAAAAAGGTTGGGAACCCCTGCTTAGGGTGTAACATGAACTGGCCACATGACATAAATATCATTCAAATGTAAAGCAATACTAAATATGTCATTAAACCTTAAGTTGTGTTGTGTCGGAACAGATACGCTCGCTTGGGATGCAGAACCAGTGCCAGTTTAAACAGATGGTATTGTGAGATCAGGATTTAATAATGGCAGCTTGCCACCTGAGTAGGGTTAATAAAACAAACCCGTAAAAACAAAGTTTTTGACTATAAATCCCTTATATATGAGACATAACTAACAGTATTGAATATTTTCAAACATTTACAGACTGACACCGAGTGATGTCCCTTGTCTTTAATAGATGGGGGTGGGATGTGAGGGGGTGTCGGCACGACGGTCGGCGTCAACACGACGGTTGGCGTCAACTCAAACTCACGTGGAACTGGAAGAAAAAAAACAATAACAAACAGTGAATTTTGAATTACATACCTCATATAAGGATAAACTAAAAATGCATTAATTTAATTACGGTACGTTCGATCGATCTGAAATTTTGATACGATGCATTGTTATGTTAGACGGGTCCGTGTGCCAAATTTCAGTTCGATCGAATCATGGGAAGTGGATCATTTTTTACTTCTGTTTTTCCGCCCGCCGAGCCCAAGACAGAGAGAGAGAGACGGCCGCGAAGTTAATATAAGGGATTTTAAAATAAAACAAACCCGTAAAAACAAAGTTTTTGACTATAAATCCCTTATATATGAGACATAACTAACAGTATTGATTATTTTCAAACATTTACAGACTGAATCTGTCTTAACTCAACTTTGCATCATAACCCTAGTGGGGGGGGGGAGGGGTGGGGGGAGGGGTGGGGGGAGGGGTTGGTGGGGGAGAGGGGAAAAGTCTGGTCACCGATTCGCTTGACCGAGCTCAGAGTGACACGTAAAATGTAAACAAAAGCGCCCGTCGCTTCGTTGGGTCGCCTCAATGCGTCAGCTCAAAATTTCACGTGGCAAAAAAACAATAACAAACCGGTAATTGAAATTACATACCTCATATAAGGATAAACTAAAAATGCATTAATTTAATTACGGTACGTTCGATCGATCTGAAATTTTGATACGATGCATTGTTAGGTTAGACGGGTCCGTGTGCCAAATTTCAGTTGGATCGGATCATGGCAAGTGGGTCATTTTTTACTTCTGGTTTTCCGCCCGCCGAGCCCAAGACAGACAGAGAGAGAGAGAGAGAGAGAGAGACGGCCGCGAAGTTAATATAAGGGATTTAATTAAACAACCCCGTAAAAACAAAGTTTTTGACTATAAATCCCTTATAGATGAGACATAACTAAAAGTATTGATTATATTCAAACATTTACAGACTGAATCTGTCTTAACTCAACTTTGCATCATAACCCTAGTGGGGGGGGGGAGGGGTGGGTGGGGGGAGAGGGGAAAAGTCTGGTCACCGATTCGCTTGACCGAGCTCAGAGTGACACGTAAAATGTAAACAAAAGCGCACCGTCGTTTCGTTGGGTCGCCTCAATGCTCAAACTTTCACGTGGCAAAAAAACAATAACAAATCGTGAATTAAAATTACATACCTCATATAAGGATAAACTAAAAATGCATTAATTTAATTACGGTACGTTCGATCGATCTGAAATTTTGATACGATGCATTGTTAGGTAAGACGGGTCCGTGTGCCAAATTTCAGTTCGATCGGATCATTGGAAGTGGGTCATTTTCGACTTTTGTTTTTCCGCCCGCCGAGCCCATGAGATGATGAGAGAGAGACAGAGAGAGAGACAGACAGAGAGAGAGAGACGGCGGTGAAGTTAATATAAGGGATTTAAAAAGCGGGATGTCACCAGACCAGCGTGTCACCAGAGTGACTTGTCACCACGGCAGCGAGCCAAAAGTGAAATATGTCATAAGAACAGTGAGTCACCAGTTAATGGAGTCATAAGCAGGGCTGTCAATATTGTTGAAAAAAGCTGCTCAGGTACCCGTCCGAATTTTGAAAGGGTACCGGGGTGCCCGTTCAAAACGCCGCATAATTTTCGACGTCATGACCACTATACATTATTATTATTATTATTATTATTATTATTATTATTATTATTATTATTATTATTATTATTATTATTATTACCACTATGCAATGCAACCTTGCCACCATACATGCACCTCATTTCACACAGTAGCAGACGGCGTGCTTCCAATAACATACTAATGCGAACTTAAATCCACTACTAACTTTTATTTCTGCTGTAAATGCATTCAACATACTCATAAACTAAAACAAATGTAAAAAGAACATTCAAACAAATTGTCAAGAAAAAATGACGTAACGTTCACTCAGTTTACACGGGCCCGGCAGCTGCAATGTTAATGTCCGATAGACGAGTGTATACCTATGATGTTTTTGTCTGGTGATAACATTTGCTACCTCATGGGTAACTGGCGACATGACATTAATGTATCAAACAGAATGGGACTGCGATAAATTAATGTCATTAAAATGTAATACAACAATCCATGTATTAAATGTTGCACTAAAAAATTATATGTATTGAATTTTGCAGTTATTTTGAACAGAGCTTTTTCTATTTAAAACTCCTCTTTTAAATAATGTGAGTATTTTTATAAATACAAGTAACACAAACTTATTTTGTGATAACTACAATAAATTAAAGCTTTATTAATAGAATAATACAGAAGTTGACGTTTCGGCTAATATGACTTCATCAGTATCAATAACTTACACAAGTATGAAAATTAAATTTACTTTGCATAATTCATACTATTTCTTGGGAAAAATAATGGTTGAAAAAAACACAGAAGTGGGAAAAAAAGAGAGATGTTATTATTTTAATTCAATTTTTTTTATAAGCCGAAAAGAGTTAAATATTTCCAAAGACTCGAAAGATTTTTTTCTGCTGGAAAAGGCTCATGGTAAATCGTAGGATGCTTGCTCCTGTTCTTACTATAACCGATTCTTACCAGTAGCAGGTTTAGAAATCGTTGCTAATCTGTCCACTGTCGTCATGAGCATTTCTAAACATTATAATGGAAAGCTATATGGAGCCGAGACGTGGAAAACAACGTCCGTTAACCTGATCAGAATCCAGTCCTTTATCAACAATTGTCTAAGAAGGATTTTCAGAATTCACTGGTCGGACAAAATCAGCAACCGGAGACTGTGGCAGTGGATAAATCAGAAGCCAATTGAAGAAGATATTCTCCAGAAGCGGTGGAGGTGGATTGGTCATACACTAAGAAAACCTGCCTCCAATTCATAAGGAAATCCCTGAAATGAAACCCCCAGAGAAAGCGAAAAAGAGGCCGTCCAAGAAAAACTTGGCGTCGAGAATTGTAGGCAGACATCAAGAGAATTGGCCATGACTGGAAGATCCTGAAAAGGCTGGCCCAGGATAGGGATGTCTGGAGGTCTCTCGTAGGTGGCCTATGCCCTTGGAGGAATCGGAGACGCTGATGATTGGTGGATGCCCTGTCGTGGACGAGAAGGCTCAACAACAATAATGGAAAGTTGTCAATAATGATTTTGTATGTTGTAAAAAAAATTGGTCTCGCTGCAATGCGCTAACACTTCTATTTTATTTTGAGACGTACATAAAAGAGCAATAGAATACCACCCATGCTGATGTCAAATGCAATTGCAAACAATGTTTAAACGCCATAAAAAGCACCACAAAAGCAATATCTTTACAGACGTTCCTTCTATATAGAAGATTAATGCGTCCACAGACCTTGCCGGTCTGTTTCCAAGTGACGCAGAGTTCACAGGCTCCACGCAATGCCCAGCTGCCTTTGTTTCCCAAATTTTATGTACTCATTCAGAGCAGGGTGGACCCAGTGACACTTTTGGCCCCGGGAACAGATCCCTAACTTCACGGAGATTCCAACTCATGACCATCGGTACGCCTACTGAGCGCGCATGCTGCTCGACCACCGTGCCCCTTAACGTAATCACACAGCTTAATCCAATACGTTAACTCTACATGCATAAATATTTCTACTTTCAATTGATTTTCTATCTTCAAGTTTTGTTTTTTAAATAAAGAAATACCTGAATCATTATGTTCTCTGAACCTTCGAATAACACTATTGTTGCTTATAACGCTAGAATTAGTTTGATTCCAGAGATTTGTGCTATTCAAATATTTTAAGAAGTAGCCACAATAATAGAAAAATTTCATTGTCAAGTACGGCAATTATGATGATTAAAATAGTGAGACTTGTAAAAAAATACAGTGTTTGTATTTGCTTGTCCTGTCTCAACCATTATAGAGACTAGATAGATTTGAGCAAAGCATACCATTCCGCCTATGGCTCCATTGCCCCTTTCACTGCCATTAGGAAATATAAGTGCCATGATCAGAAGATATGATTTTTGATAGTGTGACATATAATCTATGATAGATTTACTATATGTTACATATAATCTGAAATGACTAAAACATACAATATTCAATGTATGTAAGACTCTACGATGTTATAAAGTACATGGTCATTGCTGTTAAAATGATACAACCATTGATTGAAATTATATATATATTCTTCAAAGTCTGAATATATATTCTTTAATGTCTATGTAATCATAAATGTAAAGGTAGTCTAGTAGGCAGTTGTACCGTGGGACTTAAAAGAGAAGAAAGTGGATTGGCGTTATAGCTTACACTTATTATTCATTGGTGTTGTTGAGTTTGTTGCACTGTCTTGGGATGGTCTTTTCAATAATAAAACCAGACTGTAACAATGGTTATTACCCTATAATATCTCCATATAATAACATAATCGATGTATATAAGATTTTATGAGTCACGTGTACACGCTGTGACCAATCAGCTTCATTAGCCAAGACGAACAATATGCGAGTGGTCTAAAATTTTTAACTCAAACTTATCCAGTTCCACGTGACAAATTTATTATTAAATCATCTTGCCATCTTTAACAACTTTACAGCAATAACTCAGTCAGTGGCGGATTAAATGGGGGTTAACTAAAGATGGGGGCCCGAAATTTTTTAAGGGCCCTCGAACTTATTATATTATATAATACATGTGTGCAATTGTTTGCCTGAGTGCCTGAAAATTTCCTAAATAAAATAATAATATTTCATCATTCATCATGAGAAAATGTCGAAGAGTGTCAAACATAAGAAATCGTTATTATCCTATAGCAAAAGGCAATGTTCTGTCCGGTCATCCATAGCGATTGGTCCCTCAAACTCCGACCTACAGACTCCTACAGCCAATCACTAGCGGAGAAAAATTAAATCTCATTTACATATTGAACGACGTTCAAAACGAGTTATTTCGGTACAGTTTCTTTCCAAGAGTTTATTTAGAGCGGTGCGCGTTAGGATTTGTAGTCAAAATATTGTTTTTACGGGTTATTTATTAAAATTATAATGTATATTATTTTTGACGTGATACACATGTATGGCCGGTCGAGACGGCGGGTCTCTCGACAAACCGCGGTGGAGGGGGGGTGTAGGGTCTCTGGACAAACCGCGGTGTGGGGGTGGGGTGGAGGTAGGGTCTCTGGACAGACGGGGGGGGGTAATGTTGTTATGTCCTAACATGAACTTTACAGGTCACCCTACACTTATTCCCGTCCTGTTTGTAATAATATCTAAAATTTATATGCAGGAAAGAGGAAACGTAGCTAAACATTTTTTTTAAATACGAAACTTTGACATTAAATATTGTACAATTCAATAATTGAGTTTGTAGCTAACTACCAGGCTGCTCCATTGTACACCTACCGTGTTACGAGTTACGACTCTTGACGCTTCGAACTATGGCACTTTAACATTATTTAAATGTCTTCATGCGCAAACAGGTGAACGGTTTTACAGAAATAGGTTATTCTATTCAAAAACTAGTAAACTAGTAGCCGTATTTCTTTGTTTTGTAGGCAAGTTTATGTGAAAGACAGTGAGCAAGCTTACAACTGGGCTTAATGATTAGAAGCATGCTCATGAAATGCTTTTGAGTCATGAAAACTCTAAACAAAACTTTGAAGCAACGACAGTACTGATTGGTCGTAAATCAATCATTCAAATCTACTGTAATCTTTCCAAGCAATTTGAAAGTTAAAATCTGAAATTGGAAAAAAGTTCTTACAAGGATAGCTATACAATTTCTTTGTATTCGTGGCCTTGCATTCCATGGCGAGAATGAACTGTTAGGGTCACCGAGCAATGGCAATAATTACCTTGGAATAATAAAAAATACTTAGTCAGGTGGACACATTTCTTGCTGATCATATCTGCCAACATAGAGATAAATGACTTCTCGATATCTGTAGATTCTACGCCTGATGCTATGCATGTGGACCAGTAAACAGTGATCATCCAATATATTGCAAAATCCAATCTGGACCGACTTCTCAAGTTCTTACCCACACTGGAATAGAAATTGCAAAATTTTTTCTTAGTTTTTTAGAAGAAATTGGCATTAAAATTCAAGATTACCCTGGACAGTCAAACGACAACGCTGCAAATATAAGTGGGAAGTTTAACTGAGTTCATGCTATAATCCTTTGCGAGATGTGCTGTGTTGCTCATTTTGTGCCAAGCATACTTCATTCCCTTCTTTAATCTGTTTGGGAAAAGTGCAGCAGAAGTTTGTCCCTCAGCAAAATCTTTATACCTGGCTTGTTGTATCTACTCATCGTCGGCAGGTACTTCAAAACACCTGAAAGTGTTAAGTGTTAACAAAGACTTGTCTGACAAAAAATGGTCAGCCTGGCATCATGCTGTAAGGTCTGTCAATAAATCATAAAATGACAATATTGCAGCGCTGGAAGAATTGGCAACTTACGATAATCATCCGTGTGACAGTCGGCTTGAAGCTGAAGGATTTCGGAAGGAACTTGAACAACTGGAAGTCGCTCTTTTATTTGAAATTTGGGACACAATTTTAGAAAGATTTCAGGAAACGGATTTTCAAAGTTGACGACAATAAAAATGAAGTTGTAACTGGCATTGGACAACAAACAAATACTGAGTCTGCTCTCTCTAAAGAGAATTTAAAGGTATATCGTAAGCTCATATCGCTTTACTGACTTAATTGTTAAAATTTCGAAAACTTAAATTCTAATTATAGGTTGAAATATATAATAATTAATATTTTAACGAAGTTAGGATTCATGTAACTTTATTTAAATTAAATTTACTGCTATTTATTTTTTAAAGATTTTCTTATACTCTGCCTTACAAATTAGTCTTACACTAGCTGGTAGCAATCGTTTTATTTAAATCGACGCTGTTTGGACCGGGCCCCAGTTTGTACTGCAGCCAGCGGCCCCATGCAATCTTATTCCGCCCATGAACACAGTAAAGTCAAAAAGAACTTTATTTGATTTATAAACTTGCTCCTGGTGGAGGCAAATTTAAATTTACTTGTTTTGTGACTCAGTTTCTTCAATGTCAGTAAATTTAGGTAAACAATAAAATTTGAACTGCACTTGTTTTATTCGTGCATTAAATGTTTGATGGCAGAATAATGTTTCGTTCAGACTAAACCATTTTTAGCAATAGAAAATGTTTAATTTTCATTTCTGGTGCAAAGTAATAAGGGGACAGTAAAATTATCAGTCGTATGACAATAAAATAATAAACATAAAGGGTTCGCCCAACAGCTAAAATTTATTAGGACCAATGGCTAACAGAAGATGCCATAAAATACGTATAGTTTAAAATGGCCAATTTCAATAAAAGCCAGGGATTTGAAACTTCTGCACCACTACACTGCAAGGTATAGAGCAAGAAGTCACTTCAAGTAAGTGAGTAAAGACGTGAATTCAAGTTTTTCAGTAAACAATTTATTGCAAGATGGTAAGTAAAGAATGTACTGCACGTTTGTAAATAAGTAAGCAGCCGATGAATAAGATTATCAATATACATATAGACCATCTCACATTCGAATGATAAAGAGAATAGTTTTGTTTCTTGACAGTGTTTACAAATGGTTGTGTACATTTAGGAAATTCCCACCTCAATTACGAAGAAAATTTAACCACACAAAAAAAGTTGTTAATTAAAAATTAAATTATGTTACTCTTGACGAACATTAGCAAATTTAATATTGTATATTATAAATCTAAGAAAATAAAGCTTAAAAATAAAAATAAAAATAAAAATGTGTCTATTGAAGACACGTTGAAACCTTCAAAAATTAATCATTATTATAAATTATCATAATAATAATTCTGAAATATCTATAAGCACGTTACTGTGTGTAAAAATATTTTTAATAACTAAATTTTAAAGCAAAAATTTTAATGTTTATACTTTTCACTACTCATCTCCACTTATCCACAATCATTGTGTGCGGTATATTTTCACATTCCCAGTGCGTTCATACTGAGCTGTTTCAGTGAATGGGCAAATATGGGACATTTCGGGATTTTATAATTTAAAAAAAAATATCTCTCTATATCTCCATATAAGACGAATTTGTTGTCTGTCTGTCTGTTCCCTAATAACTCAAGATCCAGACAACCAAATAACGTGAAATTTGGTACACATACACAAACTTACATTGGAAAGGTTCTTAAATAGGTTTCGTTCCATATATATAAGATACTGGGGGATGGGGGCAAAAATGTAGTTTTTTCCTAATATAAGCAGTATAAAAAAATAACAAATTTTTAAAAAATCCTATTTCCCGTGAAGGTAGAAGCAGGAAACTTTGGGAACTTGCTGAATACGATAATTTGCGAAAAATAATTTAAAATTTTCACACATGGGTGGCCGGGGGGCAAAAAACTTTTTTTTTAAAAATTATATGGGCTATATAAAACTGAATCAACACTAATTCCTCATCTTTCTTTGTAGGTAGAAGCATGAACTTTGAAAAGTTGTTGAGTACCCTCCAGCGATGTTAGCAGTCGAAAAAAATATAAAATTATCCCTTACTGGGGGGCCGGGGGCCCAAATGTAGTTTTTTTCTTAAATGAGCTATATAAAATAGGCTCATCATTAAATCTCCAATTTCCCGTGTCGGTAGGAGCATGAGACTTTGGGAAGTTGTTGAGTACCCTCCTAAAATGGTAACTATTGAAAAAACATTTTAATTATCACTCTCTAGGGGGCTCGAGGCCTGAATGTAGTTTTTGTTCATAAAACTGACTTTTCACAAATTCTCCAGCTTACCGTGTAAGTAGAAGCATGAAACTTTTGGAAGTTTTTGAGTACCCTGCGCGATGGTAACAGGCGTAAAAAAATATAACATTATCACTCACTATTGGGCCGGGGGCCCAAATGTATTTATTTTCCTTATATGAGCTACATAAAACATACTCATCATTAAATATTTAACTTCTTTGGTACACGTACACAAAATTATACGGGGAAGGTTCTTAAACAGGTTTCGTTCCCTCCCAACCTCACTCTGGCCTCCTCCAGCCAAAAGTAGTGCTCCATGTGCCTGTTCTGAGCCGTGGGTACATTTTAGAGAAAACTTTACTAAACAAAAGTTCCCCCATAAATGGGGTATCGGATCAAGGTTCCAAGGTGCTCCGACGCCCCCTTGGTCTCCGCTAGCCTGGGGTCCAAGGTGTCCCTCTGCATCCACATGGAGGCATTTTGGTGAAACGTTTGCTAAACAGGAAATGTTTAGCAGGCTCAGAAGGCATTCATTCCCTTTTAACTGAAACTGTGTTTTGCCATGACAATGAACAAGTCACAGGGCCAGTCTCTTGGGATTGCTGGTATAGACTTGAAGACACCAGGCTTTTCTCATGGGCATTTGTATGTGGCCTGCTGGTATAGACTTGCAGACACCATGCTTTTCTCATGGGCAGTTGTATGTGGCCTGCTCCAGAGTGGGCAAAGAGGAAAATCTTTTTTACACACTCCACATGGAAATGCCAAAAATTGTGTCTATCATATTGCTTTAAGATAAATGTACCCTTTTATTGCATGCAAATAAACAGTTTTGTACGCTTCTACAGAAAACCTTATTTTAAACCCGGAAAATTCCGGGTACTTGCACCTAGTATATATATAAGTAAAATAAAATTAAAATAAACACGTGATCCAACTCACGTTGTCGTAAAGAGGAGATCAGATTAATGTGGCGCAGAAAGAGAAGCGGCAAGAATTTGTATAAATCGTCAAAGGAAAGTTGTTTAAATTCGAAGTTACATAAGATTGTAGTCACTAATGTAGAAATACATTATTTTTACAATAAAACTTTAGAAATAGTGAAAATTTGAATGTATCTAGAACTAAAATATCAGTTTGATTATAGCTAACAGTTAGATATTATTGGAAATTTAGTTAAATATTCAAATGCTTCTTGTTGCTAGTTTAAGGAGGAAGGTTCTCACACCTTTCAACTGTTTGCACCGTTAAACGGTGCATTTAAATTAGGGGGGGGGTAGATATTTTCAAATACATCTAGTTGGCAGCAATTTTTATATTTCTGTTCTAAAAGTCCGTGGATTGTCAAAAACTGACCTAAAACTCTGCGGGGCGATGGAGGGAAGGCTGGTCGTTATTTATAATTTTTATTCTAAGTCATGCAATGACTGAACATTTCCTTCAATTTAAACCTCAAACTGATTGATTGGTTTTCATTTAGCCAACATGAAGACCATTGTTCTACTGATATTGATACCGATATCAATGCTGTACGTCATGAGCAAGACAGAAGTTAGCTGCGAAGATCTATGTGGCCAAATGGGTACGAATTGCACTATGGGTAAGCACCTAGATTACGTGCTTGGATGTTAAATGTAAACCTGGCGATTGTCATTTAAATTCTTGGCGTATATGGTCGTTGGTAAATTTTGCCATTCATATGAAATCGGTGTTAGCCTAGTTAACGTATGCTAATGGAGTTCTCGTATAACATATTAGCAAAAACGTACATGTTACAATGGAGCCAAGTTGGTTTAGCTATGCTTACATGCGTAAATAAAGTTTTCAATATTTAGCCAGGCTTATAAAATGTAAATGGTATTAGCGCTCCTTGGTTTTGAAGTCGATAATTTAAACACAGGGGTTGGGTTAAAAGAGACATTGTCACCATCTGGAAAAACTATGGGAAGGGTTCACATTGGAGCCATTGTGGTGATCACGCATCGTACTAGCATTGAGCCCCAGCCCATTTTTAAAATACTCCTTCAATCCCAATCCCTCCCAAAATCTCTCATTTGTTTTTATTAGGGATATCTCACGACAGAGTTTGCAAGTCTCTGTAAATGCTTTGAATAATTAGTTTATTACTAATGGTGATGTTTGTAAAAATAAATTATTGAATGTTTAAGTCGTAGAAATTTTCTCGGCATTCATTATTTCATAGAACACACGTATGTCTTTATTTAAAGTGCATATATGATTACAGTTCCCCTTTCGCGGCCCCGCATATTTGCAGGCCCTATCGCATTATTTTATTATCATTCATTATGGGTGAGTGTACAAATTTATATTTTTTCCCAATTATTATTACAGTAGGTATTTTTAAATGTAAATGCTTACACTTATATGTACATACGTATGTCCAGTGCATATATATTTTTGACCGAGCATTAATATTGTTTTTCGATCGCCTATTTTTACTTAATTGTACTGTACTGTATTATTATCACCGGAACTATGCGTAAAGTATTTATCGGTTGAGGTTTGCATTTAACTTCGTTCAATTTTCTATCAATTCTAATACATAAATTGTATGCACAGAAAGTATCTTTACGGTGCGGTAATACAGTATGGGTAACTATGTTATGCGGTGTTACTGTCCTCCTGTACTTATGTGTCTTTTTAATTAAATTATTGTTACAGTAAAAATTAAAATGTGCTTAAATTATCATTACTACATTAGTAAAATACATAAATACAAGCAATATTACTACATTATTACTGTATTAATGAGTAAGCGTGACTTAAGCAAACGTTTGGGAAGCATTTAGTAGCGTATATAATCTCATACATCGGCGTTCTAAAATTTCATCCAATATTCGTGATTTTTCCCCATTTGCGGGATAAAGAACGTAACCCCCCGAGAATAGCGAGGAAATACTGTATATTAACTCCTAAAGCGGAACTAAGAGCATACTTTTATACTTCAGCATTAATCTTGATAATTACATCAATACTGCGGGGTCTTATCTTCTCTTTCACAGTTTGCACAGAAAAATCTGACACTGACCATTTGGAAAGCTGCAATGAGGATTGTCGAGGATCGGTGACTTATTGTAAAAATGACTGTAAAAATAAAACTAATACAGCAACAACATCAACCACAACAACAACAAAAAACAAGCAAAGAAACAAATATTAAAAGCAAAACACAAAAAAAATAAAAAAAAATAAAAAAAATAAACATTAAAATACCTAGTTATTAATGAATAGCTGAAATACTTGAGTTATTATTTTTTGTAGCAAGATGTAGACATGCTTTTTTATTGTGAAAAAGCAAACTAAATCAATAAGAAAATAAGAATGGTTCAGACAAACTAATACAACACTCGGATATGAATAAAATCAATTAAAACAATTGTTCATACGCATGGAAAAACACAAATACAAATCATACTTCTTCCCGCCTGGCATTAGAACGTTGAATGGGTTGCCTGTAAAAGCCAGGAAAATCAACACACTATAAATATTGAAAAGCTAATGAAAATGCAAAAATCTTCTGTAAATATTAAGCGTCTGTTATGTATAAGATAAGATAAAACGACAAGTTTTGGTCAAAATTTTGAAGAGTGTTTGCCTCCTACATTCTAGACTATGTCTGACATTCAATGTTTGCCTCCTACATTTAATATAACTAAAAACGTGGGGCGGGTGTTTGGTATAAAAATTAAAGATTTCTAATTTAGAAGGCAAAAGAGAGATCTATAAGTGAGAGAATGAGTGAACCGCATATGTTAAACTTCATAAGCGCTCGCCCCACGTTTTTTAGTCATATTAAATCGAAGTACTTGAACTAATAAGTTTTAGCTTATTTTCTTCTTTTTAGTCCGCTTATAAAAACGTGGTTTTTAAAAATCTTTTTTTACTTCTATTTATTTTTAAAAGTATCGCCAATATAATACGCACCTTACTGTGCGACAGGAAAGGTTGTTCAATAAAATACGCACCACGACAATCTAGCATAAAATTTAACATGTTACATAGAAATAAATAAAGATAATCTATACGCACCACGACAATCTGGCATAAAATTTAACATGTTACATAGAAATAAATAAAGATAATCTATACGCACCACGACAATCTGGCATAAAATTTAACATGTTACATAGAAATAAATAAAGATAATCTATACGCACCACGACAATCTAGCATAAAATTTAACATGTTACATAGAAATAAATAAAGATAATCTATACGCACCACGACAATCTGGCATAAAATTTAACATGTTACATAGAAATAAATAAAGATAATCTATACGCACCACGACAATCTGGCATAAAATTTAACATGTTACATAGAAATAAATAAAGATAATCGAAATGTTTATTAATTTAATTATAGTAAATTCGATCGATCTGCAATTTTGGCAGTGGCGTCACTAAGATGGGGGGTGGGCACCCTGGATGACACCCATCAGGGGGATGACACCCAAGCTTAAAATTTTACTGTGTACCATTTTATGTCAGAAAATAAGAAGACAATTTTTTTCATCTAGAAATAAATTAAGAAATACAATGAAATGCGTTAAACGCGAAAACTTTTATTTAAAAAATATCTGTTAACTTGCAATAATAAAACAGTTGCAACACAAACAACATTAAAACAAATTAGGAAAAAAAGAAAAGAAACAGTCGCAGCAGAGAGATCTTTAAAAAAAAGGCTGCACATGAAATCGGCAGTGTCTTATGTTTTAAAAGATATAAAGCCATTTGGGCTTGGACACACCGACAGCATGGACGAATCCCACCTCACGACTCCCTCCACCACAGTGGGGTTGGGGCTGGGGGAATACGATTTTAATCCCTCCCCCCAAAAAAATAAAAATAAATAAATAAATAAAAAATATAAAAAATCAAAGGATGGGTTTTCTTTGTTGATGTTTTCCTAGAAGATCATTATGAATTTAATGTCTTAAAATTTAAATATGAGTTAATATTACGTTTTATATATATTTATTAAAGGCGTGAAAGCATAGATATACATGTTTATATACAGGTAGTCCTCCGGTTACGACGGTCCCATCCCGACATACGCTGTTTCGTGGTTATGAACGAGCCTGCTTAAAAATAATAATATTAAGCGTTATTCCGTATTTTTAAATATATATTTTAAAAACTTTTTTTCATGAGGTAACAAATTGTTTTCTCTATACAAAATACAAAATACAAAATTTATTGAAAAATATGTCTTTTTTATTTCAACCTACAACTTTCGTTTGCGATTTTTTCTCATGACGAAGTTTTCAAACAAGTCAGTAAATCTAAGTAAGCTTACAAGTTCCTTTTCAATGCTCATTTTAAAGAGCATATTCAGTCTTTGTTGTCCCATGCACATTGTTACTCATTTTATATTCCTTTAAACTTTGAAAAGGATCGCTCTCAGCTGCAGTTTGATGTCATCATTCAAAGATTGATGCGAAGTGCGATGTGTACATTTGTAACGGACTGTGTGAAATTTACCTCCTTCAAAAGAAGCAAAATGTTAAGCTCTGTGTACGTGTTTTTAGTTTCGAATTAGGCTACATCCTTTTCCTTACCCTGAGCCTGGGTCTGAACAATAACTTTTTTAAGAGTTATGAAAATTGGACTAATTCTAAAGTTAAAAAGTCTTCGAAATCGCTTGACTATTTTTCTATTAGCTTGGCTGCTGCCCATCGGATATTCGAAATTGCTGAGCTCAGTTAGGTTTGTAAGAAAGCCAAATTTCTCATGGATGTCTTTATATGCACCTAACCGATATTGTAGGGCTTAAGAAAATTGTTCAATGATTACCAGAAATACCTCAAACTTGAATTTTTGTCTGACGCTTTCTTTTTGTTTTTGTTTTTTGTTTGTTTGTTATAGCATTGAAGATTGTTTATACTCTTTTTTTACCACTGACTTGTCCTTTCCTTTGTCTTCATATAGGAATCAAATTAAGAATGCTGTCTTTTAACAAACTCAATGAGATACTTCCTTTCTAAAATTGTTTGAAAAATTTTAAGTAAAATAGCGACTTCCAGTTTTTCAAGTTCCTTTAGAAAGCCTTCTGCTTCAAGTCGACAGTCACGTTGCTGATTTTCGTTTGTTGCTAATTCTTCCAGTGCTGCGATTTTCTCATGGTATGAGCTATTAACAGACCCTACAGCATCACGGCAGGCTAACCATCTTGTTTCAGACAAGGCTTTGTTAACATATATCAATTTCATGTGCTTTTGAAGTACCTGTCAACGATGTGTAGATGCAACAAGCCGGGTATAAAGATTATGCAGAAGACAAAAAAATATGACTGCAGCAAGACAAACTGCTACACTTTTTCAAACCAAATTAATGGAATGAGCTATGCACGGCACATAATGAGCAATACTGCACTTCTCATAAAGAATAGCCTGGTTTCCGTTATACTTCCTGCTCATATTTGCAGCATTGCCGTATGACTGTCCAACGCATGTTCAGGGATTCATACAAACATTTGCCTTTATCTTTATTATACACTATAATTTATAATAAGTTTGGGGGACCTTAAATTATTTGGGGCCCTAGTTTTAGCCTGTTCAACCCCCGCCCCCCTTTTTTTTTAAAATCCGCCATAGGGGGATGGGGTCACTCGTCTGTGTCAATATGTGACGAGGGGGAGGGGTGTGTGTTTAAAAATGTGATGTCATATAAAAACGCGCAACTTTAAATGAAAGTTCCACTTAAATATTTGATTGTTCACCATTTGTTTAATTGCGTTTTCAATGGCTTCACGCGAGTTACGATATTAGAGTGCAGACTTACACTAAATACATATTTAAATGACAAAACATAATTTGCAACATACTAATTTTTATTGAGAAAATATGGCTTGGGGGTGTCAAGGCTTTGTGACGTCATATCGTAAAAGAAGGGGTGGGGGTCTAATTTTTTGTGGCAAAGTATGACGCTGGGGAAGGGTGGGGTAAAATTCGGCAACCTCACGTGACGTCATTTATGGACGGCCCCTTCAGTCGTGAAGGGGTGACACCATGAGCTACCGCCCCGGGTGACACCAACCCTAGTGACGCCTCTGAATTTTGATACATCATTTTTATCATCAGTACGAGTCTGGCTACAAAATTTCAGCTCGCCAGCATACGGGGAAGTGGGTTAAAATCGATATAAAGTTTTTTCGGCACTCAAGCATACACCACGAGTTAATATAAAAGGATTTAAAAAGCGTGTGGTGTTTCTCGCCGTAAAATATTATATGACTTCATTGTTTGTGTACATTTCAGGAAGTTTAATATTTCGTATCTATCAAACAATGATAAGTTATATGGGCTTTTGAAAAAAAACTCCTAGTAGCCTACATATAATAATAATATAATACAGAAATGCTATCTTATTTTGGTTAGACCTGCACAAGCAATTTTAAATATTTGTACTAAATCTCGCGACAAACCTGGATTGAGAAACACTGATCTAAAGGCTTTTAAACTTCAAGGAGATTTTAATTATAGCGTTATTTGAATAGAGTAATTAACTTTGTGTGTGCAAATAACTATAAAGATTCGTCGTTAAAAACAATATTCAAATTAAAGAATGGTTTAATAAAAAAGTCAACTAGTGTTTAACTTAAATAACGTTATTATAAAGTCAGACAAACAAAGCTCAATGCGTGACAATTATACCATTGTGCTCTGTAAAAAATGCAAACTCACGATTAGATTGAACGAAGACAGATTTTAACATAAATAGAGGTAAAAAAAAAGATTTTTAAAAACAACGTTTTTATAAGTGGACTAAAAAGAAGAAAATAATTTAAAAGTTATAAGTTCAAGTACTTTTATTTAATATGACTAAAACGTGGGGCGGGCACTTATGAGGTTTTACATATGCAGTTCACTCATTCTCTCACTTACAGATCTCTCTTTTGCCATCTCAATTATAAATCTTTAATTTTTGTACCAAACACCCGCCCAACGTTTTTAAATAAAAACTTTTAATCCGTGAACCTATCGACTGCACATAAAAGCGTGGGGCCCTCATCACAACTCGCTATCATGTACAAGACTGCGAAACATAAATACAAATGAATATGAATATTAATAAACATTAAAAGTTTCACAACTTTGATCATATACATGCTTGGGGCCGTCCATAAAGTACGTCACGCTCCGAGGGGGGGAGGGGGTCTAAGAAAGTGTGACACTTTGTGACAGGAGGGAGGGGGGGGTCAGGCCATGTGTGATGTCACACATTTATTATTTTTAGGGTTTTTTTTCTAATTTATTTATATTTTTTTAGTAGAATTTAAATAGCTTTAAAAATAATTTTCAAAAATGTTGTGAAACATTAGAATTAGTTTTATGTCAAAATAGCATTGAAATGCGTATCTTCTGAATGTGTTGTTCATAAATCTGAATTGGATAGAGCAGGACTGATATCGAAGGATCAGGAATGGTTTGACAATCATGTTCGCACCAGCCAATATTTCACTCAAATTGTTATTAAATATCAGGACATGAAATGTTGCGACAAAGCACGAAGCTCATATTTTAACGTTTTACCTTAAAGATTCTTCCCTCCTCCAATCACAATCAACCAAACAAATGATGGACTCAAAGCTTAAGAAAGGGCAGATGCAGATTCTCATAAATTTCCTTCCTTGTTTGTAGCACAAACTCTCAAATTTGATGAAATTATGCCAAGATCAACAGGAGCTTTCAAAGTACAACCATATGATTATCTGCTTATTTGATCGACTTTGCAAAGTATGTCACTCATATTTTGCCTCACAAACAATGTTGAAGAAACATACAGGACAACACAGAGCTCGGGCTCAGGAGAATGTGCCCACCCAAACTGTTCAAGAATCAACTCAGATAAAACGCATCCGACCTTTGAGAATCACTTCTATAAGTCCAAGAGAACCCATGGCAGTTATTGCCAGAGGAGAAAATGCACATACAGAGGCTGTTGAGTGGCTAGATGAGGACGAGTTGATCTGTCTGCAATTATCCTTCCAGGAAACGATGATTGTGAAAGATTGATGTCAGTCGTAACTATGGATGAACACAGATGATGTCCAGTGAATATTTTTGAATGAAATATAATTCATAGGACCATAATAAACAGATTAAATATAGAACAAGAGTTGGTCACATAATTTGTCAATCTATTCTTTTTTTTATTCAAATTTTTTTGTTTCCTTTTTATTATGTAGTTTTAAAAATCCGGCTTCGGCTCCAGCAGGATTTCACTTCATAAATCCGGCTGGCCGGTAGATCCCTAATTTATATATATATTCATAATCACAATGGCCCCGAAAAATCCGGAATCTGGCCATTTTAACAAATCTGATTCCGGCTCCAGCCGGATTTCACTTCATAAATCCGGCCCACTTCAGCTCCAGCCGGATTTCAAAATTTTGAATCCGGTACATCCCTACTTTTAAGTGGAAATTTTATATTTTAATACAATTTAATAGTGAAGTGTATTTTAAGTATTAAATTAAATATTTTAATTAGGTGGTAATAAAAAAAAATTGGAAGGTGTGACAGTTTGTGACAGGGGGGAGGGGGGATCAAAAATGGTCAAAAATAGCGTGACGTACTTTATGGACGGCCCCCTACTATCATATTAATTAGAAAAATTGATCTATATGCAAAAGAGTAGTTGCAAAAAGAAATGAATCGTGATTGGCGCCCCTCGCTTTTATGTGCAGTCGATAGGTTCACGGATTGAAAATTTTTATCTTCTTCTTTTTAGTGCACTTTCTATATTTAAATAAAAGCGTGTCCTTTTATTAAAAAAAAGAATTTTTAAATATTTTAATTTTCTTTTCAACTTTTAGATAACCGTACAAAGTGAATTCATATTTCGCTAATAAAGATAACAATTCACGAAAATGTTCAGTATTTCTACAACTACCATGACTGAAGCAAGAATGTTCTCTGTGTCCTCCGAATGGCAAATTATATTATGTACACATCAACGTCACGTCTATCATCAGTTTCAATGCTTCTCTATTTTTCTCCACTTGGCGACGCACCTGACTGATCAAACCAGATATAAGTTTCATGATTTGAAATTCGATATTTAGTAAGCCAATATTATCTTGTTGCAGTTTGGTGTTGATTAGAATTTTCGTGTTTAGTAATCTTTTTTTCTGCTCTATTGACACACTTTTGTGTTAATAGAGGGCGTCTTTCGGGGGCGCCATTTTAGACCCAACAGGGGCGTGGTGGGCACGCTGACTCCCCTACCCTATAGCTAAATCCGCCACTGCTTGAATGGCTCGTTATTCAAGGCAGGTCGTTATTCTTCTTTCCTCGTCCTATATAATAATTTTTAAGTTCTAAATTTATTATTATTATAATTATTATTAGAAGACCAATGATTAAAAATTAAAAGGAATGCTCATTAAAATTGTTTTTAAGCAAAAATCTTAATGCTTCCTTCTCAAATTATCTTTAAGAATTTGATCCATTAATTCTTCAAGAATATGGCGTAATTTTAATTGCCATTACAAGTTTATTATTATTATATATATTTTTTTTTAAATCTCCGTGTTTTAATTAAATTTAAGACAGCGAAATATACATATACTGTACATTGCCAGTTGACCCGGAAAGAAAGATTAGCTATCGTTAAGTACGCCGCCTTGGTTATAGAGTTCATCGGTCAGATTTTTATTTCTATTTAATTTTTATTATTTTTAGTACATGTGTATATGAAAAGATTATCGTTTTCTTCTTATAAACATTTTTAATAGAAATCTTGGAAAAATAAATGATTTTTAACATAATTTACTAGATACCTAGATTTAGTAAACTTGCTTAGGCTTGGGTCACGCACAGCCGAACCAAGATAACAGTAACAAACACTTCAAACAGTGATCAGTGACAAAAAGTAGGCAGGTGTAAATCATAATCATAGAAATATTAATATAGTCATATGAGACATATGACATAATTTTAATTATTTTAATCACATCCACTAGGACTATCCATTAATAAGGTAATCCCTTATTTCAGCGCATTTTATATTTCAAATCATCAAAAAAACATTTTTTTCAAACTTACTTACTTACTTCATTAATTATTGTTATGAAATCTATTTTAAAATGTAAACATTATTTTTTGTTGAAATAAAATTACTATTTTACGATTTGTACGAAATAAAAATTTATATTTTTCACTATCTTCTGTGACTAACGGCCGGCGCGATTGTTGTTGTTGGAAGTCTGCTTTTAAAAACATTTTTCTAAGTTAAAAGCCCCTTTAAACTCGACAAAACACACGAAAAACTAATATACTGACTGATTATACAGTACAGAGCTATACTGTGTTTATTAACTATTATTGTAATTATTTAAAATACAAAATACACAAACAAATTGTGCAATGAAAACAATAAATTTGAGCTTTATTTTTAGACTGATACGACAGTAAACGTTTCGGCTAATGCCTTCATCAGTACAACATAAAATACATTCTTACAATACTTACATAAGTAATAATAATATTCTTAAAACATATTGTATTTTAAAATATTTATGTTAAATAAAAAGAAAGGAAAAACAAAAACAAACATGGACACAGGATATAGCAAAAAGGGGGAAGTATCCAAAGTTACAGTAAAAACCACAACGGGAACAAGATTATGCAGTTAAGTAAAATTATGAATTTGGTTAATTCCATATGGAGCCAACGTACCAAATCTTTTTATGAGTCTATTTTCCATGTGGACTCTATCATGGGTATTGCTTGCATATAAAATACCAGTTACTGCAATATCTGATATGCCGTTATGGTCAACACTGTTAAAATGTTTAGAAACAGGACATTGAGCCTGTTTAGTTATATTATACAGGTGTTCTCTAAACCGATCTCCAAGACGACGACCAGTCTCACCCACGTAAATTTTATTACACCTCTTGCAAAGAATTGCATAAATCACGTTGCGACTTGTGCAAGTGAATCCATCTTTTATTAAGAATTTTTCAAGAGGGAAAGAAATGTTGTTAATTTCCATCACATATGGACAAGTATTGCAACGGTTAAACGGTTGTAATTATTTACTAGGTTGTGCTGCGGCGCCCGCTTTTTTTAGGGCGCCTACGGCGCCCACCTTTTGCAAAAGCCCAACTTACTTGTCCTTGTATGATAAATACGTAATATTAAACTTCCTTAAATGGACACAAAGTATTTTATAATAGGGGATGTAGGGCGCCGTAGCACCCACTTTTTTTGGGGGGTCAAAAGCTGAAGTAACTTATCCTTGTATGATAAATACGAAATATTTCTGAAATGTACATAAAGTATTTATATAATATTTCTTTACAGTGCTAATCACTAGGGCTGTCAATATTGTTGAAAAATGCTGCCCGGGTACCCGTCCAAATTTCGAACGGGTACCCGGGTTACCCGATCGAAACATCGCATAATTTTCCCCGTCATGACAGCTATACAATGCTACCTAGCCCCCATCCAGCTCATTTCACACAGTAGCTACACGGCCGACGTCTTAGAGGCGTACATATACATGAAATCAAGTCACTTTGGCCGATTTTTACCCCGACACCCGTCACAGGTTGTCACAAAAACTTAGAGCCCCCTCCAATATGACGTCACAAAGCTTTGCGGGCGAACACCCCCCCCCCGCCCCCATAAAAGCCGTACTTCCTTTTTGAAAATGAGCATGTGTCAAAAACTTTATTGTCATTTAATTGTTTTATTTAATGTGAAGTTGAACTCTAAAAATGGCTACTCACTTAAATCCATGTAAAACGTCATGAAATAAATTGTAAGCAATCAAATATTTCAGTGGAACTTTTATTTAAAGTTGCGCGTTTTGATGTGACGTCACATTTATTCTTAAACACATCCCTCTCTTTGTCACAAATGTGTGACCCCCTCCTCCCCTAGGTGCGTAACCTCATTTATGGACGGGCCCTTATCCATATTACACTGTTAGTAACTAATTTATTGACTTTTAAAACTTACATATTTTGGTGTATTATTAAAATCAGTTTTTGGGCAACTCACACGCTGTAATTAGCACACGAAACACAATCGAATTGAGGGAGGAGGAGGGGGTAGATAAACAACATCCACATTCATAAACCCAATGTTTTGATTAATATAGACATTGAAGCCACATTTTCACGGGTACCCGGGCGGAATTTTACTACCCGGGTAATCTCGCGGGCAACGGGTACCCGGGTCCCGGGTACCCGTTGACAGGCCTACTAATCACAACACGATTTTTAAAATAATTTTAGAAAGCAGCCCACCAAATTACTGCACGAAAAAATAACTCTTTTAGTCAGTCAGCACTGTTAACAACACAAATCATCAAATGCTGACGTCAAAGGTTCGTGCGTTGTTTGGTTAATGTTAATCTGGAAACCAAAAAAATTATGATTTTCAAGTCTATATTTTCAATTTTTTTAAAAGCAGAGTGATGTCCCCTAGCGTTAGGCCACTGTCATACATAATTGAGCTTATATGTGATTATTATTACCCATTTGTTACATTAATTATTTATTTTCAATAATTAGTACTTAGCACTACTTGACTATTATTACTATTACTAATACTATTACAGTCGGACCTCGCTAAGTCGAACTTCTTTAAGTCCAAAACCTCCCTATATCGAATTAATTGTTTGGTCTCTGCCAAATTCCATAAGACTAATATTATTTTAGATCTCCTTAACTGAAAGATTTTTGGCTTCCAACCTCCCATAGTCGAAATTTCCAAAGCATGCTGTGACTATTTATAAAAAGAATAAAACTTACTTCCCCCATCCCTTTGTGGAGGGAAGTAAAGTGGGGAAGGGAAAGTGTCTCCTCTCACAGACTTGTGTCAGCTTGTCAAAGTTTGAATCAAAGCCTGTTGGCTACCTTTCATATGAAACATCAGACACCGCCTCTTTTCTGTCAAGCCCTCTATCCGGTATTGCTCCCCCCCCCCTCCATATCAACATTGTCCTTGATTAATCTGCGCTTAAAGGTCATTTTCCCTAACTCGAAAACTCAGTAAGTCGATTTTTTTTTCGGGTCCCTTTGAGTTCGACTTCCAGAGGCCAGTGGTCCGACTGTACTTTACTTAGTCATCATCACTTTGCTTTTATCAGAACGTAGGACGCAATAGTCTTCTGTACAGAAGGAACATCTGTAATAGATAAGATAAAATTTTTAAAAATGATTTACACAACCGCATCTCAACAGGGACGAAAGTCAGGTTATTTGCTGATGATTGTATATATAGAACAAATAAATCAGAACAAGATAGCAAAATCTTACAAAAAGATTTAGATGAATTAATAAAATGGAAATCTAATTGGAGTATGTCTTTCCATCCAGAAAAGTGTCAACTTTTAAGACTAACAAAGATAAAGAAACAAAATAAATGCAAAATATATCATTCATGGAAAACAACTAATCCAAACTAAAGATGCAAATCAACTTAGGAATAATAATAAATGAAAAATTATCCTGGTATCCCAATCTCAATGAAGTGATTAAAAAATAAAATAAAAACCTAGGCGCTATAAGGATAAACTTTTTCAGATGTAATAGGAATATAATTTTTTTTTAACCTAACTTTGATGAGACCTGTACTAGAATATGTATCTGAGATGTGGATTCCAGTATAATTTCTCATTTATTGTTATCTGTATGGGACCTATCCACCAAAAAAAAACATTGACAAACTAGACAATTTTTTAAAAAGAGCTGCCAGATTCAGTTCTAAAGAGTATTCAAAACTAACAACAGTAATACCATAAGTTAAATCATTAAATCTAAATACACTAGAGGATAGATGAACAAAGATCAAAATAGCAATAATGCTTAAGACAATACATTCTAACTTGGACATAAAACACAAAGTTAATATAATACAACCCTCAGATGGACATATTGATAAAAATAAAAACACTTTTCTTAATCCATGTGCAAGAACAAACATACATATTCTCCTTCTACCTGTTCGGAATTGGGACCTGGAATGGGTTGCCTGATGAAACCAGGAAAACCAACACTCCATCAACATTTAAACACTAATAAAAAAACAAGGCCAGACGTAAACCATGTATAAGCATAGGACACAATAATCTTCTGCATAGAAGGACAGTCTGTAATGGATAAGAAAAGCTTAAATTACAAGTACAACTAAGTAAAAATAATTTTCTTTAATAATAAAATTGAAAACAAAAAATGACTTCTGAACCATTGTCAGTGTCCAACTCAGATTTAAACTTAATCAGAAACATTCATATTTATAAAATAGACTTAAAATGTACACATTTGGCACTCAGAAATTCTTTGACTGTTTAAGAAACAACTAAAAAATAATATTTTAAATAACGGTGGACACAATCTCAAAACAATATGTCAAAGAATCTCAAAGATGCTTTTCTACTGTTTGTTATCAGATCACCATGGCCATGGGTCCATGGTCTTATGTGTTGCTTCTGTCCAGCACAGCTTTAATCATAGGAGTGTTCATACAAAGAAAACTAAATGAACTGCCGGAATTGGCAAATAAAGTGGATCAAGAATATGACTACATTATCAGTAAGTAAACTTTTTCTTTATGTTTATCTTTCTTAAGCAAAATGAATATTTTTAAAATATTGTTTTAAATATAACTTTAGTTTGTACTGTAGTTACCATATGTAATTTGTATTAGAATTAAGAAACATTTTAAAATTAACATGCTAAAAACTAAAAAGTAATCACAAAATTTAAAATTTAGAAAAAAGTATGTCCTTAATTAATCCTACTTCTTCTTCTACATTTCTTTTGGGCTGAGACTTAATCTCCTAAGGCCTTGGCTAATAACTGGGCAACCTGCTTCATCTGCTGAGCAGTGACATACAACAGTCTTCACGTGGGACTCTTTTGCCTCCCTAACCTTCCCGGCTATGTCCAGCGCAGGACACAAAGTTAACAAGTCGAGTACTGTTTCAGAGGCTAGGTTGCAAAGACGGCAGTTCGAGTCCCTGTTATGGTCTAGCTTGTTAAAGTATGAGTTAGTTGGGCAGTGCTCTGTTCGCATTTGAGTCACTAAACTTTGGTGTTTGCGACTCAAACTCCACCACTGGTCTGATTGACTTGACCAGTGCATGTTAGCGAATACTCCCCTGGCAGTCGTATTATCAGCCCACTCCTGGTACCACTTGTTCCTGAAGTGGTCCATGAGTCAGGTCTTTGCCCCGAGATAAGTGACTGGAACGTCTGGTTGGGGCTGGGCCGCCCGGTTTTTGCCAGAGAGTCTGCTTTCTCATTGCCATCTACATTCACGTGGCTCTGGATCCACTGCACTGTTACCTTACCCCCGAGTCTTTTGAGGTTACCCACATCATCTAAGATGTCATCAACCAAGTGGGTGCTACACTTCTCACTTTTCAGGACCTCGAGGGCTGATCTAGGGTCATAAAACACAACTGTGTCAAAACCTACTAGATCCAATCCCTGCAGTGTTAGGTGCACACTTTCCAGGGCCCTGTGTATAGCTTCAAATAATCCTACTAAATGTATTGGTAATGTAATGTCTCTAATGTGTACTTTAATTGACAAATATTCCCTAGGCTTTAAAAAAAAATTAAGCATTAAGTCTTTTTAAATCCCTTATATTAACTTCACCGCCTTCTCTGGCTTGGTGGGGCATGCGGAAAAACAAAAGTCAAAAATGACCCACTTCCCGTGAAGCCTTCGAGCTGAAATTTGGCACACGGGCCCGTGTCACCTAACAATGCATCGTATTAAAATTTCAGATCGATCGAACGTACCGTAATTAAATTAATGCATTTTTAGTTTATCTATATAAACTATATGTAGCGGTCGCTATTGTTTACATTTTACGGGTCACTTGACTTCACGCCAGCCACCGGTGAACACATCTCGTGTTTTAACCAGGTAAACCACCTGGAGTTGAGTTAACGCATTGACGCCACCCGTCCATGTCCACACCCCCTCCCCCTTCCCCCAGTTTTAAAGGCAGGGGAGATAATTTCGGTTTCAGTCTGTAAATGTTTGTCGCATTTGCACATAATCAATACTTTTAGTTATGTCTCATATATAAGGGATTTATAGTCAAAAACTTTGTTTTATTATTTTCCATAGTTGGTGGTGGCTCTGCAGGATGTGTTTTAGCAAGCAGACTTTCTGAAGATTTTTCCAAGAAAATTCTTCTGTTGGAAGCAGGTTATGATGACAGAAATCACCCTACTGTCTCAATTCCTGCGCGTGCGTATGAGTCTGCTCACTCAGAAATTGACTGGGACTATTACACAGTGCCACAGAAGCACGCCTTAAAAGCATTTAAAAATCAGGTAACTTGCATTTGAACATAAATTTACAGTGAACTGTTAGTTTAAAAAACTGGAGTCTTAAACTGCCATCCACTACCCTGTAACCTTTATTGTATGTTCACCTTAAGAAGATTTATGAATGATTTTTAAAGAAATAATACGACGTTTTTGTTAGGTTGTTAAGATCTATAAATTAATCAAATTTTAAAAAATTTTAATGTAATTTTTTTTCCATACCAGTTTAGAAATAATGGTCATTGTAATTATGATTGAAGTCTAGAATGATTAGTCATTCATTTTAAAAGAGAATTGTAGAAGTGAAAAATTATTGTCATGTATCCTTCATTGGCAGTTTGTTTTTCTTGTATTAATCAGTCTGGCTGGTGGCACAGAGGGAAAATCCTAGGGGGTACTTCCAATGTTAATGAGATGATATACACAAGAGGACTTCCTAAAGACTATGATAACTGGAACATCAAAGGGTGGACATTTAAAGATGTGCTGCCTTATTTCTTAAAGTCAGAGGACAATGAGAATGCAGATTTTGTAAAAACTGGTCAGTCATTATTTTTATTTCATTATATTTCAAATGGAACGATAATTTTTTTTTATTAATCACTTATTTGATCAACATGGATAGATAAATGTCTGCTTAGAATGAAGCTTTACTGAGTTTGTTTTATTATTTTTGATCAGTTCACATTTTTACTGAACTATCAAATTAAGATAAGAAACATTACTTCTTCCAATTGATCTAAAAATATGAGTTGTTTTGTCATGTCTCAATCAATGAGTTATTTATAAATTTTGAAATGTTAAAGAGATTTTCAAGCAATAATTTAAAGTTCTATGTGTCTTACATGTATTATAATTCATCACTACTGCCATATAATATTTTAAAATTTAAAGTTGGTGATTTTTTTAATTTTTACTTCTCTGCTCATTTCTCTGAATGAGAATCAGTCCAAATACAGCGTAAAACTTTGTAGACAATGAAATTAACAGGAGATTTATATATAAATGTAATGTTTGCCTTAATGTATCTTTTTACGGATACACATTTATAGTTAATAGACTACTCTTATTTATTTTGTTCTAAATGTACATCTAATTCTCAGGTTTCCACAAGATGGGGGGCCCCTTGAAAGTGGGCAGATCAAAAACACACAGCTTGACAAACTTTCTTGTGAGAGCAGGAAAGGAAATGGGCTATAAAATTATTGACATCAACAGCCAGTGGTCAGAAGGTGAGTCTGGCTGGTGTTCAGCTATCAAAGGAACTTTGTCTGCTTTTAGTTTTCATCTCATCAGAAACTTAAAGTCACGGTTTCCTAGATTGTAAGAATTTTTGTATCAAATAAAATTTTATATCCATCAGGTTTCAAATAACCAATGTATAAGCCTTAGTTGAAGGGCTTATTAATTTTTTTATCAATTGCTCTCTAGGTGTTCTTCAAGATGTTCATTATATAAAAAAGCTGTACAGATTTAATGATTAGTTTTATTCTCAGTTTAAAGTAGTTGAATTTTTAAACACCCCGTGGGCCAAACAACAGCCACCAAATGAAGGTGTGTTGCTTAAACACTGCCCTCCCGTTTATTGTTGCCAGGGTTCGTGGAAGTGCAGTCAACACTGCGCAAGGGCATCAGACAAAGTGCCTCCAGGGCATTTCTCTACCCTGTGTTGCACAGGAAAAATCTTGATGTGCTTACTGAGTCACTGGTCACACAAGTGAGGACATTTGGTCATATATGTCTTTCTTGTCAATCTCTTTAAATAATGATATATTTGTGGTTAGCTTAAATGCGATGCAGGTAGCATATTTTTCAATGTATTGACCCTTTTAAAGATGAAGTGTGTCTATTCCTTTTTCTACAAATTAATTTTAGGTTTTGTTTTATAATTGAAGTTCTTATAATAATTTATAATTTGAGGCATAAAATACTTAAACCTATAAAAATTAAAGCAATACATGGATCTAGGTAGGAAGAAAAGTTGGGCAAATAAAATTCAAGCATTTCCGTGCTAAAGGTTCAGTTTTAAAATTAAAATAAATGAGTTGTTTGAAAACATGTAAACATTTTTAAAGATATATATTGATACCACATTATTTTTGCTTTATGTCGTCTTGACAAAGATGCAAATGTCCTTGTTGTTATCAGATAGTCTTTGAGGGCAAGAAAGCCGTGGGGGTTAAGTTTGAGCGCAATGGCACATTAACCACTGTGAGGGCTAAGGAGGAAGTTCTCCTCAGTGCTGGAACTGTTGGGTCAGCTCAGTTGTTGCTCTTGTCCGGAATTGGGCCCAAGGAACATTTGGAGAAATTGAAGGTTGGCATGCATGGTAGACTAATTGGTTTTAATACTTATATAAATATTAGGATGAGGACGATGGTGTTTTCTTTTATAGCCCTATTTGTCCATGCTCGTTCAACATGCTCACCACACTGTGATCGTCAAAACTTTCCTTCATTAAAAAAATATATATTTATTTTTCTTATCTGTTTTTTGTTTTGTTTTCAAATTCTGTAATAGTATTTAAAATGTAGCAATCAACTGTTTATGTCCATCTAAGTGTTTATTAATTTTTAAGTGTTTTTTGAAGCTGATCATGGTTTAAAACTTTTAGGTGACAAAACTATGAATATAAAATAATTGTGATATTTTATAATTGACATTGTTCATGTTTCAAAGCACACATACACACACACCTTGAACTTTCTCATTACCAGATCCCTGTCATTGCTGACCTGCCAGTTGGGGACAACCTCCAGGATAGAATGACCTACGAGTTCCCTATTGCCATTAAGCCAGCCATCAGCATCACACAGGAAAAACTTGAGTCTTTCTGGGAGCAGGTCAAGTACAAGTTGGTTGGGAAAGGTGATGAATGGCTTCCTTGGACCTAATGATAGAAATTGGTTATAGTGCAGTAAGGTTTTAGTCATTATACAAGACTTGTGAATTTTTAATTTTTTTTAATAAAAAAAACCCCTGTTTCTGAGAATGTGAAAGGTATTAGTTTAGAGTTCTAATATAAGTCTTTACTGCACTGAAGTTGAATTGTATATCATGTCTGCTCCACCCACAAGGAATGTTAGCCTCGCCCAATGGAGTTGAAGTTATGGCGTTCACCAACAGTGAGAGAAATCCCCACAAAGACTGGCCAGACCTACAGCTGCAGTTTAAAGGGACGCTGCATGGAGAGTCTTATGGGAGAATGCTGGGTTTGTCCAATGAGGTGGGTCATATTTGAGAAGGCTGGGCTTGTCTATTGAGGTGGGTCATCTACTTCTTATCTATTACAGAGGCTCCTTCTATACCAAAGATCATTGCATCTATCATTTCATTGAGGATAGTTTGAACGATAACATACCGGGAAAACTTTTAGCGATTGAATTCAGATTCAGTCAGTGCAGGAAAGCTGATAAAACACCTTTACATTTTTTGTGAACGCATTTACAAATGGAGTGTAACTCTTGGTTTAAATTTCTCTTTAATTCTTATTTCTATAACCAGCATTGTCTCCCTTTAAGAGCTTGGTGTGTCCAATGTGCTACAAAATCTTTTTCTTGATTGGAAGTTTTTAACATTTTATTTCCAACGCCAGTGTTTCATTCCTGATTCTAAAGATTAAGAGGCTCAATTAAAGTACTGCATGTAAAATTAAATATATTTTGGTTTCCAAGTTACACTGGAGTCATTTTTGTTTCCCATAAATTGTTTACTTTCTTGTCTTGTTCAATTAGATAAATGCCTTTTTACGACCAAAACTCGGTTTAGATGCGTCTCCAAGCCGAGATCTAATCACCTTAGTTGATATGTTGTATTTGGACTGAGAGGTTAAGTCTTATGACTACATGTCATTTTGTTTTTTTCCATACGTGCAGACGCTATCAGAGCTGTCAGCCCGCGCAGCTTTCAAAGAGGGAATGTCATGTTTCAGCACCGCGCTAAGGCCCAGAAGTCGTGGCTCCCTTAGACTTCTCAACACCGATCCCAAAAGCAAGCCGCTAATAGATCCAAATTACCTGGCATATGACGAGGATGTGGAAGTTATCCATGCAGGTGTGTCTTCATCACAGTTACCTTTTTTTCTGATAAAGTGACACTGTAATCCTTGTTGGTGTTTATTGCCATAATCTTTAGTTAATGTTTAAAATGTGTAACCTCTTTGTTATGTTTTACTTATTAATATATCTTGTAGGCGTTCTCTCAATAAATAACCTTGCATACAATAATCCTCTGAAGAACTGGTTACAATAAAACAACTTTAATATCTACACTATGCACATAACATATAATTTGAGGTTATACAACTTGGAATACTCAGGCACACATCCGCCATGATACCAGAATTCTCCAACACTGATAATAATCTCGAACCCTCTACCCAATCTCTTCCCGCGCTTTCACTCACGTGATCTCTCCGTCATCCAACACGCGATTCACACCTGACAAAATGTTCGGTCGGGTATTAACAACTTAACTTAAGATACTTGATAAGATAATATACATTATAGCTATCTTTAATATCAAGAGCCTCATATCTGGATTCGCTAATTTTTAAGGTTGTTAACGGTTAACCAGTTAGCCGGTCCTCAGATCAGGACCGGTCCTATTTAATCAGGATCGGTTAACCTCAACTTTACTGTTAAGATGCAGGGCATCATATGAGACTAACGCGAGCGACGGTGACATCAAATCGCTTTCTCCATATTCCGGTATATAAATAATATACACGTCATCATTATTAGTTAAGTTTGCCTACGGCTAAAGAATGTTTTTTAAAAATAATTTGCTTTGTAGTCGAGGCACTGTACGAAAACTACACACAGTGCGCGTTTGATGTCAACAACAGTCAAGGCCGTGACTGTTTCTATTTATATTAATTATAGTCGGTTTCTTATAAAGACAAAGAAAGCTATAAAACCATATGACCCCGTGACCTAACGGCATTCTCTGGTCACCGGTTTATAGTCTGTTTCCCGCATCCAAATAATTGATCGGCGCGAGCCGCTTTTGGGAAGTATCTACGAGAGTCATTTAGACGTAGCAAAGATACCGGGCGATTAATCGGTTCTCAAATTTGAGTTCGGTCATTTAGTGACAAATTTCCTGCAAGTCAAAGGCATTTGACGTAAGCTTACCACATTAATATCAAAACTGATATTTTCTTTTTAAAAATGTAATTCTTATGCGAGTAACGCGAGAGTAGCTCTAACCCTATTTCAACAGGAAAAATGGGGGGGGGGTTAACATCGTGTGCACCGCAAAATTCAATTATTCTGGCGAGTTGACGATTGAAAAATAATATGGTATTTAAATAAATCCCATTTTATCATCACTGTTTACTCCGTAAGCTTTATAATTTTATTATTATTATTAATTTTAATTCGCGAGTTGACCGCATCAGAGTTGACCGGCATCACGCACAAAACACAGGAGAGTCACAAGACGTCCCAACGGACGAGGCGTGGTGTGGGTTTTTTAAACTTATGAAAAATACCTCGCTAACTTTAACGAACGGTTTAACCGGTCCTCTTATTTAGAACGGTTAATCACGAGTCTTAACATTTTTTTAAAAATTGACTCTTAACCATCACTGTTTACTTAATTCTTTGAATTTTTAAAAATATTTTAAATTTTTTTTTAAATTCGCTGAATTGAGGGCATCGCGAAAAAGAGCTGAACGCCAGCGGGGGAATCGGGCTCTGATGCCACCATCAGATGACGCGAGGTGAAAAAACATTGACTCGTTGGTTCTCAAAACATAAGGCATATAAGGACTTGCGGTCAACCGGCCTTTTTTTGAATGGCTAACCGGTCCTCAAAAACTATAGGTCTTAACAACCTTAATAATTTAAAATAACTCTGGAATTAAGCTAAATTGCGTGACCAAAAATATCTTAGAAGCATGATACAATTTATACAAAGTATTATCAATTTTATCATAGATTATTTTTGCATCCTCTTGATTTTTACAATCTAGTTATTATTTAAAGAATGATCTCATTAGCACTCCTATTAACCTAATAAAGGCATCAAGTTATGTAAGAAGCTCCTGGAGATGCCATCCATGAAGCAGATTGAGGCTGTGTATGCGGATGGGCCAACCTCAGCCTGCGGGCATACAGCCTCAGACAGTGACGACTACTGGAGGTGTATGATCAGGGCCAGAGCTCAGCCAGTCTTTAGTCCAGTTGGGACATGCAGGATGGGAGACGTCAATCAAGTGGACACAGTGGTGGATCCAAAGTTGAGGTAAGGTTACGCCAAGTTTAGCTGGCATCAGGCCAAGTGTAGGTAACGTAAGACCAACCGTATTTAACAAAAGACCAAGTTTTGGTAAAATAAGGTCAAGTTTAGGTAACACAAGGCCTAATGTAGGTAACATAAGGCCTAGTGAAGATAACATAAGGCCAACTTTATGTAATATTAAGCTAAGTGTACATAACAAAAAGCCAACTGTAGGTATCATTAGGACTAGTGTACTACCAAAAATATTTCTGACCCATTTTTAGGTGTTAACTCTTAATGTCCTTTAAGGTTTTCTGTACACTTATGCCTGTATCCTGTAAGGATTTCACGTTTATTGAAATCAATTGGTTATGAATTTTTAAAAATTGCTGAAAGTGTATTTATTGTCATACTGACTTCATCTTTTAGGATAAGCTTACAGAATAGATATTTTACGTATCCAAAAGACCATCTTGAGTTTAGACAATTTTTACCTGTAGTTTAGTACAATTTTTTTTTGTCCGAAAACTTTTGCAAAATCACATCTTAAAAAAAAACGTTACAAACTACCACCAAAACTTCGCGCAACTAACAAAAGCACTGGCGAAAAGCAAGCATTGACATTCCCAGAAATTGACTAAATCTCCTCTCACGCACTGAAGAGTTTCTGCTTTCTATAAGTTCATTACTAAAGAGAGCGCTACCGAGGCACATTTTACTGCTGTTCAGGATTAGAGGCAATACGCGCATTGCCGCGCTTTAGAACATTAAGAGTTAATGGGCTTGATATATATAGACCATTACCTGTTACTGCTATTGAAGGTAATATCTTGATGGATAATATCTTGATGGAATTGTTTTTTTTAGATGAAGGAAATGAAATTTCAATCAAAAGCATTCTCTCAAATTAGCTAGTTAACAGAATGAACTTAACTGAACTTTTCTATACAACTAAACATATGCTAATGAATGAACATAACTGAACTTTTCTATACAACTAAACATATGTTCATGAATGAACATAACTGAACTTAACTATACAACTAAACATATGCTCATGAATGAACATAACTGAACTTTTCTATACAACTAAACATATGCTCATGAATGAACATAACTGAACTTTTCTATACAACTAAACATATGCTCATGAATGAACATAACTGAACTTAACTATACAACTAAACATATGCTAATGAATGAACATAACTGAACTTTTCTATACAACTAAACATATGCTCATGAATGAACATAACTGAACTTTTCTATACAACTAAACATATGCTAATGAATGAACATAACTGAACTTTTCTATACAACTAAACATATGCTAATGAATGAACATAACTGAACTTTTCTATACAACTAAACATATACTAATGAATGAACATAACTGAACTTTTCTATATAACTAAACATATACTAATGAATGAACATAACTGAACTTTTCTATATAACTAAACATATACTAATGAATGAACATAACTGAACTTTTCTATATAACTAAACATATACTGATGAATGAACATAACTGAACTTTTCTATATAACTAAACATATACTAATGAATGAACATAACTGAACTTTTCTATATAACTAAACATATACTAATGAATGAACATAACTGAACTTTTCTATACAACTAAACATATACTAATGAATGAACATAACTGAACTTTTCTATACAACTAAACATATACTAATGAATGAACATAACTGAACTTTTCTATACAACTAAACATATACTAATGAATGAACATAACTGAACTTTTCTATACAACTAAACATATGCTCATGAATGAACATAACTGAACTTTTCTATACAACTAAACATATACTCATGAATGAACATAACTGAACTTTTCTATACAACTAAACATATACTCATGAATGAACATAACTGAACTTTTCTATACAACTAAACATATGCTCATGAATGAACATAACTGAACTTTTCTATACAACTAAACATATACTCATGAATGAACATAACTGAACTTTTCTATACAACTAAACATATGCTAATGAATGAACATAACTGAACTTTTCTATACAACTAAACATATACTAATGAATGAACATAACTGAACTTTTCTATACAACTAAACATATACTCATGAATGAACATAACTGAACTTTTCTATACAACTAAACATATACTAATGAATGAACATAACTGAACTTTTCTATACAACTAAACATATGCTCATGAATGAACATAACTGAACTTTTCTATATAACTAAACATATGCTAATGAATGAACATAACTGAACTTAACTATACAACTAAACATATGCTCATGAATGAACATAACTGAACTTAACTATACAACTAAACATATGCTCATGAATGAACATAACTGAACTTTTCTATACAACTAAACATATACTAATGAATGAACATAACTGAACTTTTCTATACAACTAAACATATGCTCATGAATGAACATAACTGAACTTAACTATACAACTAAACATATGCTCATGAATGAACATAACTGAACTTTTCTATACAACTAAACATATACTAATGAATGAACATAACTGAACTTTTCTATACAACTAAACATATGCTCATGAATGAACATAACTGAACTTTTCTATATAACTAAACATATACTAATGAATGAACATAACTGAACTTTTGTATATAACTAAACATATACTAATGAATGAACATAACTGAACTTTTCTATATAACTAAACATATACTAATGAATGAACATAACTGAACTTTTCTATACAACTAAACATATACTAATGAATGAACATAACTGAACTTTTCTATACAACTAAACATATGCTCATGAATGAACATAACTGAACTTTACTATACAACTAAACATATACTCATGAATGAACATAACTGAACTTTTCTATACAACTAAACATATGCTAATGAATGAACATAACTGAACTTTTCTATACAACTAAACATATACTAATGAATGAACATAACTGAACTTTTCTATACAACTAAACATATACTCATGAATGAACATAACTGAACTTTTCTATACAACTAAACATATACTAATGAATGAACATAACTGAACTTTTCTATACAACTAAACATATGCTCATGAATGAACATAACGGAACTTTTCTATATAACTAAACATATGCTAATGAATGAACATAACTGAACTTTTCTATACAACTAAACATATGCTAATGAATGAACATAACTGAACTTTTCTATACAACTAAACATATGTTCATGAATGAACATAACTGAACTTAACTATACAACTAAACATATGCTCATGAATGAACATAACTGAACTTTTCTATACAACTAAACATATGCTCATGAATGAACATAACTGAACTTTTCTATACAACTAAACATATGCTCATGAATGAACATAACTGAACTTAACTATACAACTAAACATATGCTAATGAATGAACATAACTGAACTTTTCTATACAACTAAACATATGCTCATGAATGAACATAACTGAACTTTTCTATACAACTAAACATATGCTAATGAATGAACATAACTGAACTTTTCTATACAACTAAACATATGCTAATGAATGAACATAACTGAACTTTTCTATACAACTAAACATATACTAATGAATGAACATAACTGAACTTTTCTATATAACTAAACATATACTAATGAATGAACATAACTGAACTTTTCTATATAACTAAACATATACTAATGAATGAACATAACTGAACTTTTCTATATAACTAAACATATACTGATGAATGAACATAACTGAACTTTTCTATATAACTAAACATATACTAATGAATGAACATAACTGAACTTTTCTATATAACTAAACATATACTAATGAATGAACATAACTGAACTTTTCTATACAACTAAACATATACTAATGAATGAACATAACTGAACTTTTCTATACAACTAAACATATACTAATGAATGAACATAACTGAACTTTTCTATACAACTAAACATATACTAATGAATGAACATAACTGAACTTTTCTATACAACTAAACATATGCTCATGAATGAACATAACTGAACTTTTCTATACAACTAAACATATACTCATGAATGAACATAACTGAACTTTTCTATACAACTAAACATATACTCATGAATGAACATAACTGAACTTTTCTATACAACTAAACATATGCTCATGAATGAACATAACTGAACTTTTCTATACAACTAAACATATACTCATGAATGAACATAACTGAACTTTTCTATACAACTAAACATATGCTAATGAATGAACATAACTGAACTTTTCTATACAACTAAACATATACTAATGAATGAACATAACTGAACTTTTCTATACAACTAAACATATACTCATGAATGAACATAACTGAACTTTTCTATACAACTAAACATATACTAATGAATGAACATAACTGAACTTTTCTATACAACTAAACATATGCTCATGAATGAACATAACTGAACTTTTCTATATAACTAAACATATGCTAATGAATGAACATAACTGAACTTAACTATACAACTAAACATATGCTCATGAATGAACATAACTGAACTTAACTATACAACTAAACATATGCTCATGAATGAACATAACTGAACTTTTCTATACAACTAAACATATACTAATGAATGAACATAACTGAACTTTTCTATACAACTAAACATATGCTCATGAATGAACATAACTGAACTTAACTATACAACTAAACATATGCTCATGAATGAACATAACTGAACTTTTCTATACAACTAAACATATACTAATGAATGAACATAACTGAACTTTTCTATACAACTAAACATATGCTCATGAATGAACATAACTGAACTTTTCTATATAACTAAACATATACTAATGAATGAACATAACTGAACTTTTGTATATAACTAAACATATACTAATGAATGAACATAACTGAACTTTTCTATATAACTAAACATATACTAATGAATGAACATAACTGAACTTTTCTATACAACTAAACATATACTAATGAATGAACATAACTGAACTTTTCTATACAACTAAACATATGCTCATGAATGAACATAACTGAACTTTACTATACAACTAAACATATACTCATGAATGAACATAACTGAACTTTTCTATACAACTAAACATATGCTAATGAATGAACATAACTGAACTTTTCTATACAACTAAACATATACTAATGAATGAACATAACTGAACTTTTCTATACAACTAAACATATACTCATGAATGAACATAACTGAACTTTTCTATACAACTAAACATATACTAATGAATGAACATAACTGAACTTTTCTATACAACTAAACATATGCTCATGAATGAACATAACGGAACTTTTCTATATAACTAAACATATGCTAATGAATGAACATAACTGAACTTAACTATACAACTAAACATATGCTAATGAATGAACATAACTGAACTTAACTATACAACTAAACATATGCTCATGAATGAACATAACTGAACTTTTCTTTACAACTAAACATATACTAATGAATGAACATAACTGAACTTTTCTATACAACTAAACATATGCTCATGAATGAACATAACTGAACTTAACTATACAACTAAACATATGCTCATGAATGAACATAACTGAACTTTTCTATACAACTAAACATATACTAATGAATGAACATAACTGAACTTTTCTATACAACTAAACATATGCTCATGAATGAACATAACTGAACTTTTCTATACAACTAAACATATACTAATGAATGAACATAACTGAACTTTTCTATACAACTAAACATATGCTCATGAATGAACATAACTGAACTTTTCTATACAACTAAACATATGCTCATGAATGAACATAACTGAACTTTTCTATACAACTAAACATATACTAATGAATGAACATAACTGAACTTTTCTATTCAACTAAACATATGCTCATGAATGAACATAACTGAACTTTTCTATACAACTAAACATATGCTCATGAATGAACATAACTGAACTTTTCTATACAACTAAACATATACTAATGAATGAACATAACTGAACTTTTCTATACAACTAAACATATGCTCATGAATGAACATAACTGAACTTTTCTATACAACTAAACATATGCTCATGAATGAACATAACTGAACTTTTCTATACAACTAAACATATGCTCATGAATGAACATAACTGAACTTAACTATACAACTAAACATATGCTCATGAATGAACATAACTGAACTTTTCTATACAACTAAACATATACTAATGAATGAACATAACTGAACTTTTCTATACAACTAAACATATGCTCATGAATGAACATAACTGAACTTTTCTATACAACTAAACATATACTAATGAATGAACATAACTGAACTTTTCTATACAACTAAACATATGCTCATGAATGAACATAACTGAACTTTTCTATACAACTAAACATATACTAATGAATGAACATAACTGAACTTTTCTATACAACTAAACATATGCTCATGAATGAACATAACTTTTCTATACAACTAAACATATGCTAATGAATGAACATAACTTTTCTATACAACTAAACATATACTAATGAATGAACATAACTTTTCTATACAACTAAACATATGCTAATGAATGAACATAACTTTTCTATACAACTAAACATATACTAATGAATGAACATAACTTTTCTATACAACTAAACATATACTAATGAATGAACATAACATTTTCTATACAACTAAACATATACTAATGAATGAACATAACTTTTCTATACAACTAAACATATGCTAATGAATGAACATAACTTTTCTATACAACTAAACATATACTAATGAATGAACATAACTGAACTTTTCTATACAACTAAACATATGCTAATGAATGAACATAACTTTTCTATACAACTAAACATATGCTAATGAATGAACATAACTTTTCTATACAACTAAACATATGCTAATGAATGAACATAACTGACTTTTCTATACAACTAAACATATGCTAATGAATGAACATAACTGAATTTCTATACAACTAAACATATACTAATGAATGAACATAACTAACTTTTCTATACAACTAAACATATGCTCATGAATGAACATACGAACTTTTCTATACAACTAAACATATGCTAATGAATGAACATAACTTTTCTATACAACTAAACATATACTAATGAATGAACATAACTTTTCTATACAACTAAACATATACTAATGAATGAACATAACTTTTCTATACAACTAAACATATACTAATGAATGAACATAACTTTTCTATACAACTAAACATATACTAATGAATGAACATAACTTTTCTATACAACTAAACATATACTAATGAATGAACATAACTTTTCTATACAACTAAACATATACTAATGAATGAACATAACTTTTCTATACAACTAAACATATGCTAATGAATGAACATAACTTTTCTATACAACTAAACATATACTAATGAATGAACATAACTTTTCTATACAACTAAACATATACTAATGAATGAACATAACTTTTCTATACAACTAAACATATACTAATGAATGAACATAACTTTTCTATACAACTAAACATATACTAATGAATGAACATAACTTTTCTATACAACTAAACATATACTAATGAATGAACATAACTTTTCTATACAACTAAACATATACTAATGAATGAACATAACTTTTCTATACAACTAAACATATGCTAATGAATGAACATAACTTTTCTATACAACTAAACATATACTAATGAATGAACATAACTTTTCTATACAACTAAACATATACTAATGAATGAACATAACTTTTCTATACAACTAAACATATACTAATGAATGAACATAACTTTTCTATACAACTAAACATATACTAATGAATGAACATAACTTTTCTATACAACTAAACATATACTAATGAATGAACATAACTTTTCTATACAACTAAACATATGCTAATGAATGAACATAACTTTTCTATACAACTAAACATATACTAATGAATGAACATAACTTTTCTATACAACTAAACATATACTAATGAATGAACATAACTTTTCTATACAACTAAACATATGCTAATGAATGAACATAACTTTTCTATACAACTAAACATATGCTAATGAATGAACATAACTTTTCTATACAACTAAACATATACTAATGAATGAACATAACTTTTCTATACAACTAAACATATACTAATGAATGAACATAACTTTTCTATACAACTAAACATATGCTAATGAATGAACATAACTTTTCTATACAACTAAACATATACTAATGAATGAACATAACTTTTCTATACAACTAAACATATACTAATGAATGAACATAACTTTTCTATACAACTAAACATATACTAATGAATGAACATAACTTTTCTATACAACTAAACATATACTAATGAATGAACATAACTTTTCTATACAACTAAACATATGCTAATGAATGAACATAACTTTTCTATACAACTAAACATATACTAATGAATGAACATAACTTTTCTATACAACTAAACATATACTAATGAATGAACATAACTTTTCTATACAACTAAACATATGCTAATGAATGAACATAACTTTTCTATACAACTAAACATATGCTCATGAATGAACATAACTTTTCTATACAACTAAACATATACTAATGAATGAACATAACTTTTCTATACAACTAAACATATACTATTGAATGAACATAACTTTTCTATACAACTAAACATATGCTAATGAATGAACATAACTTTTCTATACAACTAAACATATGCTAATGAATGAACATAACTTTTCTATACAACTAAACATATACTAATGAATGAACATAACTTTTCTATACAACTAAACATATACTCATGAATGAACATAACTGACTTACTATATAACTAAACATATACTAATGAATGAACATAACTTTTCTATACAACTAAACATATACTAATGAATGAACATAACTTTTCTATACAACTAAACATATACTAATGAATGAACATAACTTTTCTATACAACTAAACATATACTAATGAATGAACATAACTTTTCTATACAACTAAACATATGCTAATGAATGAACATAACTTTTCTATACAACTAAACATATACTAATGAATGAACATAACTTTTCTATACAACTAAACATATACTAATGAATGAACATAACTTTTCTATACAACTAAACATATGCTAATGAATGAACATAACTTTTCTATACAACTAAACATATGCTCATGAATGAACATAACTTTTCTATACAACTAAACATATACTAATGAATGAACATAACTTTTCTATACAACTAAACATATACTAATGAATGAACATAACTTTTCTATACAACTAAACATATGCTAATGAATGAACATAACTTTTCTATACAACGAAACATATGCTAATGAATGAACATAACTTTTCTATACAACTAAACATATACTAATGAATGAACATAACTTTTCTATACAACTAAACATATACTCATGAATGAACATAACTGAACTTAACTATATAACTAAACATATACTAATGAATGAACATAACTTTTCTATACAACTAAACATATGCTCATGAATGAACATAACTTTTCTATACAACTAAACATATACTCATGAATGAACATAACTGAACTTTTCTATACAACTAAACATATACTAATGAATGAACATAACTTTTCTATACAACTAAACATATACTAATGAATGAACATAACTTTTCTATACAACTAAACATATACTAATGAATGAACATAACTTTTCTATACAACTAAACATATACTAATGAATGAACATAACTTTTCTATACAACTAAACATATACTAATGAATGAACATTCAATGACTAAAACTGTTGTGATGTGTATTTCACAGAGTGAAGGGCTTGAAATCCCTGCGTGTGGTAGACTCATCCGTCATCCCATCCATCACATCCGGCGCCACCAACATTCCCACCATCATGATAGCCGAGAGGGCGTCAGATCTCATCAAGATGAACAAGGTGGCTGGCAGCTGACCCAATGGTTGAAGATTGAACGACTCTACAATAAATGTATGTACGCAGTGCTAGTGAACCAATACATCTAGAGCCATCCACTGGACAAGATCAAGGTTTTAATTTTTTTGGTGTTGAAAAATTGTGTATTCGGTTAATGAGAGTGATTTGTTTACCACAACAAAACATAGGTGTACACACTTAGCAACATAGTGGAATAATTCTTTGCAAATTTTTACCACATTTGTTTTAATTATTTATTGCTGTGGGAAGAATGTAGCTGCAGTGGTTTTTCAGAATTAAAAATGTTTTACGAACCAATATTTAAATTAACAATCCATCGAGTAGTTTTAGTCATTTTTGAATGTAAAATATTTTACTTGTACCTATTGCAGTTGAATATTGTCTTAAACATCTTGTGTAATTTGCTGGCCTAAATTGTAAAAAAGGACAAAATCAATTTTAAAAAGGGTATTTCAATTTTTTTTTAAATAGGCAAAAAATATTGTAGCAGTTCAGAAGCTAAAATTTGCTACTTCCTTTTATATGAAGCTAATGAAATTGTGGAAATGATTTCAAGTTAAATTTTAGCTCTTATGGCTTAAGGATGAGATACTCATATTAATCTTGGATCTCTTTTAGTGCCTTGTTTCTAATGTTACTACATTTTTTAGCTCAGGTGGTTTCTTGGTGATTAAGGTGGCGAATCTTTAAAATGCTTCTCTGCTGGGACTGCATGTTATAAACTTGGTTATAGGATAACTTGTTTTTATATTTAATCAGTGGAGAAAAATACTGCAAAACCTGTTTATTTTTTGTTTCATTGCTCACAATTCTGTTTTTCAAAACTGAAGGTCTTCCAATTTTAGGAGCTGACATTTTGCAGTGAATGGGTAGCCTGCATATTGGAATCAGATATTAGTACATTAAGTGTAGGCTGTGATTCATGGGAACTGGAGACACAGGTTCTTATGTACTGGGTTAAATGCTAAGAAACAACAATCACTAAATCTGTTAAACAAATAGAATTTTAAATTATTTTTTTTTACAGATTATTGAATACTTCTCCTCCCCCCCCCCACCCCCAATAAATAACCTTACTATACCTTAACATTTTTACAAAGAAAAGTTTGTTTTGTGACCTGGTCCTCCTGGTAAGTGACCGTCCACTCGAACAGCCCACTGTCCTTATTTAATTATTTAAATTTTATGTATCTTAAAATTTATGAGAAAACACTTCATGCCATGTAAAATGCCAGTCCATTAGATTTACTGCACTGTGATACAGTAATTCAACAAGCAAAACTTTTAAGTTAGTGATTTTTAAACCATTGAAAAGACTGTTAACTGACTCAGTTCAATCATTTCATACCTGTATATTGTCAAGTGGCCATTCCATCATTAAAACCATGTTCCAATAGTAGAAGATTTTTTATGGTTTCTGACTTCCTTGGATATGACTCCATCAATCAATTTCTCTTGAAAATTCTTCACTTGTTCATGTTTTAAGAATTACAATTTCATTGTACTTGTATGACAAAATGGTTGGTCCATTTCTCTGTATGAGATATATTGATTTATGACTCACTGAAGTAAAATATCATAGAAATTATTTTTACAGAAGTATTTCAATATGTATCATAAACAAGAAATTAACACCAAGTCAAGACAAATTTTGTGGTGCCCTTTATATAAAAGGTTTATTTTTACTCTAGAATTCATGTCTTTATTTTTGTAATGATGCCCGCAGACAATTCAGACTATTTCTGACAAAATAATTTGTATGCAATTTAATTTTTTCCCCTTTGTTCAGTTCAGATAAACAACTAAATAGTTTTTATCAGATGAGACGGATTCATTACTTTTAAACAAAGATTGTTTGTTTTTTTTTACAAATTTAAGACCGAAAAAAAAAGAATTTAATTTTTATATGTAAGTGTGATTCATGTAAATCTATTTTATACATTTTTTCTCTAAAAATTACAACTGTATCATTTTTTTAGCTTCATTTATCATCTGTTTTAATATTCTGTGCTCCAATCACTTTTTAAGTTATTATAACAAATATTTTTATTTAATCATCATGATCTTGCAATGTGAATGTTAAACAAGTCATTCAAGTCTTGTAACACATTGTGAGTATGATACAAGCTTTTCAAGATCATGGAGAAGACTAAAAAGTATTATCTTTTGAACACTTGAAACAAAAAATGAATTTAATTTTAATGTTGAGTTTTGTGTAAGTTACTTTAAGATTTGTACTGCATGTGATTTATTTATTGTATCAAATGATTTCTTTTATTTATTTATTTTGTTAATCGGACGTTAACAATTTTTTTGCTTTTAATGTTTTATTTATTCTCCTTTGTCGCCATAGTTACATTTGCTAGTCTTTATACATCTGCTTATTTTCTATTACCACTAAAATCTTACTCAACTTTTCTTACCACTCTTACAACTTTTCAATTGTATTAGTCTCTTGTCCAGACTCCCATGATTTTCATCTGATGCAGTACATTAAAATATTGTTGTAATCAAGATCAACTTAAATCATTTCAACAACATGAATATCAGTGCTTCTCAAACTGTCAATTATGCGACAAAGTAGGAATGTTAAAATGTTAGAAAAAGTTATTAAATTCCTGCTGGACTATTACACTGAAAGGTTTGAGAAGCACTGAATTTAATGTAAAATTTGTTGTTCTTTGTGTGCATTCTTTACTATTTATTTATTTTTACTGTAATATTTAAATGTGTATCTGTCATGAATATTTAAGCCAGTTTGCAATAGACTTTACAGTATTCCTTTCCCTTCCCTCATGTTCTATCCCACATCCCTCTAATGGTATTTTAAACTGTCCATTTTTGTTAAGAAATTCTGTTACCTCCATCATGTTATTTTGTCTTGATATTTGTAATAGTGAAATTTTTTCAATGAGGTTTTAACCATATAATATTACCATCATTTTTAAATTTTTTTTAACCACAGCTTTAATTTTTAACAGTTCATACTTTATTTCAATCGGCAGGCAATTATTTTTTAAATTTAAGAGCAAGTCTCATCTTCAATCATTGCCATTCTTTTTAAAATGGAATGCTGTCATGTAATGCTCTATTTATAGTATGATTTATGTTATTGTCAGCAAGGGCATATTATGATATCAATGGACCTCCTTTTTTTGTAGTTTCAAATGTTGATCTCCTGAAACTGTACCTGGCATGGTTAAAGTAAACCATTGTATAACATACCTACAACTGTAACACCAGTGAATGTAACATGCCTGTTGATTTGATCTCCTGAAACTGTACCTAGCATGGTTAAAGTAGACCGTTGTATAACATACCCACAACTGTAACACCAGTGAATGTAACATGCCTGTTGATTTGATCTCCTGAAACTGTACCTGGCATGCTTAAATTAATTATTGTATAACATACCTACATCTCTTACACCAGTGACTGTAACTCTCCTGTGATAAGGATTTATTATTCCAGATTTCCTCTAGTCTCTAACATCATTAGATTTGATCATTTTATTTACAGCTTTTGCCTATCATCATGTTCTTTCTACTAATACAGGGGCATGTATGATTTCATTGGGTCCACACCATCTTGTGATGACCTCCCCTTAACTGTTGCATCAAAATGATTTTCTTTTTTTTTACATGATTCTGAAACCTAAAATTCATTTTAAATTAATGAAAACATGATAGGATTTTTTTTAAAAACACACTTTTTTGGCCTGTGTGTTATAGAATTTTTAGATCCAACTCTAACTGAAGTAGTAATTTTTATATAACTTGTCTAATGTAGAGATTATTATGGATACATTGCATAGGCGGTAGTAGAAAACCAGAAGCAAATCAAGGGAAAGAAAGTTTTTGTTGAAAACAAAGATAGTACAACAGAGTTAACATCTTCAGAAATTGAAGAAAGACAGAACAAAACTTGGCTTCAATCAGTCTTACATAACTTTAATACATGTGAGCCTGCATTTAATACATGTGAGCCTGCATTTAATACATGTGAGCCTGCATTTAATACATGTGAGCCTGCATTTAATACATGTGAGCCTGCATTTAATACATGTGAGCCTGCATTTGAAAGCTTTCATGATTGTAAGATATGTTGAGCTGTTTGTTTTGTGGGTTGTGTTCCCTGAGGTTAACTTCAACTCTGTGTGCTACTTTCTGTACCAAATGTCACCAGTGGATATAACAACTAGTTGACTTGTCTGCCATGAGCTGCATGAGATCTGTTCATTCACTGATAGGCAACAATGTATTTGATTCAATATTTAAAACTATTGATTCAATCTGGAGCTTGATTCAAGTTTGAATATTGAAATATTTGAAATCTGTCATCTTGTTGTCAATGTCTTGCCCCTAAAGGCTTCATTGCTAGAAGACAAAACAAGAAACAGGGCCAAAGCCAAATCGAGGAAAACAAAAATCTCTTGTTGAGAAAGCCTGCCCGACATTATGACCAGTATGTGTACAGTCAGTTATGCCCTATGAATAAACTTTCATTGTTAGGGCTTTTATTTATTTCCCATTTATTAAATTTTGTCTGGAGTTTTTGTCTAGTATTTTTACAGCTTTAAATGAATTTTTTTTCTTTCCATTTTTTAAAAATGTATTTTTTTTTGTGTACATATGTTGTCATCTTTTAATCTTTTAGTCCCTAGAAAGCTGATTTGTTTGTTATGTATTTTATATAAATTTGCACTGTTTTTTATTTTTTTATTTTTTTAAAAGTTTTTTTTTCTCATTGAGCATCAATGAATGGAAACATTTTTACATGTGCTTCCTCTGTTCATCTCCCCTTCCCTTCAAATCATAATCTATGATTATTTCAGTTGAAGTTCATTTTGGCTGTTAATCTTCAAAATGTCTTGGCATTGCGGGCAACGCATTTACCCTGTCATTGTGGCCATAGCAGTTACTCTGGCTTTGCAGGCATAGCAGTCGACCTGGAATTGCGGGCATATTAGATACCCTGACATTGTGAGCATAGCAGTTACATTATCATTGTGGGCATAGCAGTTACCCTATCATTGTGGGCATAGCAAATACCCTGACATTGTGGACATAGTTCTCAGATTAATCGAATGGACTTAGGGAGCACAAGCTGAAGTGTTCATGTCTGGTTACATTCAAAGTATCATGAGAAAGTCATTCAATCGTAACATCTTTATAAAGTATATTAAGTTCTTCTTGGTGAATATTTAATGATGTGTCTCAACAAGAATCTTCTTGCCTTACAATTCATGATTAATAACTTGTAACTACTAACATGTGCAGCACACCTAGTACTTTAGTAAGGAGCTTTCCTTGTTCAGTAGCCTAGTCATACCTACTTTTATTTCAACCAACTTTTTAACCACTGTGAACTTGATTTCTATATACTGCACTAAATGCTGTCTCGTGTTTAAAGGTATCTGTATATATCTATTTTGGGAAATGGACTTTTAACATCAAAACGTGTATGTCAACTTCATTGTATATCGTGTTGTCGTCATTGTATATCGTGTTGTTCAATTTTTTTTATAACTCAGTCCTATTAATAAAAAGATGTTAAACAACCACACAGCTTAGTTTCATTTGTAAGAAAGTTATAGAACATTTTGTGAATGGAATGTAAAAGAATATAACGTTTCATTCCTCACTTCATCTAGTTTAGATTAACCATATTATGCAAAGGAGAAGCATGGAAGCAATTTGATTAGTACGGGAAGGACATAAAGTAATTTAATTTTTTATGCAAAAATGTGTATTTGATAGGCAACAGAGTTTAGGTTTTTGCTCGCCATGTGAGTGGGAAATACTACATAGGCACCTTGGATGAGTCAGAAATGGTTCTTTAGGTTCCATAGATGAGTCAGAAATGGTACTTTAGCGGGCCATAGACGAGTCAGAAATGGTAGAAATGGTACTTTAGCAGGCGATAGATGAGTCAGAAATGGTACTTTAGCGGGCCATAGATGAGTCAGAAATTGTACTTTAGCTGGCCATAGATGAGTCAGAAATGGTACTTTAGCAGGCCATAGATGAGTCAGAAATGGTACTTTAGGGCAGTGGCGTCAATAGGGGAGGGGGGGGCGGGCCGCCCCGGTTGACACCCATCAGGGGGTGACACCCAAACCTAACAATTTACTGTGTATGATTTTATGTAAAAAAAAAGAAGAAGAAAAAAAAAGACAGGTTTTTTTTTCCCTATAAAGATATTACGAAATACAATGAAATACGCTAAACGCATAAACTTGCTAATAAAAAAATATCAGTTAAAAAGCAATGATAAAACAGTCACAATAAAACAAATTAGGAAAAATATAAAAGAAACAGCCGGGCCAGAGAGAGCTGTACAAGAGTTGGAAATATGAGAGGCGGTGTCTTTTATTTTAAATGATATAAGCCAGGGGTGTCCAAAGTCCGGCCCTCGAAGCAATTTCAACTGTTCCGCGGCATTATCTGAAGTAATTGATTGACTGACGTATTATTTCTTTAAAAACATAATTATAAGAATAGTCGAAATTTTGTACTATTTTGAGTACGTCAAATGATGGCGAAAATCGATAACATTTTGTTGATTACCAATTACTAGACTTTCAGTCTTAAAAACCAAACAAGGGGAACAAATTTAGTTGCTTCTGTTTGTTTTGCTGTCAATGACGTTAAATTACCAGAGTAAAAAATCTCTGTTTTTATTACTGATGGTGCCCCTGCCAGGACTGATGAACGCAGTTGACTAGCAAAACGTGTGTATATCAAAGTCAGCGAAGAGACTGGCAAAGATTTTAAACTTCACTGTATCATTCACCAAGTTCTTTGTGCCAAACACCTTTGATGTGATCGTGTCCTTAAATCATTGATAAAGGCTATGAAATCTATTCGCTCTAAATCCCCTTGTCACCGCCAGTTTTAGCAGTATCTTCATGACATCCAGGGAGAATTCGAAGATGTGTATCACAAGGGTATAACGTGGCTCAGTCGGGGGACAGCACGTCAGCGCTTCTACGCACTTAAAAAATAAATTGGGCAATACATTGAACAACCAATTCCAGAACTATCTGATACTGCTTGGATGGAAGATTTTGACAAGACATCTACACAAACCGTCAAGGGCACAATGCAGTGCTAAGTCAATTATATTCATAATATAATAGTCCAAGTCACTCACTGGATGGATGTGGAACGTTGAGGAACGATGTACAACAGTCTATAGCAGTTTAAAAAATCGTGTGTAGATTAGCACTGTAAAAAAAAATTATATGACGTCATTGTTTAAGCTTATATTTAATATAAGCTGTGCATCAAAAGGTGTGCAAAATATGTAATTATAAATTAAAGACTCGCTGTAAATAAAATATTACACGACGTCACTGTTTTAGCTTATATTTATATTTTAATTTTGGAAAAGGGAACGATGTAAAAATAGGATTTGAGGATTGTTAATTATAAAATACTTTGTGTACATATCAGGAAGTTTAATACTTCGTATTTATCAAACAAGGATAAGTTACTTGGGGTTTTAAAAAGAGTGGGCGCCGTGGGCGCCACGGCGCCCCAGTACAATCTAGTATTCATATTTCAAGGCTTTCGGGAATAAGCTGCAACTCTTTGAAAGGCAACTGTGTCAAATGCAGCCTAATACCACACATTTCCCCTCAATACGGGAAATCAAGACACATTTTCCAGAAAGAAGCTTCAATTAGCAAATGCAGAAGTATGTTGCAGATATCACATCCATGGCTGACGAATTTCAAAGACGCTTTCAGGACTTTGAAACTATTGAAAAGGAAACCATGTTTTTTTGGTTAAAATAATCTTCATCTTTCTCTGTTGACCCTGATAATGCTCCAGGTAATCTGCAGATGGAGCTCATTGAGCTGCAAACTGATGCTAAATTAATGTCGTTGCAGACCATAGCCTTCTCCCATTGCTTTTACAGTCAGCTGGATAAAGAGAGATGCAAAGAGATTCGAACATTTACTAAAAATTTGATCATCTTGTTTAGCTCGACATACTTGTGTGAGCAGACATTTTCAGTTATGAATTTTAACAAGAACCGCATGAGGACGAGAATAAGTGACTCTCACATACGTAATAGTCAGAGGCGTCACTAGGGTTGGTGTCACCCGGGGCGGTAGCTCTTGGTGTCACACGACTTGCCCCGTAAATCTCGAGTCTGCCAAATACTGGGAACACACAGATTCTTTAGTAACGTTTGAAAATATAGATCAAATGTTTGTTACAAAGGCATTAGGAGAAAAGTTGAATTTAAAGTTGATAGGTAAAATATTGTAACAGTAACATTTAAGAACTTAATAGAAAAAATGTTAATTTAAAATGTTTATTTTAACATAAAATTATTAATTTTAAGCAATACGGTTAAATAACTGTAATATTTTCAAATTTTACAAACTTGCATCTACATTGCATTCCATTAAAATGTATAACAATTATATTACATTACCAAAATTAGAATATATTACCAACCATTACAGTACAACTTCAAATGAGGTAAGGTTGTAACCGTTCTGTTTTGGGTTTGCAAAATTGGCAACTATCAGAATAGTATGTAATAATTCAAAATACAAGTCATTAAATATATTAAAAAATCAGAATTTAGATTTTCTGGACTTTAAAACTGAAAACTTGTTTATTACGTCATCGAAATCTATTTCTTGTGTCGAATCACTCTGAATGGATAACATGGCAAGATCAGAAAGCCTTGACTGCCACATTGTAGATCGCAAATAATTCTTTATAAGCTTTAGCTTTGAATAAAACAAACCCGTAAAAACAAAGTTTTTGACTATAAATCCCTTATATATGAGTCATAACTAACAGTATTGAATATTTTCAAACGTTACAAGCATTTACAGACTGAATCTGTCTTAACTCAATATTTCTTCATAACCCTAGGGGGGGGGGCGAGTTCAGCATGACACGTAAAATGTAAACAAAAGCACGCCGGTGCTTCGATGCGTCGACGTCAAAGCGTCAACTCAAACTCTCACGTGGAAAAAAACAATAACAAACAGTGAATTTGAATTACATACCTCATATAAGGATAAACTAAAAATGCATTAATTTAATTACGGTACGTGCGATCGATCTGCAATTTTGATACAATGCATTGTTAGGTTAAACGGGTCCGTGTGCCAAATTTCAGTTAGATCGGATCGTGGGAAGTGGGTCATTTTCGACTTTTGTTTTTCCGGCCGCCCGCCCATGAGATGACGACAGAGACGCCCGTGAAGTTAATATAAGGGATTTAATAAAACAAACCCGTAAAAACAAAGTTTTTGACTATAAATCCCTTATATATGAGACATAACTAACAGTATTGATTATTTTCAAACGCTACAAACATTTACAGACTGAATCTGTCTTAACTCTACTTTGCTTCACAACCCTGGGGGGGGGGTGGGAGAAGGGGAAAAGTCTGGTCACCGATTCGCTTGACCGATCTCAGCGTGACACGTAAAATGTAAACAAAAGCACGCGGGTACGTCGATGGATCGCCTCAACGCGTCAACTCAAACTTTCACGTGGAAAAAAAACAATAACAAACAGTGAATTTGAATTACATACCTCATATAAGGATAAACTAAAAATGCATTAATTTAATTACGGTACGTGCAATCGATCTGAAAGTTCGATACGATGCATTGTTAGGTTAAACAGGTCCGTGTGCCAAATTTCAGTTCGATCGGATCATGGGAAGTGGGTCATTTTTGACTTTTGTTTTTCCGGCCGCCCGCCCATGAGATGACGACAGAGACGCCCGTGAAGTTAATATAAGGGATTTAATAAAACAAACCCGTAAAAACAAAGTTTTTGACTATAAATCCCTTATATATCAGACATAACTAACAGTATTTTTTATTTTCAAACTCTTAACTCAACTTTGCTTCATAATCCTAGGGGTGGGGGGGCTGAGCCCAGCATGACACGTAAAATGTAAACAAAAGAACGCGGGTACGTCGATGGGTCGCGTCAACGCATTAACTCAAGCTCTCACGTGGGGAAAAAACAATAACAAACCGTGAATTTGAATTACATACCTCATATAAGGATAAACTAAAAATGCATTAATTTAATTACGGTAGGATCGATCGATCTGAAATTTTGATACGATGCATTGTTAGGTGAGACGGGCCCGTGTGCCAAATTTAAGCTCGATCGGATCACGGTAAGTGGGTCATTTTTAAATCCCATATATTAACTTCACCGCCGTCTCTGTCTCTCTCTCTCTCTCTCTGTCTGCCTGTCGTCATCTCATGGGCGGGCGGAAAAACAAAAGTCGAAAATGACCCACTTTCAGTGATCCGATCAAGCTGAAATTTGGCACACGGACCCGTCGCACCTAACAATGCATCGTATTAAAATTTCAGATCGATCGATAGTACCGTAATTAAATTAATGCATTTTTAGTTTATCCTTATATGAGGTATGTAATTCAAATTCACTGTTTGTTATTGTTTTTTACTTCCACTTCCACGTGAGATTTTGAGTTGACGCCGACCGTCGTGCCGACACCCCCTCACGTCCCACCCCCATTTATTAAAGACAAGGGACATCACTCGGTGTCAGTCTGTCAATGTTTGTAGCGTTTGAAAATAATCAATACTGTTAGTTATGTCTCATATATAAGGGATTTATAGTCAAAAACTTTGTTTTTACGGGTTTGTTTTATTAAATCCCTTATATTAACTTCGCGGCCGTCTCATCATCTCTGTCTTGGGCGGGCGGGGGGGAAAAGAAAAGTCGAAAATGACCCACTTCCAGTGATCCGATCGAGCTGAAATTTGACACATGGACCCGACTCACCTAACAATGCATCGTATCAAAATTACAGATCGATCGATTGTACCGTAATTAAATTAATGCATTTTTAGTTTATCCTTATATGAGGTATGTAATTCAAATTCACTGTTTGTTATTGTTTTTTTCTTCCACTTCCACGTGAGATTTTGAGTTGACGCCGACCGTCGTGCCGACACCCCCTCGTTATTAAAGACAAGGGACATCACTCTGTGTCCGTCTGTAAATTTTTGTAGAGTTGGAACATAATCAATTCTTTTAGTTCCGCTCATATATAAGGGATTTATAGTCAAAAACTCTGTTTTTAACGGGTTTGTTTTATTAAATCCCTTATATTAACTTCGCGGCCGTCTCATCATCTCATGGGCGGCTGGAAAATCAAAAGTAAAAAATGACCCACTTCCCGTGATCCGATCGAGCTGAAATTTGGCACACGGACCCGTCTTACCTAACAATGCATCGTATCAAAATTGCAGATCGATCGTGATCGAACGTACCGTAAATAAATTAATGCATTTTTAGTTTATCCTTATATAACGTATGTAATTCAAATTCACGGTTTTTTTATTGTTTTTTTCCCACGTGAGTTTGAGTTGACACTTAGACGTCGACCGTCGTGCCAACACCCCCTCACGTCCCATCCCCCGTTAAAAGACAGGGGACATCACTCGGAGTCAGTCTGTAAATATTTGTGGCGTTGGAAAATAATCAATACTTATAATTATGACTCAAATATAAGGGATTTATAGTAGAAAACTTTGTTTTTACGGGTTTGTTTTATTTACTTTTGTTTTTCCGCCCGCCCGCTCATGAGATGACGACAGACAGAGAGAGAGACAGAGAGAGACGGCGGTGAAGTTAATATATGGGATTTAAAAACTCCTTTCACATGAAGCCACAGACACACAGATTGTAACAAATAATCGTAAACTCAATGTGAGATAAGGGAGAGATTCTATGAAGTCCCATTCAGCTACAAATTTCAAAACTTTAAGTACGGACCAGTCTTCAGCCTCTTTGAGATCGATCTCTGCTGCCTTCAGGTGCCTTCTCAGCCTTGGTATTTCTAATAAAAGCTCTTCCTCTAACAACTCATCATACAAAGTGGACAACCTTGGAATGGACTTTAGTAATTCTTCTTCAGTGAACAGCCTCAAACATGGTTGCTACTTCCTTGATTGCACTTGATCTGATCTGGAGTTCAGAATGGAAACGATCAATACACTCAAACATCGACCTTTTGTTTTATTCTTGCAGAGTTAGTCCAGCATCTCTTGTTTTCTCACCTGTCACCCTTTTCTTCAACCTGGGTCTGTTCTCTACTGAATTTCCAAGTTGTTGTGATTTTAAAAGCGCTGTGATATTGTCCATGTTTCAATCTATCATAGCACAAATTGTGAAGGGTGTATCGTGAGACAATTTTGTAGGTAGTACAAAATAACAAGGTCCTAACTCAATATAGGTCTATCAAACATCACATAGAAAATTATTCTAGGGGAGCGAATGTTGGGAACATTGTCTTTTAAATAATAACTTTTGGCACATGTATGTCATTAAAGAGCACACGATGAAAGTGAATGAAATTATAAAAAAAACACACATGGTACGTTAGGACACTAGTTAAGTCGGAAATCCTTATTTTTTAACACATCGTTACCAAAATTGTCGCCTACCCCTGTAATACTGCACTACTTCCAGCAAAGTAAGACGTCCAGTTATTTGTATGCCACCATTTCAAACAGTGGTGCTTTTTATTCCTTAAGACCCCCGACCATTACATTATTCCTTATGACCCCCGACCATTACATTATTCCTTATGACCCCCAACCATTACACTATTCCTTATGACCCCCAACCATTACATTATTCCTTATGACCCCCAACCATTACATTATTCCTTATGACCCCCAACCATTACATTATTTCCCTTGCTACTTCATAACCAGGGCCGGTCTTAGGCCACTGCAACCTATGCGGCGCAGTGGGTCCCGCGCTTTCATAGGTTCCACCCATTTTAATTTTCACTAATTATCCTTATTAATTCCTTATCCCTACCCAAACTGGGCCCCCGCACAATCTGTTTCGCATACCAAGCGCATAAGGCTCCGCTATTGCTAAGACCGGCCCTGTTCATACATAGCTGTAGTATTGCTTCTATTTAGAGTCTTAATTAAATTTTTTGATATCTAGGTTGTTTTTTCAATATTTTTATTTTTTAATTTATTTATTTATTAATCATTTTTGTTGCTCCGATAACCCCCGCTAAAGCATGGATTTGGAACATAATTATTCTGGACGCGACTCGCTTCAGACCGACTTTGTCAGCTGCGCCCCAGTTTCTTACTTTAGTTCAAAGGGGGTGGGGTGGGAGCTGTGTTTATTATGGTCGTGTAACCATTTTATTAGCAAGGTCATGGACTCTCGACTACAAGTGTCAACATCAGCAGAAGACTGGATAAACATTAGTTTAGAAAAGTTGGCACAATAACTAGCAGAAGAAAAAACAAATATAGCTAGCTGTAGAAATGGACAATATAGCTGGCAGAAGAAATGGGCAATTTACGTGGTAGAAGAAAGGGACAATATAGCTGGCAGAAGAAAGGGACAATTTACGTGGTAGAAGAAAGGGACACCTTTGTTTATAGAAGAGTGAGATTTTTTGTGTAGTTAATGCTGTTTAAAGATCGAATTTAGACACAATTCGACTTCTATTTTAACTTTAGCATTTTTGTTTAAGCGTTTTTTTTTCTTTTTGGGTGTTTTTTGTGGTTTTTTTTTAAGTTTACTAGTCAGTTTGCTTGCATTCAAAGAAAGAAATGAAAATTATGTGACTCAAATTTGTTTGACTGAGTGCGTACTAATAAAAGCTCCATAAGAATAGTCCAAGGAATTTTTTTTTAAATTTAACGTGTTTTTCCAATGCGAAGTTCCCATCTAATGTTTTTCTTCCTCTACCTATCTCTGCCCCACCAAATTCCCTATTCATCCACCCCCACTCCCACCGCACTGACCACATGTTGCCATTGGGACCTATCACCCCTCCCTCCCCTCACCCCATTTGTTTCTCAGAAATTCAATGTGTGCGGATGTGTGCGGATGTGTGCGGTAGATTAGATAAACATCAAATATTGACGGGATCTCCTTTCCATGTGCCAACGTTTTCACAAACACTGACCACTGGCCATTGTCCACCCGTGAGAATTCTTCCTTTCATGTCCATTCAACTGGCTACAGCTCAAGGGGCGTTTTTCACGGCTCGAGTTGACCTCTTGCGACACCAGCGTTGTTGTCAAACATCTGGGGTGCTCTGTTCGTGGGGTAACATTGCACGTTTGATCTTTTGTACACGCCTTTGTTCACCTCAGGGCTTCTCACACGTTTACGTACTCCGGTCGAGCGTAAATAAATACTTTCATTTGATAAAATTAATAAATAAAAGGTCATGGAAAGGTTAATATTTATATTGAGGGATTAAAGAGAGAACTAAAACTTAACAGCTAAAATCGCGAGCTGAAATAATCGTTCACATACAATGAACAGATCGTGAAGATATTTTAATGTATGCATATTCCACACGTTACAAGTATATATGGCAGTTATCTTTTTGTTATCAATTTACCACGCAGCCTCTAATAGCAGCGACTTAACACCACGCTGGGTTGAAAATCTTATTGTGTTGTTTAACGAACTTTTCTTATTATTGTACTTTTAGTAATTATCTTTTGTTAATGCTGTTGTTTTTGAGAGCCTTTTAGATGTACGCAAAGCGTAAGTATCGGGGTAAATGCTTAGACCAGTGTATATATGTGTATGTGTGGTCTTCGATGTAGAAGAGTCCATAGGGCATATATTCTCTAAATGTGTGTAAGTGTGCGTGTCTGCGTGGGAGTGCACCAACCGGTCGATTTAAAGCACATGCTCCAACGATTACTTTAAATCGTCAAACTTAACTTATCGTATTTTATCATATAGAATAAGACTGCGATAAAGCTTTTAAATGAAATACACAATACACAAATTAAATACTTCTCAATTATTTAATTAATAAAAATTTCATTTATTGTTTTGATTACAAAATTTTTTTGTGTATTTTGTATCTAACTTATCGTACCACATTTCGAGCCACAATGCATTTACTATTATGGTTATTGCTGCCAAATAAAAGAAAACAAAAGTTAACCACTCATTTTCTTACATTTCTTTCGTCAGCCTGTAAAACTCTGTATTTGGGCTACAGCTGATAGAGTAGTGTTTATCTTGTTCAAGAAGCTTTGTATGTGGATAGAGGCTCTGTGGGGGTCGGGGGAGGGGGTGAGGGTTAGTTTGACCTGAGGGGATTCAATGATGTAACTTATTTACTTAAAGGTGTAACTCGTGACACGGATGATGATACACGCAGGTGATAAGGTGACAAGAGTCAGGGTCACAAGACGATGACGGCTTGAGTGCTGATGCAACTTCATTGTTAATGTGACTAAGAGATGAATTCAAGTTTAAATGCATATCTTCACCCTTTGGTTTCCGTAGATTGACCAAATTAGGATGTTGACAGATCTTAGAGGTGGTATCGTAGGTCTTAGGTTATGCTAGGATTGGTATCCATTAGGGGTGGACTGGATTTCGGCTCCGGCTGCGGCAAATCCGGAATCCGTCAATTTTTTACAAAGCCGGCAGAATTTCACTTCATAAATCCGGCCAAATCAGACTGGCCGGTAGAGCCATAATATATATCTATATAATCGCTCTAGCCGGATTTAAATTAATAAATCTGGCCAAATCCGGCTCCGGTCGGATTTCAAAAATTTGAATCCGGTACATCCCTAGTATCCATTCTCTAATCCCAAACGTCAAATGATTAGTTTTGAGACTCGAAGCCAAAGTCTCATATTAGCATCGAATAGATTTCTAGAATTAGTTATGTATCCTATATGCCCAAGTTGCATAGGGTTAATTATTAATTATTAACCTCGAAGAGGAGTTTCTGTAAAGGTAATGTGCGACCTCAAATTCCAAGTGCTCTATTGTTAAGTATCGAAACCTCAACCGATGCAAAATATCTTTAAAAAACAAGATTTTGCCCTCGTTGTGACTAGAGCAGGGGTCTCCAAACTTTTCTGCCGGAGGGCCACATTAACTGTCAAACAGCAGTTTGGGGGTTAACTACAAACGGTTTTGTGGTAAACTACAGGTAAAAATAGTATCTTTTTTTCGGAGATTAAAAGGTCTCCAGGGGCCGGATGAGAGGGCCTCGCGGGCCACATCGGGCCCGCGGGCCGTAGTTTGGAGACCCTTGGACTAGAGTCTTTAGGTTCGGACAAACATTAAGCCTGCAAATAAAAACAACGATTCACGGGCCAGCTGTTGGTGATGAAGGTGTAGATATTCTTTACCAAGGAAACACAGAAAACCGCCATGATTCATCACATACCTTACTTCTTTGATATAATTAAATGCATGGAAACCTGATGGAGATTACAACGTAAAGGGGCGGGCTGGAGGAAGTCAGCTGTGACAGTAGGCGGAAAGGGTGGGCTTGTCAGTAGGCTCGGGAGGGAGGGGGGGTCAAGACCTATAGAAATGACTAACGATGAGCAGGCCATCTCCAATTCTTATCAGCGGGTCGAACAAAGGCCCACCATTTTGTTCCCACAATTTTGCCTCAACGCCGTCAGATATCGGTTTCTTCCCATTGATGTCTTTCTTCTTCTTCTTCCTCCTGCCGGGCGAGGTCGCTGGACCGGTCATCTTATCGGCCTGCCGCCGAGGAATTCAATCTACCGTTTTATTGTGCGGTTGGGGGCGTGCGAGTCACACATCCGCGGGCGCGGCGATAATGCCAAGGGTGATAATGTGAGTGAGCCATTCGATTTGTCTTTGCCCGATAACCCCGCCAAAGTGGGGAAGGGGAGCTAATCACCGACCCCGTAATCCGCCGTTATCAAGGATGTCGGTATCTTCTAATTCCGATGTGCCGAGTGTATTTTCGGGGTCGAGATGGGAGGGGGGAGAAATGTGAGGGGGGGGGGTGGGGAGACAAGACGAGATGACCAGTGAGTATAAAGTGGACAGTGCGCTGCCGTGAAGTATCTATTTCGAGTGGATTTGATTTTGGGGATTTAAAGTTGTTTCTGTTTCTAAGGTTGCAGGTTTGGTTCTTGGATCATTATACTTTGTTCATTTCTCAGTTCTTCAATTCTACGGTGAGGATATAACAAATTACAAGGTATGTGGCTTACCAGATATTAAAAACAATATAGTTAAATATTTATATGTCTGTATTCACATAAGATTTTTAAAAAAATCGCAGGCGTAATTACCGAGATTACTGTTTAAGGTTTTAATATTGTGAACTGGCCACACACACAACTGTGTGGTAGTGTGAGCTGTGAAATAACAAGGCCGTGTTTCTTTGGTCCAAAGGACCGGCAAAACAATTTTTGAAAACATGTACACTTGTAACTTTGTGACATGAATCGTCCCAAGATCGTCTAGACACTATATCAACAAAATCCCATTCGTGATGGGAAGTTCCCACATAGTCACCTCAAGACGCCCCATCACAACCTACTGTAGTTTGATGGATCGTTAACTTGCACTAACACAAATCGCATCCCTTATCATCGTCATTATTACATTAAAGTAATATCACCCGAAGCTAGAGTCTTGGTGGGGGCTGTCATACCCCCCTCCACACTCACACATCTTAACAGATAGGCACACTCACTATTTCATGTGTGTGCGTCACTCCAGTTATCTGGTTAGTCATTTTATTTTGATTGCATGCAGGGCTTACACTAAAAAAATAATTAAACACAATCTAAAAAATAACCTTTTCCGAAGCTACTAAATAAGTAAGACATTAAAACATTGATATTTAACAAAAACAAAATAACAGATTCTTAATATGCGACATTTTCATGACGATTAGTTTAGAAAACTTATAACAAATTAAAAGCCAGAATTTTTACTGAAAAAAACAACAACAAACAATCCTTAGAAAACTTAATCCTGAAATCTGGATAATTTTTTACACAACTGATTTTACAATATGTAGAGCTAAACAATTTCTCCTACCTTGTATTTAATTAATTTTCCTTTCCCTGTAGATCCCGTTAATTTTTTTATTACACTTTTCATTGTACATAAATGATAATTTCCTGTATTGTTTAAGAAAATGAAAATCATATACATGTAATGTGTAATTTTATCAAATTTAATGTAGCAAATATTTAAACGCCTAACTGAAGTGCTACATATTCGTTGAATTGAACCAAGGAGTAAACTATCTGGGTACATTGTAAACTATCTGGGTACATTGTAAACTATATGGGTACATTGTAAACTATCTGGGTACATTGTAAACTATCTGGGTACATTGTAAACTATCTGGGTACATTGTAAACTATCTGGGTACATTGTAAACTATCTGGGTACATTGTAAACTATCTGGGTACATTGTAAACTATCTGGGTACATTGTAAACTATCTGGGTACATTGTAAACTATATGGGTACATTGTAAACTATATGGGTACATTGTAAACTATCTGGGTACATTGTAAACTATCTGGGTACATTGTAAACTATCTGGGTACATTGTAAACTATCTGGGTACATTGTAAACTATCTGGGTACATTGTAAACTATCTGGGTACATTGTAAACTATCTGGGTACATTGTAAACTATCTGGGTACATTGTAAACTATCTGGGTACATTGTAAACTATCAGCGGCCTTTATGCAGTGTTAGCGGCCTGGGTACAATGTCAGCGGCCTTGGTACAATGTTAGTGTTAGCGGCCTGGTTAAAGTGTTAACTGTCTGTGTACAGTGTTAACTGTCTTGGTACAATGTTAGTGGTCTTGGTACCTTGTCAACTGTTAAATGGATATATAATAAACTACGAGTAGCTTGAGTACAGTGCTAGCGGCCTGCGTAGTGCTAACTGATGGTTACAGTGTAAACTGTCAGGCTAGTGTGTCAGTGGCCTGGATGCAGTGTTAACTATATGGGTACATAATAAACTATCAGTAGCTTGAGCACAGTGTTAGTTAAACTCCGTGAAACGAAAGGCTGGGTCCCTTCACTCGGCAGACGTTAACCCCAATCGTCACCTGATTAGCAACTGTTAAGTAGCTAAACGAGTTTCTTTGATAATCAGGATTCCGTTAAGCGGTTCTTCATATATGAATGCTGACATAGAATAAAATATTTAAAAAAATATCTTTTTTTAAAAGGACACGCTTTTATTTACATATAGAAAGTGCACTAAAAAGAAGAAAATAAAATTTTTCAATCCGTGAACCTATCGACTGCACATAAAAGCGTGGGGCGCCCATCAGAAACTCATTTCTTATTGCAACTACTCTTTTACATATAGATAAATTTTTCTAATTTATATAATAGTAGCATGTATATGATCAAAGTTGTGAAACTTTAAATGTTTATTAATATTCATATAAATTTGTATTTATGTTTCGCAGCCTTGTACATGATAGCGAGTTGTGATGAGGGCCCCACGCTTTTATGTGCAGTCGATAGGTTCACGGATTGAAAATTTTTATTTTCTTCTTTTTAGTGAACTTTCTATATGTAAATAAAAGCGTGTCCTTTTAAAAAAAGATTTTTTAAATATTTTATTTTCTACTTTTTAGTAACACAATTTTTAAAATCAATTCTTTGACATAATCAATTCAATTTAATTAGTCAAACTTTGTTGTCTATAACTTAAATGTGATAGGGGTTAAAAGATAGATTATTAATTACAAATTTATGTATTTAAAAAAACAAAACAGTTTCCACAACTGAAAATTTAACCTAGTACCTCCATGTCGAAAATCCATTAAGCAAACAATTCGGCCAACTAGGCTACACAAATACCAGTTGTTCCTCTTGTATTGTCATGTCAATTTAGATTTAGTTTCGAATTACTGGGCTGTTTAACACCTGGTATGTGGTCATCCATGGCTGGTTGTGAACTCCGGTGACGTTCACGTGAAAGTCAAGAATATCACGGATACAGATTATATAGAAGGATAAACTAAAAATGCATTTATTTAATTACGGTACATTCGATCGATCTGAAATTTTGATACAATGCATTGTCATCCAAGATCTATCTGTGGTAAAATTTTGAGATCTCTAGGACCATCAGAAGTCAGAAGTGGTTTAATTTTACGTTACAAGATTTGAAGGATACAACATACAACCAGTGTGGGTTAAATAAAAGCGTGTAATAAATAGAAGTAAAAAAAAAGATTTTTAAAAACCAAGTTTTTATAAGCGGACTAAAAAGAAGAAAATAATTTAAAACTTATAAGTTCAAGTACTTCGATTTAATATGACTAAAAACGTGGGGCGGGCGCTTATGAGGTTTAACATATGCAGCTCACTCATACTCTCACGTATAGATCTCTCTTTTGCCTTCTAAATTAGAAATCTTTAATTTTTATACCAAACACCCGCCCCACATTTTTAGTCATATTAAATCAAAGTACTTGAACTTATAAGTTTTAAAATATTTTCTTCTTTTTAGTCCGCTTATAAAAACGTGGTTTTTAAAAAATCTTTTTTTTACTTCTATTTATTTTATTCTTTTTAGTCCACTTATAACAACCTGGTTTTTAAAAATATTTTTTTACCTCTATTTATTTTACCAAACACCTCACAAGCGCCCGCCCAACGTTTTAAAAACATTCTGATGTGGTCACGGGGTGAACTCACGGATGTCAACAAAAGCAGACGGTTACAGATGCTTATATATATAGACTATAGATAAACTAAAAAGTTCAATAATGTAATAACGGTACATTCGATCGATCTGAAGTTTTGATACAATGCATTGTCATCCAAGATCTATCTGTGGTAAAATCTTCAGATCTCTAGGACCGTCAGAAGTGGTTCAATTTTACGTTGGCAGATATTGAAAAAATATTGGACAAACCAACAAACCAACAATGCCACAGGAACGAAAGCGAGTTAATAAAACGTGGTTAAAAACAAAGACTAAAATAAATAAATAAATAAATAATTAAATTGATATTAAAATAATAAAAAATAAAATAATTAAAGAGCCCCACAATAACATAAATTATTTTCATTGTATTTAAAAGTTTTCCAAAGTTTTATTCTGATTGTACCAAACACATATTTTAAGAATGTTCTTATAAATTTTATGACGCATCGCATGATGCCGCGAATTCGTAAGGAAAAAAACAATTATTGTACTTCATCCGTTTTAGAGAAATGACAAAAGTCATCACTATTGTTCGTGGGATACGGTGGTTAAGTGGCAGCGCGCTCTTCTGGTGTACCGATGGTACACGCTGCATCACTTGCCGAAATCAACTGCTGCCTTTCAGATGGTCTTGGCTGACCAAAGCCTATGGAAGCACATCCAGATAAAACAGCAGGCTGAAGTCGGAGACCACGGGCCAATTGGCGCAAAACTCGTCGGCACGCAAAACTCAAATTGAGAACCAAGAAGAAGAAGAAGAATCACTATTGTTCAAAGCTTCGATAAATTTTTACTTTTTCATAAAACAGCAAAAGGTTGTTAAGGTTAGTTCCATAAAAGCAATAATTAATCTTGAATCAATTTCTCTCATTTCAGATGTCCACCGCTGTGATCTCGATGAGGTTTTCACTCTCCTCACTTCTCGTCTGCTTCTTGATCACTTCCTGTCAGTCAAGGATGTCCGAGTCCGAGCTGCTATTCCGGATGTTGAAAGCCGAGGATGATCCCAAAATTAATGAAGGGGATGGTAAAAGGCCTGCACCACCTGAGTTCTTCCCCTTTAACCTAAGGGAGATCACCGACCCAAGCAGCAAGGAAGCCATGAAAACAGACGTGAAGAAACTGCAGAAACAGCTCGGCAGGTCGTTTGACAGAGACTTCATGTCCGTCACCGACCCGTCTCTTTCGTCTTCGAATCAACCCAGCATTCAGTTCATCAACGGGCGACCCAAGGGCCAGCGTCCGTCTTTCCTCAAACTCTTCAGAAACTCGCGTCTCCAAGACGGGACAAAGATCAGGCTGAAGATCGACGAGAGGTCCCGGAAAAAGGTCCAGAACTACATTTGGGCACTGACGCTGTGCCCCGTGGTGTACACCTGGAGGAATCTCGGGCCCCAGTACTGGCCGCAGTGGGTGAAGGAGGGCAAGTGCTCCGCGAAGGTGTCGTGTTCCATTCCGAAGGGAATGATGTGCGCACCAAGTGCCAAGACGTTCAAGACGATACTGAGATGGCACTGCGGGGATTTCCGCACGAAAACAAACTGCAGTTGGATTACTATCAACTATCCGGTTGTCACAGCCTGCTCATGTGGTTGCTGACACCAACAAACAACATAGAAAAGGAAGAGTGATCCAAAAAGTGCAATATTTAGTCCTTCATTTGCGTTTATAAGAAACAATGGAGACCTTTTCAAAATATGGATTTAAAAAAAAACCAAAAAAAACAAAAACCCTAAGTGCATTTATTGTGAAAACATTGTTAAGGAAAAAAACTAAAAATTCTAGAGTGAAAAATAAGAAATAGAATTTTAAGTCATAAATGTGATGACTGTGATGAATAATGAATGCGATAGAGTATGCTTGTGTGAAAAATTCTACACAGTGAAAGAAGAAATGATTACAGATTTCTGACTTTATTTTTAAGTTGAGTCACAAGAAAACATTGCCATTTTCTACATACGGTAGATGTTTTACGTGTCTCATGATACTGCATTGATTTACTACCAAGCGACGCTGTCAAACTATTTGTTATGCAGCATGATAATTTACTTAATAAAACTCCATGACTCGGCAATTTTGAAATGTATCTCATGAAAGAGACGGAATATCAGAAAGCTGGTGAGGGGAGAGATGGAGAGAGAGAGAGAGAGAGAGAGAGAGAGAGAGAAGGGGGGAGGAGAGAGAGAGGGAGAGAGGGAGAGAGAGAGAGGGAGAGAGAGAGAGGGGGGGAGGAGAGAGAGATGGAAAAAAGAGTAAAAGAGAAAGCTGTAGGTTAACTTTTTTTTTCAACCGTGCAATTGTACAAATTATATTTTATTGTAGCAATATGACATTATCCTGACTAGTTGGCATTGACATTTGACGTGCAATATGAGGACACTGTCCTAACTAGATCTACACATCGCTGTGGTGAGTCTAGACTAAGACTAGACTAAAGTTAGACTTCAGCGTTTATTTTTGAACGTTTCCTGACTAGACGTAGACCGTAATGTTGTGCTAGAAAGACCATGCCCTCAATAGACTTTTAACTTTATATAAATGAATGTCTTAAGGAGACGTAAACAATGAACAACTGACATGAAAGCATCTCTATGACTAGACCGAAGAGACGTGAAAATAGCAGCATGTCGTCGATTAACAACGAATGATCCAAAGATATTATCATGATATTCGTGACGATAGAAGTTTCACACGACTAAATGAAAGTAAGTGTATGCCCTGCCACTATTGTGTATAAAATAATTGTGATATCTATGTATGTGTCTGACGTAAACAACAAAAACTTTGTGTCGTTTTTGTGTGAAAACAATTGTAAATATTTATAATTGTAACCTTCAACTTGTAAATAAAATGTTAACTTATGTTTTCTTTTTTTCTTTTATTTTTTTATTTTTTTTGCTTTTGTTTTAAAAATTGTGCCTAATATCAAATTTAAACAAAAACATGAAATGCAAGTTTAGTATGAAAAACAAGGGCAAGTTAAAAGTAGTAGTATAATCAATTAATTTACCAAGTGGAAGATAAAGTTGTGTTACAAGTCCGAAAAGTTGAATGATGATTAATCATATATCTGAAGTAACTTTGACATCACGGTAAAAATAAAGTAACACATGAAATATATTTTCAAGTTGAAAGAAAACCGCACATTGTATCTATAGGCTTGAGATAATTGCTACAGCTGATTATGAGGAGACTAACTGTACTCATCTCTACACACCTTCACGCCACCATACTCCTCATCTATACACTCCCCCACGCCAACACCCTCCTCACCTCTACACTCCTCCACGCCAACATCCTCCTCACCCTCACCCCACAAAAACAGTATCTTCTCCTCGAAACGTTTCCTTTAATGCTAATAAGATTGAGTCTGTTCTTTGAGTCGAGGAATTCCTATGTGAATACACCGTATCTCAACACAAACACGCACACTTACACAGACAGACACACACACGCACACATTGTTTGGTCTAGGTAAAGTTCTGGTTTAATGATTAACGTAGCTTATGTGTAACGTACTGTCATTTATGTGCTTGTTATGGTATGAATGTTTATTTAATACGTATATGTATGTTACTATCTTCACGTAAAGGGCTGTGAGCTCAGTTCCTTACTGGGATACAGCGCTATATAAATTGACAATTTATTATTATTGGCTAGTGATACAGCAGTCTGCCCTTGAATTAAGCAGGGACACCACCGAACCGAATCTCTACAGAAACCAGTGGCAAGATTATATCTCTTGAATAAAAGGAATGTCAAAAATGTACCTAAGTGGAGCTCTTGCAAAATTGTTTGATGCGCTAGTCTGGCCCGTGACCATATTAAATAAGTGCTGTTTTAAATCTAATATTTTTATAATTTTTTAGTCAATTTTTCTTCCCAAAACCTTAAAGTCGGTTACTTCTGTTATAACTTTGTCTATGTTTCCAAGAAAACACGAACGTACATACCGCTGTAGGTGTGTGTGTGTTTGCGTAACATTGGCCAATAATTGTGCAAATGACATTGAAACATACGCTGTTAATAAAAACAACCCGTAAAAAACCAAGTTTTTGACTATAAATCCTTTATGTACGAGAAGTAACTAAAAGAATGTTCATTATAATACGCAGCGCCAGACCATCCAGAAATACAAAATTGCAGTTGAGTCGTAAAACATGTTTAATATAATGCGCACCGATCAGAAATATGTTTATAAAAAGAGCTGTCAATAAAATACGCACCTTGTTGCGCGACAGAAAGGTTGTTCAATATAATACGCACCGCGACGCTCTATCTCAAAAATAGCATGATACATAGGAATAAATAAAATAATCTAAAAAATCAATAATTTAATTACGGTACATGCGATCGATCTGAAATTTTGATACATTGTTTTTATCATCGGTACGAAACTGCCTGCAAAATTTCAGCTCGCTATCTTGCGAGCAAGTGGGTTAAAAATCGATCAAAAGTTTTGGCGACAAGCAAGCAAGCAAGCAAGCAAGGTCCGCCGCAGACACCACGAGTTAATATAAAGGATTTAATAAGAAAAACCCGTAAAAAACCAAGTTTTTGACTATAAATCCTTTATGTACGAGAAGTAACTAAAAGAATGTTCATTATAACACGCAGCGCCAGACCATCCAGAAATACAAAATTGCAGTTGAGTCGTAAAACATGTTTAATATAATGCGCACCGATCAGAAATATGTTTATAAAAAGAGCTGTCAATAAAATACGCACCTTGTTGCGCGACAGAAAGGTTGTTCAATATAACACGCACCGCGACGCTCTATCTCAAAAAATAGCATGATACATAGGAATAAATAAAATAATCTAAAAAATCAATAATTTAATTACGGTACATGCGATCGATCTGAAATTTTGATACATTGTTTTTATCATCGGTACGAAACTGCCTGCACAATTTCAGCTCGCTATCTTGCGAGCAAGTGGGTTAAAAATCGATCAAAAGTTTTGGCGACAAGCAAGCAAGCAAGCAAGCAAGCAAGCAAGGTCCGCCGCAGACACCACGAGTTAATATAAAGGATTTAATAAGAAAAACCCGTAAAAAACCAAGTTTTTGACTATAAATCCTTTATGTACGAGAAGAATTAAAAGAATGTTCATTATAATACGCAGCGCCAGACCATCCAGAAATACAAAATTGCAGTTGTGTCGTAAAACATGTTTAATATAATGCGCACCGATCAGGAATATGTTTATAAAAAGAGCTGTCAATAAAATACGCACCTTATTGCGCGACAGAAAGGTTGTTCAATATAATACGCACCGCGACGCTCTATCTCAAAAAATAGCATGATACATAGGAATAAATAAAATAATCTAAAAAATCAATAATTTAATTACGGTACATGCGATCGATCTGAAATTTTGATACATTGTTTTTATCATCGGTACGAAACTGCCTGCAAAATTTCAGCTCGCTAGCTTGCGAGGAAGTGGGTTAAAAATCGATCAAAAGTTTTGGCGACAAGCAAGCAAGCAAGCAAGGTCGGTCGGTCGGTCGCCGCAGACACCACGAGTTAATATAAAGGATTTAAAAATAGCTTCGATGCAGGGTTTATTGAAATGTTAATAAAATAAACGCAACACTTGATAATTACTAACCCCTCCCCCTTTCCCACCTCCGCCTTTCCAAAGGCATGGAATTGTCTGTTAGTAACGTTAACACGCAGGACCAGTAAATATTTGGCCGACGGCGTGTCACTTGACCATAAAGTACATTTATATTTAACAAAACAAATCGATAATGCCATGTATTGGCTAACTGAGAGCATGTTTGTAAACTTTAACGATACATCATTTCAGGCGAGATAGGATACGCACCTGCAAATCGCAAAGAATAAGTTCAGAATTCAAAAAGTGTATGTATGCATATGTGCGTGTAGGGGGAGGGGGAGGCCTTTCAGTACAAAAAAGTCATCTATTTTTAATACGTAACCTAAAACTTTTTGACTGCGCACTTTGGTTCTTGAGCCGTGAGGCGGAAACTGTACCCACGGTATTAACTTTGACTTCTAGCGTTGAATCGGGGCGGGGAGGGGGAGTGGGTCAAGGATGATATTTTTTTCCAAAACTGGAACCTTTACAGGACAAAAATAATGGAGCATGAAAAGTTGAGGACCTGCCGAAGATGACAACACAATCTATTGGTTGCTTTGGTTCCACAATGTTGTTAAAAAGAACGACATTTTAATAAAAGTGAAGATACACGACTTTCATTAGCTAGACGAGAGAAAACCAATACCTTTCTTCATTTAGATTTTTACAAATCCGTAAGTGCCTGTTTTGAAAGGGAAAACACATGCAATTTTAAGCAAAAAAATTGGATTAAATTACTCAGCAATAAGACAGGCTGACCACGTCACCATCGCTTTAAAGAGGTACGTTCTTTTGTTTTATATGAAAAATTGAAATAGCATAATGAAGGCCAAGTTTGAATATTTAAATAATAACTTTCAAAAAGGATCTCTTTTATATGGAATAACAAAACCTACTTCGACTATTCGGTACGATGAAATCTTCCTCCACCATTTAGTATGACAATAGGGTGAACTGTGAAGTGCATGGTAGGACATCACAACATCCACATCAACTGACGCAAAAATGAAAATGAAACATCACCAGCCATCGTTTCAACCAGAGGCTTTGTCCAGAGACTCTAAACAAACAAAAAAAAACACACACCGTGGTCTGTCCAGAGATCCTACCTCCCCACCATTGCGGTTTGTCTCGACCGGCCATACATGTGTATCACGTCAAAAATACCATACATTATAGTTATAATAAATAACCCGTAAAAACAAAGTTTTTGACTATAAATCCCAACGCGCACAACTCAAAATAAAGCCTTGGAAAGAATACTGAAACAAAAATAACTCGTTTTGAACGTCCGCGTAAATTTTTTCAATATCTAAATGAGATTTAATTTTTCTATGCTGGTGATTGGCTGTAGGAGTCTTTAGGAGTTGAGGGACCAGTGGCGTAGCTAGGGGGGCGGAGGGGGCGGTCCGCCCCGGGCGGCACACATTTAGGGGCGGCATTTGTGGGCATTTGAAAAGTACAACCATTTCCGACAACCATCCTTTTTTCTTTTGGAAGGGGAAAACCCGGGTGAAACAAAATATACTTGTACTTTCGAGTCTAAAATAACTGATTCGCACAACATTTGTTTGATTACATTATAATGGATTTTATAACTAACGCAAAACCTTTCAAAATTTTAAATCGCTCCAAAAAGGTATCGATTTGTTTGGAAAATTAAGCGGTATACGTTAAAGATGACGCTTTTATAAGAAAACTACACACAAAAAAAACACATCACCGATGGGCCGACTAATATGTGCTATTAATATCGCCACGACTGTTTTTGTGTGGAATCTCGACATTCGCAGAATGATGCACCAACAAGTACCTACAAGTACCTACAAGGCAGGGTGGTTCAAATATTGAGATTAACTTGCAAGGAGTAATTTATGTTACTGTTTCAGTTTTAAGAAAGTTATTGTAATTTAAGTTATTAAAAATTAAATTTCTTTTGTTTTTATTGCATCAAAGAAGCACAAATAATGTTTGTTTTTCATAAAAATACGGTTATTCATTAAATATGTTAAGCCTATCCAATTAAAGTAATGTGTATATACCCGGTAATTTTAATTCGTCTATTTTATGGAAAATTATTAAGATTTATGACAAGAATATGACAATATTCACATTTCTCCGTTAATAAACACCGCATTAGACATAAATAATTTTGAAAAAGACATACTTTAAATTCCAATCGTCTTGGAAAAATTTACATCTGAATAAGTAACTAGTAAAATGAGATCAGATGCTGGAATTTACTCAATTCAATGCAATCTTTTTCTTTTCTATGTTATCTCAATTTATGGGAACCCGTCATTTTTAAAATCCATTGCATTGAACAAAGAGATCTACTAATAGAAAAAGGTGTTATATCAGCCAAACAATTTGTGAAGAGTTGGAGATATCAACTGAACGTGGAGTTAGAAGGATAACAAAATATGAGTGGGGGAAATTATGAAGACGTGGTTCTATCTTTAGAACACGAAGTGCGACGAGAAATGTTTTTATCCATGGATGGAATTATAAAAGAACGCTTTGTTGAGTTGCATGGCCTTGCAAGAAAATATTCGTATATATTACCATGTAACCTACTAAATGAAACATTTTATAATCAAATAAATTACTTTATTGACATTTATAAAGAAAAATTCAATATTGAAACAAAAAGGATCCAGGTTTGTATGGCTGTACCTACACTACAAGAAGAGGCATTATTTTAGAAAAAATGGGGAAAAAGGCCCCCTTGATCTATTAAACTTTATTCAACAGTATAGATTAGAAAACGGAGACGGAGCATGTTGGACGAGGCTGGAAGGACTGGGAAGGGCTGGGAAGAGTTGGGGCGACTGGTGGGGGACCGTGTGGAGTGGCGAGCTTTGACAGAGGCCCTATGTTCCACAAGGAACTCAAAGGACAAATGATGATGATGATAGATTAGAAAATGCTTTACCCAACATTGTAATTTTGCTATATTTTTGTTTCAAGAATTACTATCAGTGTCGCTTTTTGTGAAAGGAGCTTCTCCAAATTGAAGTTAATAAAAAAGTATCTTCGTTCCACAATGATCGATTTAAGACAACAAACTCTCAATAGATCAAGATGTTACAAGTAATTTAAAATTACAAACTAATGCATACAATTTCTTTGTTTGGTAATTTATTTTTGGGGTGTAAACATGGAATATTTTTTTCTCATAAAAAACCCCATCATATAATCCACTAAGTGGCGTTCCATAAATGATGTAACGCAATTTTGGCTGATTTTTTCAACCCTCCCCTCCCCCTCGCCACACGTCGTCACAAAAACTTAGACCCCTTCTTCAATATGATGTCACAAACCTTTGACACCCCCACCATTAAAGTCGTATTTTCTGTGTGAAAATGAGAATGTTTCAAATCAATTTTTTGTCATTTAAGTATGTTTTTAGTGTAAGGCTGCACTCTACTATCGTAACACCCGTTTTACATAAACGTCATTAAATAAAGTGTCAGTAATGAATTACGTAAGTGGAAATTTTATTTAAAGTTGCGCGTTTTGACGTGACGTTACATTTCTGAAAACACACCCCCCTCGTCACAAATGTATGATTCAAAGTGCGTGACTTCATTTGTGTACGGACACTAAAAAGGGCGGCAACTTGGAGACCGCCCCAGGCGGCAAAAGTTCTAGCTACGCCACTGTGAGGGACCAATCGCTATCGAGGATTGGACAGAACGGACAGAAAATTGCCTTTTATTATTTATATCGATACTTATTTATATTTATGATAAATTATTTTAACAGTTAGATACATGTTTATTAAAATACTATTGGTTACATGCGGTACCTGATTGTCTTGTGTTTGTCTGAGACGTGTGCACACTTTCTCCGTGGATTAAAAGTTATCTTATCTTATCTGTTACAGACGCTCCTTCTATACACAATATTATTTCGTCCTACGCTTATCACCGTTTCCAAGTCGGTTGTGAGTGATCAAGTGATTGTGTCTTAGAAGACTCATCGGGTAAGAGATAAAAGAGTTAGTTGGTAAATAGATTGTGGACTCGTAGGGTAAGAGATAAAAGAATTAGTTGGTAAATAGATTGTGGACTCATAGGGTAAGAGATAAAAGAGTTAGTTGGTAAATAGATTGTGGACTCGTAGGGTAAGAGATAAAAGAATTAGTTGGTAAATAGATTGTGGACTCATAGGGTAAGAGATAGAAGAATTAGTTGGTAAATAGATAATGGACTCATAGGGTAAGAGATAAAAGAATTAGTTGGTAAATAGATTGTGGACTCATAGGGTAAGAGATAAAAGAGTTAGTTGGTAAATAGATAATGGACTCATAGGGTAAGAGATAGAAGAATTAGTTGGTAAATAGATTATGGACTCATAGGGTAAGAGATAAAAGAGTTAGTTGGTAAATAGATGACGGACTCATAGGGTAAGAGATAAAAGAGTTAGTTGGTAAATAGATTTTGGACTCGTAGGGTAAGAGATAAAAGAGTTAGTTGGTAAATAGATTGTGGACTCATAGGGTAAGAGATAAAAGAGTTAGTTGGTAAATAGATTGTGGACTCATAGGGTAAGAGATAGAAGAATTAGTTGGTAAATAGATAATGGACTCATAGGGTAAGAGATAGAAGAATTAGTTGGTAAATATATTGTGGACTCATAGGGTAAGAGATAAAAGAGTTAGTTGGTAAATAGATAATGGACTCATAGGGTAAGAGATAGAAGAATTAGTTGGTAAATAGATTATGGACTCATAGGGTAAGAGATAAAAGACTTAGTTGGTAAATAGATTATGGACTCATAGGGTAAGAGATAAAAGAGTTAGTTGGTAAATAGATTGTGGACTCATAGGGTAAGAGATAAAAGAGTTAGTTGGTAAATAGATTATGGACTCATAGGGTAAGAGATAAAATAGTTAGTTGGTAAATAGATTGCGGACTCATAGGGTAAGAGATAAAAGAGTTAGTTGGTAAATAGATTGTGGACTCATAGGGTAAGAGATAAAAGAGTTAGTTGGTAAATAGATTGCGGACTCATAGGGTAAGAGATAAAAGAGTTAGTTGGTAAATAGATTGCGGACTCATAGGGTAAGAGATAAAAGAGTTAGTTGGTAAATAGATTGCGGAATCATAGGGTAAGAGATAAAAGAGTTAGTTGGTAAATAGATTGCGGACTCATAGGGTAAAAGATAAAAGAGTTAGTTGGTAAATAGATTGTGGACTCATAGGGTAAGAGATAAAAGAGTTAGTTGGTAAATAGATTGTGGACTCATAGGGTAAGAGATAGAAGAGTTAGATGGTAAATAGATTGTGCACTCATAGGGTAAGAGATAAAAGAGTTAGTTGGTAAATAGATTGTGGACTCATAGGGTAAGAGATAAAAGAGTTAGTTGGTAAATAGATTGCGGACTCATAGGGTAAGAGATAGAAGAGTTAGTTGGTAAATAGATTGTGGACTCATAGGGAAAGAGAAAAAAGAGTTAGTTGGTAAATAGATTGTGGACTCATAGGGTAAGAGATAAAAGAGTTAGTTGGTAAATAGATTGTGGACTCATAGGGTAAGAGATAAAAGAGTTAGTTGGTAAATAGATTGTGGACTCATAGGGTAAGAGATAAAAGAGTTAGTTGGTAAATAGATTGTGGACTCATAGGGTAAGAGATAAAAGAGTTAGTTGGTAAATAGATTGTGGACTCATAGGGTAAGAGATAAAAGAGTTAGTTGGTAAATAGATTGCGGACTCATAGGGTAAGAGATAGAAGAGTTAGTTGGTAAATAGATTGTGGACTCATAGGGTAAGAGATAAAAGAGTTAGTTGGTAAATAGATTGTGGACTCATAGGGTAAGAGATAAAATAGTTAGTTGGTAAATAGATTGTGGACTCATAGGGTAAGAGATAGAATATTTAGTTGGTAAATAGATTGTGGACTCATAGGGTAAGAGATAAAAGAGTTAGTTGGTAAATAGATTGCGGACTCATAGGGTAAGAGATAAAAGAGTTAGTTGGTAAATAGATTGCGGACTCATAGGGTAAGAGATAGAATAGTTAGTTGGTAAATAGATTGTGGACTCATAGGGTAAGAGATAAAAGAGTTAGTTGGTAAATATATTGTGGACTCATAGGGTAAGAGATAAAAGAGTTAGTTGGTAAATAGATTGTGGACTGAGATAAAAGAGTTAGTTGGTAAATAGATTGTGGACTCATAGGGTAAGAGATAAAAGAGTTAGTTGGTAAATAGATTGTGGACTCATAGGGTAAGAGATAAAAGAGTTAGTTGGTAAATAGATTGTGGACTCATAGGGTAAGAGATAAAAGAGTTAGTTGGTAAATAGATTGCGGACTCATAGGGTAAGAGATAGAAGAGTTAGTTGGTAAATAGATTGTGGACTCATAGGGTAAGAGATAGAAGAGTTAGTTGGTAAATAGATTGTGGACTCATAGGGTAAGAGATAGAAGAGTTAGTTGGTAAATATATTGTGGACTCGTAGGGTAAGAGATAAAAGAGTTAGTTGGTAAATTGATTGCGGACTCATAGGGTAAGAGATAGAAGAGTTAGTTGGTAAATAGATTGTGGACTCATAGGGTAAGAGATAAAAGAGTTAGTTGGTAAATAGATTGTGGACTCATCGGGTAAGAGATAAAAGAGTTAGTTGGTAAATAGATTGCGGACTCATAGGGTAAGAGATAGAAGAGTTAGTTGGTAAATAGATTGTGGACTCATCGGGTAAGAGATAAAAGAGTTAGTTGTAAATAGATTGTGGACTCATAGGGTAAGAGATAAAGAGTTAGTTGGTAAATAGATTGTGGACTCATAGGGTAAGAGATAAAAGAGTTAGTTGGTAAATAGATTGCGGACTCATAGGGTAAGAGATAGAAGAGTTAGTTGGTAAATAGATTGTGGACTCATAGGGTAAGAGATAAAAGAGTTAGTTGGTAAATAGATTGCGGACTCATAGGGTAAGAGATAGAAGAGTTAGTTGGTAAATAGATTGTGGACTCATAGGGTAAGAGATAAAAGAGTTAGTTGGTAAATAGATTGCGGACTCATAGGGTAAGAGATAGAAGAGTTAGTTGGTAAATAGATTGTGGACTCATAGGGTAAGAGATAGAAGAGTTAGTTGGTAAATAGATTGTGGACTCATAGGGTAAGAGATAGAAGAGTTAGTTGGTAAATAGATTGTGGACTCATAGGGTAAGAGATAGAAGAGTTAGTTGGTAAATATATTGTGGACTCGTAGGGTAAGAGATAAAAGAGTTAGTTGGTAAATAGATTGCGGACTCATAGGGTAAGAGATAGAAGAGTTAGTTGGTAAATAGATTGTGGACTCATAGGGTAAGAGATAAAAGAGTTAGTTGGTAAATAGATTGCGGACTCATAGGGTAAGAGATAGAAGAGTTAGTTGGTAAATATATTGTGGACTCGTAGGGTAAGACATAAAAGGGTTTGTTGGTAAATAGATTGTGGACTCATAGGGTAAGAGATAGAAGAGTTAGTTGGTAAATATATTGTGGACTCGTAGGGTAAGAGATAAAAGAGTTAGTTGGTAAATAGATTGCGGACTCATAGGGTAAGAGATAGAAGAGTTAGTTGGTAAATAGATTGTGGACTCGTAGGGTAAGAGATAAAAGAGTTAGTTGGTAAATAGATTGCGGACTCATAGGGTAAGAGATAGAAGAGTTAGTTGGTAAATAGATTGTGGACTCGTAGGGTAAGAGATAAAAGAGTTAGTTGGTAAATAGATTGCGGACTCATAGGGTAAGAGATAGAAGAGTTAGTTGGTAAATAGATTGTGGACTCATAGGGTAAGAGATAAAAGAGTTAGTTGGTAAATAGATTGCGGACTCATAGGGTAAGAGATAGAAGAGTTAGTTGGTAAATAGATTGTGGACTCGTAGGGTAAGAGATAAAAGAGTTAGTTGGTAAATAGATTGCGGACTCATAGGGTAAGAGATAGAAGAGTTAGTTGGTAAATAGATTGTGGACTCATAGGGTAAGAGATAAAAGAGTTAGTTGGTAAATAGATTGCGGACTCATAGGGTAAGAGATAAAAGAGTTAGTTGGTAAATAGATTGTGGACTCATAGGGTAAGAGATAAAAGAGTTAGTTGGTAAATAGATTGTGGACTCATAGGGTAAGAGATAGAAGAGTTAGTTGGTAAATAGATTGTGGACTCATGGGTAAGAGATAAAGAGTTAGTTGGTAAATAGATTGTGGACTCATAGGGTAAGAGATAAAAGAGTTAGTTGGTAAATAGATTGTGGACTCATAGGGTAAGAGATAGAAGAGTTAGTTGGTAAATAGATTGTGGACTCATAGGGTAAGAGATAAAAGAGTTAGTTGGTAAATAGATTGCGGACTCATAGGGTAAGAGATAGAAGAGTTAGTTGGTAAATAGATTGTGGACTCATAGGGTAAGAGATAGAAGAGTTAGTTGGTAAATAGATTGTGGACTCATAGGGTAAGAGATAGAAGAGTTAGTTGGTAAATATATTGTGGACTCGTAGGGTAAGAGATAAAAGAGTTAGTTGGTAAATAGATTGCGGACTCATAGGGTAAGAGATAGAAGAGTTAGTTGGTAAATAGATTGTGGACTCATAGGGTAAGAGATAAAAGAGTTAGTTGGTAAATAGATTGTGGACTCATAGGGTAAGAGATAAAAGAGTTAGTTGGTAAATAGATTGTGGACTCATAGGGTAAGAGATAAAAGAGTTAGTTGGTAAATAGATTGTGGACTCGTAGGGTAAGAGATAAAAGAGTTAGTTGGTAAATAGATTGTGGACTCATAGGGTAAGAGATAGAAGAATTAGTTGGTAAATAGATAATGGACTCATAGGGTAAGAGATAAAAGAGTTAGTTGGTAAATAGATTGTGGACTCATAGGGTAAGAGATAAAAGAGTTAGTTGGTAAATAGATAATGGACTCATAGGGTAAGAGATAGAAGAATTAGTTGGTAAATAGATTGTGGACTCATAGGGTAAGAGATAAAAGAGTTAGTTGGTAAATAGATTACGGACTCATAGGGTAAGAGATAAAAGAGTTAGTTGGTAAATAGATTTGGACTCGTAGGGTAAGAGATAAAAGAGTTAGTTGGTAAATAGATTGTGGACTCATAGGGTAAGAGATAAAAGAGTTAGTTGGTAAATAGATTGTGGACTCATAGGGTAAGAGATAGAAGAATTAGTTGGTAAATAGATAATGGACTCATAGGGTAAGAGATAGAAGAATTAGTTGGTAAATAGATTGTGGACTCATAGGGTAAGAGATAAAAGAGTTAGTTGGTAAATAGATATGGGACTCATAGGGTAAGAGATAGAAGAATTAGTTGGTAAATAGATTATGGACTCATAGGGTAAGAGATAAAAGAGTTAGTTGGTAAATAGATTGTGGACTCATAGGGTAAGAGATAAAAGAGTTAGTTGGTAAATAGATTGTGGACTCATAGGGTAAGAGATAAAAGAGTTAGTTGGTAAATAGATTATGGACTCATAGGGTAAGAGATAAAAGAGTTAGTTGGTAAATAGATTGCGGACTCATAGGGTAAGAGATAAAAGAGTTAGTTGGTAAATAGATTGTGGACTCATAGGGTAAGAGATAAAAGAGTTAGTTGGTAAATAGATTGCGGACTCATAGGGTAAGAGATAAAAGAGTTAGTTGGTAAATAGATTGCGGACTCATAGGGTAAGAGATAAAAGAGTTAGTTGGTAAATAGATTGCGGAATCATAGGGTAAGAGATAAAAGAGTTAGTTGGTAAATAGATTGCGGACTCATAGGGTAAGAGATAAAAGAGTTAGTTGGTAAATAGATTGTGGACTCATAGGGTAAGAGATAAAAGAGTTAGTTGGTAAATAGATTGTGGACTCATAGGGTAAGAGATAGAAAGAGTTAGTTGGTAAATAGATTGTGGACTCATAGGGTAAGAGATAAAAGAGTTAGTTGGTAAATAGATTGTGGACTCATAGGGTAAGAGATAAAAGAGTTAGTTGGTAAATAGATTGTGGACTCATAGGGTAAGAGATAAAAGAGTTAGTTGGTAAATAGATTGTGGACTCATAGGGTAAGAGATAGAAGAGTTAGTTGGTAAATAGATTGTGGACTCATAGGGTAAGAGATAAAAGAGTTAGTTGGTAAATAGATTGTGGACTCATAGGGTAAGAGATAAAAGAGTTAGTTGGTAAATAGATTGTGGACTCATAGGGTAAGAGATAGAAAGAGTTAGTTGGTAAATAGATTGTGGACTCATAGGGTAAGAGATAAAAGAGTTAGTTGGTAAATAGATTGCGGACTCATAGGGTAAGAGATAAAAGAGTTAGTTGGTAAATAGATTGCGGACTCATAGGGTAAGAGATAGAAAGAGTTAGTTGGTAAATAGATTGTGGACTCATAGGGTAAGAGATAAAAGAGTTAGTTGGTAAATAGATTGTGGACTCATAGGGTAAGAGATAAAAGAGTTAGTTGGTAAATAGATTGTGGACTGAGATAAAAGAGTTAGTTGGTAAATAGATTGTGGACTCATAGGGTAAGAGATAAAAGAGTTAGTTGGTAAATAGATTGTGGACTCATAGGGTAAGAGATAAAAGAGTTAGTTGGTAAATAGATTGTGGACTCATAGGGTAAGAGATAAAAGAGTTAGTTGGTAAATAGATTGCGGACTCATAGGGTAAGAGATAGAAGAGTTAGTTGGTAAATAGATTGTGGACTCATAGGGTAAGAGATAGAAGAGTTAGTTGGTAAATAGATTGTGGACTCATAGGGTAAGAGATAGAAGAGTTAGTTGGTAAATATATTGTGGACTCGTAGGGTAAGAGATAAAAGAGTTAGTTGGTAAATAGATTGCGGACTCATAGGGTAAGAGATAGAAGAGTTAGTTGGTAAATAGATTGTGGACTCATAGGGTAAGAGATAAAAGAGTTAGTTGGTAAATAGATTGTGGACTCATCGGGTAAGAGATAAAAGAATTAGTTGGTAAATAGATTGTGGACTCATAGGGTAAGAGATAAAAGAGTTAGTTGGTAAATAGATTGTGGACTCGTAGGGTAAGAGATAAAAGAATTAGTTGGTAAATAGATTGTGGACTCATAGGGTAAGAGATAGAAGAATTAGTTGGTAAATAGATAATGGACTCATAGGGTAAGAGATAAAAGAATTAGTTGGTAAATAGATTGTGGACTCATAGGGTAAGAGATAAAAGAGTTAGTTGGTAAATAGATAATGGACTCATAGGGTAAGAGATAGAAGAATTAGTTGGTAAATAGATTATGGACTCATAGGGTAAGAGATAAAAGAGTTAGTTGGTAAATAGATTACGGACTCATAGGGTAAGAGATAAAAGAGTTAGTTGGTAAATAGATTTTGGACTCGTAGGGTAAGAGATAAAAGAGTTAGTTGGTAAATAGATTGTGGACTCATAGGGTAAGAGATAAAAGAGTTAGTTGGTAAATAGATTGTTGACTCATAGGGTAAGAGATAGAAGAATTAGTTGGTAAATAGATAATGGACTCATAGGGTAAGAGATAGAAGAATTAGTTGGTAAATATATTGTGGACTCATAGGGTAAGAGATAAAAGAGTTAGTTGGTAAATAGATAATGGACTCATAGGGTAAGAGATAGAAGAATTAGTTGGTAAATAGATTATGGACTCATAGGGTAAGAGATAAAAGACTTAGTTGGTAAATAGATTATGGACTCATAGGGTAAGAGATAAAAGAGTTAGTTGGTAAATAGATTGTGGACTCATAGGGTAAGAGATAAAAGAGTTAGTTGGTAAATAGATTATGGACTCATAGGGTAAGAGATAAAATAGTTAGTTGGTAAATAGATTGCGGACTCATAGGGTAAGAGATAAAAGAGTTAGTTGGTAAATAGATTGTGGACTCATAGGGTAAGAGATAAAAGAGTTAGTTGGTAAATAGATTGCGGACTCATAGGGTAAGAGATAAAAGAGTTAGTTGGTAAATAGATTGCGGACTCATAGGGTAAGAGATAAAAGAGTTAGTTGGTAAATAGATTGCGGAATCATAGGGTAAGAGATAAAAGAGTTAGTTGGTAAATAGATTGCGGACTCATAGGGTAAGAGATAAAAGAGTTAGTTGGTAAATAGATTGTGGACTCATAGGGTAAGAGATAGAAGAGTTAGATGGTAAATAGATTGTGCACTCATAGGGTAAGAGATAAAAGAGTTAGTTGGTAAATAGATTGCGGACTCATAGGGTAAGAGATAGAAGAGTTAGTTGGTAAATAGATTGTGAACTCATAGGGTAAGAGAAAAAAGAGTTAGTTGGTAAATAGATTGTGGACTCATAGGGTAAGAGATAAAAGAGTTAGTTGGTAAATAGATTGTGGACTCATAGGGTAAGAGATAAAAGAGTTAGTTGGTAAATAGATTGTGGACTCATAGGGTAAGAGATAAAAGAGTTAGTTGGTAAATAGATTGTGGACTCATAGGGTAAGAGATAAAAGAGTTAGTTGGTAAATAGATTGTGGACTCATAGGGTAAGAGATAAAAGAGTTAGTTGGTAAATAGATTGCGGACTCATAGGGTAAGAGATAGAAGAGTTAGTTGGTAAATAGATTGTGGACTCATAGGGTAAGAGATAAAAGAGTTAGTTGGTAAATAGATTGTGGACTCATAGGGTAAGAGATAAAATAGTTAGTTGGTAAATAGATTGTGGACTCATAGGGTAAGAGATAGAAGATTTAGTTGGTAAATAGATTGTGGACTCATAGGGTAAGAGATAAAAGAGTTAGTTGGTAAATAGATTGCGGACTCATAGGGTAAGAGATAAAAGAGTTAGTTGGTAAATAGATTGCGGACTCATAGGGTAAGAGATAGAATAGTTAGTTGGTAAATAGATTGTGGACTCATAGGGTAAGAGATAAAAGAGTTAGTTGGTAAATATATTGTGGACTCATAGGGTAAGAGATAAAAGAGTTAGTTGGTAAATAGATTGTGGACTGAGATAAAAGAGTTAGTTGGTAAATAGATTGTGGACTCATAGGGTAAGAGATAAAAGAATTAGTTGGTAAATAGATTGTGGACTCATAGGGTAAGAGATAAAAGAGTTAGTTGGTAAATAGATTGTGGACTCATAGGGTAAGAGATAAAAGAGTTAGTTGGTAAATAGATTGCGGACTCATAGGGTAAGAGATAGAAGAGTTAGTTGGTAAATAGATTGTGGACTCATAGGGTAAGAGATAGAAGAGTTAGTTGGTAAATAGATTGTGGACTCATAGGGTAAGAGATAGAAGAGTTAGTTGGTAAATATATTGTGGACTCGTAGGGTAAGAGATAAAAGAGTTAGTTGGTAAATAGATTGTGGACTCATAGGGTAAGAGATAGAAGAGTTAGTTGGTAAATAGATTGTGGACTCATAGGGTAAGAGATAAAAGAGTTAGTTGGTAAATAGATTGTGGACTCATAGGGTAAGAGATAAAAGAGTTAGTTGGTAAATAGATTGCGGACTCATAGGGTAAGAGATAGAAGAGTTAGTTGGTAAATAGATTGTGGACTCATAGGGTAAGAGATAAAAGAGTTAGTTGGTAAATAGATTGTGGACTCATAGGGTAAGAGATAAAGAGTTAGTTGGTAAATAGATTGTGGACTCATAGGGTAAGAGATAAAAGAGTTAGTTGGTAAATAGATTGCGGACTCATAGGGTAAGAGATAGAAGAGTTAGTTGGTAAATAGATTGTGGACTCATAGGGTAAGAGATAAAAGAGTTAGTTGGTAAATAGATTGCGGACTCATAGGGTAAGAGATAGAAGAGTTAGTTGGTAAATAGATTGTGGACTCATAGGGTAAGAGATAAAAGAGTTAGTTGGTAAATAGATTGCGGACTCATAGGGTAAGAGATAGAAAGAGTTAGTTGGTAAATAGATTGTGGACTCATAGGGTAAGAGATAGAAGAGTTAGTTGGTAAATAGATTGTGGACTCATAGGGTAAGAGATAGAAAGAGTTAGTTGGTAAATAGATTGTGGACTCATAGGGTAAGAGATAGAAGAGTTAGTTGGTAAATAGATTGTGGACTCATAGGGTAAGAGATAAAAGAGTTAGTTGGTAAATAGATTGCGGACTCATAGGGTAAGAGATAGAAGAGTTAGTTGGTAAATAGATTGTGGACTCATAGGGTAAGAGATAAAAGAGTTAGTTGGTAAATAGATTGCGGACTCATAGGGTAAGAGATAGAAGAGTTAGTTGGTAAATAGATTGTGGACTCGTAGGGTAAGAGATAAAAGAGTTAGTTGGTAAATAGATTGTGGACTCATAGGGTAAGAGATAGAAGAGTTAGTTGGTAAATAGATTGTGGACTCGTAGGGTAAGAGATAAAAGAGTTAGTTGGTAAATAGATTGCGGACTCATAGGGTAAGAGATAGAAGAGTTAGTTGGTAAATAGATTGTGGACTCGTAGGGTAAGAGATAAAAGAGTTAGTTGGTAAATAGATTGCGGACTCATAGGGTAAGAGATAGAAGAGTTAGTTGGTAAATAGATTGTGGACTCATAGGGTAAGAGATAAAAGAGTTAGTTGGTAAATAGATTGCGGACTCATAGGGTAAGAGATAGAAGAGTTAGTTGGTAAATAGATTGTGGACTCATAGGGTAAGAGATAAAAGAGTTAGTTGGTAAATAGATTGTGGACTCATAGGGTAAGAGATAAAAGAGTTAGTTGGTAAATAGATTGTGGACTCATAGGGTAAGAGATAGAAGAGTTAGTTGGTAAATAGATTGTGGACTCATAGGGTAAGAGATAAAGAGTTAGTTGGTAAATAGATTGTGGACTCATAGGGTAAGAGATAAAAGAGTTAGTTGGTAAATAGATTGCGGACTCATAGGGTAAGAGATAGAAGAGTTAGTTGGTAAATAGATTGTGGACTCATAGGGTAAGAGATAAAAGAGTTAGTTGGTAAATAGATTGCGGACTCATAGGGTAAGAGATAGAAGAGTTAGTTGGTAAATAGATTGTGGACTCATAGGGTAAGAGATAGAAGAGTTAGTTGGTAAATAGATTGTGGACTCATAGGGTAAGAGATAGAAGAGTTAGTTGGTAAATATATTGTGGACTCGTAGGGTAAGAGATAAAAGAGTTAGTTGGTAAATAGATTGCGGACTCATAGGGTAAGAGATAGAAGAGTTAGTTGGTAAATAGATTGTGGACTCATAGGGTAAGAGATAAAAGAGTTAGTTGGTAAATAGATTGCGGACTCATAGGGTAAGAGATAGAAGAGTTAGTTGGTAAATATATTGTGGACTCGTAGGGTAAGAGATAAAAGAGTTAGTTGGTAAATAGATTGTGGACTCATAGGGTAAGAGATAGAAGAGTTAGTTGGTAAATATATTGTGGACTCGTAGGGTAAGAGATAAAAGAGTTAGTTGGTAAATAGATTGCGGACTCATAGGGTAAGAGATAGAAGAGTTAGTTGGTAAATAGATTGTGGACTCGTAGGGTAAGAGATAAAAGAGTTAGTTGGTAAATAGATTGCGGACTCATAGGGTAAGAGATAGAAGAGTTAGTTGGTAAATAGATTGTGGACTCATAGGGTAAGAGATAAAAGAGTT